>OU026149.1:38917196-40117196 GCA_907269125.1 Eristalis pertinax
AGCGGCCCAACTAGGCGTACCTACGACCTGTGCGCACCTGTGGTTATGTGTTGAGATGTCTACTAACGAAATCCAAAGACTGGAGTGGATCCGACGACATCGAATTTTTCACCTAAAAAAATGTACAGTGTATAGTAAGGATTTTGGAGCCTTTCCATGGCTCATCTTCCAACTGCCACAGCGGCCCAACTAGGCGTACCTACGACCTGTGCGCACCTGTGGTTATGTGTTGAGATGTGTATTAACGAAATCCAAAGACTGGAGTGGATCCGACGACATCGAATTTTTCACCTAAAAAAATGTACAGTGTATAGTAAGGATTTTAGAGCCTTTCCATGGCTCTTCTTCCAACTGCCACAGCGGCCCAACTAGGCGTACCTACGACCTGTGCGCACCTGTGGTTATGTGTTGAGATGTCTACTAACGAAATCCAAAGACTGGAGTGGATCCGACGACATCGAATTTTTCACCTAAAAAAATGTACATATAGTAAGGATTTCGGAGCCTTCCATGGCTCATCTTCCAACTGCCATAGCGGCCCAACTAGGCGTACCTACGACCTGTGCGCACCTGTGGTTATGTGTTGAGATGTCTACTAACGAAATCCAAAGACTGGAGTGGATCCGACGACATCGAATTTTTCACCTAAAAAAATGTACAGTGTATAGTAAGGTTTTTGGAGCCTTCCATGGCTCTCCTTCCAGCTGCCACAGCGGCCCAACTAGGCGTACCTACGACCTGTGCGCACCTGTGGTTATGTGTTGAGATGTCTACTAACGAAATCCAAAGACTGGAGTGGATCCGACGACATCGAATTTTTCACCTAAAAAAATGTACAGTGTATAGTAAGGATTTTGGAGCCTTTCCATGGCTCATCTTCCAACTGCCACAGCGGCCCAACTAGGCGTACCTACGACCTGTGCGCACCTGTGGTTATGTGTTGAGATGTCTACTAACGAAATCCAAAGACTGGAGTGGATCCGACGACATCGAATTTTTCACCTAAAAAAATGTACAGTGTATAGTAAGGATTTCGGAGCCTTCCATGGCTCATCTTCCAACTGCCATAGCGGCCCAACTAGGCGTACCTACGACCTGTGCGCACCTGTGGTTATGTGTTGAGATGTCTACTAACGAAATCCAAAGACTGGAGTGGATCCGACGACATCGAATTTTTCACCTAAAAAAATGTACAGTGTATAGTAAGGTTTTTGGAGCCTTCCATGGCTCTCCTTCCAGCTGCCACAGCGGCCCAACTAGGCGTACCTACGACCTGTGCGCACCTGTGGTTATGTGTTGAGATGTCTACTAACGAAATCCAAAGACTGGAGTGGATCCGACGACATCGAATTTTTCACCTAAAAAAATGTACAGTGTATAGTAAGGATTTCGGAGCCTTCCATGGCTCATCTTCCAACTGCCATAGCGGCCCAACTAGGCGTACCTACGACCTGTGCGCACCTGTGGTTATGTGTTGAGATGTCTACTAACGAAATCCAAAGACTGGAGTGGATCCGACGACATCGAATTTTTACCTAAAAAAATGTACAGTGTATAGTAAGGATTTTGGAGCCTTTCCATGGTTCATCTTCCAACTGCCACAGCGTCCCAACTAGGCGTACCTACGACCTGTGCGCACCTGTGGTTATGTGTTGAGATGTCTACTAACGAAATCCAAAGACTGGAGTGGATCCGACGACATCGAATTTTTCACCTAAAAAAATGTACATATAGTAAGGATTTCGGAGCCTTCCATGGCTCATCTTCCAACTGCCATAGCGGCCCAACTAGGCGTACCTACGACCTGTGCGCACCTGTGGTTATGTGTTGAGATGTCTACTAACGAAATCCAAAGACTGGAGTGGATCCGACGACATCGAATTTTTCACCTAAAAAAATGTACAGTGTATAGTAAGGATTTTGGAGCCTTTCCATGGCTCATCTTCCAACTGCCACAGCGGCCCAACTAGGCGTACCTACGACCTGTGCGCACCTGTGGTTATGTGTTGAGATGTGTATTAACGAAATCCAAAGACTGGAGTGGATCCGACGACATCGAATTTTTCACCTAAAAAAATGTACAGTGTATAGTAAGGATTTTAGAGCCTTTCCATGGCTCTTCTTCCAACTGCCACAGCGGCCCAACTAGGCGTACCTACGACCTGTGCGCACCTGTGGTTATGTGTTGAGATGTCTACTAACGAAATCCAAAGACTGGAGTGGATCCGACGACATCGAATTTTTCACCTAAAAAAATGTACATATAGTAAGGATTTCGGAGCCTTCCATGGCTCATCTTCCAACTGCCATAGCGGCCCAACTAGGCGTACCTACGACCTGTGCGCACCTGTGGTTATGTGTTGAGATGTCTACTAACGAAATCCAAAGACTGGAGTGGATCCGACGACATCGAATTTTTCACCTAAAAAAATGTACAGTGTATAGTAAGGTTTTTGGAGCCTTCCATGGCTCTCCTTCCAGCTGCCACAGCGGCCCAACTAGGCGTACCTACGACCTGTGCGCACCTGTGGTTATGTGTTGAGATGTCTACTAACGAAATCCAAAGACTGGAGTGGATCCGACGACATCGAATTTTTCACCTAAAAAAATGTACAGTGTATAGTAAGGTTTTTGGAGCCTTCCATGGCTCTCCTTCCAACTGCCACAGCGGCCCAACTAGGCGTACCTACGACCTGTGCGCACCTGTGGTTATGTGTTGAGATGTCTACTAACGAAATCCAAAGACTGGAGTGGATCCGACGACATCGAATTTTTACCTAAAAAAATGTACAGTGTATAGTAAGGATTTTGGAGCCTTTCCATGGTTCATCTTCCAACTGCCACAGCGTCCCAACTAGGCGTACCTACGACCTGTGCGCACCTGTGGTTATGTGTTGAGATGTCTACTAACGAAATCCAAAGACTGGAGTGGATCCGACGACATCGAATTTTTCACCTAAAAAAATGTACATATAGTAAGGATTTCGGAGCCTTCCATGGCTCATCTTCCAACTGCCACAGCGGCCCAACTCGGCGTACCTACGACCTGTGCGCACCTGTGGTTATGTGTTGAGATGTCTACTAACGAAATCCAAAGACTGGAGTGGATCCGACGACATCGAATTTTTCACCTAAAAAAATGTACAGTGTATAGTAAGGATTTTAGAGCCTTTCCATGGCTCTTCTTCCAACTGCCACAGCGGCCCAACTAGGCGTACCTACGACCTGTGCGCACCTGTGGTTATGTGTTGAGATGTGTATTAACGAAATCCAAAGACTGGAGTGGATCCGACGACATCGAATTTTTCACCTAAAAAAATGTACAGTGTATAGTAAGGATTTTGGAGCCTTTCCATGGCTCATCTTCCAACTGCCACAGCGGCCCAACTAGGCGTACCTACGACCTGTGCGCACCTGTGGTTATGTGTTGAGATGTCTACTAACGAAATCCAAAGACTGGAGTGGATCCGACGACATCGAATTTTTCACCTAAAAAAATGTACAGTGTATAGTAAGGATTTCGGAGCCTTCCATGGCTCATCTTCCAACTGCCATAGCGGCCCAACTAGGCGTACCTACGACCTGTGCGCACCTGTGGTTATGTGTTGAGATGTGTATTAACGAAATCCAAAGACTGGAGTGGATCCGACGACATCGAATTTTTCACCTAAAAAAATGTACAGTGTATAGTAAGGATTTTAGAGCCTTTCCATGGCTCTTCTTCCAACTGCCACAGCGGCCCAACTAGGCGTACCTACGACCTGTGCGCACCTGTGGTTATGTGTTGAGATGTCTACTAACGAAATCCAAAGACTGGAGTGGATCCGACGACATCGAATTTTTCACCTAAAAAATTGTACAGTGTATAGTAAGGATTTCGGAGCCTTCCATGGCTCATCTTCCAACTGCCATAGCGGCCCAACTAGGCGTACCTACGACCTGTGCGCACCTGTGGTTATGTGTTGAGATGTCTACTAACGAAATCCAAAGACTGGAGTGGATCCGACGACATCGAATTTTTCACCTAAAAAAATGTACAGTGTATAGTAAGGTTTTTGGAGCCTTCCATGGCTCTCCTTCCAGCTGCCACAGCCGCCCAACTAGGCGTACCTACGACCTGTGCGCACCTGTGGTTATGTGTTGAGATGTCTACTAACGAAATCCAAAGACTGGAGTGGATCCGACGACATCGAATTTTTCACCTAAAAAAATGTACAGTGTATAGTAAGGTTTTTGGAGCCTTCCATGGCTCTCCTTCCAACTGCCACAGCGGCCCAACTAGGCGTACCTACGACCTGTGCGCACCTGTGGTTATGTGTTGAGATGTCTACTAACGAAATCCAAAGACTGGAGTGGATCCGACGACATCGAATTTTTACCTAAAAAAATGTACAGTGTATAGTAAGGATTTTGGAGCCTTTCCATGGTTCATCTTCCAACTGCCACAGCGTCCCAACTAGGCGTACCTACGACCTGTGCGCACCTGTGGTTATGTGTTGAGATGTCTACTAACGAAATCCAAAGACTGGAGTGGATCCGACGACATCGAATTTTTCACCTAAAAAAATGTACATATAGTAAGGATTTCGGAGCCTTCCATGGCTCATCTTCCAACTGCCACAGCGGCCCAACTCGGCGTACCTACGACCTGTGCGCACCTGTGGTTATGTGTTGAGATGTCTACTAACGAAATCCAAAGACTGGAGTGGATCCGACGACATCGAATTTTTCACCTAAAAAAATGTACAGTGTATAGTAAGGATTTTAGAGCCTTTCCATGGCTCTTCTTCCAACTGCCACAGCGGCCCAACTAGGCGTACCTACGACCTGTGCGCACCTGTGGTTATGTGTTGAGATGTGTATTAACGAAATCCAAAGACTGGAGTGGATCCGACGACATCGAATTTTTCACCTAAAAAAATGTACATATAGTAAGGATTTCGGAGCCTTCCATGGCTCATCTTCCAACTGCCATAGCGGCCCAACTAGGCGTACCTACGACCTGTGCGCACCTGTGGTTATGTGTTGAGATGTCTACTAACGAAATCCAAAGACTGGAGTGGATCCGACGACATCGAATTTTTCACCTAAAAAAATGTACAGTGTATAGTAAGGATTTTGGAGCCTTTCCATGGCTCATCTTCCAACTGCCACAGCGGCCCAACTAGGCGTACCTACGACCTGTGCGCACCTGTGGTTATGTGTTGAGATGTGTATTAACGAAATCCAAAGACTGGAGTGGATCCGACGACATCGAATTTTTCACCTAAAAAAATGTACAGTGTATAGTAAGGATTTTAGAGCCTTTCCATGGCTCTCCTTCCAACTGCCACAGCGGCCCAACTAGGCGTACCTACGACCTGTGCGCACCTGTGGTTATGTGTTGAGATGTCTACTAACGAAATCCAAAGACTGGAGTGGATCCGACGACATCGAATTTTTCACCTAAAAAAATGTACATATAGTAAGGATTTCGGAGCCTTCCATGGCTCATCTTCCAACTGCCATAGCGGCCCAACTAGGCGTACCTACGACCTGTGCGCACCTGTGGTTATGTGTTGAGATGTCTACTAACGAAATCCAAAGACTGGAGTGGATCCGACGACATCGAATTTTTCACCTAAAAAAATGTACAGTGTATAGTAAGGTTTTTGGAGCCTTCCATGGCTCTCCTTCCAGCTGCCACAGCGGCCCAACTAGGCGTACCTACGACCTGTGCGCACCTGTGGTTATGTGTTGAGATGTCTACTAACGAAATCCAAAGACTGGAGTGGATCCGACGACATCGAATTTTTCACCTAAAAAAATGTACAGTGTATAGTAAGGTTTTTGGAGCCTTCCATGGCTCTCCTTCCAACTGCCACAGCGGCCCAACTAGGCGTACCTACGACCTGTGCGCACCTGTGGTTATGTGTTGAGATGTCTACTAACGAAATCCAAAGACTGGAGTGGATCCGACGACATCGAATTTTTACCTAAAAAAATGTACAGTGTATAGTAAGGATTTTGGAGCCTTTCCATGGTTCATCTTCCAACTGCCACAGCGTCCCAACTAGGCGTACCTACGACCTGTGCGCACCTGTGGTTATGTGTTGAGATGTCTACTAACGAAATCCAAAGACTGGAGTGGATCCGACGACATCGAATTTTTCACCTAAAAAAATGTACATATAGTAAGGATTTCGGAGCCTTCCATGGCTCATCTTCCAACTGCCACAGCGGCCCAACTCGGCGTACCTACGACCTGTGCGCACCTGTGGTTATGTGTTGAGATGTCTACTAACGAAATCCAAAGACTGGAGTGGATCCGACGACATCGAATTTTTCACCTAAAAAAATGTACAGTGTATAGTAAGGATTTTAGAGCCTTTCCATGGCTCTTCTTCCAACTGCCACAGCGGCCCAACTAGGCGTACCTACGACCTGTGCGCACCTGTGGTTATGTGTTGAGATGTGTATTAACGAAATCCAAAGACTGGAGTGGATCCGACGACATCGAATTTTTCACCTAAAAAAATGTACAGTGTATAGTAAGGATTTTGGAGCCTTTCCATGGCTCATCTTCCAACTGCCACAGCGGCCCAACTAGGCGTACCTACGACCTGTGCGCACCTGTGGTTATGTGTTGAGATGTCTACTAACGAAATCCAAAGACTGGAGTGGATCCGACGACATCGAATTTTTCACCTAAAAAAATGTACAGTGTATAGTAAGGATTTCGGAGCCTTCCATGGCTCATCTTCCAACTGCCATAGCGGCCCAACTAGGCGTACCTACGACCTGTGCGCACCTGTGGTTATGTGTTGAGATGTGTATTAACGAAATCCAAAGACTGGAGTGGATCCGACGACATCGAATTTTTCACCTAAAAAAATGTACAGTGTATAGTAAGGATTTTAGAGCCTTTCCATGGCTCTTCTTCCAACTGCCACAGCGGCCCAACTAGGCGTACCTACGACCTGTGCGCACCTGTGGTTATGTGTTGAGATGTCTACTAACGAAATCCAAAGACTGGAGTGGATCCGACGACATCGAATTTTTCACCTAAAAAATTGTACAGTGTATAGTAAGGATTTCGGAGCCTTCCATGGCTCATCTTCCAACTGCCATAGCGGCCCAACTAGGCGTACCTACGACCTGTGCGCACCTGTGGTTATGTGTTGAGATGTCTACTAACGAAATCCAAAGACTGGAGTGGATCCGACGACATCGAATTTTTCACCTAAAAAAATGTACAGTGTATAGTAAGGTTTTTGGAGCCTTCCATGGCTCTCCTTCCAGCTGCCACAGCGGCCCAACTAGGCGTACCTACGACCTGTGCGCACCTGTGGTTATGTGTTGAGATGTCTACTAACGAAATCCAAAGACTGGAGTGGATCCGACGACATCGAATTTTTCACCTAAAAAAATGTACAGTGTATAGTAAGGTTTTTGGAGCCTTCCATGGCTCTCCTTCCAACTGCCACAGCGGCCCAACTAGGCGTACCTACGACCTGTGCGCACCTGTGGTTATGTGTTGAGATGTCTACTAACGAAATCCAAAGACTGGAGTGGATCCGACGACATCGAATTTTTACCTAAAAAAATGTACAGTGTATAGTAAGGATTTTGGAGCCTTTCCATGGTTCATCTTCCAACTGCCACAGCGTCCCAACTAGGCGTACCTACGACCTGTGCGCACCTGTGGTTATGTGTTGAGATGTCTACTAACGAAATCCAAAGACTGGAGTGGATCCGACGACATCGAATTTTTCACCTAAAAAAATGTACATATAGTAAGGATTTCGGAGCCTTCCATGGCTCATCTTCCAACTGCCACAGCGGCCCAACTCGGCGTACCTACGACCTGTGCGCACCTGTGGTTATGTGTTGAGATGTCTACTAACGAAATCCAAAGACTGGAGTGGATCCGACGACATCGAATTTTTCACCTAAAAAAATGTACAGTGTATAGTAAGGATTTTAGAGCCTTTCCATGGCTCTTCTTCCAACTGCCACAGCGGCCCAACTATGCGTACCTACGACCTGTGCGCACCTGTGGTTATGTGTTGAGATGTGTATTAACGAAATCCAAAGACTGGAGTGGATCCGACGACATCGAATTTTTCACCTAAAAAAATGTACAGTGTATAGTAAGGATTTTGGAGCCTTTCCATGGCTCATCTTCCAACTGCCACAGCGGCCCAACTAGGCGTACCTACGACCTGTGCGCACCTGTGGTTATGTGTTGAGATGTCTACTAACGAAATCCAAAGACTGGAGTGGATCCGACGACATCGAATTTTTCACCTAAAAAAATGTACAGTGTATAGTAAGGATTTCGGAGCCTTCCATGGCTCATCTTCCAACTGCCATAGCGGCCCAACTAGGCGTACCTACGACCTGTGCGCACCTGTGGTTATGTGTTGAGATGTCTACTAACGAAATCCAAAGACTGGAGTGGATCCGACGACATCGAATTTTTCACCTAAAAAAATGTACAGTGTATAGTAAGGTTTTTGGAGCCTTCCATGGCTCTCCTTCCAGCTGCCACAGCGGCCCAACTAGGCGTACCTACGACCTGTGCGCACCTGTGGTTATGTGTTGAGATGTCTACTAACGAAATCCAAAGACTGGAGTGGATCCGACGACATCGAATTTTTCACCTAAAAAAATGTACAGTGTATAGTAAGGTTTTTGGAGCCTTCCATGGCTCTCCTTCCAACTGCCACAGCGGCCCAACTAGGCGTACCTACGACCTGTGCGCACCTGTGGTTATGTGTTGAGATGTCTACTAACGAAATCCAAAGACTGGAGTGGATCCGACGACATCGAATTTTTCACCTAAAAAAATGTACAGTGTATAGTAAGGATTTTGGAGCCTTTCCATGGTTCATCTTCCAACTGCCACAGCGTCCCAACTAGGCGTACCTACGACCTGTGCGCACCTGTGGTTATGTGTTGAGATGTCTACTAACGAAATCCAAAGACTGGAGTGGATCCGACGACATCGAATTTTTCACCTAAAAAAATGTACATATAGTAAGGATTTCGGAGCCTTCCATGGGTCATCTTCCAACTGCCATAGCGGCCCAACTAGGCGTACCTACGACCTGTGCGCACCTGTGGTTATGTGTTGAGATGTCTACTAACGAAATCCAAAGACTGGAGTGGATCCGACGACATCGAATTTTTCACCTAAAAAAATGTACAGTGTATAGTAAAGATTTCGGAGCCTTCCATGGCTCATCTTCCAACTGCCATAGCGGCCCAACTAGGCGTACCTACGACCTGTGCGCACCTGTGGTTATGTGTTGAGATGTCTACTAACGAAATCCAAAGACTGGAGTGGATCCGACGACATCGAATTTTTCACCTAAAAAATGTACAGTGTATAGTAAGGATTTCGGAGCCTTCCATGGCTCATCTTCCAACTGCCATAGCGGCCCAACTAGGCGTACCTACGACCTGTGCGCACCTGTGGTTATGTGTTGAGATGTCTACTAACGAAATCCAAAGACTGGAGTGGATCCGACGACATCGAATTTTTCACCTAAAAAAATGTACAGTGTATAGTAAGGATTTTAGAGCCTTTCCATGGCTCTTCTTCCAACTGCCACAGCGGCCCAACTAGGCGTACCTACGACCTGTGCGCACCTGTGGTTATGTGTTGAGATGTGTATTAACGAAATCCAAAGACTGGAGTGGATCCGACGACATCGAATTTTTCACCTAAAAAAATGTACAGTGTATAGTAAGGATTTTAGAGCCTTTCCATGGCTCTTCTTCCAACTGCCACAGCGGCCCAACTAGGCGTACCTACGACCTGTGCGCACCTGTGGTTATGTGTTAAGATGTCTACTAACGAAATCCAAAGACTGGAGTAGATCCGACGACATCGAATTTTTCACCTAAAAAAATGTACAGTGTATAGTAAGGATTTTAGAGCCTTTCCATGGCTCTTCTTCCAACTGCCACAGCGGCCCAACTAGGCGTACCTACGACCTGTGCGCACCTGTGGTTATGTGTTGAGATGTCTACTAACGAAATCCAAAGACTGGAGTGGATCCGACGACATCGAATTTTTCACCTAAAAAAATGTACATATAGTAAGGATTTCGGAGCCTTCCATGGGTCATCTTCCAACTGCCATAGCGGCCCAACTAGGCGTACCTTCGACCTGTGCGCACCTGTGGTTATGTGTTGAGATGTCTACTAACGAAATCCAAAGACTGGAGTGGATCCGACGACATCGAATTTTTCACCTAAAAAAATGTACAGTGTATAGTAAAGATTTCGGAGCCTTCCATGGCTCATCTTCCAACTGCCATAGCGGCCCAACTAGGCGTACCTACGACCTGTGCGCACCTGTGGTTATGTGTTGAGATGTCTACTAACGAAATCCAAAGACTGGAGTGGATCCGACGACATCGAATTTTTCACCTAAAAAAATGTACAGTGTATAGTAAGGATTTCGGAGCCTTCCATGGCTCATCTTCCAACTGCCATAGCGGCCCAACTAGGCGTACCTACGACCTGTGCGCACCTGTGGTTATGTGTTGAGATGTCTACTAACGAAATCCAAAGACTGGAGTGGATCCGACGACATCGAATTTTTCACCTAAAAAAATGTACATAGTATAGTAAGGATTTCGGAGCCTTCCATGGCTCATCTTCCAACTGCCATAGCGGCCCAACTAGGCGTACCTACGACCTGTGCGCACCTGTGGTTATGTGTTGAGATGTCTACTAACGAAATCCAAAGACTGGAGTGGATCCGACGACATCGAATTTTTCACCTAAAAAAATGTACAGTGTATAGTAAGGATTTTAGAGCCTTTCCATGGCTCTTCTTCCAACTGCCACAGCGGCCCAACTAGGCGTACCTACGACCTGTGCGCACCTGTGGTTATGTGTTGAGATGTCTACTAACGAAATCCAAAGACTGGAGTGGATCCGACGACATCGAATTTTTCACCTAAAAAAATGTACAGTGTATAGTAAGGATTTTGGAGCCTTTCCATGGCTCATCTTCCAACTGCCACAGCGGCCCAACTAGGCGTACCTACGACCTGTGCGCACCTGTGGTTATGTGTTGAGATGTGTATTAACGAAATCCAAAGACTGGAGTGGATCCGACGACATCGAATTTTTCACCTAAAAAAATGTACAGTGTATAGTAAGGATTTTAGAGCCTTTCCATGGCTCTTCTTCCAACTGCCACAGCGGCCCAACTAGGCGTACCTACGACCTGTGCGCACCTGTGGTTATGTGTTGAGATGTCTACTAACGAAATCCAAAGACTGGAGTGGATCCGACGACATCGAATTTTTCACCTAAAAAAATGTACAGTGTATAGTAAGGATTTTGGAGCCTTTCCATGGCTCATCTTCCAACTGCCACAGCGGCCCAACTAGGCGTACCTACGACCTGTGCGCACCTGTGGTTATGTGTTGAGATGTGTATTAACGAAATCCAAAGACTGGAGTGGATCCGACGACATCGAATTTTTCACCTAAAAAAATGTACAGTGTATAGTAAGGATTTCGGAGCCTTCCATGGCTCATCTTCCAACTGCCATAGCGGCCCAACTAGGCGTACCTACGACCTGTGCGCACCTGTGGTTATGTGTTGAGATGTCTACTAACGAAATCCAAAGACTGGAGTGGATCCGACGACATCGAATTTTTCACCTAAAAAAATGTACAGTGTATAGTAAGGATTTTGGAGCCTTTCCATGGCTCATCTTCCAACTGCCACAGCGGCCCAACTAGGCGTACCTACGACCTGTGCGCACCTGTGGTTATGTGTTGAGATGTCTACTAACGAAATCCAAAGACTGGAGTGGATCCGACGACATCGAATTTTTCACCTAAAAAAATGTACAGTGTATAGTAAGGTTTTTGGAGCCTTCCATGGCTCTCCTTCCAACTGCCACAGCGGCCCAACTAGGCGTACCTACGACCTGTGCGCACCTGTGGTTATGTGTTGAGATGTCTACTAACGAAATCCAAAGACTGGAGTGGATCCGACGACATCGAATTTTTCACCTAAAAAAATGTACAGTGTATAGTAAGGATTTCGGAGCCTTCCATGGCTCATCTTCCAACTGCCATAGCGGCCCAACTAGGCGTACCTACGACCTGTGCGCACCTGTGGTTATGTGTTGAGATGTCTACTAACGAAATCCAAAGACTGGAGTGGATCCCACGACATCGAATTTTTCACCTAAAAAAATGTACAGTGTATAGTAAGGATTTCGGAGCCTTCCATGGCTCATCTTCCAACTGCCATAGCGGCCCAACTAGGCGTACCTACGACCTGTGCGCACCTGTGGTTATGTGTTGAGATGTCTACTAACGAAATCCAAAGACTGGAGTGGATCCGACGACATCGAATCTTTCACCTAAAAAAATGTACAGTGTATAGTAAGGATTTCGGAGCCTTCCATGGCTCATCTTCCAACTGCCATAGCGGCCCAACTAGGCGTACCTACGACCTGTGCGCACCTGTGGTTATGTGTTGAGATGTCTACTAACGAAATCCAAAGACTGGAGTGGATCCGACGACATCGAATTTTTCACCTAAAAAAATGTACAGTGTATAGTAAGGATTTTAGAGCCTTTCCATGGCTCTTCTTCCAACTGCCACAGCGGCCCAACTAGGCGTACCTACGACCTGTGCGCACCTGTGGTTATGTGTTGAGATGTCTACTAACGAAATCCAAAGACTGGAGTGGATCCGACGACATCGAATTTTTCACCTAAAAAAATGTACAGTGTATAGTAAGGATTTCGGAGCCTTCCATGGCTCATCTTCCAACTGCCATAGCGGCCCAACTAGGCGTACCTACGACCTGTGCGCACCTGTGGTTATGTGTTGAGATGTCTACTAACGAAATCCAAAGACTGGAGTGGACCCGACGACATCGAATTTTTCACCTAAAAAAATGTACAGTGTATAGTAAGGATTTTAGAGCCTTTCCATGGCTCTTCTTCCAACTGCCACAGCGGCCCAACTAGGCGTACCTACGACCTGTGCGCACCTGTGGTTATGTGTTGAGATGTCTACTAACGAAATCCAAAGACTGGAGTGGATCCGACGACATCGAATTTTTCACCTAAAAAAATGTACAGTGTATAGTAAGGATTTCGGAGCCTTCCATGTCTCATCTTCCAACTGCCATAGCGGCCCAACTAGGCGTACCTACGACCTGTGCGCACCTGTGGTTATGTGTTGAGATGTCTACTAACGAAATCCAAAGACTGGAGTGGATCCGACGACATCGAATTTTTCACCTAAAAAAATGTAGTGTATAGTAAGGATTTTAGAGCCTTTCCATGGCTCTTCTTCCAACTGCCACAGCGGCCCAACTAGGCGTACCTACGACCTGTGCGCACCTGTGGTTATGTGTTGAGATGTCTACTAACGAAATCCAAAGACTGGAGTGGATCCGACGACATCGAATTTTTCACCTAAAAAAATGTACAGCGTATAGTAAGGTTTTTGGAGCCTTCCATGGCTCTCCTTCCAACTGCCACAGCGGCCCAACTAGGCGTACCTACGACCTGTGCGCACCTGTGGTTATGTGTTGAGATGTCTACTAACGAAATCCAAAGACTGGAGTGGATCCGACGACATCGAATTTTTCACCTAAAAAAATGTACAGCGTATAGTAAGGTTTTTGGAGCCTTCCATGGCTCTCCTTCCAACTGCCACAGCGGCCCAACTAGGCGTACCTACGACCTGTGCGCACCTGTGGTTATGTGTTGAGATGTCTACTAACGAAATCCAAAGACTGGAGTGGATCCGACGACATCGAATTTTTCACCTAAAAAAATGTACAGTGTATAGTAAGGATTTCGGAGCCTTCCATGGCTCATCTTCCAACTGCCATAGCGTCCCAACTAGGCGTACCTACGACCTGTGCGCACCTGTGGTTATGTGTTGAGATGTCTACTAACGAAATCCAAAGACTGGAGTGGATCCGACGACATCGAATTTTTCACCTAAAAAATGTACAGTGTATAGTAAGGATTTTAGAGCCTTTCCATGGCTCTTCTTCCAACTGCCACAGCGGCCCAACTAGGCGTACCTACGAATTGTGCGCACCTGTGGTTATGTGTTGAGATGTCTACTAACGAAATCCAAAGACTGGAGTGGATCCGACGACATCGAATTTTTCACCTAAAAAAATGTACAGTGTATAGTAAGGATTTTAGAGCCTTTCCATGGCTCTTCTTCCAACTGCCACAGCGGCCCAACTAGGCGTACCTACGACCTGTGCGCACCTGTGTTTATGTGTTGAGATGTCTACTAACGAAATCCAAAGACTGGAGTGGATCCGACGACATCGAATTTTTCACCTAAAAAAATGTACAGTGTATAGTAAGGATTTTAGAACCTTTCCATGGCTCTTCTTCCAACTGCCACAGCGGCCCAACTAGGCGTACCTACGACCTGTGCGCACCTGTGGTTATGTGTTGAGATGTCTACTAACGAAATCCAAAGACTGGAGTGGATCCGACGACATCGAATTTTTCACCTAAAAAAATGTACAGTGTATAGTAAGGATTTTAGAGCCTTTCCATGGCTCTTCTTCCAACTGCCACAGCGGCCCAACTAGGCGTACCTACGACCTGTGCGCACCTGTGGTTATGTGTTGAGATGTGTATTAACGAAATCCAAAGACTGGAGTGGATCCGACGACATCGAATTTTTCACCTAAAAAAATGTACAGTGTATAGTAAGGATTTTAGAGCCTTTCCATGGCTCTTCTTCCAACTGCCACAGCGGCCCAACTAGGCGTACCTACGACCTGTGCGCACCTGTGGTTATGTGTTGAGATGTCTACTAACGAAATCCAAAGACTGGAGTGGATCCGACGACATCGAATTTTTCACCTAAAAAAATGTACAGTGTATAGTAAGGATTTTAGAGCCTTTCCATGGCTCTTCTTCCAACTGCCACAGCGGCCCAACTAGGCGTACCTACGACCTGTGCGCACCTGTGGTTATGTGTTGAGATGTGTATTAACGAAATCCAAAGACTGGAGTGGATCCGACGACATCGAATTTTTCACCTAAAAAAATGTACAGTGTATAGTAAGGTTTTTGGAGCCTTCCATGGCTCTCCTTCCAACTGCCACAGCGGCCCAACTAGGCGTACCTACGACCTGTGCGCACCTGTGGTTATGTGTTGAGATGTCTACTAACGAAATCCAAAGACTGGAGTGGATCCGACGACATCGAATTTTTCACCTAAAAAAATGTACAGTGTATAGTAAGGATTTTAGAGCCTTTCCATGGCTCTTCTTCCAACTGCCACAGCGGCCCAACTAGGCGTACCTACGACCTGTGCGCACCTGTGGTTATGTGTTGAGATGTCTACTAACGAAATCCAAAGACTGGAGTGGATCCGACGACATCGAATTTTTCACCTAAAAAAATGTACAGTGTATAGTAAGGATTTCGGAGCCTTCCATGGCTCATCTTCCAACTGCCATAGCGGCCCAACTAGGCGTACCCGACCTGTGCGCACCTGTGGTTATGTGTTGAGATGTGTATTAACGAAATCCAAAGACTGGAGTGGATCCGACGACATCGAATTTTTCACCTAAAAAAATGTACAGTGTATAGTAAGGTTTTTGGAGCCTTCCATGGCTCTCCTTCCAACTGCCACAGCGGCCCAACTAGGCGTACCTACGACCTGTGCGCACCTGTGGTTATGTGTTGAGATGTCTACTAACGAAATCCAAAGACTGGAGTGGATCCGACGACATCGAATTTTTCACCTAAAAAAATGTACAGTGTATAGTAAGGTTTTTGGAGCCTTCCATGGCTCTCCTTCCAACTGCCACAGCGGCCCAACTAGGCGTACCTACGACCTGTGCGCACCTGTGGTTATGTGTTGAGATGTGTATTAACGAAATCCAAAGACTGGAGTGGATTCGACGACATCGAATTTTTCACCTAAAAAAATGTACAGTGTATAGTAAGGATTTTAGAGCCTTTCCATGGCTCTTCTTCCAACTGCCACAGCGGCCCAACTAGGCGTACCTACGACCTGTGCGCACCTGTGGTTATGTGTTGAGATGTCGACTAACGAAATCCAAAGACTGGAGTGGATCCGACGACATCGAATTTTTCACCTAAAAAAATGTACAGTGTATAGTAAGGATTTCGGAGCCTTCCATGGCTCATCTTCCAACTGCCATAGCGGCCCAACTAGGCGTACCTACGACCTGTGCGCACCTGTGGTTATGTGTTGAGATGTCTACTAACGAAATCCAAAGACTGGAGTGGATCCGACGACATCGAATTTTTCACCTAAAAAAATGTACAGTGTATAGTAAGGATTTTAGAGCCTTTCCATGGTTCTTCTTCCAACTGCCACAGCGGCCCAACTAGGCGTACCGACGACCTGTGCGCACCTGTGGTTATGTGTTGAGATGTCTACTAACGAAATCCAAAGACTGGAGTGGATCCGACGACATCGAATTTTTCACCTAAAAAAATGTACAGTGTATAGTAAGGATTTTAGAGCCTTTCCATGGCTCTTCTTCCAACTGCCACAGCGGCCCAACTAGGCGTACCTACGACCTGTGCGCACCTGTGGTTATGTGTTGAGATGTCTACTAACGAAATCCAAAGACTGGAGTGGATCCGACGACATCGAATTTTTCACCTAAAAAAATGTACAGTGTATAGTAAGGATTTCGGAGCCTTCCATGGCTCATCTTCCAACTGCCATAGCGGCCCAACTAGGCGTACCCGACCTGTGCGCACCTGTGGTTATGTGTTGAGATGTGTATTAACGAAATCCAAAGACTGGAGTGGATCCGACGACATCGAATTTTTCACCTAAAAAAATGTACAGTGTATAGTAAGGTTTTTGGAGCCTTCCATGGCTCTCCTTCCAACTGCCACAGCGGCCCAACTAGGCGTACCTACGACCTGTGCGCACCTGTGGTTATGTGTTGAGATGTCTACTAACGAAATCCAAAGACTGGAGTGGATCCGACGACATCGAATTTTTCACCTAAAAAAATGTACAGTGTATAGAAAGGTTTTTGGAGCCTTCCATGGCTCTCCTTCCAACTGCCACAGCGGCCCAACTAGGCGTACCTACGACCTGTGCGCACCTGTGGTTATGTGTTGAGATGTCTACTAACGAAATCCAAAGACTGGAGTGGATCCGACGACATCGAATTTTTCACCTAAAAAAATGTACAGTGTATAGTAAGGTTTTTGGAGCCTTCCATGGCTCTCCTTCCAACTGCCACAGCGGCCCAACTAGGCGTACCTACGACCTGTGCGCACCTGTGGTTATGTGTTGAGATGTCTACTAACGAAATCCAAAGACTGGAGTGGATCCGACGACATCGAATTTTTCACCTAAAAAAATGTACAGTGTATAGTAAGGATTTTAGAGCCTTTCCATGGCTCTTCTTCCAACTGCCACAGCGGCCCAACTAGGCGTACTAACGAAATCCAAAGACTGGAGTGGATCCGACGACATCGAATTTTTCACCTAAAAAAATGTACAGTGTATAGTAAGGATTTTGGAGCCTTTCCATGGCTCATCTTCCAACTGCCACAGCGGCCCAACTAGGCGTACCTACGACCTGTGCGCACCTGTGGTTATGTGTTGAGATGTCTACTAACGAAATCCAAAGACTGGAGTGGATCCGACGACATCGAATTTTTCACCTAAAAAAATGTACAGTGTATAGTAAGGATTTTGGAGCCTTTCCATGGCTCATCTTCCAACTGCCACAGCGGCCCAACTAGGCGTACCTACGACCTGTGCGCACCTGTGGTTATGTGTTGAGATGTCTACTAACGAAATCCAAAGACTGGAGTGGATCCGACGACATCGAATTTTTCACCTAAAAAAATGTACAGTGTATAGTAAGGATTTTGGAGCCTTTCCATGGCTCATCTTCCAACTGCCACAGCGGCCCAACTAGGCGTACCTACGACCTGTGCGCACCTGTGGTTATGTGTTGAGATTTTAGATTTTAGAGCCTTTCCATGGCTCTTCTTCCAACTGCCACAGCGGCCCAACTAGGCGTACCTACGACCTGTGCGCACCTGTGGTTATGTGTTGAGATGTCTACTAACGAAATCCAAAGACTGGAGTGGATCCGACGACATCGAATTTTTCACCTAAAAAAATGTACAGTGTATAGTAAGGATTTTGGAGCCTTTCCATGGCTCATCTTCCAACTGCCACAGCGGCCCAACTAGGCGTACCTACGACCTGTGCGCACCTGTGGTTATGTGTTGAGATGTCTACTAACGAAATCCAAAGACTGGAGTGGATCCGACGACATCGAATTTTTCACCTAAAAAAATGTACAGTGTATAGTAAGGATTTTGGAGCCTTTCCATGGCTCATCTTCCAACTGCCACAGCGGCCCAACTAGGCGTACCTACGACCTGTGCGCACCTGTGGTTATGTGTTGAGATGTCTACTAACGAAATCCAAAGACTGGAGTGGATCCGACGACATCGAATTTTTCACCTAAAAAAATGTACAGTGTATAGTAAGGATTTTGGAGCCTTTCCATGGCTCATCTTCCAACTGCCACAGCGGCCCAACTAGGCGTACCTACGACCTGTGCGCACCTGTGGTTATGTGTTGAGATGTCTACTAACGAAATCCAAAGACTGGAGTGGATCCGACGACATCGAATTTTTCACCTAAAAAAATGTACAGTGTGTAGTAAGGATTTTAGAGCCTTTAAATGGCTCTTCTTCCAACTGCCACAGCGGCCCAACTAGGCATACCTACGACCTGTGGGCACCTGTGGTTATGTGTTGAGATGTCTACTAACGAAATCCAAAAACTGGAGTGGATCCGACGACATCGAATTTTTCACCTAAAAAAATTTACAGTGTATAGTAAGGATTTCGGAGCCTTCCATGGCTCATCTTCCAACTGCCATAGCGGCCCAACTAGGCGTACCTACGACCTGTGCGCACCTGTGGTTATGTGTTGAGATGTCTACTAACGAAATCCAAAGACTGGAGTGGATCCGACGACATCGAATTTTTCACCTAAAAAAATGTACAGTGTATAGTAAGGATTTTAGAGCCTTTCCATGGCTCTTCTTCCAACTGCCACAGCGGCCCAACTAGGCGTACCTACGACCTGTGCGCACCTGTGGTTATGTGTTGAGATGTCTACTAACGAAATCCAAAGACTGGAGTGGATCCGACGACATCGAATTTTTCACCTAAAAAATGTACAGTGTATAGTAAGGATTTTAGAGCCTTTCCATGGCTCTTCTTCCAACTGCCACAGCGGCCCAACTAGGCGTACCTACGACCTGTGCGCACCTGTGGTTATGTGTTGAGATGTCTACTAACGAAATCCAAAGACTGGAGTGGATCCGACGACATCGAATTTTTCACCTAAAAAAATGTACAGCGTATAGTAGGGTTTTTGGAGCCTTCCATGGCTCTCCTTCCAACTGCCACAGCGGCCCAACTAGGCGTACCTACGACCTGTGCGCACCTGTGGTTATGTGTTGAGATGTCTACTAACGAAATCCAAAGACTGGAGTGGATCCGACGACATCGAATTTTTCACCTAAAAAAATGTACAGTGTATAGTAAGGTTTTTGGAGCCTTCCATGGCTCTCCTTCCAACTGCCACAGCGGCCCAACTAGGCGTACCTACGACCTGTGCGCACCTGTGGTTATGTGTTGAGATGTCTACTAACGAAATCCAAAGACTGGAGTGGATCCGACGACATCGAATTTTTCACCTAAAAAAATGTACAGTGTATAGTAAGGATTTTAGAGCCTTTCCATGGCTCATCTTCCAACTGCCATAGCGGCCCAACTAGGCGTACCTACGACCTGTGCGCACCTGTGGTTATGTGTTGAGATGTCTACTAACGAAATCCAAAGACTGGAGTGGATCCGACGACATCGAATTTTTCACCTAAAAAAATGTACAGTGTATAGTAAGGATTTCGGAGCCTTCCATGGCTCATCTTCCAACTGCCATAGCGGCCCAACTAGGCGTACCTACGACCTGTGCGCACCTGTGGTTATGTGTTGAGATGTCTACTAACGAGATCCAAAGACTGGAGTGGATCCGACGACATCGAATTTTTCACCTAAAAAAATGTACAGTGTATAGTAAGGTTTTTGGAGCCTTCCATGGCTCTCCTTCCAACTGCCACAGCGGCCCAACTAGGCGTACCTACGACCTGTGCGCACCTGTGGTTATGTGTTGAGATGTCTACTAACGAAATCCAAAGACTGGAGTGGATCCGACGACATCGAATTTTTCACCTAAAAAAATGTACAGCGTATAGTGAGGTTTTTGGAGCCTTCCATGGCTCTCCTTCCAACTGCCACAGCGGCCCAACTAGGCGTACCTACGACCTGTGCGCACCTGTGGTTATGTGTTGAGATGTCTACTAACGAAATCCAAAGACTGGAGTGGATCCGACGACATCGAATTTTTCACCTAAAAAAATGTACAGGATTTCGGAGCCTTCCATGGCTCATCTTCCAACTGCCATAGCGGCCCAACTAGGCGTACCTACGACCTGTGCGCACCTGTGGTTATGTGTTGAGATGTCTACTAACGAAATCCAAAGACTGGAGTGGATCCGACGACATTGAATTTTTCACCTAAAAAAATGTACAGTGTATAGTAAGGATTTTAGAGCCTTTCCATGGCTCTTCTTCCAACTGCCACAGCGGCCCAACTAGGCGTACCTACGACCTGTGCGCACCTGTGGTTATGTGTTGAGATGTCTACTAACGAAATCCAAAGACTGGAGTGGATCCGACGACATCGAATTTTTCACCTAAAAAAATGTACAGTGTATAGTAAGGATTTTAGAGCCTTTCCATGGCTCTTCTTCCAACTGCCACAGCGGCCCAACTAGGCGTACCTACGACCTGTGCGCACCTGTGGTTATGTGTTGAGATGTCTACTAACGAAATCCAAAGACTGGAGTGGATCCGACGACATCGAATTTTTCACCTAAAAAAATGTACAGTGTATAGTAAGGATTTTAGAGCCTTTCCATGGCTCTTCTTCCAACTGCCACAGCGGCCCAACTAGGCGTACCTACGACCTGTGCGCACCTGTGGTTATGTGTTGAGATGTCTACTAACGAAATCCAAAGACTGGAGTGGATCCGACGACATCGAATTTTTCACCTAAAAAAATGTACAGTGTATAGTAAGGATTTTAGAGCCTTTCCATGGCTCTTCTTCCAACTGCCACAGCGGCCCAACTAGGCGTACCTACGACCTGTGCGCACCTGTGGTTATGTGTTGAGATGTCTACTAACGAAATCCAAAGACTGGAGTGGATCCGACGACATCGAATTTTTCACCTAAAAAAATGTACAGCGTATAGTAGGGTTTTTGGAGCCTTCCATGGCTCTCCTTCCAACTGCCACAGCGGCCCAACTAGGCGTACCTACGACCTGTGCGCACCTGTGGTTATGTGTTGAGATGTCTACTAACGAAATCCAAAGACTGGAGTGGATCCGACGACATCGAATTTTTCACCTAAAAAAATGTACAGTGTATAGTAAGGATTTCGGAGCCTTCCATGGCTCATCTTCCAACTGCCATAGCGGCCCAACTAGGCGTACCTACGACCTGTGCGCACCTGTGGTTATGTGTTGAGATGTCTACTAACGAAATCCAAAGACTGGAGTGGATCCGACGACATCGAATTTTTCACCTAAAAAAATGTACAGTGTATAGTAAGGATTTTAGAGCCTTTAAATGGCTCTTCTTCCAACTGACACAGCGGCCCAACTAGGCGTACCTACGACCTGTGCGCACCTGTGGTTATGTGTTGAGATGTCTACTAACGAAATCCAAAGACTGGAGTGGATCCGACGACATCGAATTTTTCACCTAAAAAAATGTACAGTGTATAGTAAGGATTTCGGAGCCTTCCATGGCTCATCTTCCAACTGCCATAGCGGCCCAACTAGGCGTACCTACGACCTGTGCGCACCTGTGGTTATGTGTTGAGATGTCTACTAACGAAATCCAAAGACTGGAGTGGATCCGACGACATCGAATTTTTCACCTAAAAAAATGTACAGTGTATAGTAAGGTTTTTGGAGCCTTCCATGGCTCTCCTTCCAACTGCCACAACGGCCCAACTAGGCGTACCTACGACCTGTGCGCACCTGTGGTTATGTGTTGAGATGTCTACTAACGAAATCCAAAGACTGGAGTGGATCCGACGACATCGAATTTTTCACCTAAAAAAATGTACAGTGTATAGTAAGGATTTTAGAGCCTTTCCATGGCTCTTCTTCCAACTGCCACAGCGGCCCAACTAGGCGTACCTACGACCTGTGCGCACCTGTGGTTATGTGTTGAGATGTCTACTAACGAAATCCAAAGACTGGAGTGGATCCGACGACATCGAATTTTTCACCTAAAAAAATGTACAGTGTATAGTAAGGATTTCGGAGCCTTCCATGGCTCATCTTCCAACTGCCATAGCGGCCCAACTAGGCGTACCTACGACCTGTGCGCACCTGTGGTTATGTGTTGAGATGTCTACTAACAAAATCCAAAGACTGGAGTGGATCCGACGACATCGAATTTTTCACCTAAAAAAATGTACAGTGTATAGTAAGGTTTTTGGAGCCTTTCCATGGCTCTCCTTCCAACTGCCACAGCGGCCCAACTAGGCGTACCTACGACCTGTGCGCACCTGTGGTTATGTGTTGAGATGTCTACTAACGAGATCCAAAGACTGGAGTGGATCCGACGACATCGAATTTTTCACCTAAAAAAATGTACAGTGTATAGTAAGGTTTTTGGAGCCTTCCATGGCTCTCCTTCCAACTGCCACAGCGGCCCAACTAGGCGTACCTACGACCTGTGCGCACCTGTGGTTATGTGTTGAGATGTCTACTAACGAAATCCAAAGACTGGAGTGGATCCGACGACATCGAATTTTTCACCTAAAAAAATGTACAGCGTATAGTGAGGTTTTTGGAGCCTTCCATGGCTCTCCTTCCAACTGCCACAGCGGCCCAACTAGGCGTACCTACGACCTGTGCGCACCTGTGGTTATGTGTTGAGATGTCTACTAACGAAATCCAAAGACTGGAGTGGATCCGACGACATCGAATTTTTCACCTAAAAAAATGTACAGTGTATAGTAAGGATTTTAGAGCCTTTCCATGGCTCTTCTTCCAACTGCCACAGCGGCCCAACTAGGCGTACCTACGACCTGTGCGCACCTGTGGTTATGTGTTGAGATGTCTACTAACGAAATCCAAAGACTGGAGTGGGTCCGACGACATCGAATTTTTCACCTAAAAAAATGTACAGTGTATAGTAAGGATTTCGGAGCCTTCCATGGCTCATCTTCCAACTGCCATAGCGGCCCAACTAGGCGTACCTACGACCTGTGCGCACCTGTGGTTATGTGTTGAGATGTCTACTAACGAAATCCAAAGACTGGAGTGGATCCGACGACATCGAATTTTTCACCTAAAAAAATGTACAGTGTATAGTAAGGATTTTAGAGCCTTTCCATGGCTCTTCTTCCAACTGCCACAGCGGCCCAACTAGGCGTACCTACGACCTGTGCGCACCTGTGGTTATGTGTTGAGATGTCTACTAACGAAATCCAAAGACTGGAGTGGATCCCACGACATCGAATTTTTCACCTAAAAAAATGTACAGTGTATAGTAAGGTTTTTGGAGCCTTCCATGGCTCTCCTTCCAACTGCCACAGCGGCCCAACTAGGCGTACCTACGACCTGTGCGCACCTGTGGTTATGTGTTGAGATGTCTACTAACGAAATCCAAAGACTGGAGTGGATCCGACGACATCGAATTTTTCACCTAAAAAAATGTACAGTGTATAGTAAGGATTTTAGAGCCTTTCCATGGCTCTTCTTCCAACTGCCACAGCGGCCCAACTAGGCGTACCTACGACCTGTGCGCACCTGTGGTTATGTGTTGAGATGTCTACTAACGAAATCCAAAGACTGGAGTGGATCCGACGACATCGAATTTTTCACCTAAAAAAATGTACAGTGTATAGTAAGGATTTTAGAGCCTTTCCATGGCTCTTCTTCCAACTGCCACAGCGGCCCAACTAGGCGTACCTACGACCTGTGCGCACCTGTGGTTATGTGTTGAGATGTCTACTAACGAAATCCAAAGACTGGAGTGGGTCCGACGACATCGAATTTTTCACCTAAAAAAATGTACAGTGTATAGTAAGGATTTCGGAGCCTTCCATGGCTCATCTTCCAACTGCCATAGCGGCCCAACTAGGCGTACCTACGACCTGTGCGCACCTGTGGTTATGTGTTGAGATGTCTACTAACGAAATCCAAAGACTGGAGTGGATCCGACGACATCGAATTTTTCACCTAAAAAAATGTACAGTGTATAGTAAGGATTTTAGAGCCTTTCCATGGCTCTTCTTCCAACTGCCACAGCGGCCCAACTAGGCGTACCTACGACCTGTGCGCACCTGTGGTTATGTGTTGAGATGTCTACTAACGAAATCCAAAGACTGGAGTGGACCTGTGGTTATGTGTTGAGATTTTAGATTTTAGAGCCTTTCCATGGCTCTTCTTCCAACTGCCACAGCGGCCCAACTAGGCGTACCTACGACCTGTGCGCACCTGTGGTTATGTGTTGAGATGTCTACTAACGAAATCCAAAGACTGGAGTGGATCCGACGACATCGAATTTTTCACCTAAAAAAATGTACAGTGTATAGTAAGGTTTTTGGAGCCTTCCATGGCTCTCCTTCCAACTGCCACAGCGGCCCAACTAGGCGTACCTACGACCTGTGCGCACCTGTGGTTATGTGTTGAGATGTCTACTAACGAAATCCAAAGACTGGAGTGGATCCGACGACATCGAATTTTTCACCTAAAAAAATGTACAGTGTATAGTAAGGATTTTAGAGCCTTTCCATGGCTCTTCTTCCAACTGCAGTGTACAGTGTATAGTAAGGATTTTGGAGCCTTTCCATGGCTCATCTTCCAACTGCCACAGCGGCCCAACTAGGCGTACCTACGACCTGTGCGCACCTGTGGTTATGTGTTGAGATGTCTACTAACGAAATCCAAAGACTGGAGTGGATCCGACGACATCGAATTTTTCACCTAAAAAAATGTACAGTGTATAGTAAGGATTTTAGAGCCTTTCCATGGCTCTTCTTCCAACTGCCACAGCGGCCCAACTAGGCGTACCTACGACCTGTGCGCACCTGTGGTTATGTGTTGAGATGTCTACTAACGAAATCCAAAGACTGGAGTGGATCCGACGACATCGAATTTTTCACCTAAAAAAATGTACAGTGTATAGTAAGGATTTCGGAGCCTTCCATGGCTCATCTTCCAACTCCCATAGCGGCCCAACTAGGCGTACCTACGACCTGTGCGCACCTGTGATTATGTGTTGAGATGTCTACTAACGAAATCCAAAGACTGGAGTGGATCCGACGACATCGAATTTTTCACCTAAAAAAATGTACAGTGTATGGTAAGGTTTTTGGAGCCTTCCATGGCTCTCCTTCCAACTGCCATAGCGGCCCAACTAGGCGTACCTACGACCTGTGCGCACCTGTGATTATGTGTTGAGATGTCTACTAACGAAATCCAAAGACTGGAGTGGATCCGACGACATCGAATTTTTCACCTAAAAAAATGTACAGCGTATAGTAAGGATTTCGGAGCCTTCCATGGCTCATCTTCCAACTGCCATAGCGGCCCAACTAGGCGTACCTACGGCCTGTGCGCACCTGTGGTTATGTGTTGAGATGTCTACTAACGAAATCCAAAGACTGGAGTGGATCCGACGACATCGAATTTTTCACCTAAAAAAATTTACAGCGTATAGTAAGGTTTTTGGAGCCTTCCATGGCTCTCCTTCCAACTGCCACAGCGGCCCAACTAGGCGTACCTACGACCTGTGCGCACCTGTGGTTATGTGTTGAGATGTCTACTAACGAAATCCAAAGACTGGAGTGGATCCGACGACATCGAATTTTTCACCTAAAAAAATGTACAGTGTATAGTAAGGATTTCGGAGCCTTCCATGGCTCATCTTCCAACTGCCATAGCGGCCCAACTAGGCGTACCTACGACCTGTGCGCACCTGTGGTTATGTGTTGAGATGTCTACTAACGAAATCCAAAGACTGGAGTGGATCCGACGACATCGAATTTTTCACCTAAAAAAATGTACAGTGTATAGTAAGGATTTTAGAGCCTTTCCATGGCTCTTCTTCCAACTGCCACAGCGGCCCAACTAGGCGTACCTACGACCTGTGCGCACCTGTGGTTATGTGTTGAGATGTCTACTAACGAAATCCAAAGACTGGAGTGGACCTGTGGTTATGTGTTGAGATTTTAGATTTTAGAGCCTTTCCATGGCTCTTCTTCCAACTGCCACAGCGGCCCAACTAGGCGTACCTACGACCTGTGCGCACCTGTGGTTATGTGTTGAGATGTCTACTAACGAAATCCAAAGACTGGAGTGGATCCGACGACATCGAACTTTTCACCTAAAAAAATGTACAGTGTATAGTAAGGTTTTTGGAGCCTTCCATGGCTCTCCTTCCAACTGCCACAGCGGCCCAACTAGGCGTACCTACGACCTGTGCGCACCTGTGGTTATGTGTTGAGATGTCTACTAACGAAATCCAAAGACTGGAGTGGATCCGACGACATCGAATTTTTCACCTAAAAAAATGTACAGTGTATAGTAAGGTTTTTGGAGCCTTCCATGGCTCTCCTTCCAACTGCCACAGCGGCCCAACTAGGCGTACCTACGACCTGTGCGCACCTGTGGTTATGTGTTGAGATGTCTACTAACGAAATCCAAAGACTGGAGTGGATCCGACGACATCGAATTTTTCACCTAAAAAAATGTACAGTGTATAGTAAGGATTTTAGAGCCTTTCCATGGCTCTTCTTCCAACTGCCACAGCGGCCCAACTAGGCGTACCTACGACCTGTGCGCACCTGTGGTTATGTGTTGAGATGTCTACTAACGAAATCCAAAGACTGGAGTGGATCCGACGACATCGAATTTTTCACCTAAAAAAATGTACAGTGTATAGTAAGGTTTTTGGAGCCTTCCATGGCTCTCCTTCCAACTGCCACAGCGGCCCAACTAGGCGTACCTACGACCTGTGCGCACCTGTGGTTATGTGTTGAGATATCTACTAACGAAATCCAAAGACTGGAGTGGATCCGACGACATCGAATTTTTCACCTAAAAAAATGTACAGTGTATAGTAAGGATTTTAGAGCCTTTCCATGGCTCTTCTTCCAACTGCCACAGCGGCCCAACTAGGCGTACCTACGACCTGTGCGCACCTGTGGTTATGTGTTGAGATGTCTACTAACGAAATCCAAAGACTGGAGTGGATCCGACGACATCGAATTTTTCACCTAAAAAAATGTACAGTGTATAGTAAGGATTTCGGAGCCTTCCATGGCTCATCTTCCAACTCCCATAGCGGCCCAACTAGGCGTACCTACGACCTGTGCGCACCTGTGGTTTTGTGTTGAGATGTCTACTAACGAAATCCAAAGACTGGAGTGGATCCGACGACATCGAATTTTTCACCTAAAAAAATGTACAGTGTATAGTAAGGATTTCGGAGCCTTCCATGCCTCATCTTCCAACTGCCATAGCGGCCCAACTAGGCGTACCTACGACCTGTGCGCACCTGTGGTTATGTGTTGAGATGTCTACTAACGAAATCCAAAGACTGGAGTGGATCCGACGACATCGAATTTTTCACCTAAAAAAATGTACAGTGTATAGTAAGGATTTTAGAGCCTTTCCATGGCTCTTCTTCCAACTGACACAGCGGCCCAACTAGGCGTACCTACGACCTGTGCGCACCTGTGGTTATGTGTTGAGATGTCTACTAACGAAATCCAAAGACTGGAGTGGATCCGACGACATCGAATTTTTCACCTAAAAAAATGTACAGTGTATGGTAAGGTTTTTGGAGCCTTCCATGGCTCTCCTTCCAACTGCCATAGCGGCCCAACTAGGCGTACCTACGACCTGTGCGCACCTGTGATTATGTGTTGAGATGTCTACTAACGAAATCCAAAGACTGGAGTGGATCCGACGACATCGAATTTTTCACCTAAAAAAATGTACAGCGTATAGTAAGGATTTCGGAGCCTTCCATGGCTCATCTTCCAACTGCCATAGCGGCCCAACTAGGCGTACCTACGGCCTGTGCGCACCTGTGGTTATGTGTTGAGATGTCTACTAACGAAATCCAAAGACTGGAGTGGATCCGACGACATCGAATTTTTCACCTAAAAAAATGTACAGCGTATAGTAAGGTTTTTGGAGCCTTCCATGGCTCTCCTTCCAACTGCCACAGCGGCCCAACTAGGCGTACCTACGACCTGTGCGCACCTGTGGTTATGTGTTGAGATGTCTACTAACGAAATCCAAAGACTGGAGTGGATCCGACGACATCGAATTTTTCACCTAAAAAAATGTACAGTGTATAGTAAGGATTTCGGAGCCTTCCATGGCTCATCTTCCAACTGCCATAGCGGCCCAACTAGTCGTACCTACGACCTGTGCGCACCTGTGGTTATGTGTTGAGATGTCTACTAACGAAATCCAAAGACTGGAGTGGATCCGACGACATCCAATTTTTCACCTAAAAAAATGTACAGTGTATAGTACGGATTTTAGAGCCTTTCCATGGCTCTTCTTCCAACTGCCACAGCGGCTCAACTAGGCGTACCTACGACCTGTGCGCACCTGTGGTTATGTGTTGAGATGTCTACTAACGAAATCCAAAGACTGGAGTGGATCCGACGACATCGAATTTTTCACCTAAAAAAATGTACAGTGTATAGTAAGGATTTTAGAGCCTTTCCATGGCTCTTCTTCCAACTGCCACAGCGGCCCAACTAGGCGTACCTACGACCTGTGCGCACCTGTGGTTATGTGTTGAGATGTCTACTAACGAAATCCAAAGACTGGAGTGGATCCGACGACATCGAATTTTTCACCTAAAAAAATGTACAGTGTATAGTAAGGATTTTAGAGCCTTTCCATGGCTCTTCTTCCAACTGCCACAGCGGCCCAACTAGGCGTACCTACGACCTGTGCGCACCTGTGGTTATGTGTTGAGATGTCTACTAACGAAATCCAAAGACTGGAGTGGATCCGACGACATCGAATTTTTCACCTAAAAAAATTTACAGTGTATAGTAAGGATTTTGGAGCCTTTCCATGGCTCATCTTCCAACTGCCACAGCGGCCCAACTAGGCGTACCTACGACCTGTGCGCACCTGTGGTTATGTGTTGAGATGTCTACTAACGAAATCCAAAGACTGGAGTGGATCCGACGACATCGAATTTTTCACCTAAAAAAATTTACAGCGTATAGTAAGGTTTTTGGAGCCTTCCATGGCTCTCCTTCCAACTGCCACAGCGGCCCAACTAGGCATACCTACGACCTGTGCGCACCTGTGGTTATGTGTTGAGATGTCTACTAACGAAATCCAAAGACTGGAGTGGATCCGACGACATCGAATTTTTCACCTGAAAAAATGTACAGTGTATAGTAAGGATTTTGGAGCCTTTCCATGGCTCATCTTCCAACTGCCACAGCGGCCCAACTAGGCGTACCTACGACCTGTGCGCACCTGTGGTTATGTGTTGAGATGTCTACTAACGAAATCCAAAGACTGGAGTGGATCCGACGACATCGAATTTTTCACCTAAAAAAATGTACAGTGTATAGTAAGGTTTGTGGAGCCTTCCATGGCTCTCCTTCCAACTGCCACAGCGGCCCAACTAGGCGTACCTACGACCTGTGCGCACCTGTGTTTATGTGTTGAGATGTCTACTAACGAAATCCAAAGACTGGAGTGGATCCGACGACATCGAATTTTTCACCTAAAAAAATGTACAGTGTATAGTAAGGTTTTTGGAGCCTTCCATGGCTCTCTTCCAACTGCCACAGCGGCCCAACTAGACGTACCTACGACCTGTGCGCACCTGTGGTTATGTGTTGAGATGTCTACTAACGAAATCCAAAGACTGGAGTGGATCCGACGACATCGAATTTTTCACCTAAAAAAATGTACAGCGTATAGTAAGGATTTCGGAGCCTTCCATGGCTCATCTTCCAACTGCCATAGCGGCCCAACTAGGCGTACCTACGACCTGTGCGCACCTGTGGTTATGTGTTGAGATGTCTACTAACGAAATCCAAAGACTGGAGTGGATCCGACGACATCGAATTTTTCACCTAAAAAAATGTACAGCGTATAGTAAGGATTTCGGAGCCTTCCATGGCTCATCTTCCAACTGCCATAGCGGCCCAACTAGGCGTACCTACGACCTGTGCGCACCTGTGGTTATGTGTTGAGATGTCTACTAACGAAATCCAAAGACTGGAGTGGATCCGACGACATCGAATTTTTCACCTAAAAAAATGTACAGTGTATAGTAAGGATTTTGGAGCCTTTCCATGGCTCTCCTTCCAACTGCCACAGCGGCCCAACTAGGCGTACCTACGACCTGTGCGCACCTGTGGTTATGTGTTGAGATGTCTACTAACGAAATCCAAAGACTGGAGTGGATCCGACGACATCGAATTTTTCACCTAAAAAAATGTACAGTGTATAGTAAGGTTTTTGGAGCCTTCCATGGCTCTCCTTCCAACTGCCACAGCGGCCCAACTAGGCGTACCTACGACCTGTGCGCACCTGTGGTTATGTGTTGAGATGTGTATTAACGAAATCCAAAGACTGGAGTGGATCCGACGACATCGAATTTTTCACCTAAAAAAATTTACAGTGTATAGTAAGGTTTTTGGAGCCTTCCATGGCTCTCCTTCCAACTGCCACAGCGGCCCAACTAGGCGTACCTACGACCTGTGCGCACCTGTGGTTATGTGTTGAGATGTCTACTAACGAAATCCAAAGACTGGAGTGGATCCGACGACATCGAATTTTTCACCTAAAAAAATGTACAGCGTATAGTAAGGATTTCGGAGCCTTCCATGGCTCATCTTCCAACTGCCATAGCGGCCCAACTAGGCGTACCTACGACCTGTGCGCACCTGTGGTTATGTGTTGAGATGTCTACTAACGAAATCCAAAGACTGGAGTGGATCCGACGACATCGAATTTTTCACCTAAAAAAATGTACAGTGTATAGTAAGGATTTTGGAGCCTTTCCATGGCTCTCCTTCCAACTGCCACAGCGGCCCAACTAGGCGTACCTACGACCTGTGCGCACCTGTGGTTATGTGTTGAGATGTCTACTAACGAAATCCAAAGACTGGAGTGGATCCGACGACATCGAATTTTTCACCTAAAAAAATGTACAGTGTATAGTAAGGATTTTAGAGCCTTTCCATGGCTCTTCTTCCAACTGCCACAGCGGCCCAACTAGGCGTACCTACGACCTGTGCGCACCTGTGGTTAAGTGTTGAGATGTCTACTAACGAAATCCAAAGACTGGAGTGGATCCGACGACATCGAATTTTTCACCTAAAAAAATGTACAGTGTATAGTAAGGATTTTAGAGCCTTTCCATGGCTCTTCTTCCAACTGCCACAGCGGCCCAACTAGGCATACCTACGACCTGTGCGCACCTGTGGTTATGTGTTGAGATGTCTACTAACGAAATCCAAAGACTGGAGTGGATCCGACGACATCGAATTTTTCACCTAAAAAAATGTACAGTGTATAGTAAGGTTTTTGGAGCCTTCCATGGCTCTCCTTCCAACTGCCACAGCGGCCCAACTAGGCGTACCTACGACCTGTGCGCACCTGTGGTTATGTGTTGAGATGTCTACTAACGAAATCCAAAGACTGGAGTGGATCCGACGACATCGAATTTTTCACCTAAAAAAATGTACAGCGTATAGTAAGGTTTTTGGAGCCTTCCATGGCTCTCCTTCCAACTGCCACAGCGGCCCAACTAGGCGTACCTACGACCTGTGCGCACCTGTGGTTATGTGTTGAGATGTGTATTAACGAAATCCAAAGACTGGAGTGGATCCGACGACATCGAATTTTTCACCTAAAAAAATTTACAGTGTATAGTAAGGATTTTGGAGCCTTTCCATGGCTCATCTTCCAACTGCCACAGCGGCCCAACTAGGCGTACCTACGAACTGTGCGCACCTGTGGTTATGTGTTGAGATGTCTACTAACGAAATCCAAAGACTGGAGTGGATCCGACGACATCGAATTTTTCACCTAAAAAAATGTACAGTGTATAGTAAGGATTTTAGAGCCTTTCCATGGCTCTTCTTCCAACTGCCACAGCGGCCCAACTAGGCGTACCTACGACCTGTGCGCACCTGTGGTTATGTGTTGAGATGTCTACTAACGAAATCCAAAGACTGGAGTGGATCCGACGACATCGAATTTTTCACCTAAAAAAATGTACAGTGTATAGTAAGGATTTTAGAGCCTTTCCATGGCTCTTCTTCCAACTGCCACAGCGGCCCAACTAGGCGTACCTACGACCTGTGCGCACCTGTGGTTATGTGTTGAGATGTCTACTAACGAAATCCAAAGACTGGAGTGGATCCGACGACATCGAATTTTTCACCTAAAAAAATGTACAGTGTATAGTAAGGTTTTTGGAGCCTTCCATGGCTCTCCTTCCAACTGCCACAGCGGCCCAACTAGGCGTACCTACGACCTGTGCGCACCTGTGGTTATGTGTTGAGATGTCTTCTAACGAAATCCAAAGACTGGAGTGGATCCGACGACATCGAATTTTTCACCTAAAAAAATGTACAGTGTATAGTAAGGTTTTTGGAGCCTTCCATGGCTCTCCTTCCAACTGCCACAGCGGCCCAACTAGGCGTACCTACGACCTGTGCGCACCTGTGGTTATGTGTTGAGATGTCTACTAACGAAATCCAAAGACTGGAGTGGATCCGACGACATCGAATTTTTCACCTAAAAAAATGTACAGTGTATAGTAAGGATTTTAGAGCCTTTCCATGGCTCTTCTTCCAACCGCCACAGCGGCCCAACTAGGCGTACCTACGACCTGTGCGTACCTGTGGTTATGTGTTGAGATGTGTATTAACGAAATCCAAAGACTGGAGTGGATCCGACGACATCGAATTTTTCACCTAAAAAAATGTACAGTGTATAGTAAGGTTTTTGGAGCCTTCCATGGCTCTCCTTCCAACTGCCACAGCGGCCCAACTAGGCGTACCTACGACCTGTGCGCACCTGTGGTTATGTGTTGAGATGTCTACTAACGAAATCCAAAGACAGGAGTGGATCCGACGACATCGAATTTTTCACCTAAAAAAATGTACAGTGTATAGTAAGGATTTTGGAGTCTTTCCATGGCTCATTTTCCAACTGGCATAGCGGGGCAACTAGGCGTACCTACGACCTGTGCGCACCTGTGGTTATGTGTTGAGATGTCTACTAACGAAATCCAAAGACTGGAGTGGATCCGACGACATCGAATTTTTCACCTAAAAAAATGTACAGTGTATAGTAAGGTTTTTGGAGCCTTTCCATGGCTCTCCTTCCAACTGCCACAGCGGCCCAACTAGGCGTACCTACGACCTGTGCGCACCTGTGGTTATGTGTTGAGATGTCTACTAACGAAATCCAAAGACTGGAGTGGATCCGACGACATCGAATTTTTCACCTAAAAAAATGTACAGTGTATAGTAAGGATTTTGGAGCCTTTCCATGGCTCATTTTCCAACTGGCACAGCGGGGCAACTAGGCGTACCTACGACCTGTGCGCACCTGTGGTTATGTGTTGAGATGTCTACTAACGAAATCCAAAGACTGGATTGGATCCGACGACATCGAATTTTTCACCTAAAAAAATGTACAGCGTATAGTAAGGTTTTTGGAGCCTTCCATGGCTCTCCTTCCAACTGCCACAGCGGCCCAACTAGGCGTACCTACGACCTGTGCGCACCTGTGGTTATGTGTTGAGAGGTCTACTAACGAAATCCAAAGACTGGAGTGGATCCGACGACATCGAATTTTTCACCTAAAAAAATGTACAGTGTATAGTAAGGTTTTTGGAGCCTTCCATGGCTCTCCTTCCAACTGCCACAGCGGCCCAACTAGGCGTACCTACGACCTGTGCGCACCTGTGGTTATGTGTTGAGATGTCTTCTAACGAAATCCAAAGACTGGAGTGGATCCGACGACATCGAATTTTTCACCTAAAAAAATGTACAGTGTATAGTAAGGATTTCGGAGCCTTCCATGGCTCATCTTCCAACTGCCATAGCGGCCCAACTAGGCGTACCTACGACCTGTGCGCACCTGTGGTTATGTGTTGAGATGTCTACTAACGAAATCCAAAGACTGGAGTGGATCCGACGACATCGAATTTTTCACCTAAAAAAATGTACAGTGTATAGTAAGGATTTTGGAGCCTTTCCATGGCTCATTTTCCAACTGGCACAGCGGGGCAACTAGGCGTACCTACGACCTGTGCGCACCTGTGGTTATGTGTTGAGATGTCTACTAACGAAATCCAAAGACTGGAGTGGATCCGACGACATCGAATTTTTCACCTAAAAAAATGTACAGTGTATAGTAAGGATTTTAGAGCCTTTCCATGGCTCTTCTTCCAACTGCCACAGCGGCCCAACTAGGCGTACCTACGACCTGTGCGCACCTGTGGTTATGTGTTGAGATGTCTACTAACGAAATCCAAAGACTGGAGTGGATCCGACGACATCGAATTTTTCACCTAAAAAAATGTACAGTGTATAGTAAGGATTTTAGAGCCTTTCCATGGCTCTTCTTCCAACCGCCACAGCGGCCCAACTAGGCGTACCTACGACCTGTGCGTACCTGTGGTTATGTGTTGAGATGTGTATTAACGAAATCCAAAGACTGGAGTGGATCCGACGACATCGAATTTTTCACCTAAAAAAATGTACAGTGTATAGTAAGGATTTTGGAGCCTTTCCATGGCTCATCTTCCAACTGCCACAGCGGCCCAACTAGGCGTACCTACGACCTGTGCGCACCTGTGGTTATGTGTTGAGATGTCTACTAACGAAATCCAAAGACTGGAGTGGATCCGACGACATCGAATTTTTCACCTAAAAAAATGTACAGCGTATAGTAAGGTTTTTGGAGCCTTCCATGGCTCTCCTTCCAACTGCCACAGCGGCCCAACTAGGCGTACCTACGACCTGTGCGCACCTGTGGTTATGTGTTGAGATGTCTACTAACGAAATCCAAAGACTGGAGTGGATCCGACGACATCGAATTTTTCACCTAAAAAAATGTACAGTGTATAGTAAGGATTTTGGAGCCTTTCCATGGCTCATCTTCCAACTGCCACAGCGGCCCAACTAGGCGTACCTACGACCTGTGCGCACCTGTGGTTATGTGTTGAGATGTCTACTAACGAAATCCAAAGACTGGAGTGGATCCGACGACATCGAATTTTTCACCTAAAAAAATGTACAGTGTATAGTAAGGATTTTGGAGCCTTTCAATGGCTCATCTTCCAACTGCCACAGCGGCCCAACTAGGCGTACCTACGACCTGTGCGCACCTGTGGTTATGTGTTGAGATGTCTACTAACGAAATCCAAAGACTGGAGTGGATCCGACGACATCGAATTTTTCACCTAAAAAAATGTACAGTGTATAGTAAGGATTTTAGAGCCTTTCCATGGCTCTTCTTCCAACTGCCACAGCGGCCCAACTAGGCGTACCTACGACCTGTGCGCACCTGTGGTTATGTGTTGAGATGTCTACTAACGAAATCCAAAGACTGGAGTGGATCCGACGACATCGAATTTTTCACCTAAAAAAATGTACAGTGTATAGTAAGGATTTTAGAGCCTTTCCATGGCTCTTCTTCCAACTGCCACAGCGGCCCAACTAGGCGTACCTACGACCTGTGCGCACCTGTGGTTATGTGTTGAGATGTCTACTAACGAAATCCAAAGACTGGAGTGGATCCGACGACATCGAATTTTTCACCTAAAAAAATGCACAGTGTATAGTAAGGATTTTAGAGCCTTTCCATGGCTCTTCTTCCAACTGCCACAGCGGCCCAACTAGGCGTACCTACGACCTGTGCGCACCTGTGGTTATGTGTTGAGATGTCTACTAACGAAATCCAAAGACTGGAGTGGATCCGACGACATCGAATTTTTCACCTAAAAAAATGTACAGTGTATAGTAAGGTTTTTGGAGCCTTCCATGGCTCTCCTTCCAACTGCCACAGCGGCCCAACTAGGCGTACCTACGACCTGTGCGCACCTGTGGTTATGTGTTGAGATGTCTACTAACGAAATCCAAAGACTGGAGTGGATCCGACGACATCGAATTTTTCACCTAAAAAAATGTACAGTGTATAGTAAGGATTTTAGAGCCTTTCCATGGCTCTTCTTCCAACTGCCACAGCGGCCCAACTAGGCGTACCTACGACCTGTGCGCACCTGTGGTTATGTGTTGAGATGTCTACTAACGAAATCCAAAGACTGGAGTGGATCCGACGACATCGAATTTTTCACCTAAAAAAATGTACAGTGTATAGTAAGGATTTTAGAGCCTTTCCATGGCTCTTCTTCCAACTGCCACAGCGGCCCAACTAGGCGTACCTACGACCTGTGCGCACCTGTGGTTATGTGTTGAGATGTCTACTAACGAAATCCAAAGACTGGAGTGGATCCGACGACATCGAATTTTTCACCTAAAAAAATGTACAGTGTATAGTAAGGATTTTAGAGCCTTTCCATGGCTCTTCTTCCAACTGCCACAGCGGCCCAACTAGGCGTACCTACGACCTGTGCGCACCTGTGGTTATGTGTTGAGATGTCTACTAACGAAATCCAAAGACTGGAGTGGATCCGACGACATCGAATTTTTCACCTAAAAAAATGTACAGTGTATAGTAAGGATTTTGGAGCCTTTCCATGGCTCATCTTCCAACTGCCACAGCGGCCCAACTAGGCGTACCTACGACCTGTGCGCACCTGTGGTTATGTGTTGAGATGTCTACTAACGAAATCCAAAGACTGGAGTGGATCCGACGACATCGAATTTTTCACCTAAAAAAATGTACAGTGTATAGTAAGGATTTTGGAGCCTTTCAATGGCTCATCTTCCAACTGCCACAGCGGCCCAACTAGGCGTACCTACGACCTGTGCGCACCTGTGGTTATGTGTTGAGATGTCTACTAACGAAATCCAAAGACTGGAGTGGATCCGACGACATCGAATTTTTCACCTAAAAAAATGTACAGTGTATAGTAAGGATTTTAGAGCCTTTCCATGGCTCTTCTTCCAACTGCCACAGCGGCCCAACTAGGCGTACCTACGACCTGTGCGCACCTGTGGTTATGTGTTGAGATGTCTACTAACGAAATCCAAAGACTGGAGTGGATCCGACGACATCGAATTTTTCACCTAAAAAAATGTACAGTGTATAGTAAGGATTTTAGAGCCTTTCCATGGCTCTTCTTCCAACTGCCACAGCGGCCCAACTAGGCGTACCTACGACCTGTGCGCACCTGTGGTTATGTGTTGAGATGTCTACTAACGAAATCCAAAGACTGGAGTGGATCCGACGACATCGAATTTTTCACCTAAAAAAATGCACAGTGTATAGTAAGGATTTTAGAGCCTTTCCATGGCTCTTCTTCCAACTGCCACAGCGGCCCAACTAGGCGTACCTACGACCTGTGCGCACCTGTGGTTATGTGTTGAGATGTCTACTAACGAAATCCAAAGACTGGAGTGGATCCGACGACATCGAATTTTTCACCTAAAAAAATGTACAGTGTATAGTAAGGTTTTTGGAGCCTTCCATGGCTCTCCTTCCAACTGCCACAGCGGCCCAACTAGGCGTACCTACGACCTGTGCGCACCTGTGGTTATGTGTTGAGATGTCTACTAACGAAATCCAAAGACTGGAGTGGATCCGACGACATCGAATTTTTCACCTAAAAAAATGTACAGTGTATAGTAAGGATTTTAGAGCCTTTCCATGGCTCTTCTTCCAACTGCCACAGCGGCCCAACTAGGCGTACCTACGACCTGTGCGCACCTGTGGTTATGTGTTGAGATGTGTATTAACGAAATCCAAAGACTGGAGTGGATCCGACGACATCGAATTTTTCACCTAAAAAAATGTACAGTGTATAGTAAGGATTTTGGAGCCTTTCCATGGCTCATCTTCCAACTGCCACAGCGGCCCAACTAGGCGTACCTACGACCTGTGCGCACCTGTGGTTATGTGTTGAGATGTCTACTAACGAAATCCAAAGACTGGAGTGGATCCGACGACATCGAATTTTTCACCTAAAAAAATGTACAGTGTATAGTAAGGATTTTGGAGCCTTTCCATGGCTCATCTTCCAACTGCCACAGCGGCCCAACTAGGCGCACCTACGACCTGTGCGCACCTGTGGTTATGTGTTGAGATGTCTACTAACGAAATCCAAAGACTGGAGTGGATCCGACGACATCGAATTTTTCACCTAAAAAAATGTACAGTGTATAGTAAGGTTTTTGGAGCCTTCCATGGCTCACCTTCCAACTGCCACAGCGGCCCAACTAGGCGTACCTACGACCTGTGCGCACCTGTGGTTATGTGTTGAGATGTCTACTAACGAAATCCAAAGACTGGAGTGGATCCGACGACATCGAATTTTTCACCTAAAAAAATGTACAGTGTATAGTAAGGATTTTGGAGCCTTTCCATGGCTCATCTTCCAACTGCCACAGCGGCCCAACTAGGCGTACCTACGACCTGTGCGCACCTGTGGTTATGTGTTGAGATGTCTACTAACGAAATCCAAAGACTGGAGTGGATCCGACGACATCGAATTTTTCACCTAAAAAAATGTACAGTGTATAGTAAGGATTTTAGAGCCTTTCCATGGCTCTTCTTCCAACTGCCACAGCGGCCCAACTAGGCGTACCTACGACCTGTGCGCACCTGTGGTTATGTGTTGAGATGTCTACTAACGAAATCCAAAGACTGGAGTGGATCCGACGACATCGAATTTTTCACCTAAAAAAATGTACAGTGTATAGTAAGGATTTCGGAGCCTTCCATGGCTCATCTTCCAACTGCCATAGCGGCCCAACTAGGCGTACCTACGACCTGTGCGCACCTGTGGTTATGTGTTGAGATGTCTACTAACGAAATCCAAAGACTGGAGTGGATCCGACGACATCGAATTTTTCACCTAAAAAAATGTACAGTGTATAGTAAGGATTTCGGAGCCTTCCATGGCTCATCTTCCAGCTGCCATAGCGGCCCAACTAGGCGTACCTACGACCTGTGCGCACCTGTGGTTATGTTTTGAGATGTCTACTAACGCAATCCAAAGACTGGAGTGGATCCGACGACATCGAATTTTTCACCTAAAAAAATGTTCAGTGTATAGTAAGGATTTTAGAGCCTTTCCATGGCTCTTCTTCCAACTGCCACAGCGGCCCAACTAGGCGTACCTACGACCTGTGCGCACCTGTGGTTATGTGTTGAGATGTGTATTAACGAAATCCAAAGACTGGAGTGGATCCGACGACATCGAATTTTTCACCTAAAAAAATGTACAGTGTATAGTAAGGATTTTAGAGCCTTTCCATGGCTCTTCTTCCAACTGCCACAGCGGCCCAACTAGGCGTACCTACGACCTGTGCGCACCTGTGGTTATGTGTTGAGATGTCTACTAACGAAATCCAAAGACTGGAGTGGATCCGACGACATCGAATTTTTCACCTAAAAAAATGTACAGTGTATAGTAAGGATTTTAGAGCCTTTCCATGGCTCTTCTTCCAACTGCCACAGCGGCCCAACTAGGCGTACCTACGACCTGTGCGCACCTGTGGTTATGTGTTGAGATGTCTACTAACGAAATCCAAAGACTGCAGTGGATCCGACGACATCGAATTTTTCACCTAAAAAAATGTACAGTGTATAGTAAGGATTTTAGAGCCTTTCCATGGCTCTTCTTCCAACTGCCACAGCGGCCCAACTAGGCGTACCTACGACCTGTGCGCACCTGTGGTTATGTGTTGAGATGTCTACTAACGAAATCCAAAGACTGGAGTGGATCCGACGACATCGAATTTTTCACCTAAAAAAATGTACAGTGTATAGTAAGGATTTCGGAGCCTTCCATGGCTCATCTTCCAACTGCCATAGCGGCCCAACTAGGCGTACCTACGACCTGTGCGCACCTGTGGTTATGTGTTGAGATGTCTACTAACGAAATCCAAAGACTGGAGTGGATCCGACGACATCGAATTTTTCACCTAAAAAAATGTACAGTGTATAGTAAGGTTTTTGGAGCCTTCCATGGCTCTCCTTCCAACTGCCACAGCGGCCCAACTAGGCGTACCTACGACCTGTGCGCACCTGTGGTTATGTGTTGAGATGTCTACTAACGAAATCCAAAGACTGGAGTGGATCCGACGACATCGAATTTTTCACCTAAAAAAATGTACAGTGTATAGTAAGGATTTTGGAGCCTTTCCATGGCTCATCTTCCAACTGCCACAGCGGCCCAACTAGGCGTACCTACGACCTGTGCGCACCTGTGGTTATGTGTTGAGATGTCTACTAACGAAATCCAAAGACTGGAGTGGATCCGACGACATCGAATTTTTCACCTAAAAAAATGTACAGCGTATAGTAAGGTTTTTGGAGCCTTCCATGGCTCTCCTTCCAACTGCCACAGCGGCCCAACTAGGCGTACCTACGACCTGTGCGCACCTGTGGTTATGTGTTGAGATGTCTACTAACGAAATCCAAAGACTGGAGTGGATCCGACGACATCGAATTTTTCACCTAAAAAAATGTACAGTGTATAGTAAGGATTTCGGAGCCTTCCATGGCTCATCTTCCAACTGCCATAGCGGCCCAACTAGGCGTACCTACGACCTGTGCGCACCTGTGGTTATGTGTTGAGATGTCTACTAACGAAATCCAAAGACTGGAGTGGATCCGACGACATCGAATTTTTCACCTAAAAAAATGTACAGTGTATAGTAAGGATTTCGGAGCCTTCCATGGCTCATCTTCCAACTGCCATAGCGGCCCAACTAGGCGTACCTACGACCTGTGCGCACCTGTGGTTATGTGTTGAGATGTCTACTAACGAAATCCAAAGACTGGAGTGGATCCGACGACATCGAATTTTTCACCTAAAAAAATGTACAGTGTATAGTAAGGATTTTAGAGCCTTTCCATGGCTCTTCTTCCAACTGCCACAGCAGCCCAACTAGGCGTACCTACGACCTGTGCGCACCTGTGGTTATGTGTTGAGATGTCTACTAACGAAATCCAAAGACTGGAGTGGATCCGACGACATCGAATTTTTCACCTAAAAAAATGTACAGTGTATAGTAAGGATTTCGGAGCCTTCCATGGCTCATCTTCCAACTGCCATAGCGGCCCAACTAGGCGTACCGACGACCTGTGCGCACCTGTGGTTATGTGTTGAGATGTCTACTAACGAAATCCAAAGACTGGAGTGGATCCGACGACATCGAATTTTTCACCTAAAAAAATGTACAGTGTATAGTAAGGATTTTAGAGCCTTTCCATGGCTCTTCTTCCAACTGCCACAGCAGCCCAACTAGGCGTACCTACGACCTGTGCGCACCTGTGGTTATGTGTTGAGATGTCTACTAACGAAATCCAAAGACTGGAGTGGATCCGACGACATCGAATTTTTCACCTAAAAAAATGTACAGTGTATAGTAAGGATTTTAGAGCCTTTCCATGGCTCTTCTTCCAACTGCCACAGCGGCCCAACTAGGCGTACCTACGACCTGTGCGCACCTGTGGTTATGTGTTGAGATGTGTATTAACGAAATCCAAAGACTGGAGTGGATCCGACGACATCGAATTTTTCACCTAAAAAAATGTACAGTGTATAGTAAGGATTTTAGAGCCTTTCCATGGCTCTTCTTCCAACTGCCACAGCGGCCCAACTAGGCGTACCTACGACCTGTGCGCACCTGTGGTTATGTGTTGAGATGTCTACTAACGAAATCCAAAGACTGGAGTGGATCCGACGACATCGAATTTTTCACCTAAAAAAATGTACAGTGTATAGTAAGGATTTCGGAGCCTTCCATGGCTCATCTTCCAACTGCCATAGCGGCCCAACTAGGCGTACCTACGACCTGTGCGCACCTGTGGTTATGTGTTGAGATGTCTACTAACGAAATCCAAAGACTGGAGTGGATCCGACGACATCGAATTTTTCACCTAAAAAAATGTACAGTGTATAGTAAGGATTTTAGAGCCTTTCCATGGCTCTTCTTCCAACTGCCACAGCAGCCCAACTAGGCGTACCTACGACCTGTGCGCACCTGTGGTTATGTGTTGAGATGTCTACTAACGAAATCCAAAGACTGGAGTGGATCCGACGACATCGAATTTTTCACCTAAAAAAATGTACAGTATATAGTAAGGATTTTGGAGCCTTTCCATGGCTCATCTTCCAACTGCCACAGCGGCCCAACTAGGCGTACCTACGACCTGTGCGCACCTGTGGTTATGTGTTGAGATGTCTACTAACGAAATCCAAAGACTGGAGTGGATCCGACGACATCGAATTTTTCACCTAAAAAAATGTACAGTGTATAGTAAGGATTTCGGAGCCTTCCATGGCTCATCTTCCAACTGCCATAGCGGCCCAACTAGGCGTACCTACGACCTGTGCGCACCTGTGGTTATGTGTTGAGATGTCTACTAACGAAATCCAAAGACTGGAGTGGATCCGACGACATCGAATTTTTCACCTAAAAAAATGTACAGTGTATAGTAAGGATTTTAGAGCCTTTCCATGGCTCTTCTTCCAACTGCCACAGCGGCCCAACTAGGCGTACCTACGACCTGTGCGCACCTGTGGTTATGTGTTGAGATGTGTATTAACGAAATCCAAAGACTGGAGTGGATCCGACGACATCGAATTTTTCACCTAAAAAAATGTACAGTGTATAGTAAGGATTTCGGAGCCTTCCATGGCTCATCTTCCAACTGCCATAGCGGCCCAACTAGGCGTACCTACGACCTGTGCGCACCTGTGGTTATGTGTTGAGATGTCTACTAACGAAATCCAAAGACTGGAGTGGATCCGACGACATCGAATTTTTCACCTAAAAAAATGTACAGTGTATAGTAAGGATTTCGGAGCCTTCCATGGCTCTTCTTCCAACTGCCACAGCGGCCCAACTAGGCGTACCTACGACCTGTGCGCACCTGTGGTTATGTGTTGAGATGTCTACTAACGAAATCCAAAGACTGGAGTGGATCCGACGACATCGAATTTTTCACCTAAAAAAATGTACAGTGTATAGTAAGGATTTTAGAGCCTTTCCATGGCTCTTCTTCCAACTGCCACAGCGGCCCAACTAGGCGTACCTACGACCTGTGCGCACCTGTGGTTATGTGTTGAGATGTCTACTAACGAAATCCAAAGACTGGAGTGGATCCGACGACATCGAATTTTTCACCTAAAAAAATGTACAGTGTATAGTAAGGTTTTTGGAGCCTTCCATGGCTCTCCTTCCAACTGCCACAGCGGCCCAACTAGGCGTACCTACGACCTGTGCGCACCTGTGGTTATGTGTTGAGATGTCTACTAACGAAATCCAAAGACTGGAGTGGATCCGACGACATCGAATTTTTCACCTAAAAAAATGTACAGTGTATAGTAAGGATTTTGGAGCCTTTCCATGGCTCATCTTCCAACTGCCACAGCGGCCCAACTAGGCGTACCTACGACCTGTGCGCACCTGTGGTTATGTGTTGAGATGTCTACTAACGAAATCCAAAGACTGGAGTGGATCCGACGACATCGAATTTTTCACCTAAAAAAATGTACAGTGTATAGTAAGGATTTTAGAGCCTTTCCATGGCTCTTCTTCCAACTGCCACAGCGGCCCAACTAGGCGTACCTACGACCTGTGCGCACCTGTGGTTATGTGTTGAGATGTCTACTAACGAAATCCAAAGACTGCAGTGGATCCGACGACATCGAATTTTTCACCTAAAAAATGTACAGTGTATAGTAAGGATTTTAGAGCCTTTCCATGGCTCTTCTTCCAACTGCCACAGCGGCCCAACTAGGCGTACCTACGACCTGTGCGCACCTGTGGTTATGTGTTGAGATGTGTACTAACGAAATCCAAAGACTGGAGTGGATCCGACGACATCGAATTTTTCACCTAAAAAAATGTACAGTGTATAGTAAGGATTTCGGAGCCTTCCATGGCTCATCTTCCAACTGCCATAGCGGCCCAACTAGGCGTACCTACGACCTGTGCGCACCTGTGGTTATGTGTTGAGATGTCTACTAACGAAATCCAAAGACTGGAGTGGATCCGACGACATCGAATTTTTCACCTAAAAAAATGTACAGTGTATAGTAAGGATTTTAGAGCCTTTCCATGGCTCTTCTTCCAACTGCCACAGCGGCCCAACTAGGCGTACCTACGACCTGTGCGCACCTGTGGTTATGTGTTGAGATGTGTATTAACGAAATCCAAAGACTGGAGTGGATCCGACGACATCGAATTTTTCACCTAAAAAAATGTACAGTGTATAGTAAGGATTTTAGAGCCTTTCCATGGCTCTTCTTCCAACTGCCACAGCGGCCCAACTAGGCGTACCTACGACCTGTGCGCACCTGTGGTTATGTGTTGAGATGTCTACTAACGAAATCCAAAGACTGGAGTGGATCCGACGACATCGAATTTTTCACCTAAAAAAATGTACAGTGTATAGTAAGGATTTTAGAGCCTTTCCATGGCTCTTCTTCCAACTGCCACAGCGGCCCAACTAGGCGTACCTACGACCTGTGCGCACCTGTGGTTATGTGTTGAGATGTCTACTAACGAAATCCAAAGACTGCAGTGGATCCGACGACATCGAATTTTTCACCTAAAAAAATGTACAGTGTATAGTAAGGATTTTAGAGCCTTTCCATGGCTCTTCTTCCAACTGCCACAGCGGCCCAACTAGGCGTACCTACGACCTGTGCGCACCTGTGGTTATGTGTTGAGATGTCTACTAACGAAATCCAAAGACTGGAGTGGATCCGACGACATCGAATTTTTCACCTAAAAAAATGTACAGTGTATAGTAAGGATTTTAGAGCCTTTCCATGGCTCTTCTTCCAACTGCCACAGCAGCCCAACTAGGCGTACCTACGACCTGTGCGCACCTGTGGTTATGTGTTGAGATGTCTACTAACGAAATCCAAAGACTGGAGTGGATCCGACGACATCGAATTTTTCACCTAAAAAAATGTACAGTGTATAGTAAGGATTTTGGAGCCTTTCCATGGCTCTTCTTCCAACTGCCACAGCGGCCCAACTAGGCGTACCTACGACCTGTGCGCACCTGTGGTTATGTGTTGAGATGTGTATTAACGAAATCCAAAGACTGGAGTGGATCCGACGACATCGAATTTTTCACCTAAAAAAATGTACAGTGTATAGTAAGGATTTTAGAGCCTTTCCATGGCTCTTCTTCCAACTGCCACAGCGGCCCAACTAGGCGTACCTACGACCTGTGCGCACCTGTGGTTATGTGTTGAGATGTCTACTAACGAAATCCAAAGACTGGAGTGGATCCGACGACATCGAATTTTTCACCTAAAAAAATGTACAGTGTATAGTAAGGATTTTAGAGCCTTTCCATGGCTCTTCTTCCAACTGCCACAGCGGCCCAACTAGGCGTACCTACGACCTGTGCGCACCTGTGGTTATGTGTTGAGATGTCTACTAACGAAATCCAAAGACTGGAGTGGATCCGACGACATCGAATTTTTCACCTAAAAAAATGTACAGTGTATAGTAAGGATTTCGGAGCCTTCCATGGCTCATCTTCCAACTGCCATAGCGGCCCAACTAGGCGTACCTACGACCTGTGCGCACCTGTGGTTATGTGTTGAGATGTCTACTAACGAAATCCAAAGACTGGAGTGGATCCGACGACATCGAATTTTTCACCTAAAAAAATGTACAGTGTATAGTAAGGATTTCGGAGCCTTCCATGGCTCATCTTCCAACTGCCATAGCGGCCCAACTAGGCGTACCTACGACCTGTGCGCACCTGTGGTTATGTGTTGAGATGTCTACTAACGAAATCCAAAGACTGGAGTGGATCCGACGACATCGAATTTTTCACCTAAAAAAATGTACAGTGTATAGTAAGGATTTCGGAGCCTTCCATGGCTCATCTTCCAACTGCCATAGCGGCCCAACTAGGCGTACCTACGACCTGTGCGCACCTGTGGTTATGTGTTGAGATGTCTACTAACGAAATCCAAAGACTGGAGTGGATCCGACGACATCGAATTTTTCACCTAAAAAAATGTACAGTGTATAGTAAGGATTTTAGAGCCTTTCCATGGCTCTTCTTCCAACTGCCACAGCAGCCCAACTAGGCGTACCTACGACCTGTGCGCACCTGTGGTTATGTGTTGAGATGTCTACTAACGAAATCCAAAGACTGGAGTGGATCCGACGACATCGAATTTTTCACCTAAAAAAATGTACAGTGTATAGTAAGGATTTTGGAGCCTTTCCATGGCTCTTCTTCCAACTGCCACAGCGGCCCAACTAGGCGTACCTACGACCTGTGCGCACCTGTGGTTATGTGTTGAGATGTGTATTAACGAAATCCAAAGACTGGAGTGGATCCGACGACATCGAATTTTTCACCTAAAAAAATGTACAGTGTATAGTAAGGATTTTAGAGCCTTTCCATGGCTCTTCTTCCAACTGCCACAGCGGCCCAACTAGGCGTACCTACGACCTGTGCGCACCTGTGGTTATGTGTTGAGATGTCTACTAACGAAATCCAAAGACTGGAGTGGATCCGACGACATCGAATTTTTCACCTAAAAAAATGTACAGTGTATAGTAAGGATTTTAGAGCCTTTCCATGGCTCTTCTTCCAACTGCCACAGCGGCCCAACTAGGCGTACCTACGACCTGTGCGCACCTGTGGTTATGTGTTGAGATGTCTACAAACGAAATCCAAAGACTGCAGTGGATCCGACGACATCGAATTTTTCACCTAAAAAAATGTACAGTGTATAGTAAGGATTTTAGAGCCTTTCCATGGCTCTTCTTCCAACTGCCACAGCGGCCCAACTAGGCGTACCTACGACCTGTGCGCACCTGTGGTTATGTGTTGAGATGTCTACTAACGAAATCCAAAGACTGCAGTGGATCCGACGACATCGAATTTTTCACCTAAAAAAATGTACAGTGTATAGTAAGGATTTTAGAGCCTTTCCATGGCTCTTCTTCCAACTGCCACAGCGGCCCAACTAGGCGTACCTACGACCTGTGCGCACCTGTGGTTATGTGTTGAGATGTCTACTAACGAAATCCAAAGACTGGAGTGGATCCGACGACATCGAATTTTTCACCTAAAAAAATGTACAGTGTATAGTAAGGATTTCGGAGCCTTCCATGGCTCATCTTCCAACTGCCATAGCGGCCCAACTAGGCGTACCTACGACCTGTGCGCACCTGTGGTTATGTGTTGAGATGTCTACTAACGAAATCCAAAGACTGGAGTGGATCCGACGACATCGAATTTTTCACCTAAAAAAATGTACAGTGTATAGTAAGGATTTTGGAGCCTTTCCATGGCTCTTCTTCCAACTGCCACAGCGGCCCAACTAGGCGTACCTACGACCTGTGCGCACCTGTGGTTATGTGTTGAGATGTCTACTAACGAAATCCAAAGACTGGAGTGGATCCGACGACATCGAATTTTTCACCTAAAAAAATGTACAGTGTATAGTAAGGATTTCGGAGCCTTCCATGGCTCATCTTCCAACTGCCATAGCGGCCCAACTAGGCGTACCTACGACCTGTGCGCACCTGTGGTTATGTGTTGAGATGTCTACTAACGAAATCCAAAGACTGGAGTGGATCCGACGACATCGAATTTTTCACCTAAAAAAATGTACAGTGTATAGTAAGGATTTTGGAGCCTTTCCATGGCTCTTCTTCCAACTGCCACAGCAGCCCAACTAGGCGTACCTACGACCTGTGCGCACCTGTGGTTATGTGTTGAGATGTCTACTAACGAAATCCAAAGACTGGAGTGGATCCGACGACATCGAATTTTTCACCTAAAAAAATGTACAGTGTATAGTAAGGATTTTGGAGCCTTTCCATGGCTCTTCTTCCAACTGCCACAGCGGCCCAACTAGGCGTACCTACGACCTGTGCGCACCTGTGGTTATGTGTTGAGATGTGTATTAACGAAATCCAAAGACTGGAGTGGATCCGACGACATCGAATTTTTCACCTAAAAAAATGTACAGTGTATAGTAAGGATTTTAGAGCCTTTCCATGGCTCTTCTTCCAACTGCCACAGCGGCCCAACTAGGCGTACCTACGACCTGTGCGCACCTGTGGTTATGTGTTGAGATGTGTATTAACGAAATCCAAAGACTGGAGTGGATCCGACGACATCGAATTTTTCACCTAAAAAAATGTACAGTGTATAGTAAGGATTTTAGAGCCTTTCCATGGCTCTTCTTCCAACTGCCACAGCGGCCCAACCAGGCGTACCTACGACCTGTGCGCACCTGTGGTTATGTGTTGAGATGTCTACTAACGAAATCCAAAGACTGGAGTGGATCCGACGACATCGAATTTTTCACCTAAAAAAATGTACAGTGTATAGTAAGGATTTCGGAGCCTTCCATGGCTCATCTTCCAACTGCCATAGCGGCCCAACTAGGCGTACCTACGACCTGTGCGCACCTGTGGTTATGTGTTGAGATGTCTACTAACGAAATCCAAAGACTGGAGTGGATCCGACGACATCGAATTTTTCACCTAAAAAAATGTACAGTGTATAGTAAGGATTTTGGAGCCTTTCCATGGCTCAGCTTCCAACTGCCACAGCGGCCCCACTAGGCGTACCTACGACCTGTGCGCACCTGTGGTTATGTGTTGAGATGTCTACTAACGAAATCCAAAGACTGGAGTGGATCCGACGACATCGAATTTTTCACCTAAAAAAATGTACAGTGTATAGTAAGGTTTTTGGAGCCTTCCATGGCTCTCCTTCCAACTGCCACAGCGGCCCAACTAGGCGTACCTACGACCTGTGCGCACCTGTGGTTATGTGTTGAGATGTCTACTAACGAAATCCAAAGACTGGAGTGGATCCGACGACATCGAATTTTTCACCTAAAAAAATGTACAGTGTATAGTAAGGATTTTAGAGCCTTTCCATGGCTCTTCTTCCAACTGCCACAGCGGCCCAACTAGGCGTACCTACGACCTGTGCGCACCTGTGGTTATGTGTTGAGATGTCTACTAACGAAATCCAAAGACTGGAGTGGATCCGACGACATCGAATTTTTCACCTAAAAAAATGTACAGTGTATAGTAAGGATTTTAGAGCCTTTCCATGGCTCTTCTTCCAACTGCCACAGCGGCCCAACTAGGCGTACCTACGACCTGTGCGCACCTGTGGTTATGTGTTGAGATGTGTATTAACGAAATCCAAAGACTGGAGTGGATCCGACGACATCGAATTTTTCACCTAAAAAAATGTACAGTGTATAGTAAGGATTTTGGAGCCTTTCCATGGCTCATCTTCCAACTGCCACAGCGGCCCAACTAGGCGTACCTACGACCTGTGCGCACCTGTGGTTATGTGCTGAGATGTCTACTAACGAAATCCAAAGACTGGAGTGGATCCGACGACATCGAATTTTTCACCTAAAAAAATGTACAGTGTATAGTAAGGATTTTGGAGCCTTTCCATGGCTCATCTTCCAACTGCCACAGCGGCCCAACTAGGCGCACCTACAACCTGTGCGCACCTGTGGTTATGTGTTGAGATGTCTACTAACGAAATCCAAAGACTGGAGTGGATCCGACGACATCGAATTTTTCACCTAAAAAAATGTACAGTGTATAGTAAGGTTTTTGGAGCCTTCCATGGCTCTCCTTCCAACTGCCACAGCGGCCCAACTAGGCGTACCTACGACCTGTGCGCACCTGTGGTTATGTGTTGAGATGTCTACTAACGAAATCCAAAGACTGGAGTGGATCCGACGACATCGAATTTTTCACCTAAAAAAATGTACAGTGTATAGTAAGGATTTTAAAGCCTTTCCATGACTCTTCTTCCAACTGCCACAGCGGCCCAACTAGGCGTACCTACGACCTGTGCGCACCTGTGGTTATGTGTTGAGATGTGTATTAACGAAATCCAAAGACTGGAGTGGATCCGACGACATCGAATTTTTCACCTAAAAAAATGTACAGTGTATAGTAAGGTTTTTGGAGCCTTTCCATGGCTCTCCTTCCAACTGCCACAGCGGCCCAACTAGGCGTACCTACGACCTGTGCGCACCTGTGGTTATGTGTTGAGATGTCTACTAACGAAATCCAAAGACTGGAGTGGATCCGACGACATCGAATTTTTCACCTAAAAAAATGTACAGTGTATAGTAAGGATTTTGGAGCCTTTCCATGGCTCATCTTCCAACTGCCACAGCGGCCCAACTAGGCGTACCTACGACCTGTGCGCACCTGTGGTTATGTGTTGAGATGTCTACTAACGAAATCCAAAGACTGGAGTGGATCCGACGACATCGAATTTTTCACCTAAAAAAATGTACAGCGTATAGTAAGGTTTTTGGAGCCTTCCATGGCTCTCCTTCCAACTGCCACAGCGGCCCAACTAGGCGTACCTACGACCTGTGCGCACCTGTGGTTATGTGTTGAGATGTCTACTAACGAAATCCAAAGACTGGAGTGGATCCGACGACATCGAATTTTTCACCTAAAAAAATGTACAGTGTATAGTAAGGATTTTAGAGCCTTTCCATGGCTCTTCTTCCAACTGCCACAGCGGCCCAACTAGGCGTACCTACGACCTGTGCGCACCTGTGGTTAAGTGTTGAGATGTCTACTAACGAAATCCAAAGACTGGAGTGGATCCGACGACATCGAATTTTTCACCTAAAAAAATGTACAGTGTATAGTAAGGATTTTAGAGCCTTTCCATGGCTCTTCTTCCAACTGCCACAGCGGCCCAACTAGGCGTACCTACGACCTGTGCGCACCTGTGGTTATGTGTTGAGATGTGTATTAACGAAATCCAAAGACTGGAGTGGATCCGACGACATCGAATTTTTCACCTAAAAAAATGTACAGTGTATAGTAAGGATTTTAGAGCCTTTCCATGGCTCTTCTTCCAACTGCCACAGCGGCCCAACTAGGCGTACCTACGACCTGTGCGCACCTGTGGTTAAGTGTTGAGATGTCTACTAACGAAATCCAAAGACTGGAGTGGATCCGACGACATCGAATTTTTCACCTAAAAAAATTTACAGTGTATAGTAAGGATTTTGGAGCCTTTCCATGGCTCATCTTCCAACTGCCACAGCGGCCCAACTAGGCGTACCTACGAACTGTGCGCACCTGTGGTTATGTGTTGAGATGTCTACTAACGAAATCCAAAGACTGGAGTGGATCCGACGACATCGAATTTTTCACCTAAAAAAATGTACAGTGTATAGTAAGGATTTTAGAGCCTTTCCATGGCTCTTCTTCCAACTGCCACAGCGGCCCAACTAGGCGTACCTACGACCTGTGCGCACCTGTGGTTATGTGTTGAGATGTCTACTAACGAAATCCAAAGACTGGAGTGGATCCGACGACATCGAATTTTTCACCTAAAAAAATGTACAGTGTATAGTAAGGATTTTAGAGCCTTTCCATGGCTCTTCTTCCAACTGCCACAGCGGCCCAACTAGGCGTACCTACGACCTGTGCGCACCTGTGGTTATGTGTTGAGATGTCTACTAACGAAATCCAAAGACTGGAGTGGATCCGACGACATCGAATTTTTCACCTAAAAAAATGTACAGTGTATAGTAAGGTTTTTGGAGCCTTCCATGGCTCTCCTTCCAACTGCCACAGCGGCCCAACTAGGCGTACCTACGACCTGTGCGCACCTGTGGTTATGTGTTGAGATGTCTTCTAACGAAATCCAAAGACTGGAGTGGATCCGACGACATCGAATTTTTCACCTAAAAAAATGTACAGTGTATAGTAAGGTTTTTGGAGCCTTCCATGGCTCTCCTTCCAACTGCCACAGCGGCCCAACTAGGCGTACCTACGACCTGTGCGCACCTGTGGTTATGTGTTGAGATGTCTACTAACGAAATCCAAAGACTGGAGTGGATCCGACGACATCGAATTTTTCACCTAAAAAAATGTACAGTGTATAGTAAGGTTTTTGGAGCCTTCCATGGCTCTCCTTCCAACTGCCACAGCGGCCCAACTAGGCGTACCTACGACCTGTGCGCACCTGTGGTTATGTGTTGAGATGTCTACTAACGAAATCCAAAGACTGGAGTGGATCCGACGACATCGAATTTTTCACCTAAAAAAATGTACAGTGTATAGTAAGGATTTTAGAGCCTTTCCATGGCTCTTCTTCCAACCGCCACAGCGGCCCAACTAGGCGTACCTACGACCTGTGCGTACCTGTGGTTATGTGTTGAGATGTGTATTAACGAAATCCAAAGACTGGAGTGGATCCGACGACATCGAATTTTTCACCTAAAAAAATGTACAGTGTATAGTAAGGTTTTTGGAGCCTTCCATGGCTCTCCTTCCAACTGCCACAGCGGCCCAACTAGGCGTACCTACGACCTGTGCGCACCTGTGGTTATGTGTTGAGATGTCTACTAACGAAATCCAAAGACAGGAGTGGATCCGACGACATCGAATTTTTCACCTAAAAAAATGTACAGTGTATAGTAAGGATTTTGGAGTCTTTCCATGGCTCATTTTCCAACTGGCATAGCGGGGCAACTAGGCGTACCTACGACCTGTGCGCACCTGTGGTTATGTGTTGAGATGTCTACTAACGAAATCCAAAGACTGGAGTGGATCCGACGACATCGAATTTTTCACCTAAAAAAATGTACAGTGTATAGTAAGGTTTTTGGAGCCTTTCCATGGCTCTCCTTCCAACTGCCACAGCGGCCCAACTAGGCGTACCTACGACCTGTGCGCACCTGTGGTTATGTGTTGAGATGTCTACTAACGAAATCCAAAGACTGGAGTGGATCCGACGACATCGAATTTTTCACCTAAAAAAATGTACAGTGTATAGTAAGGATTTTGGAGCCTTTCCATGGCTCATTTTCCAACTGGCACAGCGGGGCAACTAGGCGTACCTACGACCTGTGCGCACCTGTGGTTATGTGTTGAGATGTCTACTAACGAAATCCAAAGACTGGATTGGATCCGACGACATCGAATTTTTCACCTAAAAAAATGTACAGCGTATAGTAAGGTTTTTGGAGCCTTCCATGGCTCTCCTTCCAACTGCCACAGCGGCCCAACTAGGCGTACCTACGACCTGTGCGCACCTGTGGTTATGTGTTGAGAGGTCTACTAACGAAATCCAAAGACTGGAGTGGATCCGACGACATCGAATTTTTCACCTAAAAAAATGTACAGTGTATAGTAAGGATTTTGGAGCCTTTCCATGGCTCATTTTCCAACTGGCACAGCGGGGCAACTAGGCGTACCTACGACCTGTGCGCACCTGTGGTTATGTGTTGAGATGTCTACTAACGAAATCCAAAGACTGGATTGGATCCGACGACATCGAATTTTTCACCTAAAAAAATGTACAGTGTATAGTAAGGTTTTTGGAGCCTTCCATGGCTCTCCTTCCAACTGCCACAGCGGCCCAACTAGGCGTACCTACGACCTGTGCGCACCTGTGGTTATGTGTTGAGATGTCTTCTAACGAAATCCAAAGACTGGAGTGGATCCGACGACATCGAATTTTTCACCTAAAAAAATGTACAGTGTATAGTAAGGATTTCGGAGCCTTCCATGGCTCATCTTCCAACTGCCATAGCGGCCCAACTAGGCGTACCTACGACCTGTGCGCACCTGTGGTTATGTGTTGAGATGTCTACTAACGAAATCCAAAGACTGGAGTGGATCCGACGACATCGAATTTTTCACCTAAAAAAATGTACAGTGTATAGTAAGGATTTTGGAGCCTTTCCATGGCTCATTTTCCAACTGGCACAGCGGGGCAACTAGGCGTACCTACGACCTGTGCGCACCTGTGGTTATGTGTTGAGATGTCTACTAACGAAATCCAAAGACTGGAGTGGATCCGACGACATCGAATTTTTCACCTAAAAAAATGTACAGTGTATAGTAAGGTTTTTGGAGCCTTTCCATGGCTCTCCTTCCAACTGCCACAGCGGCCCAACTAGGCGTACCTACGACCTGTGCGCACCTGTGGTTATGTGTTGAGATGTCTACTAACGAAATCCAAAGACTGGAGTGGATCCGACGACATCGAATTTTTCACCTAAAAAAATGTACAGTGTATAGTAAGGATTTTAGAGCCTTTCCATGGCTCTTCTTCCAACCGCCACTGCGGCCCAACTAGGCGTACCTACGACCTGTGCGTACCTGTGGTTATGTGTTGAGATGTCTACTAACGAAATCCAAAGACTGGAGTGGATCCGACGACATCGAATTTTTCACCTAAAAAAATGTACAGTGTATAGTAAGGATTTTAGAGCCTTTCCATGGCTCTTCTTCCAACTGCCACAGCGGCCCAACTAGGCGTACCTACGACCTGTGCGCACCTGTGGTTATGTGTTGAGATGTCTACTAACGAAATCCAAAGACTGGAGTGGATCCGACGACATCGAATTTTTCACCTAAAAAAATGTACAGTGTATAGTAAGGATTTTAGAGCCTTTCCATGGCTCTTCTTCCAACCGCCACAGCGGCCCAACTAGGCGTACCTACGACCTGTGCGTACCTGTGGTTATGTGTTGAGATGTGTATTAACGAAATCCAAAGACTGGAGTGGATCCGACGACATCGAATTTTTCACCTAAAAAAATGTACAGTGTATAGTAAGGTTTTTGGAGCCTTCCATGGCTCTCCTTCCAACTGCCACAGCGGCCCAACTAGGCGTACCTACGACCTGTGCGCACCTGTGGTTATGTGTTGAGATGTCTACTAACGAAATCCAAAGACTGGAGTGGATCCGACGACATCGAATTTTTCACCTAAAAAAATGTACAGTGTATAGTAAGGATTTTGGAGCCTTTCCATGGCTCATCTTCCAACTGCCACAGCGGCCCAACTAGGCGTACCTACGACCTGTGCGCACCTGTGGTTATGTGTTGAGATGTCTACTAACGAAATCCAAAGACTGGAGTGGATCCGACGACATCGAATTTTTCACCTAAAAAAATGTACAGCGTATAGTAAGGTTTTTGGAGCCTTCCATGGCTCTCCTTCCAACTGCCACAGCGGCCCAACTAGGCGTACCTACGACCTGTGCGCACCTGTGGTTATGTGTTGAGATGTCTACTAACTAAATCCAAAGACTGGAGTGGATCCGACGACATCGAATTTTTCACCTAAAAAAATGTACAGTGTATAGTAAGGATTTTGGAGCCTTTCCATGGCTCATCTTCCAACTGCCACAGCGGCCCAACTAGGCGTACCTACGACCTGTGCGCACCTGTGGTTATGTGTTGAGATGTCTACTAACGAAATCCAAAGACTGGAGTGGATCCGACGACATCGAATTTTTCACCTAAAAAAATGTACAGTGTATAGTAAGGATTTTAGAGCCTTTCCATGGCTCTTCTTCCAACTGCCACAGCGGCCCAACTAGGCGTACCTACGACCTGTGCGCACCTGTGGTTATGTGTTGAGATGTCTACTAACGAAATCCAAAGACTGGAGTGGATCCGACGACATCGAATTTTTCACCTAAAAAAATGTACAGTGTATAGTAAGGATTTTAGAGCCTTTCCATGGCTCTTCTTCCAACTGCCACAGCGGCCCAACTAGGCGTACCTACGACCTGTGCGCACCTGTGGTTATGTGTTGAGATGTCTACTAACGAAATCCAAAGACTGGAGTGGATCCGACGACATCGAATTTTTCACCTAAAAAAATGTACAGTGTATAGTAAGGTTTTTGGAGCCTTCCATGGCTCTCCTTCCAACTGCCACAGCGGCCCAACTAGGCGTACCTACGACCTGTGCGCACCTGTGGTTATGTGTTGAGATGTCTACTAACGAAATCCAAAGACTGGAGTGGATCCGACGACATCGAATTTTTCACCTAAAAAAATGTACAGTGTATAGTAAGGATTTTAGAGCCTTTCCATGGCTCTTCTTCCAACTGCCACAGCGGCCCAACTAGGCGTACCTACGACCTGTGCGCACCTGTGGTTATGTGTTGAGATGTGTATTAACGAAATCCAAAGACTGGAGTGGATCCGACGACATCGAATTTTTCACCTAAAAAAATGTACAGTGTATAGTAAGGATTTTGGAGCCTTTCCATGGCTCATCTTCCAACTGCCACAGCGGCCCAACTAGGCGTACCTACGACCTGTGCGCACCTGTGGTTATGTGTTGAGATGTCTACTAACGAAATCCAAAGACTGGAGTGGATCCGACGACATCGAATTTTTCACCTAAAAAAATGTACAGTGTATAGTAAGGATTTTAGAGCCTTTCCATGGCTCTTCTTCCAACTGCCACAGCGGCCCAACTAGGCGTACCTACGACCTGTGCGCACCTGTGGTTATGTGTTGAGATGTCTACTAACGAAATCCAAAGACTGGAGTGGATCCGACGACATCGAATTTTTCACCTAAAAAAATGTACAGTGTATAGTAAGGTTTTTGGAGCCTTCCATGGCTCACCTTCCAACTGCCACAGCGGCCCAACTAGGCGTACCTACGACCTGTGCGCACCTGTGGTTATGTGTTGAGATGTCTACTAACGAAATCCAAAGACTGGAGTGGATCCGACGACATCGAATTTTTCACCTAAAAAAAATGTACAGTGTATAGTAAGGATTTTGGAGCCTTTCCATGGCTCATCTTCCAACTGCCACAGCGGCCCAACTAGGCGTACCTACGACCTGTGCGCACCTGTGGTTATGTGTTGAGATGTCTACTAACGAAATCCAAAGACTGGAGTGGATCCGACGACATCGAATTTTTCACCTAAAAAAATGTACAGTGTATAGTAAGGATTTTGGAGCCTTTCCATGGCTCATCTTCCAACTGCCACAGCGGCCCAACTAGGCGTACCTACGACCTGTGCGCACCTGTGGTTATGTGTTGAGATGTCTACTAACGAAATCCAAAGACTGGAGTGGATCCGACGACATCGAATTTTTCACCTAAAAAAATGTACAGTGTATAGTAAGGATTTTGGAGCCTTTCCATGGCTCATCTTCCAACTGCCACAGCGGCCCAACTAGGCGTACCTACGACCTGTGCGCACCTGTGGTTATGTGTTGAGATGTCTACTAACGAAATCCAAAGACTGGAGTGGATCCGACGACATCGAATTTTTCACCTAAAAAAATGTACAGTGTATAGTAAGGATTTTAGAGCCTTTCCATGGCTCTTCTTCCAACTGCCACAGCGGCCCAACTAGGCGTACCTACGACCTGTGCGCACCTGTGGTTATGTGTTGAGATGTCTACTAACGAAATCCAAAGACTGGAGTGGATCCGACGACATCGAATTTTTCACCTAAAAAAATGTACAGTGTATAGTAAGGATTTCGGAGCCTTCCATGGCTCATCTTCCAACTGCCATAGCGGCCCAACTAGGCGTACCTACGACCTGTGCGCACCTGTGGTTATGTGTTGAGATGTCTACTAACGAAATCCAAAGACTGGAGTGGATCCGACGACATCGAATTTTTCACCTAAAAAAATGTACAGTGTATAGTAAGGATTTTAGAGCCTTTCCATGGCTCTTCTTCCAACTGCCACAGCGGCCCAACTAGGCGTACCTACGACCTGTGCGCACCTGTGGTTATGTGTTGAGATGTGTATTAACGAAATCCAAAGACTGGAGTGGATCCGACGACATCGAATTTTTCACCTAAAAAAATGTACAGTGTATAGTAAGGCTTTTAGAGCCTTTCCATGGCTCTTCTTCCAACTGCCACAGCGGCCCAACTAGGCGTACCTACGACCTGTGCGCACCTGTGGTTATGTGTTGAGATGTCTACTAACGAAATCCAAAGACTGGAGTGGAGCCGACGACATCGAATTTTTCACCTAAAAAAATGTACAGTGTATAGTAAGGATTTCGGAGCCTTCCATGGCTCATCTTCCAACTGCCATAGCGGCCCAACTAGGCGTACCTACGACCTGTGCGCACCTGTGGTTATGTGTTGAGATGTCTACTAACGAAATCCAAAGACTGGAGTGGATCCGACGACATCGAATTTTTCACCTAAAAAAATGTACAGTGTATAGTAAGGTTTTTGGAGCCTTCCATGGCTCTCCTTCCAACTGCCACAGCGGCCCAACTAGGCGTACCTACGACCTGTGCGCACCTGTGGTTATGTGTTGAGATGTCTACTAACGAAATCCAAAGACTGGAGTGGATCCGACGACATCGAATTTTTCACCTAAAAAAATGTACAGTGTATAGTAAGGTTTTTGGAGCCTTCCATGGCTCTCCTTCCAACTGCCACAGCGGCCCAACTAGGCGTACCTACGACCTGTGCGCACCTGTGGTTATGTGTTGAGATGTCTACTAACGAAATCCAAAGACTGGAGTGGATCCGACGACATCGAATTTTTCACCTAAAAAAATGTACAGTGTATAGTAAGGATTTTAGAGCCTTTCCATGGCTCTTCTTCCAACCGCCACAGCGGCCCAACTAGGCGTACCTACGACCTGTGCGTACCTGTGGTTATGTGTTGAGATGTGTATTAACGAAATCCAAAGACTGGAGTGGATCCGACGACATCGAATTTTTCACCTAAAAAAATGTACAGTGTATAGTAAGGTTTTTGGAGCCTTCCATGGCTCTCCTTCCAACTGCCACAGCGGCCCAACTAGGCGTACCTACGACCTGTGCGCACCTGTGGTTATGTGTTGAGATGTCTACTAACGAAATCCAAAGACAGGAGTGGATCCGACGACATCGAATTTTTCACCTAAAAAAATGTACAGTGTATAGTAAGGATTTTGGAGTCTTTCCATGGCTCATTTTCCAACTGGCATAGCGGGGCAACTAGGCGTACCTACGACCTGTGCGCACCTGTGGTTATGTGTTGAGATGTCTACTAACGAAATCCAAAGACTGGAGTGGATCCGACGACATCGAATTTTTCACCTAAAAAAATGTACAGTGTATAGTAAGGTTTTTGGAGCCTTTCCATGGCTCTCCTTCCAACTGCCACAGCGGCCCAACTAGGCGTACCTACGACCTGTGCGCACCTGTGGTTATGTGTTGAGATGTCTACTAACGAAATCCAAAGACTGGAGTGGATCCGACGACATCGAATTTTTCACCTAAAAAAATGTACAGTGTATAGTAAGGATTTTGGAGCCTTTCCATGGCTCATTTTCCAACTGGCACAGCGGGGCAACTAGGCGTACCTACGACCTGTGCGCACCTGTGGTTATGTGTTGAGATGTCTACTAACGAAATCCAAAGACTGGATTGGATCCGACGACATCGAATTTTTCACCTAAAAAAATGTACAGCGTATAGTAAGGTTTTTGGAGCCTTCCATGGCTCTCCTTCCAACTGCCACAGCGGCCCAACTAGGCGTACCTACGACCTGTGCGCACCTGTGGTTATGTGTTGAGAGGTCTACTAACGAAATCCAAAGACTGGAGTGGATCCGACGACATCGAATTTTTCACCTAAAAAAATGTACAGTGTATAGTAAGGATTTTGGAGCCTTTCCATGGCTCATTTTCCAACTGGCACAGCGGGGCAACTAGGCGTACCTACGACCTGTGCGCACCTGTGGTTATGTGTTGAGATGTCTACTAACGAAATCCAAAGACTGGATTGGATCCGACGACATCGAATTTTTCACCTAAAAAAATGTACAGTGTATAGTAAGGTTTTTGGAGCCTTCCATGGCTCTCCTTCCAACTGCCACAGCGGCCCAACTAGGCGTACCTACGACCTGTGCGCACCTGTGGTTATGTGTTGAGATGTCTTCTAACGAAATCCAAAGACTGGAGTGGATCCGACGACATCGAATTTTTCACCTAAAAAAATGTACAGTGTATAGTAAGGATTTCGGAGCCTTCCATGGCTCATCTTCCAACTGCCATAGCGGCCCAACTAGGCGTACCTACGACCTGTGCGCACCTGTGGTTATGTGTTGAGATGTCTACTAACGAAATCCAAAGACTGGAGTGGATCCGACGACATCGAATTTTTCACCTAAAAAAATGTACAGTGTATAGTAAGGATTTTGGAGCCTTTCCATGGCTCATTTTCCAACTGGCACAGCGGGGCAACTAGGCGTACCTACGACCTGTGCGCACCTGTGGTTATGTGTTGAGAGGTCTACTAACGAAATCCAAAGACTGGAGTGGATCCGACGACATCGAATTTTTCACCTAAAAAAATGTACAGTGTATAGTAAGGTTTTTGGAGCCTTTCCATGGCTCTCCTTCCAACTGCCACAGCGGCCCAACTAGGCGTACCTACGACCTGTGCGCACCTGTGGTTATGTGTTGAGATGTCTACTAACGAAATCCAAAGACTGGAGTGGATCCGACGACATCGAATTTTTCACCTAAAAAAATGTACAGTGTATAGTAAGGATTTTAGAGCCTTTCCATGGCTCTTCTTCCAACCGCCACTGCGGCCCAACTAGGCGTACCTACGACCTGTGCGTACCTGTGGTTATGTGTTGAGATGTCTACTAACGAAATCCAAAGACTGGAGTGGATCCGACGACATCGAATTTTTCACCTAAAAAAATGTACAGTGTATAGTAAGGATTTTAGAGCCTTTCCATGGCTCTTCTTCCAACTGCCACAGCGGCCCAACTAGGCGTACCTACGACCTGTGCGCACCTGTGGTTATGTGTTGAGATGTCTACTAACGAAATCCAAAGACTGGAGTGGATCCGACGACATCGAATTTTTCACCTAAAAAAATGTACAGTGTATAGTAAGGATTTTAGAGCCTTTCCATGGCTCTTCTTCCAACCGCCACAGCGGCCCAACTAGGCGTACCTACGACCTGTGCGTACCTGTGGTTATGTGTTGAGATGTGTATTAACGAAATCCAAAGACTGGAGTGGATCCGACGACATCGAATTTTTCACCTAAAAAAATGTACAGTGTATAGTAAGGTTTTTGGAGCCTTCCATGGCTCTCCTTCCAACTGCCACAGCGGCCCAACTAGGCGTACCTACGACCTGTGCGCACCTGTGGTTATGTGTTGAGATGTCTACTAACGAAATCCAAAGACTGGAGTGGATCCGACGACATCGAATTTTTCACCTAAAAAAATGTACAGTGTATAGTAAGGATTTTGGAGCCTTTCCATGGCTCATCTTCCAACTGCCACAGCGGCCCAACTAGGCGTACCTACGACCTGTGCGCACCTGTGGTTATGTGTTGAGATGTCTACTAACGAAATCCAAAGACTGGAGTGGATCCGACGACATCGAATTTTTCACCTAAAAAAATGTACAGCGTATAGTAAGGTTTTTGGAGCCTTCCATGGCTCTCCTTCCAACTGCCACAGCGGCCCAACTAGGCGTACCTACGACCTGTGCGCACCTGTGGTTATGTGTTGAGATGTCTACTAACGAAATCCAAAGACTGGAGTGGATCCGACGACATCGAATTTTTCACCTAAAAAAATGTACAGTGTATAGTAAGGATTTTGGAGCCTTTCCATGGCTCATCTTCCAACTGCCACAGCGGCCCAACTAGGCGTACCTACGACCTGTGCGCACCTGTGGTTATGTGTTGAGATGTCTACTAACGAAATCCAAAGACTGGAGTGGATCCGACGACATCGAATTTTTCACCTAAAAAAATGTACAGTGTATAGTAAGGATTTTAGAGCCTTTCCATGGCTCTTCTTCCAACTGCCACAGCGGCCCAACTAGGCGTACCTACGACCTGTGCGCACCTGTGGTTATGTGTTGAGATGTCTACTAACGAAATCCAAAGACTGGAGTGGATCCGACGACATCGAATTTTTCACCTAAAAAAATGTACAGTGTATAGTAAGGATTTTAGAGCCTTTCCATGGCTCTTCTTCCAACTGCCACAGCGGCCCAACTAGGCGTACCTACGACCTGTGCGCACCTGTGGTTATGTGTTGAGATGTCTACTAACGAAATCCAAAGACTGGAGTGGATCCGACGACATCGAATTTTTCACCTAAAAAAATGTACAGTGTATAGTAAGGTTTTTGGAGCCTTCCATGGCTCTCCTTCCAACTGCCACAGCGGCCCAACTAGGCGTACCTACGACCTGTGCGCACCTGTGGTTATGTGTTGAGATGTCTACTAACGAAATCCAAAGACTGGAGTGGATCCGACGACATCGAATTTTTCACCTAAAAAAATGGACAGTGTATAGTAAGGATTTTAGAGCCTTTCCATGGCTCTTCTTCCAACTGCCACAGCGGCCCAACTAGGCGTACCTACGACCTGTGCGCACCTGTGGTTATGTGTTGAGATGTGTATTAACGAAATCCAAAGACTGGAGTGGATCCGACGACATCGAATTTTTCACCTAAAAAAATGTACAGTGTATAGTAAGGATTTTGGAGCCTTTCCATGGCTCATCTTCCAACTGCCACAGCGGCCCAACTAGGCGTACCTACGACCTGTGCGCACCTGTGGTTATGTGTTGAGATGTCTACTAACGAAATCCAAAGACTGGAGTGGATCCGACGACATCGAATTTTTCACCTAAAAAAATGTACAGTGTATAGTAAGGATTTTAGAGCCTTTCCATGGCTCTTCTTCCAACTGCCACAGCGGCCCAACTAGGCGTACCTACGACCTGTGCGCACCTGTGGTTATGTGTTGAGATGTCTACTAACGAAATCCAAAGACTGGAGTGGATCCGACGACATCGAATTTTTCACCTAAAAAAATGTACAGTGTATAGTAAGGTTTTTGGAGCCTTCCATGGCTCACCTTCCAACTGCCACAGCGGCCCAACTAGGCGTACCTACGACCTGTGCGCACCTGTGGTTATGTGTTGAGATGTCTACTAACGAAATCCAAAGACTGGAGTGGATCCGACGACATCGAATTTTTCACCTAAAAAAATGTACAGTGTATAGTAAGGATTTTGGAGCCTTTCCATGGCTCATCTTCCAACTGCCACAGCGGCCCAACTAGGCGTACCTACGACCTGTGCGCACCTGTGGTTATGTGTTGAGATGTCTACTAACGAAATCCAAAGACTGGAGTGGATCCGACGACATCGAATTTTTCACCTAAAAAAATGTACAGTGTATAGTAAGGATTTTGGAGCCTTTCCATGGCTCATCTTCCAACTGCCACAGCGGCCCAACTAGGCGTACCTACGACCTGTGCGCACCTGTGGTTATGTGTTGAGATGTCTACTAACGAAATCCAAAGACTGGAGTGGATCCGACGACATCGAATTTTTCACCTAAAAAAATGTACAGTGTATAGTAAGGATTTTGGAGCCTTTCCATGGCTCATCTTCCAACTGCCACAGCGGCCCAACTAGGCGTACCTACGACCTGTGCGCACCTGTGGTTATGTGTTGAGATGTCTACTAACGAAATCCAAAGACTGGAGTGGATCCGACGACATCGAATTTTTCACCTAAAAAAATGTACAGTGTATAGTAAGGATTTTAGAGCCTTTCCATGGCTCTTCTTCCAACTGCCACAGCGGCCCAACTAGGCGTACCTACGACCTGTGCGCACCTGTGGTTATGTGTTGAGATGTCTACTAACGAAATCCAAAGACTGGAGTGGATCCGACGACATCGAATTTTTCACCTAAAAAAATGTACAGTGTATAGTAAGGATTTCGGAGCCTTCCATGGCTCATCTTCCAACTGCCATAGCGGCCCAACTAGGCGTACCTACGACCTGTGCGCACCTGTGGTTATGTGTTGAGATGTCTACTAACGAAATCCAAAGACTGGAGTGGATCCGACGACATCGAATTTTTCACCTAAAAAAATGTACAGTGTATAGTAAGGATTTTAGAGCCTTTCCATGGCTCTTCTTCCAACTGCCACAGCGGCCCAACTAGGCGTACCTACGACCTGTGCGCACCTGTGGTTATGTGTTGAGATGTGTATTAACGAAATCCAAAGACTGGAGTGGATCCGACGACATCGAATTTTTCACCTAAAAAAATGTACAGTGTATAGTAAGGCTTTTAGAGCCTTTCCATGGCTCTTCTTCCAACTGCCACAGCGGCCCAACTAGGCGTACCTACGACCTGTGCGCACCTGTGGTTATGTGTTGAGATGTGTATTAACGAAATCCAAAGACTGGAGTGGATCCAACGACATCGATTTTTTCACCTAAAAAAATGTACAGTGTATAGTAAGGATTTTAGAGCCTTTCCATGGCTCTTCTTCCAACTGCCACAGCGGCCCAACTAGGCGTACCTACGACCTGTGCGCACCTGTGGTTATGTGTTGAGATGTCTACTAACGAAATCCAAAGACTGGAGTGGATCCGACGACATCGAATTTTTCACCTAAAAAAATGTACAGTGTATAGTAAGGATTTTAGAGCCTTTCCATGGCTCTTCTTCCAACTGCCACAGCGGCCCAACTAGGCGTACCTACGACCTGTGCGCACCTGTGGTTATGTGTTGAGATGTCTACTAACGAAATCCAAAGACTGCAGTGGATCCGACGACATCGAATTTTTCACCTAAAAAAATGTACAGTGTATAGTAAGGATTTTAGAGCCTTTCCATGGCTCTTCTTCCAACTGCCACAGCGGCCCAACTAGGCGTACCTACGACCTGTGCGCACCTGTGGTTATGTGTTGAGATGTCTACTAACGAAATCCAAAGACTGGAGTGGATCCGACGACATCGAATTTTTCACCTAAAAAAATGTACAGTGTATAGTAAGGTTTTTGGAGCCTTCCATGGCTCTCCTTCCAACTGCCACAGCGGCCCAACTAGGCGTACCTACGACCTGTGCGCGCCTGTGGTTATGTGTTGAGATGTCTACTAACGAAATCCAAAGACTGGAGTGGATCCGACGACATCGAATTTTTCACCTAAAAAAATGTACAGTGTATAGTAAGGATTTTAGAGCCTTTCCATGGCTCTTCTTCCAACTGCCACAGCGGCCCAACTAGGCGTACCTACGACCTGTGCGCACCTGTGGTTATGTGTTGAGATGTCTACTAACGAAATCCAAAGACTGGAGTGGATCCGACGACATCGAATTTTTCACCTAAAAAAATGTACAGTGTATAGTAAGGTTTTTGGAGCCTTCCATGGCTCATCTTCCAACTGCTATAGCGGCCCAACTAGGCGTACCTACGACCTGTGCGCACCTGTGGTTATGTGTTGAGATGTCTACTAACGAAATCCAAAGACTGGAGTGGATCCGACGACATCGAATTTTTCACCTAAAAAAATGTACAGTGTATAGTAAGGATTTTAGAGCCTTTCCATGGCTCTTCTTCCAACTGCCACAGCGGCCCAACTAGGAGTACCTACGACCTGTGCGCACCTGTGGTTATGTGTTGAGATGTCTACTAACGAAATCCAAAGACTGGAGTGGATCCGACGACATCGAATTTTTCACCTAAAAAAATGTACAGTGTATAGTAAGGATTTTAGAGCCTTTCCATGGCTCTTCTTCCAACTGCCACAGCGGCCCAACTAGGCGTACCTACGACCTGTGCGCACCTGTGGTTATGTGTTGAGATGTCTACTAACGAAATCCAAAGACTGGAGTGGATCCGACGACATCGAATTTTTCACCTAAAAAAATGTACAGTGTATAGTAAGGATTTTAGAGCCTTTCCATGGCTCTTCTTCCAACTGCCACAGCGGCCCAACTAGGCGTACCTACGACCTGTGCGCACCTGTGGTTATGTGTTGAGATGTCTACTAACGAAATCCAAAGACTGGAGTGGATCCGACGACATCGAATTTTTCACCTAAAAAAATGTACAGTGTATAGTAAGGATTTCGGAGCCTTCCATGGCTCATCTTCCAACTGCCACAGCGGCCCAACTAGGCGTACCTACGCCCTGTGCGCACCTGTGGTTATGTGTTGAGATGTCTACTAACGAAATCCAAAGACTGGAGTGGATCCGACGACATCGAATTTTTCACCTAAAAAAATGTAAGGATTTTGGAGCCTTTCCATGGCTCATCTTCCAACTGCCACAGCGGCCCAACTAGGCGTACCTACGACCTGTGCGCACCTGTGGTTATGTGTTGAGATGTGTATTAACGAAATCCAAAGACTGGAGTGGATCCGACGACATCGAATTTTTCACCTAAAAAAATGTACAGTGTATAGTAAGGTTTTTGGAGCCTTCCATGGCTCTCCTTCCAACTGCCACAGCGGCCCAACTAGGCGTACCTACGACCTGTGCGCACCTGTGGTTATGTGTTGAGATGTCTACTAACGAAATCCAAAGACTGGAGTGGATCCGACGACATCGAATTTTTCACCTAAAAAAATGTACAGTGTATAGTAAGGTTTTTGGAGCCTTCCATGGCTCTTCTTCCAACTGCCACAGCGGCCCAACTAGGCGTACCTACGACCTGTGCGCACCTGTGGTTATGTGTTGAGATGTCTACTAACGAAATCCAAAGACTGGAGTGGATCCGACGACATCGAATTTTTCACCTAAACAAATGTACAGTGTATAGTAAGGATTTTGGAGCCTTTCCATGGCTCATCTTCCAACTGCCACAGCGGCCCAACTAGGCGTACCTACGACCTGTGCGCACCTGTGGTTATGTGTTGAGATGTCTACTAACGAAATCCAAAGACTGGAGTGGATCCGACGACATCGAATTTTTCACCTAAAAAAATGTACAGTGTATAGTAAGGTTTTTGGAGCCTTTCCATGGCTCTCCTTCCAACAGCCACAGCGGCCCAACTAGGCGTACCTACGACCTGTGCGCACCTGTGGTTATGTGTTGAGATGTCTACTAACGAAATCCAAAGACTGGAGTGGATCCGACGACATCGAATTTTTCACCTAAAAAAATGTACAGCGTATAGTAAGGTTTTTGGAGCCTTCCATGGCTCTCCTTCCAACTGCCACAGCGGCCCAACTAGGCGTACCTACGACCTGTGCGCACCTGTGGTTATGTGTTGAGATGTCTACTAACGAAATCCAAAGACTGGAGTGGATCCGACGACATCGAATTTTTCACCTAAAAAAATGTACAGCGTATAGTAAGGTTTTTGGAGCCTTCCATGGCTCTCCTTCCAACTGCCACAGCGGCCCAACTAGGCGTACCTACGACCTGTGCGCACCTGTGGTTATGTGTTGCGATGTCTACTAACGAAATCCAAAGACTGGAGTGGATCCGACGACATCGAATTTTTCACCTAAAAAAATGTACAGTGTATAGTAAGGTTTTTGGAGCCTTCCATGGCTCTCCTTCCAACTGCCACAGCGGCCCAACTAGGCGTACCTACGACCTGTGCGCACCTGTGGTTATGTGTTGCGATGTCTACTAACGAAATCCAAAGACTGGAGTGGATCCGACGACATCGAATTTTTCACCTAAAAAAATGTACAGTGTATAGTAAGGATTTTAGAGCCTTTCCATGGCTCTTCTTCCAACTGCCACAGCGGCCCAACTAGGCGTACCTACGACCTGTGCGCACCTGTGGTTATGTGTTGAGATGTCTACTAACGAAATCCAAAGACTGGAGTGGATCCGACGACATCGAATTTTTCACCTAAAAAAATGTACAGCGTATAGTAAGGTTTTTGGAGCCTTCCATGGCTCTCCTTCCAACTGCCACAGCGGCCCAACTAGGCGTACCTACGACCTGTGCGCACCTGTGGTTATGTGTTGCGATGTCTACTAACGAAATCCAAAGACTGGAGTGGATCCGACGACATCGAATTTTTCACCTAAAAAAATGTACAGTGTATAGTAAGGTTTTTGGAGCCTTCCATGGCTCTCCTTCCAACTGCCACAGCGGCCCAACTAGGCGTACCTACGACCTGTGCGCACCTGTGGTTATGTGTTGCGATGTCTACTAACGAAATCCAAAGACTGGAGTGGATCCGACGACATCGAATTTTTCACCTAAAAAAATGTACAGTGTATAGTAAGGATTTTAGAGCCTTTCCATGGCTCTTCTTCCAACTGCCACAGCGGCCCAACTAGGCGTACCTACGACCTGTGCGCACCTGTGGTTATGTGTTGAGATGTCTACTAACGAAATCCAAAGACTGGAGTGGATCCGACGACATCGAATTTTTCACCTAAAAAAATGTACAGCGTATAGTAAGGTTTTTGGAGCCTTCCATGGCTCTCCTTCCAACTGCCACAGCGGCCCAACTAGGCGTACCTACGACCTGTGCGCACCTGTGGTTATGTGTTGCGATGTCTACTAACGAAATCCAAAGACTGGAGTGGATCCGACGACATCGAATTTTTCACCTAAAAAAATGTACAGTGTATAGTAAGGTTTTTGGAGCCTTCCATGGCTCTCCTTCCAACTGCCACAGCGGCCCAACTAGGCGTACCTACGACCTGTGCGCACCTGTGGTTATGTGTTGCGATGTCTACTAACGAAATCCAAAGACTGGAGTGGATCCGACGACATCGAATTTTTCACCTAAAAAAATGTACAGTGTATAGTAAGGATTTTAGAGCCTTTCCATGGCTCTTCTTCCAACTGCCACAGCGGCCCAACTAGGCGTACCTACGACCTGTGCGCACCTGTGGTTATGTGTTGAGATGTCTACTAACGAAATCCAAAGACTGGAGTGGATCCGACGACATCGAATTTTTCACCTAAAAAAATGTACAGCGTATAGTAAGGTTTTCGGAGCCTTCCATGGCTCATCTTCCAACTGCCATAGCGGCCCAACTAGGCGTACCTACGACCTGTGCGCACCTGTGGTTATGTGTTGAGATGTCTACTAACGAAATCCAAAGACTGGAGTGGATCCGACGACATCGAATTTTTCACCTAAAAAAATGTACAGTCTATAGTAAGGATTTTAGAGCCTTTCCATGGCTCTTCTTCCAACTGCCACAGCGGCCCAACTAGGCGTACCTACGACCTGTGCGCACCTGTGGTTATGTGTTGAGATGTCTACTAACGAAATCCAAAGACTGGAGTGGATCCGACGACATCGAATTTTTCACCTAAAAAAATGTACAGCGTATAGTAAGGTTTTTGGAGCCTTCCATGGCTCTCCTTCCAACTGCCACAGCGGCCCAACTAGGCGTACCTACGACCTGTGCGCACCTGTGGTTATGTGTTGAGATGTCTACTAACGAAATCCAAAGACTGGAGTGGATCCGACGACATCGAATTTTTCACCTAAAAAAATGTACAGTGTATAGTAAGGATTTTAGAGCCTTTCCATGGCTCTTCTTCCAACTGCCACAGCGGCCCAACTAGGCGTACCTACGACCTGTGCGCACCTGTGGTTATGTGTTGAGATGTCTACTAACGAAATCCAAAGACTGGTGTGGATCCGACGACATCGAATTTTTCACCGAAAAAAATTTACAGTGTATAGTAAGGTTTTTGGAGCCTTTCCATGGCTCTCCTTCCAACTGCCACAGCGGCCCAACTAGGCGTACCTACGACCTGTGCGCACCTGTGGTTATGTGTTGAGATGTCTACTAACGAAATCCAAAGACTGGAGTGGATCCGACGACATCGAATTTTTCACCTAAAAAAATGTACAGTAAGGTTTTTGGAGCCTTCCATGGCTCTCCTTCCAACTGCCACAGCGGCCCAACTAGGCGTACCTACGACCTGTGCGCACCTGTGGTTATGTGTTGAGATGTCTACTAACGAAATCCAAAGACTGGAGTGGATCCGACGACATCGAATTTTTCACCTAAAAAAATGTACAGTGTATAGTAAGGATTTTAGAGCCTTTCCATGGCTCTTCTTCCAACTGCCACAGCGGCCCAACTAGGCGTACCTACGACCTGTGCGCACCTGTGGTTATGTGTTGAGATGTCTACTAACTAAATCCAAAGACTGGAGTGGATCCGACGACATCGAATTTTTCACCTAAAAAAATGTACAGCGTATAGTAAGGTTTTTGGAGCCTTCCATGGCTCTCCTTCCAACTGCCACAGCGGCCCAACTAGGCGTACCTACGACCTGTGCGCACCTGTGGTTATGTGTTGAGATGTGTATTAACGAAATCCAAAGACTGGAGTGGATCCGACGACATCGAATTTTTCACCTAAAAAAATGTACAGTGTATAGTAAGGATTTTGGAGCCTTTCCATGGCTCATCTTCCAACTGCCATAGCGGCCCAACTAGGCGTACCTACGACCTGTGCGCACCTGTGGTTATGTGTTGAGATGTCTACTAACGAAATCCAAAGACTGGAGTGGATCCGACGACATCGAATTTTTCACCTAAAAAAATGTACAGCGTATAGTAAGGTTTTTGGAGCCTTCCATGGCTCTCCTTCCAACTGCCACAGCGGCCCAACTAGGCGTACCTACGACCTGTGCGCACCTGTGGTTATGTGTTGAGATGTCTACTAACGAAATCCAAAGACTGGAGTGGATCCGACGACATCGAATTTTTCACCTAAAAAAATGTACAGTGTATAGTAAGGATTTTGGAGCCTTTCCATGGCTCATCTTCCAACTGCCACAGCGGCCCAACTAGGCGTACCTACGACCTGTGCGCACCTGTGGTTATGTGTTGAGATGTCTACTAACGAAATCCAAAGACTGGAGTGGATCCGACGACATCGAATTTTTCACCTAAAAAAATGTACAGTGTATAGTAAGGATTTTAGAGCCTTTCCATGGCTCTTCTTCCAACTGCCACAGCGGCCCAACTAGGCGTACCTACGACCTGTGCGCACCTGTGGTTATGTGTTGAGATGTCTACTAACGAAATCCAAAGACTGCAGTGGATCCGACGACATCGAATTTTTCACCTAAAAAAATGTACAGTGTATAGTAAGGATTTTAGAGCCTTTCCATGGCTCTTCTTCCAACTGCCACAGCGGCCCAACTAGGCGTACCTACGACCTGTGCGCACCTGTGGTTATGTGTTGAGATGTCTACTAACGAAATCCAAAGACTGGAGTGGATCCGACGACATCGAATTTTTCACCTAAAAAAATGTACAGTGTATAGTAAGGATTTTAGAGCCTTTCCATGGCTCTTCTTCCAACTGCCACAGCGGCCCAACTAGGCGTACCTACGACCTGTGCGCACCTGTGGTTATGTGTTGAGATGTCTACTAACGAAATCCAAAGACTGCAGTGGATCCGACGACATCGAATTTTTCACCTAAAAAAATGTACAGTGTATAGTAAGGATTTCGGAGCCTTCCATGGCTCATCTTCCAACTGCCATAGCGGCCCAACTAGGCGTACCTACGACCTGTGCGCACCTGTGGTTATGTGTTGAGATGTCTACTAACGAAATCCAAAGACTGGAGTGGATCCGACGACATCGAATTTTTCACCTAAAAAAATGTACAGTGTATAGTAAGGATTTTAGAGCCTTTCCATGGCTCTTCTTCCAACTGCCACAGCGGCCCAACTAGGCGTACCTACGACCTGTGCGCACCTGTGGTTATGTGTTGAGATGTCTACTAACGAAATCCAAAGACTGGAGTGGATCCGACGACATCGAATTTTTCACCTAAAAAAATGTACAGTGTATAGTAAGGATTTCGGAGCCTTCCATGGCTCATCTTCCAACTGCCATAGCGGCCCAACTAGGCGTACCTACGACCTGTGCGCACCTGTGGTTATGTGTTGAGATGTCTACTAACGAAATCCAAAGACTGGAGTGGATCCGACGACATCGAATTTTTCACCTAAAAAAATGTACAGTGTATAGTAAGGATTTTAGAGCCTTTCCATGGCTCTTCTTCCAACTGCCACAGCAGCCCAACTAGGCGTACCTACGACCTGTGCGCACCTGTGGTTATGTGTTGAGATGTCTACTAACGAAATCCAAAGACTGGAGTGGATCCGACGACATCGAATTTTTCACCTAAAAAAATGTACAGTGTATAGTAAGGATTTTAGAGCCTTTCCATGGCTCTTCTTCCAACTGCCACAGCGGCCCAACTAGGCGTACCTACGACCTGTGCGCACCTGTGGTTATGTGTTGAGATGTCTACTAACGAAATCCAAAGACTGGAGTGGATCCGACGACATCGAATTTTTCACCTAAAAAAATGTACAGTGTATAGTAAGGATTTCGGAGCCTTCCATGGCTCATCTTCCAACTGCCATAGCGGCCCAACTAGGCGTACCTACGACCTGTGCGCACCTGTGGTTATGTGTTGAGATGTCTACTAACGAAATCCAAAGACTGGAGTGGATCCGACGACATCGAATTTTTCACCTAAAAAAATGTACAGTGTATAGTAAGGATTTTAGAGCCTTTCCATGGCTCTTCTTCCAACTGCCACAGCAGCCCAACGTGGCGTACCTACGACCTGTGCGCACCTGTGGTTATGTGTTGAGATGTCTACTAACGAAATCCAAAGACTGGAGTGGATCCGACGACATCGAATTTTTCACCTAAAAAAATGTACAGTGTATAGTAAGGATTTTAGAGCCTTTCCATGGCTCTTCTTCCAACTGCCACAGCGGCCCAACTAGGCGTACCTACGACCTGTGCGCACCTGTGGTTATGTGTTGAGATGTGTATTAACGAAATCCAAAGACTGGAGTGGATCCGACGACATCGAATTTTTCACCTAAAAAAATGTACAGTGTATAGTAAGGATTTTAGAGCCTTTCCATGGCTCTTCTTCCAACTGCCACAGCGGCCCAACTAGGCGTACCTACGACCTGTGCGCACCTGTGGTTATGTGTTGAGATGTCTACTAACGAAATCCAAAGACTGGAGTGGATCCGACGACATCGAATTTTTCACCTAAAAAAATGTACAGTGTATAGTAAGGATTTTAGAGCCTTTCCATGGCTCTTCTTCCAACTGCCACAGCGGCCCAACTAGGCGTACCTACGACCTGTGCGCACCTGTGGTTATGTGTTGAGATGTCTACTAACGAAATCCAAAGACTGCAGTGGATCCGACGACATCGAATTTTTCACCTAAAAAAATGTACAGTGTATAGTAAGGATTTTAGAGCCTTTCCATGGCTCTTCTTCCAACTGCCACAGCGGCCCAACTAGGCGTACCTACGACCTGTGCGCACCTGTGGTTATGTGTTGAGATGTCTACTAACGAAATCCAAAGACTGGAGTGGATCCGACGACATCGAATTTTTCACCTAAAAAAATGTACAGTGTATAGTAAGGATTTCGGAGCCTTCCATGGCTCATCTTCCAACTGCCATAGCGGCCCAACTAGGCGTACCTACGACCTGTGCGCACCTGTGGTTATGTGTTGAGATGTCTACTAACGAAATCCAAAGACTGGAGTGGATCCGACGACATCGAATTTTTCACCTAAAAAAATGTACAGTGTATAGTAAGGATTTTAGAGCCTTTCCATGGCTCTTCTTCCAACTGCCACAGCGGCCCAACTAGGCGTACCTACGACCTGTGCGCACCTGTGGTTATGTGTTGAGATGTCTACTAACGAAATCCAAAGACTGCAGTGGATCCGACGACATCGAATTTTTCACCTAAAAAAATGTACAGTGTATAGTAAGGATTTTAGAGCCTTTCCATGGCTCTTCTTCCAACTGCCACAGCGGCCCAACTAGGCGTACCTACGACCTGTGCGCACCTGTGGTTATGTGTTGAGATGTCTACTAACGAAATCCAAAGACTGGAGTGGATCCGACGACATCGAATTTTTCACCTAAAAAAATGTACAGTGTATAGTAAGGATTTCGGAGCCTTCCATGGCTCATCTTCCAACTGCCATAGCGGCCCAACTAGGCGTACCTACGACCTGTGCGCACCTGTGGTTATGTGTTGAGATGTCTACTAACGAAATCCAAAGACTGGAGTGGATCCGACGACATCGAATTTTTCACCTAAAAAAATGTACAGTGTATAGTAAGGATTTTAGAGCCTTTCCATGGCTCTTCTTCCAACTGCCACAGCGGCCCAACTAGGCGTACCTACGACCTGTGCGCACCTGTGGTTATGTGTTGAGATGTCTACTAACGAAATCCAAAGACTGGAGTGGATCCGACGACATCGAATTTTTCACCTAAAAAAATGTACAGTGTATAGTAAGGTTTTTGGAGCCTTCCATGGCTCTCCTTCCAACTGCCACAGCGGCCCAACTAGGCGTACCTACGACCTGTGCGCACCTGTGGTTATGTGTTGAGATGTCTACTAACGAAATCCAAAGACTGGAGTGGATCCGACGACATCGAATTTTTCACCTAAAAAAATGTACAGTGTATAGTAAGGATTTTGGAGCCTTTCCATGGCTCATCTTCCAACTGCCACAGCGGCCCAACTAGGCGTACCTACGACCTGTGCGCACCTGTGGTTATGTGTTGAGATGTCTACTAACGAAATCCAAAGACTGGAGTGGATCCGACGACATCGAATTTTTCACCTAAAAAAATGTACAGTGTATAGTAAGGATTTTGGAGCCTTTCCATGGCTCATCTTCCAACTGCCACAGCGGCCCAACTAGGCGTACCTACGACCTGTGCGCACCTGTGGTTATGTGTTGAGATGTCTACTAACGAAATCCAAAGACTGGAGTGGATCCGACGACATCGAATTTTTCACCTAAAAAAATGTACAGTGTATAGTAAGGATTTTAGAGCCTTTCCATGGCTCTTCTTCCAACTGCCACAGCGGCCCAACTAGGCGTACCTACGACCTGTGCGCACCTGTGGTTATGTGTTGAGATGTCTACTAACGAAATCCAAAGACTGCAGTGGATCCGACGACATCGAATTTTTCACCTAAAAAAATGTACAGTGTATAGTAAGGATTTTAGAGCCTTTCCATGGCTCTTCTTCCAACTGCCACAGCGGCCCAACTAGGCGTACCTACGACCTGTGCGCACCTGTGGTTATGTGTTGAGATGTCTACTAACGAAATCCAAAGACTGGAGTGGATCCGACGACATCGAATTTTTCACCTAAAAAAATGTACAGTGTATAGTAAGGATTTCGGAGCCTTCCATGGCTCATCTTCCAACTGCCATAGCGGCCCAACTAGGCGTACCTACGACCTGTGCGCACCTGTGGTTATGTGTTGAGATGTCTACTAACGAAATCCAAAGACTGGAGTGGATCCGACGACATCGAATTTTTCACCTAAAAAAATGTACAGTGTATAGTAAGGATTTTAGAGCCTTTCCATGGCTCTTCTTCCAACTGCCACAGCAGCCCAACTAGGCGTACCTACGACCTGTGCGCACCTGTGGTTATGTGTTGAGATGTCTACTAACGAAATCCAAAGACTGGAGTGGATCCGACGACATCGAATTTTTCACCTAAAAAAATGTACAGTGTATAGTAAGGATTTTAGAGCCTTTCCATGGCTCTTCTTCCAACTGCCACAGCGGCCCAACTAGGCGTACCTACGACCTGTGCGCACCTGTGGTTATGTGTTGAGATGTCTACTAACGAAATCCAAAGACTGGAGTGGATCCGACGACATCGAATTTTTCACCTAAAAAAATGTACGGTGTATAGTAAGGATTTCGGAGCCTTCCATGGCTCATCTTCCAACTGCCATAGCGGCCCAACTAGGCGTACCTACGACCTGTGCGCACCTGTGGTTATGTGTTGAGATGTCTACTAACGAAATCCAAAGACTGGAGTGGATCCGACGACATCGAATTTTTCACCTAAAAAAATGTACAGTGTATAGTAAGGATTTCGGAGCCTTCCATGGCTCATCTTCCAACTGCCATAGCGGCCCAACTAGGCGTACCTACGACCTGTGCGCACCTGTGGTTATGTGTTGAGATGTCTACTAACGAAATCCAAAGACTGGAGTGGATCCGACGACATCGAATTTTTCACCTAAAAAAATGTACAGTGTATAGTAAGGATTTCGGAGCCTTCCATGGCTCATCTTCCAACTGCCATAGCGGCCCAACTAGGCGTACCTACGACCTGTGCGCACCTGTGGTTATGTGTTGAGATGTCTACTAACGAAATCCAAAGACTGGAGTGGATCCGACGACATCGAATTTTTCACCTAAAAAAATGTACAGTGTATAGTAAGGATTTTAGAGCCTTTCCATGGCTCTTCTTCCAACTGCCACAGCGGCCCAACTAGGCGTACCTACGACCTGTGCGCACCTGTGGTTATGTGTTGAGATGTGTATTAACGAAATCCAAAGACTGGAGTGGATCCGACGACATCGAATTTTTCACCTAAAAAAATGTACAGTGTATAGTAAGGATTTTAGAGCCTTTCCATGGCTCTTCTTCCAACTGCCACAGCGGCCCAACTAGGCGTACCTACGACCTGTGCGCACCTGTGGTTATGTGTTGAGATGTCTACTAACGAAATCCAAAGACTGGAGTGGATCCGACGACATCGAATTTTTCACCTAAAAAAATGTACAGTGTATAGTAAGGATTTCGGAGCCTTCCATGGCTCATCTTCCAACTGCCATAGCGGCCCAACTAGGCGTACCTACGACCTGTGCGCACCTGTGGTTATGTGTTGAGATGTCTACTAACGAAATCCAAAGACTGGAGTGGATCCGACGACATCGAATTTTTCACCTAAAAAAATGTACAGTGTATAGTAAGGATTTTGGAGCCTTTCCATGGCTCATCTTCCAACTGCCACAGCGGCCCAACTAGGCGTACCTACGACCTGTGCGCACCTGTGGTTATGTGTTGAGATGTCTACTAACGAAATCCAAAGACTGGAGTGGATCCGACGACATCGAATTTTTCACCTAAAAAAATGTACAGTGTATAGTAAGGATTTTGGAGCCTTTCCATGGCTCATCTTCCAACTGCCACAGCGGCCCAACTAGGCGTACCTACGACCTGTGCGCACCTGTGGTTATGTGTTGAGATGTCTACTAACGAAATCCAAAGACTGGAGTGGATCCGACGACATCGAATTTTTCACCTAAAAAAATGTACAGTGTATAGTAAGGATTTCGGAGCCTTCCATGGCTCATCTTCCAACTGCCATAGCGGCCCAACTAGGCGTACCTACGACCTGTGAGCACCTGTAGTTATGTGTTGAGATGTCTACTAACGAAATCCAAAGACTGGAGTGGATCCGACGACATCGAATTTTTCACCTAAAAAAATGTACAGTGTATAGTAAGGATTTTAGAGCCTTTCCATGGCTCTTCTTCCAACTGCCACAGCGGCCCAACTAGGCGTACCTACGACCTGTGCGCACCTGTGGTTATGTGTTGAGATGTGTATTAACGAAATCCAAAGACTGGAGTGGATCCGACGACATCGAATTTTTCACCTAAAAAAATGTACAGTGTATAGTAAGGATTTTAGGGCCTTTCCATGGCTCTCCTTCCAACTGCCACAGCGGCCCAACTAGGCGTACCTACGACCTGTGCGCACCTGTGGTTATGTGTTGAGATGTCTACTAACGAAATCCAAAGACTGGAGTGGATCCGACGACATCGAATTTTTCACCTAAAAAAATGTACAGTGTATAGTAAGGATTTCGGAGCCTTCCATGGCTCATCTTCCAACTGCCATAGCGGCCCAACTAGGCGTACCTACGACCTGTGCGCACCTGTGGTTATGTGTTGAGATGTCTACTAACGAAATCCAAAGACTGGAGTGGATCCGACGACATCGAATTTTTCACCTAAAAAAATGTACAGTGTATAGTAAGGTTTTTGGAGCCTTCCATGGCTCTCCTTCCAACTGCCACAGCGGCCCAACTAGGCGTACCTACGACCTGTGCGCACCTGTGGTTATGTGTTGAGATGTCTACTAACGAAATCCAAAGACTGGAGTGGATCCGACGACATCGAATTTTTCACCTAAAAAAATGTACAGTGTATAGTAAGGATTTTAGAGCCTTTCCATGGCTCTTCTTCCAACTGCCACAGCGGCCCAACTAGGCGTACCTACGACCTGTGCGCACCTGTGGTTATGTGTTGAGATGTCTACTAACGAAATCCAAAGACTGGAGTGGATCCGACGACATCGAATTTTTCACCTAAAAAAATGTACAGTGTATAGTAAGGATTTTAGAGCCTTTCCATGGCTCTTCTTCCAACTGCCACAGCGGCCCAACTAGGCGTACCTAAGACCTGTGCGCACCTGTGGTTATGTGTTGAGATGTGTATTAACGAAATCCAAAGACTGGAGTGGATCCGACGACATCGAATTTTTCACCTAAAAAAATGTACAGTGTATAGTAAGGATTTTGGAGCCTTTCCATGGCTCATCTTCCAACTGCCACAGCGGCCCAACTAGGCGTACCTACGACTTGTGCGCACCTGTGGTTATGTGTTGAGATGTGTATTAACGAAATCCAAAGACTGGAGTGGATCCGACGACATCGAATTTTTCACCTAAAAAAATGTACAGTGTATAGTAAGGTTTTTGGAGCCTTTCCATGGCTCTCCTTCCAACTGCCACAGCGGCCCAACTAGGCGCACCTACGACCTGTGCGCACCTGTGGTTATGTGTTGAGATGTCTACTAACGAAATCCAAAGACTGGAGTGGATCCGACGACATCGAATTTTTCACCTAAAAAAATGTACAGTGTATAGTAAGGATTTTGGAGCCTTTCCATGGCTCATCTTCCAACTGCCACAGCGGCCCAACTAGGCGCACCTACGACCTGTGCGCACCTGTGGTTATGTGTTGAGATGTCTACTAACGAAATCCAAAGACTGGAGTGGATCCGACGACATCGAATTTTTCACCTAAAAAAATGTACAGTGTATAGTAAGGTTTTTGGAGCCTTCCATGGCTCTCCTTCCAACTGCCACAGCGGCCCAACTAGGCGTACCTACGACCTGTGCGCACCTGTGGTTATGTGTTGAGATGTCTACTAACGAAATCCAAAGACTGGAGTGGATCCGACGACATCGAATTTTTCACCTAAAAAAATGTACAGTGTATAGTAAGGATTTTGGAGCCTTTCCATGGCTCATCTTCCAACTGCCACAGCGGCCCAACTAGGCGTACCTACGACCTGTGCGCACCTGTGGTTATGTGTTGAGATGTCTACTAACGAAATCCAAAGACTGGAGTGGATCCGACGACATCGAATTTTTCACCTAAAAAAATGTACAGCGTATAGTAAGGTTTTTGGAGCCTTCCATGGCTCTCCTTCCAACTGCCACAGCGGCCCAACTAGGCGTACCTACGACCTGTGCGCACCTGTGGTTATGTGTTGAGATGTCTACTAACGAAATCCAAAGACTGGAGTGGATCCGACGACATCGAATTTTTCACCTAAAAAAATGTACAGTGTATAGTAAGGATTTTGGAGCCTTTCCATGGCTCATCTTCCAACTGCCAGAGCGGCCCAACTAGGCGTACCTACGACCTGTGCGCACCTGTGGTTATGTGTTGAGATGTCTACTAACGAAATCCAAAGACTGGAGTGGATCCGACGACATCGAATTTTTCACCTAAAAAAATGTACAGTGTATAGTAAGGATTTTAGAGCCTTTCCATGGCTCTTCTTCCAACTGCCACAGCGGCCCAACTAGGCGTACCTACGACCTGTGCGCACCTGTGGTTATGTGTTGAGATGTCTACTAACGAAATCCAAAGACTGGAGTGGATCCGACGACATCGAATTTTTCACCTAAAAAAATGTACAGTGTATAGTAAGGATTTTAGAGCCTTTCCATGGCTCTTCTTCCAACTGCCACAGCGGCCCAACTAGGCGTACCTACGACCTGTGCGCACCTGTGGTTATGTGTTGAGATGTCTACTAACGAAATCCAAAGACTGGAGTGGATCCGACGACATCGAATTTTTCACCTAAAAAAATGTACAGTGTATAGTAAGGATTTCGGAGCCTTCCATGGCTCATCTTCCAACTGCCATAGCGGCCCAACTAGGCGTACCTACGACCTGTGCGCACCTGTGGTTATGTGTTGAGATGTCTACTAACGAAATCCAAAGACTGGAGTGGATCCGACGACATCGAATTTTTCACCTAAAAAAATGTACAGTGTATAGTAAGGATTTTAGAGCCTTTCCATGGCTCTTCTTCCAACTGCCACAGCGGCCCAACTAGGCGTACCTACGACCTGTGCGCACCTGTGGTTATGTGTTGAGATGTCTACTAACGAAATCCAAAGACTGGAGTGGATCCGACGACATCGAATTTTCCACCTAAAAAAATGTACAGTGTATAGTAAGGATTTTAGAGCCTTTCTATGGCTCTTCTTCCAACTGCCACAGCGGCCCAACTAGGCGTACCTACGACCTGTGCGCACCTGTGGTTATGTGTTGAGATGTGTATTAACGAAATCCAAAGACTGGAGTGGATCCGACGACATCGAATTTTTCACCTAAAAAAATGTACAGTGTATAGTAAGGATTTTGGAGCCTTTCCATGGCTCATCTTCCAACTGCCACAGCGGCCCAACTAGGCGTACCTACGACCTGTGCGCACCTGTGGTTATGTGTTGAGATGTCTACTAACGAAATCCAAAGACTGGAGTGGATCCGACGACATCGAATTTTTCACCTAAAAAAATGTACAGTGTATAGTAAGGTTTTTGGAGCCTTCCATGGCTCTCCTTCCAACTGCCACAGCGGCCCAACTAGGCGTACCTACGACCTGTGCGCACCTGTGGTTATGTGTTGAGATGTCTACTAACGAAATCCAAAGACTGGAGTGGATCCGACGACATCGAATTTTTCACCTAAAAAAATGTACAGTGTATAGTAAGGATTTTAGAGCCTTTCCATGGCTCTTCTTCCAACTGCCACAGCGGCCCAACTAGGCGTACCTACGACCTGTGCGCACCTGTGGTTATGTGTTGAGATGTGTATTAACGAAATCCAAAGACTGGAGTGGATCCGACGACATCGAATTTTTCACCTAAAAAAATGTACAGTGTATAGTAAGGATTTTGGAGCCTTTCCATGGCTCATCTTCCAACTGCCACAGCGGCCCAACTAAGCGTACCTACGACCTGTGCGCACCTGTGGTTATGTGTTGAGATGTCTACTAACGAAATCCAAAGACTGGAGTGGATCCGACGACATCGAATTTTTCACCTAAAAAAATGTACAGTGTATAGTAAGGATTTTAGAGCCTTTCCATGGCTCTTCTTCCAACTGCCACAGCGGCCCAACTAGGCGTACCTACGACCTGTGCGCACCTGTGGTTATGTGTTGAGATGTCTACTAACGAAATCCAAAGACTGGAGTGGATCCGACGACATCGAATTTTTCACCTAAAAAAATGTACAGTGTATAGTAAGGATTTTAGAGCCTTTCCATGGCTCTTCTTCCAACTGCCACAGCGGCCCAACTAGGCGTACCTACGACCTGTGCGCACCTGTGGTTATGTGTCGAGATGTCTACTAACGAAATCCAAAGACTGGAGTGGATCCGACGACATCGAATTTTTCACCTAAAAAAATGTACAGTGTATAGTAAGGATTTTGGAGCCTTTCCATGGCTCATCTTCCAACTGCCACAGCGGCCCAACTAGGCGTACCTACGACCTGTGCGCACCTGTGGTTATGTGTTGAGATGTCTACTAACGAAATCCAAAGACTGGAGTGGATCCGACGACATCGAATTTTTCACCTAAAAAAATGTACAGTGTATAGTAAGGATTTTAGAGCCTTTCCATGGCTCTTCTTCCAACTGCCACAGCGGCCCAACTAGGCGTACCTACGACCTGTGCGCACCTGTGGTTATGTGTTGAGATGTCTACTAACGAAATCCAAAGACTGGAGTGGATCCGACGACATCGAATTTTCCACCTAAAAAAATGTACAGTGTATAGTAAGGATTTTAGAGCCTTTCTATGGCTCTTCTTCCAACTGCCACAGCGGCCCAACTAGGCGTACCTACGACCTGTGCGCACCTGTGGTTATGTGTTGAGATGTGTATTAACGAAATCCAAAGACTGGAGTGGATCCGACGACATCGAATTTTTCACCTAAAAAAATGTACAGTGTATAGTAAGGATTTTGGAGCCTTTCCATGGCTCATCTTCCAACTGCCACAGCCGCCCAACTAGGCGTACCTACGACCTGTGCGCACCTGTGGTTATGTGTTGAGATGTCTACTAACGAAATCCAAAGACTGGAGTGGATCCGACGACATCGAATTTTTCACCTAAAAAAATGTACAGTGTATAGTAAGGTTTTTGGAGCCTTCCATGGCTCTCCTTCCAACTGCCACAGCGGCCCAACTAGGCGTACCTACGACCTGTGCGCACCTGTGGTTATGTGTTGAGATGTGTATTAACGAAATCCAAAGACTGGAGTGGATCCGACGACATCGAATTTTTCACCTAAAAAAATGTACAGTGTATAGTAAGGATTTTGGAGCCTTTCCATGGCTCATCTTCCAACTGCCACAGCGGCCCAACTAGGCGTACCTACGACCTGTGCGCACCTGTGGTTATGTGTTGAGATGTCTACTAACGAAATCCAAAGACTGGAGTGGATCCGACGACATCGAATTTTTCACCTAAAAAAATGTACAGTGTATAGTAAGGATTTTAGAGCCTTTCCATGGCTCTTCTTCCAACTGCCACAGCGGCCCAACTAGGCGTACCTACGACCTGTGCGCACCTGTGGTTATGTGTTGAGATGTCTACTAACGAAATCCAAAGACTGGAGTGGATCCGACGACATCGAATTTTTCACCTAAAAAAATGTACAGTGTATAGTAAGGATTTTAGAGCCTTTCCATGGCTCTTCTTCCAACTGCCACAGCGGCCCAACTAGGCGTACCTACGACCTGTGCGCACCTGTGGTTATGTGTTGAGATGTGTATTAACGAAATCCAAAGACTGGAGTGGATCCGACGACATCGAATTTTTCACCTAAAAAAATGTACAGTGTATAGTAAGGATTTTAGAGCCTTTCCATGGCTCTTCTTCCAACTGCCACAGCGGCCCAACTAGGCGTACCTACGACCTGTGCGCACCTGTGGTTATGTGTTGAGATGTGTATTAACGAAATCCAAAGACTGGAGTGGATCCGACGACATCGAATTTTTCACCTAAAAAAATGTACAGTGTATAGTAAGGATTTTAGAGCCTTTCCATGGCTCTTCTTCCAACTGCCACAGCGGCCCAACTAGGCGTACCTACGACCTGTGCGCACCTGTGGTTATGTGTTGAGATGTCTACTAACGAAATCCAAAGACTGGAGTGGATCCGACGACATCGAATTTTTCACCTAAAAAAATGTACAGTGTATAGTAAGGATTTTGGAGCCTTTCCATGGCTCATCTTCCAACTGCCACAGCGGCCCAACTAGGCGTACCTACGACCTGTGCGCACCTGTGGTTATGTGTTGAGATGTCTACTAACGAAATCCAAAGACGGGAGTGGATCCGACGTCATCGAATTTTTCACCTAAAAAAATGTACAGTGTATAGTAAGGATTTTAGAGCCTTTCCATGGCTCTTCTTCCAACTGCCACAGCGGCCCAACTAGGCGTACCTACGACCTGTGCGCACCTGTGGTTATGTGTTGAGATGTGTATTAACGAAATCCAAAGACTGGAGTGGATCCGACGACATCGAATTTTTCACCTAAAAAAATGTACAGTGTATAGTAAGGATTTTAGAGCCTTTCCATGGCTCTTCTTCCAACTGCCACAGCGGCCCAACTAGGCGTACCTACGACCTGTGCGCACCTGTGGTTATGTGTTGAGATGTGTATTAACGAAATCCAAAGACTGGAGTGGATCCGACGACATCGAATTTTTCACCTAAAAAAATGTACAGTGTATAGTAAGGATTTTGGAGCCTTTCCATGGCTCATCTTCCAACTGCCACAGCGGCCCAACTAGGCGTACCTACGACCTGTGCGCACCTGTGGTTATGTGTTGAGATGTCTACTAACGAAATCCAAAGACTGGAGTGGATCCGACGACATCGAATTTTTCACCTAAAAAAATGTACAGTGTATAGTAAGGATTTTAGAGCCTTTCCATGGCTCTTCTTCCAACTGCCACAGCGGCCCAACTAGGCGTACCTACGACCTGTGCGCACCTGTGGTTATGTGTTGAGATGTCTACTAACGAAATCCAAAGACTGGAGTGGATCCGACGACATCGAATTTTTCACCTAAAAAAATGTACAGTGTATAGTAAGGATTTTAGAGCCTTTCCATGGCTCTTCTTCCAACTGCCACAGCGGCCCAACTAGGCGTACCTACGACCTGTGCGCACCTGTGGTTATGTGTTGAGATGTGTATTAACGAAATCCAAAGACTGGAGTGGATCCGACGACATCGAATTTTTCACCTAAAAAAATGTACAGTGTATAGTAAGGATTTTAGAGCCTTTCCATGGCTCTTCTTCCAACTGCCACAGCGGCCCAACTAGGCGTACCTACGACCTGTGCGCACCTGTGGTTATGTGTTGAGATGTGTATTAACGAAATCCAAAGACTGGAGTGGATCCGACGACATCGAATTTTTCACCTAAAAAAATGTACAGTGTATAGTAAGGATTTTAGAGCCTTTCCATGGCTCTTCTTCCAACTGCCACAGCGGCCCAACTAGGCGTACCTACGACCTGTGCGCACCTGTGGTTATGTGTTGAGATGTCTACTAACGAAATCCAAAGACTGGAGTGGATCCGACGACATCGAATTTTTCACCTAAAAAAATGTACAGTGTATAGTAAGGATTTTAGAGCCTTTCCATGGCTCTTCTTCCAACTGCCACAGCGGCCCAACTAGGCGTACCTACGACCTGTGCGCACCTGTGGTTATGTGTTGAGATGTCTACTAACGAAATCCAAAGACTGGAGTGGATCCGACGACAGCGAATTTTTCACTTAAAAAAATGTACAGTGTATAGTAAGGATTTTAGAGCCTTTCCATGGCTCTTCTTCCAACTGCCACAGCGGCCCAACTAGGCGTACCTACGACCTGTGCGCACCTGTGGTTATGTGTTGAGATGTCTACTAACGAAATCCAAAGACTGGAGTGGATCCGACGACATCGAATTTTTCACCTAAAAAAATGTACAGTGTATAGTAAGGATTTTAGAGCCTTTCCATGGCTCTTCTTCCAACTGCCACAGCGGCCCAACTAGGCGTACCTACGACCTGCGCGCACCTGTGGTTATGTGTTGAGATGTCTACTAACGAAATCCAAAGACTGGAGTGGATCCGACGACATCGAATTTTTCACCTAAAAAAATGTACAGTGTATAGTAAGGATTTTGGAGCCTTTCCATGGCTCATCTTCCAACTGCCACAGCGGCCCAACTAGGCGTACCTACGACCTGTGCGCACCTGTGGTTATGTGTTGAGATGTCTACTAACGAAATCCAAAGACTGGAGTGGATCCGACGACATCGAATTTTTCACCTAAAAAAATGTACAGTGTATAGTAAGGTTTTTGGAGCCTTCCATGGCTCTCCTTCCAACTGCCACAGCGGCCCAACTAGGCGTACCTACGACCTGTGCGCACCTGTGGTTATGTGTTGAGATGTCTACTAACGAAATCCAAAGACTGGAGTGGATCCGACGACATCGAATTTTTCACCTAAAAAAATGTACAGTGTATAGTAAGGATTTTGGAGCCTTTCCATGGCTCATCTTCCAACTGCCACAGCGGCCCAACTAGGCGTACCTACGACCTGTGCGCACCTGTGGTTATGTGTTGAGATGTCTACTAACGAAATCCAAAGACTGGAGTGGATCCGACGACATCGAATTTTTCACCTAAAAAAATGTACAGCGTATAGTAAGGTTTTTGGAGCCTTCCATGGCTCTCCTTCCAACTGCCACAGCGGCCCAACTAGGCGTACCTACGACCTGTGCGCACCTGTGGTTATGTGTTGAGATGTCTACTAACGAAATCCAAAGACTGGAGTGGATCCGACGACATCGAATTTTTCACCTAAAAAAATGTACAGCGTATAGTAAGGTTTTTGGAGCCTTCCATGGCTCTCCTTCCAACTGCCACAGCGGCCCAACTAGGCGTACCTACGACCTGTGCGCACCTGTGGTTATGTGTTGAGATGTCTACTAACGAAATCCAAAGACTGGAGTGGATCCGACGACATCGAATTTTTCACCTAAAAAAATGTACAGTGTATAGTAAGGATTTTGGAGCCTTTCCATGGCTCATCTTCCAACTGCCACAGCGGCCCAACTAGGCGTACCTACGACCTGTGCGCACCTGTGGTTATGTGTTGAGATGTCTACTAACGAAATCCAAAGACTGGAGTGGATCCGACGACATCGAATTTTTCACCTAAAAAAATGTACAGTGTATAGTAAGGATTTTAGAGCCTTTCCATGGCTCTTCTTCCAACTGCCACAGCGGCCCAACTAGGCGTACCTACGATCTGTGCGCACCTGTGGTTATGTGTTGAGATGTCTACTAACGAAATCCAAAGACTGGAGTGGATCCGACGACATCGAATTTTTCACCTAAAAAAATGTACAGTGTATAGTAAGGATTTTAGAGCCTTTCCATGGCTCTTCTTCCAACTGCCACAGCGGCCCAACTAGGCGTACCTACGACCTGTGCGCACCTGTGGTTATGTGTTGAGATGTCTACTAACGAAATCCAAAGACTGGAGTGGATCCGACGACATCGAATTTTTCACCTAAAAAAATGTACAGTGTATAGTAAGGTTTTTGGAGCCTTCCATGGCTCTCCTTCCAACTGCCACAGCGGCCCAACTAGGCGTACCTACGACCTGTGCGCACCTGTGGTTATGTGCTGAGATGTCTACTAACGAAATCCAAAGACTGGAGTGGATCCGACGACATCGAATTTTTCACCTAAAAAAATGTACAGTGTATAGTAAGGTTTTTGGAGCCTTCCATGGCTCTCCTTCCAACTGCCACAGCGGCCCAACTAGGCGTACCTACGACCTGTGCGCACCTGTGGTTATGTGTTGAGATGTCTACTAACGAAATCCAAAGACTGGAGTGGATCCGACGACATCGAATTTTTCACCTAAAAAAATGTACAGTGTATAGTAAGGATTTTAGAGCCTTTCCATGGCTCTTCTTCCAACTGCCACAGCGGCCCAACTAGGCGTACCTACGACCTGTGCGCACCTGTGGTTATGTGTTGAGATGTCTACTAACGAAATCCAAAGACTGGAGTGGATCCGACGACATCGAATTTTTCACCTAAAAAAATGTACAGTGTATAGTAAGGATTTTAGAGCCTTTCCATGGCTCTTCTTCCAACTGCCACAGCGGCCCAACTAGGCGTACCTACGACCTGTGCGCACCTGTGGTTATGTGTTGAGATGTGTATTAACGAAATCCAAAGACTGGAGTGGATCCGACGACATCGAATTTTTCACCTAAAAAAATGTACAGTGTATAGTAAGGATTTTAGAGCCTTTCCATGGCTCTTCTTCCAACTGCCACAGCGGCCCAACTAGGCGTACCTACGACCTGTGCGCACCTGTGGTTATGTGTTGAGATGTGTATTAACGAAATCCAAAGACTGGAGTGGATCCGACGACATCGAATTTTTCACCTAAAAAAATGTACAGTGTATAGTAAGGATTTTAGAGCCTTTCCATGGCTCTTCTTCCAACTGCCACAGCGGCCCAACTAGGCGTACCTACGACCTGTGCGCACCTGTGGTTATGTGTTGAGATGTCTACTAACGAAATCCAAAGACTGGAGTGGATCCGACGACATCGAATTTTTCACCTAAAAAAATGTACAGTGTATAGTAAGGATTTTAGAGCCTTTCCATGGCTCTTCTTCCAACTGCCACAGCGGCCCAACTAGGCGTACCTACGACCTGTGCGCACCTGTGGTTATGTGTTGAGATGTCTACTAACGAAATCCAAAGACTGGAGTGGATCCGACGACAGCGAATTTTTCACTTAAAAAAATGTACAGTGTATAGTAAGGATTTTAGAGCCTTTCCATGGCTCTTCTTCCAACTGCCACAGCGGCCCAACTAGGCGTACCTACGACCTGTGCGCACCTGTGGTTATGTGTTGAGATGTCTACTAACGAAATCCAAAGACTGGAGTGGATCCGACGACATCGAATTTTTCACCTAAAAAAATGTACAGTGTATAGTAAGGATTTTAGAGCCTTTCCATGGCTCTTCTTCCAACTGCCACAGCGGCCCAACTAGGCGTACCTACGACCTGCGCGCACCTGTGGTTATGTGTTGAGATGTCTACTAACGAAATCCAAAGACTGGAGTGGATCCGACGACATCGAATTTTTCACCTAAAAAAATGTACAGTGTATAGTAAGGATTTTGGAGCCTTTCCATGGCTCATCTTCCAACTGCCACAGCGGCCCAACTAGGCGTACCTACGACCTGTGCGCACCTGTGGTTATGTGTTGAGATGTCTACTAACGAAATCCAAAGACTGGAGTGGATCCGACGACATCGAATTTTTCACCTAAAAAAATGTACAGTGTATAGTAAGGTTTTTGGAGCCTTCCATGGCTCTCCTTCCAACTGCCACAGCGGCCCAACTAGGCGTACCTACGACCTGTGCGCACCTGTGGTTATGTGTTGAGATGTCTACTAACGAAATCCAAAGACTGGAGTGGATCCGACGACATCGAATTTTTCACCTAAAAAAATGTACAGTGTATAGTAAGGATTTTGGAGCCTTTCCATGGCTCATCTTCCAACTGCCACAGCGGCCCAACTAGGCGTACCTACGACCTGTGCGCACCTGTGGTTATGTGTTGAGATGTCTACTAACGAAATCCAAAGACTGGAGTGGATCCGACGACATCGAATTTTTCACCTAAAAAAATGTACAGCGTATAGTAAGGTTTTTGGAGCCTTCCATGGCTCTCCTTCCAACTGCCACAGCGGCCCAACTAGGCGTACCTACGACCTGTGCGCACCTGTGGTTATGTGTTGAGATGTCTACTAACGAAATCCAAAGACTGGAGTGGATCCGACGACATCGAATTTTTCACCTAAAAAAATGTACAGCGTATAGTAAGGTTTTTGGAGCCTTCCATGGCTCTCCTTCCAACTGCCACAGCGGCCCAACTAGGCGTACCTACGACCTGTGCGCACCTGTGGTTATGTGTTGAGATGTCTACTAACGAAATCCAAAGACTGGAGTGGATCCGACGACATCGAATTTTTCACCTAAAAAAATGTACAGTGTATAGTAAGGATTTTGGAGCCTTTCCATGGCTCATCTTCCAACTGCCACAGCGGCCCAACTAGGCGTACCTACGACCTGTGCGCACCTGTGGTTATGTGTTGAGATGTCTACTAACGAAATCCAAAGACTGGAGTGGATCCGACGACATCGAATTTTTCACCTAAAAAAATGTACAGTGTATAGTAAGGATTTTAGAGCCTTTCCATGGCTCTTCTTCCAACTGCCACAGCGGCCCAACTAGGCGTACCTACGATCTGTGCGCACCTGTGGTTATGTGTTGAGATGTCTACTAACGAAATCCAAAGACTGGAGTGGATCCGACGACATCGAATTTTTCACCTAAAAAAATGTACAGTGTATAGTAAGGATTTTAGAGCCTTTCCATGGCTCTTCTTCCAACTGCCACAGCGGCCCAACTAGGCGTACCTACGACCTGTGCGCACCTGTGGTTATGTGTTGAGATGTCTACTAACGAAATCCAAAGACTGGAGTGGATCCGACGACATCGAATTTTTCACCTAAAAAAATGTACAGTGTATAGTAAGGTTTTTGGAGCCTTCCATGGCTCTCCTTCCAACTGCCACAGCGGCCCAACTAGGCGTACCTACGACCTGTGCGCACCTGTGGTTATGTGCTGAGATGTCTACTAACGAAATCCAAAGACTGGAGTGGATCCGACGACATCGAATTTTTCACCTAAAAAAATGTACAGTGTATAGTAAGGTTTTTGGAGCCTTCCATGGCTCTCCTTCCAACTGCCACAGCGGCCCAACTAGGCGTACCTACGACCTGTGCGCACCTGTGGTTATGTGTTGAGATGTCTACTAACGAAATCCAAAGACTGGAGTGGATCCGACGACATCGAATTTTTCACCTAAAAAAATGTACAGCGTATAGTAAGGATTTCGGAGCCTTCCATGGCTCATCTTCCAACTGCCATAGCGGCCCAACTAGGCGTACCTACGACCTGTGCGCACCTGTGGTTATGTGTTGAGATGTCTACTAACGAAATCCAAAGACTGGAGTGGATCCGACGACATCGAATTTTTCACCTAAAAAAATGTACAGCGTATAGTAAGGTTTTTGGAGCCTTCCATGGCTCTCCTTCCAACTACCACAGCGGCCCAACTAGGCGTACCTACGACCTGTGCGCACCTGTGGTTATGTGTTGAGATGTCTACTAACGAAATCCAAAGACTGGAGTGGATCCGACGACATCGAATTTTTCACCTAAAAAAATGTACAGCGTATAGTAAGGTTTTTGGAGCCTTCCATGGCTCTCCTTCCAACTACCACAGCGGCCCAACTAGGCGTACCTACGACCTGTGCGCACCTGTGGTTATGTGTTGAGATGTCTACTAACGAAATCCAAAGACTGGAGTGGATCCGACGACATCGAATTTTTCACCTAAAAAAATGTACAGCGTATAGTAAGGTTTTTGGAGCCTTCCATGGCTCTCCTTCCAACTGCCACAGCGGGCCAACTAGGCGTACCTACGACCTGTGCGCACCTGTGGTTATGTGTTGAGATGTCTACTAACGAAATCCAAAGACTGGAGTGGATCCGACGACATCGAATTTTTCACCTAAAAAAATGTACAGCGTATAGTAAGGATTTCGGAGCCTTCCATGGCTCATCTTCCAACTGCCATAGCGGCCCAACTAGGCGTACCTACGACCTGTGCGCACCTGTGGTTATGTGTTGAGATGTCTACTAACGAAATCCAAAGACTGGAGTGGATCCGACGACATCGAATTTTTCACCTAAAAAAATGTACAGCGTATAGTAAGGTTTTTGGAGCCTTCCATGGCTCTCCTTCCAACTACCACAGCGGCCCAACTAGGCGTACCTACGACCTGTGCGCACCTGTGGTTATGTGTTGAGATGTCTACTAACGAAATCCAAAGACTGGAGTGGATCCGACGACATCGAATTTTTCACCTAAAAAAATGTACAGCGTATAGTAAGGTTTTTGGAGCCTTCCATGGCTCTCCTTCCAACTACCACAGCGGCCCAACTAGGCGTACCTACGACCTGTGCGCACCTGTGGTTATGTGTTGAGATGTCTACTAACGAAATCCAAAGACTGGAGTGGATCCGACGACATCGAATTTTTCACCTAAAAAAATGTACAGCGTATAGTAAGGTTTTTGGAGCCTTCCATGGCTCTCCTTCCAACTGCCACAGCGGGCCAACTAGGCGTACCTACGACCTGTGCGCACCTGTGGTTATGTGTTGAGATGTCTACTAACGAAATCCAAAGACTGGAGTGGATCCGACGACATCGAATTTTTCACCTAAAAAAATGTACAGCGTATAGTAAGGATTTCGGAGCCTTCCATGGCTCATCTTCCAACTGCCATAGCGGCCCAACTAGGCGTACCTACGACCTGTGCGCACCTGTGGTTATGTGTTGAGATGTCTACTAACGAAATCCAAAGACTGGAGTGGATCCGACGACATCGAATTTTTCACCTAAAAAAATGTACAGCGTATAGTAAGGATTTCGGAGCCTTCCATGGCTCATCTTCCAACTGCCATAGCGGCCCAACTAGGCGTACCTACGACCTGTGCGCACCTGTGGTTATGTGTTGAGATGTCTACTAACGAAATCCAAAGACTGGAGTGGATCCGACGACATCGAATTTTTCACCTAAAAAAATGTACAGTGTATAGTAAGGATTTTGGAGCCTTTCCATGGCTCATCTTCCAACTGCCACAGCGGCCCAACTAGGCGTACCTACGACCTGTGCGCACCTGTGGTTATGTGTTGAGATGTCTACTAACGAAATCCAAAGACTGGAGTGGATCCGACGACATCGAATTTTTCACCTAAAAAAATGTACAGCGTATAGTAAGGTTTTTGGAGCCTTCCATGGCTCTCCTTCCAACTGCCACAGCGGCCCAACTAGGCGTACCTACGACCTGTGCGCACCTGTGGTTATGTGTTGAGATGTCTACTAACGAAATCCAAAGACTGGAGTGGATCCGACGACATCGAATTTTTCACCTAAAAAAATGTACAGCGTATAGTAAGGTTTTTGGAGCCTTCCATGGCTCTCCTTCCAACTGCCACAGCGGCCCAACTAGGCGTACCTACGACCTGTGCGCACCTGTGGTTATGTGTTGAGATGTCTACTAACGAAATCCAAAGACTGGAGTGGATCCGACGACATCGAATTTTTCACCTAAAAAAATGTACAGTGTATAGTAAGGTTTTTGGAGCCTTCCATGGCTCTCCTTCCAACTGCCACATCGGCCCAACTAGGCGTACCTACGACCTGTGCGCACCTGTGGTTATGTGTTGAGATGTCTACTAACGAAATCCAAAGACTGGAGTGGATCCGACGACATCGAATTTTTCACCTAAAAAAATGTACAGTGTATAGTAAGGATTTTGGAGCCTTTCCATGGCTCATCTTCCAACTGCCACAGCGGCCCAACTAGGCGTACCTACGACCTGTGCGCACCTGTGGTTATGTGTTGAGATGTCTACTAACGAAATCCAAAGACTGGAGTGGATCCGACGACATCGAATTTTTCACCTAAAAAAATGTACAGCGTATAGTAAGGTTTTTGGAGCCTTCCATGGCTCTCCTTCCAACTGCCACAGCGACCCAACTAGGCGTACCTACGACCTGTGCGCACCTGTGGTTATGTGTTGAGATGTCTACTAACGAAATCCAAAGACTGGAGTGGATCCGACGACATCGAATTTTTCACCTAAAAAAATGTACAGTGTATAGTAAGGTTTTTGGAGCCTTCCATGGCTCTCCTTCCAACTGCCACAGCGGCCCAACTAGGCGTACCTACGACCTGTGCGCACCTGTGGTTATGTGTTGAGATGTCTACTAACGAAATCCAAAGACTGGAGTGGATCCGACGACATCGAATTTTTCACCTAAAAAAATGTACAGTGTATAGTAAGGATTTTGGAGCCTTTCCATGGCTCATCTTCCAACTGCCACAGCGGCCCAACTAGGCGTACCTACGACCTGTGCGCACCTGTGGTTATGTGTTGAGATGTCTACTAACGAAATCCAAAGACTGGAGTGGATCCGACGACATCGAATTTTTCACCTAAAAAAATGTACAGCGTATAGTAAGGTTTTTGGAGCCTTCCATGGCTCTCCTTCCAACTGCCACAGCGGCCCAACTAGGCGTACCTACGACCTGTGCGCACCTGTGGTTATGTGTTGAGATGTCTACTAACGAAATCCAAAGACTGGAGTGGATCCGACGACATCGAATTTTTCACCTAAAAAAATGTACAGTGTATAGTAAGGTTTTTGGAGCCTTCCATGGCTCTCCTTCCAACTGCCACAGCGGCCCAACTAGGCGTACCTACGACCTGTGCGCACCTGTGGTTATGTGTTGAGATGTCTACTAACGAAATCCAAAGACTGGAGTGGATCCGACGACATCGAATTTTTCACCTAAAAAAATGTACAGTGTATAGTAAGGATTTTAGAGCCTTTCCATGGCTCTTCTTCCAACTGCCACAGCGGCCCAACTAGGCGTACCTACGACCTGTGCGCACCTGTGGTTATGTGTTGAGATGTCTACTAACGAAATCCAAAGACTGGAGTGGATCCGACGACATCGAATTTTTCACCTAAAAAAATGTACAGTGTATAGTAAGGTTTTTGGAGCCTTCCATGGCTCTCCTTCCAACTGCCACAGCGGCCCAACTAGGCGTACCTACGACCTGTGCGCACCTGTGGTTATGTGTTGAGATGTCTACTAACGAAATCCAAAGACTGGAGTGGATCCGACGACATCGAATTTTTCACCTAAAAAAATGTACAGCGTATAGTAAGGTTTTTGGAGCCTTCCATGGCTCTCCTTCCAACTGCCACAGTGGCCCAACTAGGCGTACCTACGACCTGTGCGCACCTGTGGTTATGTGTTGAGATGTCTACTAACGAAATCCAAAGACTGGAGTGGATCCGACGACATCGAATTTTTCACCTAAAAAAATGTACAGTGTATAGTAAGGATTTTAGAGCCTTTCCATGGCTCATCTTCCAACTGCCACAGCGGCCCAACTAGGCGTACCTACGACCTGTGCGCACCTGTGGTTATGTGTTGAGATGTCTACTAACGAAATCCAAAGACTGGAGTGGATCCGACGACATCGAATTTTTCACCTAAAAAAATGTACAGTGTATAGTAAGGTTTTTGGAGCCTTCCATGGCTCTCCTTCCAACTGCCACAGCGGCCCAACTAGGCGTACCTACGACCTGTGCGCACCTGTGGTTATGTGTTGAGATGTCTACTAACGAAATCCAAAGACTGGAGTGGATCCGACGACATCGAATTTTTCACCTAAAAAAATGTACAGCGTATAGTAAGGTTTTTGGAGCCTTCCATGGCTCTCCTTCCAACTGCCACAGCGGCCCAACTAGGCGTACCTACGACCTGTGCGCACCTATGGTTATGTGTTGAGATGTCTACTAACGAAATCCAAAGACTGGAGTGGATCCGACGACATCGAATTTTTCACCTAAAAAAATGTACAGTGTATAGTAAGGATTTCGGAGCCTTCCATGGCTCATCTTCCAACTGCCATAGCGGCCCAACTAGGCGTACCTACGACCTGTGCGCACCTGTGGTTATGTGTTGAGATGTCTACTAACGAAATCCAAAGACTGGAGTGGATCCGACGACATCGAATTTTTCACCTAAAAAAATGTACAGCGTATAGTAAGGTTTTCGGAGCCTTCCATGGCTCACCTTCCAACTGCCACAGCGGCCCAACTAGGCGTACCTACGACCTGTGCGCACCTGTGGTTATGTGTTGAGATGTCTACTAACGAAATCCAAAGACTGGAGTGGATCCGACGACATCGAATTTTTCACCTAAAAAAATGTACAGCGTATAGTAAGGTTTTTGGAGCCTTCCATGGCTCTCCTTCCAACTGCCACAGCGGCCCAACTAGGCGTACCTACGACCTGTGCGCACCTATGGTTATGTGTTGAGATGTCTACTAACGAAATCCAAAGACTGGAGTGGATCCGACGACATCGAATTTTTCACCTAAAAAAATGTACAGCGTATAGTAAGGTTTTTGGAGCCTTCCATGGCTCTCCTTCCAACTGCCACAGCGGCCCAACTAGGCGTACCTACGACCTGTGCGCACCTGTGGTTATGTGTTGAGATGTCTACTAACGAAATCCAAAGACTGGAGTGGATCCGACGACATCGAATTTTTCACCTAAAAAAATGTACAGTGTATAGTAAGGATTTTAGAGCCTTTCCATGGCTCTTCTTCCAACTGCCACAGCGGCCCAACTAGGCGTACCTACGACCTGTGCGCACCTGTGGTTATGTGTTGAGATGTCTACTAACGAAATCCAAAGACTGGAGTGGATCCGACGACATCGAATTTTTCACCTAAAAAAATGTACAGTGTATAGTAAGGTTTTTGGAGCCTTCCATGGCTCTCCTTCCAACTGCCACAGCGGCCCAACTAGGCGTACCTACGACCTGTGCGCACCTGTGGTTATGTGTTGAGATGTCTACTAACGAAATCCAAAGACTGGAGTGGATCCGACGACATCGAATTTTTCACCTAAAAAAATGTACAGCGTATAGTAAGGTTTTTGGAGCCTTCCATGGCTCTCCTTCCAACTGCCACAGCGGCCCAACTAGGCGTACCTACGACCTGTGCGCACCTATGGTTATGTGTTGAGATGTCTACTAACGAAATCCAAAGACTGGAGTGGATCCGACGACATCGAATTTTTCACCTAAAAAAATGTACAGTGTATAGTAAGGATTTCGGAGCCTTCCATGGCTCATCTTCCAACTGCCATAGCGGCCCAACTAGGCGTACCTACGACCTGTGCGCACCTGTGGTTATGTGTTGAGATGTCTACTAACGAAATCCAAAGACTGGAGTGGATCCGACGACATCGAATTTTTCACCTAAAAAAATGTACAGCGTATAGTAAGGTTTTTGGAGCCTTCCATGGCTCTCCTTCCAACTGCCACAGCGGCCCAACTAGGCGTACCTACGACCTGTGCGCACCTGTGGTTATGTGTTGAGATGTCTACTAACGAAATCCAAAGACTGGAGTGGATCCGACGACATCGAATTTTTCACCTAAAAAAATGTACAGCGTATAGTAAGGTTTTTGGAGCCTTCCATGGCTCTCCTTCCAACTGCCACAGCGGCCCAACTAGGCGTACCTACGACCTGTGCGCACCTGTGGTTATGTGTTGAGATGTCTACTAACGAAATCCAAAGACTGGAGTGGATCCGACGACATCGAATTTTTCACCTAAAAAAATGTACAGTGTATAGTAAGGATTTTGGAGCCTTTCCATGGCTCATCTTCCAACTGCCACAGCGGCCCAACTAGGCGTACCTACGACCTGTGCGCACCTGTGGTTATGTGTTGAGATGTCTACTAACGAAATCCAAAGACTGGAGTGGATCCGACGACATCGAATTTTTCACCTAAAAAAATGTACAGCGTATAGTAAGGTTTTTGGAGCCTTCCATGGCTCTCCTTCCAACTGCCACAGCGGCCCAACTAGGCGTACCTACGACCTGTGCGCACCTGTGGTTATGTGTTGAGATGTCTACTAACGAAATCCAAAGACTGGAGTGGATCCGACGACATCGAATTTTTCACCTAAAAAAATGTACAGTGTATAGTAAGGTTTTTGGAGCCTTCCATGGCTCTCCTTCCAACTGCCACAGCGGCCCAACTAGGCGTACCTACGACCTGTGCGCACCTGTGGTTATGTGTTGAGATGTCTACTAACGAAATCCAAAGACTGGAGTGGATCCGACGACATCGAATTTTTCACCTAAAAAAATGTACAGTGTATAGTAAGGATTTTAGAGCCTTTCCATGGCTCTTCTTCCAACTGCCACAGCGGCCCAACTAGGCGTACCTACGACCTGTGCGCACCTGTGGTTATGTGTTGAGATGTCTACTAACGAAATCCAAAGACTGGAGTGGATCCGACGACATCGAATTTTTCACCTAAAAAAATGTACAGTGTATAGTAAGGTTTTTGGAGCCTTCCATGGCTCTCCTTCCAACTGCCACAGCGGCCCAACTAGGCGTACCTACGACCTGTGCGCACCTGTGGTTATGTGTTGAGATGTCTACTAACGAAATCCAAAGACTGGAGTGGATCCGACGACATCGAATTTTTCACCTAAAAAAATGTACAGTGTATAGTAAGGATTTCGGAGCCTTCCATGGCTCATCTTCCAACTGCCATAGCGGCCCAACTAGGCGTACCTACGACCTGTGCGCGCCTGTGGTTATGTGTTGAGATGTCTACTAACGAAATCCAAAGACTGGAGTGGATCCGACGACATCGAATTTTTCACCTAAAAAAATGTACAGTGTATAGTAAGGATTTCGGAGCCTTCCATGGCTCATCTTCCAACTGCCATAGCGGCCCAACTAGGCGTACCTACGACCTGTGCGCACCTGTGGTTATGTGTTGAGATGTCTACTAACGAAATCCAAAGACTGGAGTGGATCCGACGACATCGAATTTTTCACCTAAAAAAATGTACAGCGTATAGTAAGGTTTTTGGAGCCTTCCATGGCTCTCCTTCCAACTGCCACAGCGGCCCAACTAGGCGTACCTACGACCTGTGCGCACCTGTGGTTATGTGTTGAGATGTCTACTAACGAAATCCAAAGACTGGAGTGGATCCGACGACATCGAATTTTTCACCTAAAAAAATGTACAGCGTATAGTAAGGTTTTTGGAGCCTTCCATGGCTCTCCTTCCAACTGCCACAGCGGCCCAACTAGGCGTACCTACGACCTGTGCACACCTGTGGTTATGTGTTGAGATGTCTACTAACGAAATCCAAAGACTGGAGTGGATCCGACGACATCGAATTTTTCACCTAAAAAAATGTACAGCGCATAGGAAGGTTTTTGGAGCCTTCCATGGCTCTCCTTCCAACTGCCACAGCGGCCCAACTAGGCGTACCTACGACCTGTGCGCACCTGTGGTTATGTGTTGAGATGTCTACTAACGAAATCCAAAGACTGGAGTGGATCCGACGACATCGAATTTTTCACCTAAAAAAATGTACAGTGTATAGTAAGGTTTTTGGAGCCTTCCATGGCTCTCCTTCCAACTGCCACAGCGGCCCAACTAGGCGTACCTACGACCTGTGCGCACCTGTGGTTATGTGTTGAGATGTCTACTAACGAAATCCAAAGACTGGAGTGGATCCGACGACATCGAATTTTTCACCTAAAAAAATGTACAGTGTATAGTAAGGTTTTTGGAGCCTTCCATGGCTCTCCTTCCAACTGCCACAGCGGCCCAACTAGGCGTACCTACGACCTGTGCGCACCTGTGGTTATGTGTTGAGATGTCTACTAACGAAATCCAAAGACTGGAGTGGATCCGACGACATCGAATTTTTCACCTAAAAAAATGTACAGTGTATAGTAAGGATTTTAGAGCCGTTCCATGGCTCTTCTTCCAACTGCCACAGCGGCCCAAATAGGCGTACCTACGACCTGTGCGCACCTGTGGTTATGTGTTGAGATGTCTACTAACGAAATCCAAAGACTGGAGTGGATCCGACGACATCGAATTTTTCACCTAAAAAAATGTACAGTGTATAGTAAGGATTTCGGAGCCTTCCATGGCTCATCTTCCAACTGCTATAGCGGCCCAACTAGGCGTACCTACGACCTGTGCGCACCTGTGGTTATGTGTTGAGATGTCTACTAACGAAATCCAAAGACTGGAGTGGATCCGACGACATCGAATTTTTCACCTAAAAAAATGTACAGTGTATAGTAAGGATTTCGGAGCCTTCCATGGCTCATCTTCCAACTGCCATAGCGGCCCAACTAGGCGTACCTACGACCTGTGCGCACCTGTGGTTATGTGTTGAGATGTCTACTAACGAAATCCAAAGACTGGAGTGGATCCGACGACATCGAATTTTTCACCTAAAAAAATGTACAGTGTATAGTAAGGATTTTAGAGCCGTTCCATGGCTCTTCTTCCAACTGCCACAGCGGCCCAAATAGGCGTACCTACGACCTGTGCGCACCTGTGGTTATGTGTTGAGATGTCTACTAACGAAATCCAAAGACTGGAGTGGATCCGACGACATCGAATTTTTCACCTAAAAAAATGTACAGTGTATAGTAAGGATTTTGGAGCCTTTCCATGGCTCGTCTTCCAACTGCCACAGCGGCCCAACTAGTCGTACCTACGACCTGTGCGCACCTGTGGTTATGTGTTGAGATGTCTACTAACGAAATCCAAAGACTGGAGTGGATCCGACGACATCGAATTTTTCACCTAAAAAAATGTACAGCGTATAGTAAGGTTTTTGGAGCCTTCCATGGCTCTCCTTCCAACTGCCACAGCGGCCCAACTAGGCGTACCTACGACCTGTGCGCACCTGTGGTTATGTGTTGAGATGTCTACTAACGAAATCCAAAGACTGGAGTGGATCCGACGACATCGAATTTTTCACCTAAAAAAATGTACAGCGTATAGTAAGGTTTTTGGAGCCTTCCATGGCTCTCCTTCCAACTGCCACAGCGGCCCAACTAGGCGTACCTACGACCTGTGCGCACCTGTGGTTATGTGTTGAGATGTCTACTAACGAAATCCAAAGACTGGAGTGGATCCGACGACATCGAATTTTTCACCTAAAAAAATGTACAGCGTATAGTAAGGTTTTTGGAGCCTTCCATGGCTCTCCTTCCAACTGCCACAGCGGCCCAACTAGCCGTACCTACGACCTGTGCGCACCTGTGGTTATGTGTTGAGATGTCTACTAACGAAATCCAAAGACTGGAGTGGATCCGACGACATCGAATTTTTCACCTAAAAAAATGTACAGTGTATAGTAAGGATTTTAGAGCCTTTCCATGGCTCTTCTTCCAACTGCCACAGCGGCCCAACTAGGCGTACCTACGACCTGTGCGCACCTGTGGTTATGTGTTGAGATGTCTACTAACGAAATCCAAAGACTGGAGTGGATCCGACGACATCGAATTTTTCACCTAAAAAAATGTACAGTGTATAGTAAGGTTTTTGGAGCCTTTCCATGGCTCGTCTTCCAACTGCCACAGCGGCCCAACTAGTCGTACCTACGACCTGTGCGCACCTGTGGTTATGTGTTGAGATGTCTACTAACGAAATCCAAAGACTGGAGTGGATCCGACGACATCGAATTTTTCACCTAAAAAAATGTACAGCGTATAGTAAGGTTTTTGGAGCCTTCCATGGCTCTCCTTCCAACTGCCACAGCGGCCCAACTAGGCGTACCTACGACCTGTGCGCACCTGTGGTTATGTGTTGAGATGTCTACTAACGAAATCCAAAGACTGGAGTGGATCCGACGACATCGAATTTTTCACCTAAAAAAATGTACCGCGTATAGTAAGGTTTTTGGAGCCTTCCATGGCTCTCCTTCCAACTGCCACAGCGGCCCAACTAGGCGTACCTACGACCTGTGCGCACCTGTGGTTATGTGTTGAGATGTCTACTAACGAAATCCAAAGACTGGAGTGGATCCGACGACATCGAATTTTTCACCTAAAAAAATGTACAGCGTATAGTAAGGTTTTTGGAGCCTTCCATGGCTCTCCTTCCAACTGCCACAGCGGCCCAACTAGCCGTACCTACGACCTGTGCGCACCTGTGGTTATGTGTTGAGATGTCTACTAACGAAATCCAAAGACTGGAGTGGATCCGACGACATCGAATTTTTCACCTAAAAAAATGTACAGTGTATAGTAAGGATTTTAGAGCCTTTCCATGGCTCTTCTTCCAACTGCCACAGCGGCCCAACTAGGCGTACCTACGACCTGTGCGCACCTGTGGTTATGTGTTGAGATGTCTACTAACGAAATCCAAAGACTGGAGTGGATCCGACGACATCGAATTTTTCACCTAAAAAAATGTACAGTGTATAGTAAGGTTTTTGGAGCCTTCCATGGCTCTCCTTCCAACTGCCACAGCGGCCCAACTAGGCGTACCTACGACCTGTGCGCACCTGTGGTTATGTGTTGAGATGTCTACTAACGAAATCCAAAGACTGGAGTGGATCCGACGACATCGAATTTTTCACCTAAAAAAATGTACAGCGTATAGTAAGGTTTTTGGAGCCTTCCATGGCTCTCCTTCCAACTGCCACAGCGGCCCAACTAGGCGTACCTACGACCTGTGCGCACCTGTGGTTATGTGTTGAGATGTCTACTAACGAAATCCAAAGACTGGAGTGGATCCGACGACATCGAATTTTTCACCTAAAAAAATGTACAGCGTATAGTAAGGTTTTTGGAGCCTTCCATGGCTCTCCTTCCAACTGCCACAGCGGCCCAACTAGCCGTACCTACGACCTGTGCGCACCTGTGGTTATGTGTTGAGATGTCTACTAACGAAATCCAAAGACTGGAGTGGATCCGACGACATCGAATTTTTCACCTAAAAAAATGTACAGTGTATAGTAAGGATTTTAGAGCCTTTCCATGGCTCTTCTTCCAACTGCCACAGCGGCCCAACTAGGCGTACCTACGACCTGTGCGCACCTGTGGTTATGTGTTGAGATGTCTACTAACGAAATCCAAAGACTGGAGTGGATCCGACGACATCGAATTTTTCACCTAAAAAAATGTACAGTGTATAGTAAGGTTTTTGGAGCCTTCCATGGCTCTCCTTCCAACTGCCACAGCGGCCCAACTAGGCGTACCTACGACCTGTGCGCACCTGTGGTTATGTGTTGAGATGTCTACTAACGAAATCCAAAGACTGGAGTGGATCCGACGACATCGAATTTTTCACCTAAAAAAATGTACAGCGTATAGTAAGGTTTTTGGAGCCTTCCATGGCTCTCCTTCCAACTGCCACAGCGGCCCAACTAGGCGTACCTACGACCTGTGCGCACCTGTGGTTATGTGTTGAGATGTCTACTAACGAAATCCAAAGACTGGAGTGGATCCGACGACATCGAATTTTTCACCTAAAAAAATGTACAGTGTATAGTAAGGTTTTTGGAGCCTTCCATGGCTCTCCTTCCAACTGCCACAGCGGCCTAACTAGGCGTACCTACGACCTGTGCGCACCTGTGGTTATGTGTTGAGATGTCTACTAACGAAATCCAAAGACTGGAGTGGATCCGACGACATCGAATTTTTCACCTAAAAAAATGTACAGTGTATAGTAAGGTTTTTGGAGCCTTCCATGGCTCTCCTTCCAACTGCCACAGCGGCCCAACTAGGCGTACCTACGACCTGTGCGCACCTGTGGTTATGTGTTGAGATGTCTACTAACGAAATCCAAAGACTGGAGTGGATCCGACGACATCGAATTTTTCACCTAAAAAAATGTACAGCGTATAGTAAGGTTTTTGGAGCCTTCCATGGCTCTCCTTCCAACTGCCACAGCGGCCCAACTAGGCGTACCTACGACCTGTGCGCACCTGTGGTTATGTGTTGAGATGTCTACTAACGAAATCCAAAGACTGGAGTGGATCCGACGACATCGAATTTTTCACCTAAAAAAATGTACAGCGTATAGTAAGGTTTTTGGAGCCTTCCATGGCTCTCCTTCCAACTGCCACAGCGGCCCAACTAGCCGTACCTACGACCTGTGCGCACCTGTGGTTATGTGTTGAGATGTCTACTAACGAAATCCAAAGACTGGAGTGGATCCGACGACATCGAATTTTTCACCTAAAAAAATGTACAGTGTATAGTAAGGATTTTAGAGCCTTTCCATGGCTCTTCTTCCAACTGCCACAGCGGCCCAACTAGGCGTACCTACGACCTGTGCGCACCTGTGGTTATGTGTTGAGATGTCTACTAACGAAATCCAAAGACTGGAGTGGATCCGACGACATCGAATTTTTCACCTAAAAAAATGTACAGTGTATAGTAAGGTTTTTGGAGCCTTCCATGGCTCTCCTTCCAACTGCCACAGCGGCCCAACTAGGCGTACCTACGACCTGTGCGCACCTGTGGTTATGTGTTGAGATGTCTACTAACGAAATCCAAAGACTGGAGTGGATCCGACGACATCGAATTTTTCACCTAAAAAAATGTACAGCGTATAGTAAGGTTTTTGGAGCCTTCCATGGCTCTCCTTCCAACTGCCACAGCGGCCCAACTAGGCGTACCTACGACCTGTGCGCACCTGTGGTTATGTGTTGAGATGTCTACTAACGAAATCCAAAGACTGGAGTGGATCCGACGACATCGAATTTTTCACCTAAAAAAATGTACAGTGTATAGTAAGGATTTTAGAGCCTTTCCATGGCTCTTCTTCCAACTGCCACAGCGGCCCAACTAGGCGTACCTACGACCTGTGCGCACCTGTGGTTATGTGTTGAGATGTCTACTAACGAAATCCAAAGACTGGAGTGGATCCGACGACATCGAATTTTTCACCTAAAAAAATGTACAGTGTATAGTAAGGATTTTAGAGCCTTTCCATGGCTCTTCTTCCAACTGCCACAGCGGACCAACTAGGCGTACCTACGACCTGTGCGCACCTGTGGTTATTTGTTGAGACGTCTACTAACGAAATCCAAAGACTGGAGTGGATCCGACGACATCGAATTTTTCACCTAAAACAATGTACAGTGTATAGTAAGGATTTTAGAGCCTTTCCATGGCTCTTCTTCCAACTGCCACAGCGGCCCAACTAGGCGTACCTACGACCTGTGCGCACCTGTGGTTATGTGTTGAGATGTCTACTAACGAAATCCAAAGACTGGAGTGGATCCGACGACATCGAATTTTTCACCTAAAAAAATGTACAGTGTATAGTAAGGTTTTTGGAGCCTTTCCATGGCTCTCCTTCCAACTGCCACAGCGGCCCAACTAGGCGTACCTACGACCTGTGCGCACCTGTGGTTATGTGTTGAGATGTCTACTAACGAAATCCAAAGACTGGAGTGGATCCGACGACATCGAATTTTTCACCTAAAAAAATGTACAGTGTATAGTAAGGTTTTTGGAGCCTTCCATGGCTCTCCTTCCAACTGCCACAGCGGCCCAACTAGGCGTACCTACGACCTGTGCGCACCTGTGGTTATGTGTTGAGATGTCTACTAACGAAATCCAAAGACTGGAGTGGATCCGACGACATCGAATTTTTCACCTAAAAAAATGTACAGTGTATAGTAAGGTTTTTGGAGCCTTCCATGGCTCTCCTTCCAACTGCCACAGCGGCCTAACTAGGCGTACCTACGACCTGTGCGCACCTGTGGTTATGTGTTGAGATGTCTACTAACGAAATCCAAAGACTGGAGTGGATCCGACGACATCGAATTTTTCACCTAAAAAAATGTACAGTGTATAGTAAGGATTTTAGAGCCTTTCCATGGCTCTTCTTCCAACTGCCACAGCGGCCCAACTAGGCGTACCTACGACCTGTGCGCACCTGTGGTTATGTGTTGAGATGTCTACTAACGAAATCCAAAGACTGGAGTGGATCCGACGACATCGAATTTTTCACCTAAAAAAATGTACAGTGTATAGTAAGGTTTTTGGAGCCTTCCATGGCTCTCCTTCCAACTGCCACAGCGGCCCAACTAGGCGTACCTACGACCTGTGCGCACCTGTGGTTATGTGTTGAGATGTCTACTAACGAAATCCAAAGACTGGAGTGGATCCGACGACATCGAATTTTTCACCTAAAAAAATGTACAGTGTATAGTAAGGATTTCGGAGCCTTCCATGGCTCTTCTTCCAACTACCACAGCGGCCCAACTAGGCGTACCTACGACCTGTGCGCACCTGTGGTTATGTGTTGAGATGTCTACTAACGAAATCCAAAGACTGGAGTGGATCCGACGACATCGAATTTTTCACCTAAAAAAATGTACAGTGTATAGTAAGGTTTTTGGAGCCTTCCATGGCTCTTCTTCCAACTGCCACAGCGGCCCAACTAGGCGTACCTACGACCTGTGCGCACCTGTGGTTATGTGTTGAGATGTCAACTAACGAAATCCAAAGACTGGAGTGGATCCGACGACATCGAATTTTTCACCTAAAAAAATGTACAGTGTATAGTAAGGATTTCGGAGCCTTCCATGGCTCTTCTTCCAACTACCACAGCGGCCCAACTAGGCGTACCTACGACCTGTGCGCACCTGTGGTTATGTGTTGAGATGTCTACTAACGAAATCCAAAGACTGGAGTGGATCCGACGACATCGAATTTTTCACCTAAAAAAATGTACAGTGTATAGTAAGGATTTCGGAGCCTTCCATGGCTCTTCTTCCAACTACCACAGCGGCCCAACTAGGCGTACCTACGACCTGTGCGCACCTGTGGTTATGTGTTGAGATGTCTACTAACGAAATCCAAAGACTGGAGTGGATCCGACGACATCGAATTTTTCACCTAAAAAAATGTACAGTGTATAGTAAGGTTTTTGGAGCCTTCCATGGCTCTCCTTCCAACTGCCACAGCGGCCCAACTAGGCGTACCTACGACCTGTGCGCACCTGTGGTTATGTGTTGAGATGTCTACTAACGAAATCCAAAGACTGGAGTGGATCCGACGACATCGAATTTTTCACCTAAAAAAATGTACAGTGTATAGTAAGGATTTCGGAGCCTTCCATGGCTCATCTTCCAACTGCCATAGCGGCCCAACTAGGCGTACCTACGACCTGTGCGCACCTGTGGTTATGTGTTGAGATGTCTACTAACGAAATCCAAAGACTGGAGTGGATCCGACGACATCGAATTTTTCACCTAAAAAAATGTACAGTGTATAGTAAGGATTTTAGAGCCTTTCCATGGCTCTTCTTCCAACTGCCACAGCGGCCCAACTAGGCGTACCTACGACCTGTGCGCACCTGTGGTTATGTGTTGAGATGTCTACTAACGAAATCCAAAGACTGGAGTGGATCCGACGACATCGAATTTTTCACCTAAAAAAATGTACAGTGTATAGTAAGGTTTTTGGAGCCTTCCATGGCTCTTCTTCCAACTGCCACAGCGGCCCAACTAGGCGTACCTACGACCTGTGCGCACCTGTGGTTATGTGTTGAGATGTCAACTAACGAAATCCAAAGACTGGAGTGGATCCGACGACATCGAATTTTTCACCTAAAAAAATGTACAGTGTATAGTAAGGATTTCGGAGCCTTCCATGGCTCTTCTTCCAACTACCACAGCGGCCCAACTAGGCGTACCTACGACCTGTGCGCACCTGTGGTTATGTGTTGAGATGTCTACTAACGAAATCCAAAGACTGGAGTGGATCCGACGACATCGAATTTTTCACCTAAAAAAATGTACAGTGTATAGTAAGGATTTCGGAGCCTTCCATGGCTCTTCTTCCAACTGCCACAGCGGCCCAACTAGGCGTACCTACGACCTGTGCGCACCTGTGGTTATGTGTTGAGATGTCTACTAACGAAATCCAAAGACTGGAGTGGATCCGACGACATCGAATTTTTCACCTAAAAAAATGTACAGTGTATAGTAAGGTTTTTGGAGCCTTCCATGGCTCTTCTTCCAACTGCCACAGCGGCCCAACTAGGCGTACCTACGACCTGTGCGCACCTGTGGTTATGTGTTGAGATGTCAACTAACGAAATCCAAAGACTGGAGTGGATCCGACGACATCGAATTTTTCACCTAAAAAAATGTACAGTGTATAGTAAGGATTTCGGAGCCTTCCATGGCTCTTCTTCCAACTACCACAGCGGCCCAACTAGGCGTACCTACGACCTGTGCGCACCTGTGGTTATGTGTTGAGATGTCTACTAACGAAATCCAAAGACTGGAGTGGATCCGACGACATCGAATTTTTCACCTAAAAAAATGTACAGTGTATAGTAAGGATTTCGGAGCCTTCCATGGCTCTTCTTCCAACTACCACAGCGGCCCAACTAGGCGTACCTACGACCTGTGCGCACCTGTGGTTATGTGTTGAGATGTCTACTAACGAAATCCAAAGACTGGAGTGGATCCGACGACATCGAATTTTTCACCTAAAAAAATGTACAGTGTATAGTAAGGTTTTTGGAGCCTTCCATGGCTCTCCTTCCAACTGCCACAGCGGCCCAACTAGGCGTACCTACGACCTGTGCGCACCTGTGGTTATGTGTTGAGATGTCTACTAACGAAATCCAAAGACTGGAGTGGATCCGACGACATCGAATTTTTCACCTAAAAAAATGTACAGTGTATAGTAAGGTTTTTGGAGCCTTCCATGGCTCTCCTTCCAACTGCCACAGCGGCCCAACTAGGCGTACCTACGACCTGTGCGCACCTGTGGTTATGTGTTGAGATGTCTACTAACGAAATCCAAAGACTGGAGTGGATCCGACGACATCGAATTTTTCACCTAAAAAAATGTACAGTGTATAGTAAGGATTTTAGAGATTTTCCATGGCTCTTCTTCCAACTGCCACAGCGGCCCAACTAGGCGTACCTACGACCTGTGCGCACCTGTGGTTATGTGTTGAGATGTCTACTAACGAAATCCAAAGACTGGAGTGGATCCGACGACATCGAATTTTTCACCTAAAAAAATGTACAGTGTATAGTAAGGTTTTTGGAGCCTTCCATGGCTCTCCTTCCAACTGCCACAGCGGCCCAACTAGGCGTACCTACGACCTGTGCGCACCTGTGGTTATGTGTTGAGATGTCTACTAACGAAATCCAAAGACTGGAGTGGATCCGACGACATCGAATTTTTCACCTAAAAAAATGTACAGTGTATAGTAAGGTTTTTGGAGCCTTCCATGGCTCTCCTTCCAACTGCCACAGCGGCCCAACTAGGCGTACCTACGACCTGTGCGCACCTGTGGTTATGTGTTGAGATGTCTACTAACGAAATCCAAAGACTGGAGTGGATCCGACAACATCGAATTTTTCACCTAAAAAAATGTACAGTGTATAGTAAGGATTTTAGAGCCTTTCCATGGCTCTTCTTCCAACTGCCACAGCGGCCCAACTAGGCGTACCTACGACCTGTGCGCACCTGTGGTTATGTGTTGAGATGTCTACTAACGAAATCCAAAGACTGGAGTGGATCCGACGACATCGAATTTTTCACCTAAAAAAATGTACAGTGTATAGTAAGGATTTTAGAGCCTTTCCATGGCTCTTCTTCCAACTGCCACAGCGGCCCAACTAGGCGTACCTACGACCTGTGCGCACCTGTGGTTATGTGTTGAGATGTCTACTAACGAAATCCAAAGACTGGAGTGGATCCGACGACATCGAATTTTTCACCTAAAAAAATGTACAGTGTATAGTAAGGTTTTTGGAGCCTTCCATGGCTCTCCTTCCAACTGCCACAGCGGCCCAACTAGGCGTACCTACGACCTGTGCGCACCTGTGGTTATGTGTTGAGATGTCTACTAACGAAATCCAAAGACTGGAGTGGATCCGACAACATCGAATTTTTCACCTAAAAAAATGTACAGTGTATAGTAAGGATTTTAGAGCCTTTCCATGGCTCTTCTTCCAACTGCCACAGCGGCCCAACTAGGCGTACCTACGACCTGTGCGCACCTGTGGTTATGTGTTGAGATGTCTACTAACGAAATCCAAAGACTGGAGTGGATCCGACGACATCGAATTTTTCACCTAAAAAAATGTACAGTGTATAGTAAGGATTTTAGAGCCTTTCCATGGCTCTTCTTCCAACTGCCACAGCGGCCCAACTAGGCGTACCTACGACCTGTGCGCACCTGTGGTTATGTGTTGAGATGTCTACTAACGAAATCCAAAGACTGGAGTGGATCCGACGACATCGAATTTTTCACCTAAAAAAATGTACAGTGTATAGTAAGGATTTTAGAGCCTTTCCATGGCTCTTCTTCCAACTGCCACAGCGGCCCAACTAGGCGTACCTACGACCTGTGCGCACCTGTGGTTATGTGTTGAGATGTCTACTAACGAAATCCAAAGACTGGAGTGGATCCGACGACATCGAATTTTTCACCTAAAAAAATGTACAGTAAGGATTTTAGAGCCTTTCCATGGCTCTTCTTCCAACTGCCACAGCGGCCCAACTAGGCGTACCTACGACCTGTGCGCACCTGTGGTTATGTGTTGAGATGTCTACTAACGAAATCCAAAGACTGGAGTGGATCCGACGACATCGAATTTTTCACCTAAAAAAATGTACAGTGTATAGTAAGGATTTTAGAGCCTTTCCATGGCTCTTCTTCCAACTGCCACAGCGGCCCAACTAGGCGTACCTACGACCTGTGCGCACCTGTGGTTATGTGTTGAGATGTCTACTAACGAAATCCAAAGACTGGAGTGGATCCGACGACATCGAATTTTTCACCTAAAAAAATGTACAGTGTATAGTAAGGATTTTAGAGCCTTTCCATGGCTCTTCTTCCAACTGCCACAGCGGCCCAACTAGGCGTACCTACGACCTGTGCGCACCTGTGGTTATGTGTTGAGATGTCTACTAACGAAATCCAAAGACTGGAGTGGATCCGACGACATCGAATTTTTCACCTAAAAAAATGTACAGTGTATAGTAAGGATTTTAGAGCCTTTCCATGGCTCTTCTTCCAACTGCCACAGCGGCCCAACTAGGCGTACCTACGACCTGTGCGCACCTGTGGTTATGTGTTGAGATGTCTACTAACGAAATCCAAAGACTGGAGTGGATCCGACGACATCGAATTTTTCACCTAAAAAAATGTACAGTGTATAGTAAGGATTTTAGAGCCTTTCCATGGCTCTTCTTCCAACTGCCACAGCGGCCCAACTAGGCGTACCTACGACCTGTGCGCACCTGTGGTTATGTGTTGAGATGTCTACTAACGAAATCCAAAGACTGGAGTGGATCCGACGACATCGAATTTTTCACCTAAAAAAATGTACAGTGTATAGTAAGGATTTTAGAGCCTTTCCATGGCTCTTCTTCCAACTGCCACAGCGGCCCAACTAGGCGTACCTACGACCTGTGCGCACCTGTGGTTATGTGTTGAGATGTCTACTAACGAAATCCAAAGACTGGAGTGGATCCGACGACATCGAATTTTTCACCTAAAAAAATGTACAGTGTATAGTAAGGATTTCGGAGCCTTCCATGGCTCATCTTCCAACTGCCATAGCGGCCCAACTAGGCGTACCTACGACCTGTGCGCACCTGTGGTTATGTGTTGAGATGTCTACTAACGAAATCCAAAGACTGGAGTGGATCCGACGACATCGAATTTTTCACCTAAAAAAATGTACAGTGTATAGTAAGGATTTTAGAGCCTTTCCATGGCTCTTCTTCCAACTGCCACAGCGGCCCAACTAGGCGTACCTACGACCTGTGCGCACCTGTGGTTATGTGTTGAGATGTCTACTAACGAAATCCAAAGACTGGAGTGGATCCGACGACATCGAATTTTTCACCTAAAAAAATGTACAGTGTATAGTAAGGTTTTTGGAGCCTTCCATGGCTCTCCTTCCAACTGCCACAGCGGCCCAACTAGGCGTACCTACGACCTGTGCGCACCTGTGGTTATGTGTTGAGATGTCTACTAACGAAATCCAAAGACTGGAGTGGATCCGACGACATCGAATTTTTCACCTAAAAAAATGTACAGTGTATAGTAAGGTTTTTGGAGCCTTCCATGGCTCTCCTTCCAACTGCCACAGCGGCCCAACTAGGCGTACCTACGACCTGTGCGCACCTGTGGTTATGTGTTGAGATGTCTACTAACGAAATCCAAAGACTGGAGTGGATCCGACGACATCGAATTTTTCACCTAAAAAAATGTACAGTGTATAGTAAGGATTTTAGAGCCTTTCCATGGCTCTTCTTCCAACTGCCACAGCGGCCCAACTAGGCGTACCTACGACCTGTGCGCACCTGTGGTTATGTGTTGAGATGTCTACTAACGAAATCCAAAGACTGGAGTGGATCCGACGACATCGAATTTTTCACCTAAAAAAATGTACAGTGTATAGTAAGGTTTTTGGAGCCTTCCATGGCTCTCCTTCCAACTGCCACAGCGGCCCAACTAGGCGTACCTACGACCTGTGCGCACCTGTGGTTATGTGTTGAGATGTCTACTAACGAAATCCAAAGACTGGAGTGGATCCGACGACATCGAATTTTTCACCTAAAAAAATGTACAGTGTATAGTAAGGTTTTTGGAGCCTTCCATGGCTCTCCTTCCAACTGCCACAGCGGCCCAACTAGGCGTACCTACGACCTGTGCGCACCTGTGGTTATGTGTTGAGATGTGTATTAACGAAATCCAAAGACTGGAGTGGATCCGACGACATCGAATTTTTCACCTAAAAAAATGTACAGTGTATAGTAAGGATTTTAGAGCCTTTCCATGGCTCTTCTTCCAACTGCCACAGCGGCCCAACTAGGCGTACCTACGACCTGTGCGCACCTGTGGTTATGTGTTGAGATGTCTACTAACGAAATCCAAAGACTGGAGTGGATCCGACGACATCGAATTTTTCACCTAAAAAAATGTACAGTGTATAGTAAGGTTTTTGGAGCCTTCCATGGCTCTCCTTCCAACTGCCACAGCGGCCCAACTAGGCGTACCTACGACCTGTGCGCACCTGTGGTTATGTGTTGAGATGTCTACTAACGAAATCCAAAGACTGGAGTGGATCCGACGACATCGAATTTTTCACCTAAAAAAATGTACAGTGTATAGTAAGGTTTTTGGAGCCTTCCATGGCTCACCTTCCAACTGCCACAGCGGCCCAACTAGGCGTACCTACGACCTGTGCGCACCTGTGGTTATGTGTTGAGATGTGTATTAACGAAATCCAAAGACTGGAGTGGATCCGACGACATCGAATTTTTCACCTAAAAAAATGTACAGTGTATAGTAAGGTTTTTGGAGCCTTCCATGGCTCTCCTTCCAACTGCCACAGCGGCCCAACTAGGCGTACCTACGACCTGTGCGCACCTGTGGTTATGTGTTGAGATGTGTATTAACGAAATCCAAAGACTGGAGTGGATCCGACGACATCGAATTTTTCACCTAAAAAAATGTACAGTGTATAGTAAGGATTTTAGAGCCTTTCCATGGCTCTTCTTCCAACTGCCACAGCGGCCCAACTAGGCGTACCTACGACCTGTGCGCACCTGTGGTTATGTGTTGAGATGTCTACTAACGAAATCCAAAGACTGGAGTGGATCCGACGACATCGAATTTTTCACCTAAAAAAATGTACAGTGTATAGTAAGGATTTTGGAGCCTTTCCATGGCTCATCTTCCAACTGCCACAGCGGCCCAACTAGGCGTACCTACGACCTGTGCGCACCTGTGGTTATGTGTTGAGATGTCTACTAACGAAATCCAAAGACTGGAGTGGATCCGACGACATCGAATTTTTCACCTAAAAAAATGTACAGTGTATAGTAAGGATTTCGGGGCCTTCCATGGCTCATCTTCCAACTGCCATAGCGGCCCAACTAGGCGTACCTACGACCTGTGCGCACCTGTGGTTATGTGTTGAGATGTCTACTAACGAAATCCAAAGACTGGAGTGGATCCGACGACATCGAATTTTTCACCTAAAAAAATGTACAGTGTATAGTAAGGATTTTAGAGCCTTTCCATGGCTCTTCTTCCAACTGCCACAGCGGCCCAACTAGGCGTACCTACGACCTGTGCGCACCTGTGGTTATGTGTTGAGATGTCTACTAACGAAATCCAAAGACTGGAGTGGATCCGACGACATCGAATTTTTCACCTAAAAAAATGTACAGTGTATAGTAAGGTTTTTGGAGCCTTCCATGGCTCTCCTTCCAACTGCCACAGCGGCCCAACTAGGCGTACCTACGACCTGTGCGCACCTGTGGTTATGTGTTGAGATGTGTATTAACGAAATCCAAAGACTGGAGTGGATCCGACGACATCGAATTTTTCACCTAAAAAAATGTACAGTGTATAGTAAGGTTTTTGGAGCCTTCCATGGCTCTCCTTCCAACTGCCACAGCGGCCCAACTAGGCGTACCTACGACCTGTGCGCACCTGTGGTTATGTGTTGAGATGTGTATTAACGAAATCCAAAGACTGGAGTGGATCCGACGACATCGAATTTTTCACCTAAAAAAATGTACAGTGTATAGTAAGGTTTTTGGAGCCTTCCATGGCTCTCCTTCCAACTGCCACAGCGGCCCAACTAGGCGTACCTACGACCTGTGCGCACCTGTGGTTATGTGTTGAGATGTGTATTAACGAAATCCAAAGACTGGAGTGGATCCGACGACATCGAATTTTTCACCTAAAAAAATGTACAGTGTATAGTAAGGATTTTAGAGCCTTTCCATGGCTCTTCTTCCAACTGCCACAGCGGCCCAACTAGGCGTACCTACGACCTGTGCGCACCTGTGGTTATGTGTTGAGATGTCTACTAACGAAATCCAAAGACTGGAGTGGATCCGACGACATCGAATTTTTCACCTAAAAAAATGTACAGTGTATAGTAAGGATTTTGGAGCCTTTCCATGGCTCATCTTCCAACTGCCACAGCGGCCCAACTAGGCGTACCTACGACCTGTGCGCACCTGTGGTTATGTGTTGAGATGTGTATTAACGAAATCCAAAGACTGGAGTGGATCCGACGACATCGAATTTTTCACCTAAAAAAATGTACAGTGTATAGTAAGGATTTTAGAGCCTTTCCATGGCTCTTCTTCCAACTGCCACAGCGGCCCAACTAGGCGTACCTACGACCTGTGCGCACCTGTGGTTATGTGTTGAGATGTCTACTAACGAAATCCAAAGACTGGAGTGGATCCGTCGACATCGAATTTTTCACCTAAAAAAATGTACAGTGTATAGTAAGGATTTTGGAGCCTTTCCATGGCTCATCTTCCAACTGCCACAGCGGCCCAACTAGGCGTACCTACGACCTGTGCGCACCTGTGGTTATGTGTTGAGATGTGTATTAACGAAATCCAAAGACTGGAGTGGATCCGACGACATCGAATTTTTCACCTAAAAAAATGTACAGTGTATAGTAAGGTTTTTGGAGCCTTCCATGGCTCTCCTTCCAACTGCCACAGCGGCCCAACTAGGCGTACCTACGACCTGTGCGCACCTGTGGTTATGTGTTGAGATGTGTATTAACGAAATCCAAAGACTGGAGTGGATCCGACGACATCGAATTTTTCACCTAAAAAAATGTACAGTGTATAGTAAGGTTTTTGGAGCCTTCCATGGCTCTCCTTCCAACTGCCACAGCGGCCCAACTAGGCGTACCTACGACCTGTGCGCACCTGTGGTTATGTGTTGAGATGTCTACTAACGAAATCCAAAGACTGGAGTGTATCCGACGACATCGAATTTTTCACCTAAAAAAATGTACAGTGTATAGTAAGGATTTCGGAGCCTTCCATGGCTCATCTTCCAACTGCCATAGCGGCCCAACTAGGCGTACCTACGACCTGTGCGCACCTGTGGTTATGTGTTGAGATGTCTACTAACGAAATCCAAAGACTGGAGTGGATCCGACGACATCGAATTTTTCACCTAAAAAAATGTACAGTGTATAGTAAGGATTTTGGAGCCTTTCCATGGCTCATCTTCCAACTGCCACAGCGGCCCAACTAGGCGTACCTACGACCTGTGCGCACCTGTGGTTATGTGTTGAGATGTCTACTAACGAAATCCAAAGACTGGAGTGGATCCGACGACATCGAATTTTTCACCTAAAAAAATGTACAGTGTATAGTAAGGATTTTAGAGCCTTTCCATGGCTCTTCTTCCAACTACCACAGCGGCCCAACTAGGCGTACCTACGACCTGTGCGCACCTGTGGTTATGTGTTGAGATGTCTACTAACGAAATCCAAAGACTGGAGTGGATCCGACGACATCGAATTTTTCACCTAAAAAAATGTACAGTGTATAGTAAGGATTTTAGAGCCTTTCCATGGCTCATCTTCCAACTGCCACAGCGGCCCAACTAGGCGTACCTACGACCTGTGCGCACCTGTGGTTATGTGTTGAGATGTGTATTAACGAAATCCAAAGACTGGAGTGGATCCGACGACATCGAATTTTTCACCTAAAAAAATGTACAGTGTATAGTAAGGATTTTGGAGCCTTTCCATGGCTCATCTTCCAACTGCCACAGCGGCCCAACTAGGCGTACCTACGACCTGTGCGCACCTGTGGTTATGTGTTGAGATGTGTATTAACGAAATCCAAAGACTGGAGTGGATCCGACGACATCGAATTTTTCACCTAAAAAAATGTACAGTGTATAGTAAGGTTTTTGGAGCCTTCCATGGCTCTCCTTCCAACTGCCACAGCGGCCCAACTACGCGTACCTACGACCTGTGCGCACCTGTGGTTATGTGTTGAGATGTCTACTAACGAAATCCAAAGACTGGAGTGGATCCGACGACATCGAATTTTCACCTAAAAAAATGTACAGTGTATAAGGATTTTAGAGCCTTTCCATGGCTCTTCTTCCAACTGCCACAGCGGCCCAACTAGGCGTACCTACGACCTGTGCGCACCTGTGGTTATGTGTTGAGATGTCTACTAACGAAATCCAAAGACTGGAGTGGATCCGACGACATCGAATTTTTCACCTAAAAAAATGTACAGTGTATAGTAAGGATTTTAGAGCCTTTCCATGGCTCTTCTTCCAACTGCCACTGCGGCCCAACTAGGCGTACCTACGACCTGTGCGCACCTGTGGTTATGTGTTGAGATGTCTACTAACGAAATCCAAAGACTGGAGTGGATCCGACGACATCGAATTTTTCACCTAAAAAAATGTACAGTGTATAGTAAGGATTTTGGAGCCTTTCCATGGCTCATCTTCCAACTGCCACAGCGGCCCAACTAGGCGTACCTACGACCTGTGCGCACCTGTGGTTATGTGTTGAGATGTGTATTAACGAAATCCAAAGACTGGAGTGGATCCGACGACATCGAATTTTTCACCTAAAAAAATGTACAGTGTATAGTAAGGTTTTTGGAGCCTTCCATGGCTCTCCTTCCAACTGCCACAGCGGCCCAACTAGGCGTACCTACGACCTGTGCGCACCTGTGGTTATGTGTTGAGATGTCTACTAACGAAATCCAAAGACTGGAGTGGATCCGACGACATCGAATTTTTCACCTAAAAAAATGTACAGTGTATAGTAAGGATTTTAGAGCCTTTCCATGGCTCTTCTTCCAACTGCCACAGCGGCCCAACTAGGCGTACCTACGACCTGTGCGCACCTGTGGTTATGTGTTGAGATGTGTATTAACGAAATCCAAAGACTGGAGTGGATCCGACGACATCGAATTTTTCACCTAAAAAAATGTACAGTGTATAGTAAGGTTTTTGGAGCCTTCCATGGCTCTCCTTCCAACTGCCACAGCGGCCCAACTAGGCGTACCTACGACCTGTGCGCACCTGTGGTTATGTGTTGAGATGTCTACTAACGAAATCCAAAGACTGGAGTGGATCCGACGACATCGAATTTTTCACCTAAAAAAATGTACAGTGTATAGTAAGGATTTTAGAGCCTTTCCATGGCTCTTCTTCCAACTGCCACAGCGGCCCAACTAGGCGTACCTACAACCTGTGCGCACCTGTGGTTATGTGTTGAGATGTCTACTAACGAAATCCAAAGACTGGAGTGGATCCGACGACATCGAATTTTTCACCTAAAAAAATGTACAGTGTATAGTAAGGATTTTAGAGCCTTTCCATGGCTCTTCTTCCAACTGCCACTGCGGCCCAACTAGGCGTACCTACGACCTGTGCGCACCTGTGGTTATGTGTTGAGATGTCTACTAACGAAATCCAAAGACTGGAGTGGATCCGACGACATCGAATTTTTCACCTAAAAAAATGTACAGTGTATAGTAAGGATTTTAGAGCCTTTCCATGGCTCTTCTTCCAACTGCCACAGCGGCCCAACTAGGCGTACCTACGACCTGTGCGCACCTGTGGTTATGTGTTGAGATGTCTACTAACGAAATCCAAAGACTGGAGTGGATCCGACGACATCGAATTTTTCACCTAAAAAAATGTACAGTGTATAGTAAGGATTTTAGAGCCTTTCCATGGCTCTTCTTCCAACCGCCACAGCGGCCCAACTAGGCGTACCTACGACCTGTGCGCACCTGTGGTTATGTGTTGAGATGTCTACTAACGAAATCCAAAGACTGGAGTGGATCCGACGACATCGAATTTTTCACCTAAAAAAATGTACAGTGTATAGTAAGGATTTTAGAGCCTTTCCATGGCTCTTCTTCCAACTGCCACAGCGGCCCAACTAGGCGTACCTACGACCTGTGCGCACCTGTGGTTATGTGTTGAGATGTCTACTAACGAAATCCAAAGACTGGAGTGGATCCGACGACATCGAATTTTTCACCTAAAAAAATGTACAGTGTATAGTAAGGATTTTAGAGCCTTTCCATGGCTCTTCTTCCAACCGCCACAGCGGCCCAACTAGGCGTACCTACGACCTGTGCGCACCTGTGGTTATGTGTTGAGATGTCTACTAACGAAATCCAAAGACTGGAGTGGATCCGACGACATCGAATTTTTCACCTAAAAAAATGTACAGTGTATAGTAAGGATTTTAGAGCCTTTCCATGGCTCATCTTCCAACTGCCACAGCGGCCCAACTAGGCGTACCTACGACCTGTGCGCACCTGTGGTTATGTGTTGAGATGTCTACTAACGAAATCCAAAGACTGGAGTGAATCCGACGACATCGAATTTTTCACCTAAAAAAATGTACAGTGTATAGTAAGGTTTTTGGAGCCTTCCATGGCTCTCCTTCCAACTGCCACAGCGGCCCAACTAGGCGTACCTACGACCTGTGCGCACCTGTGGTTATGTGTTGAGATGTCTACTAACGAAATCCAAAGACTGGAGTGGATCCGACGACATCGAATTTTTCACCTAAAAAAATGTACAGTGTATAGTAAGGATTTCGGAGCCTTCCATGGCTCATCTTCCAACTGCCATAGCGGCCCAACTAGGCGTACCTACGACCTGTGCGCACCTGTGGTTATGTGTTGAGATGTCTACTAACGAAATCCAAAGACTGGAGTGGATCCGACGACATCGAATTTTTCACCTAAAAAAATGTACAGTGTATAGTAAGGATTTCGGAGCCTTCCATGGCTCATCTTCCAACTGCCATAGCGGCCCAACTAGGCGTACCTACGACCTGTGCGCACCTGTGGTTATGTGTTGAGATGTCTACTAACGAAATCCAAAGACTGGAGTGGATCCGACGACATCGAATTTTTCACCTAAAAAAATGTACAGTGTATAGTAAGGTTTTTGGAGCCTTCCATGGCTCTCCTTCCAACTGCCACAGCGGCCCAACTAGGCGTACCTACGACCTGTGCGCACCTGTGGTTATGTGTTGAGATGTCTACTAACGAAATCCAAAGACTGGAGTGGATCCGACGACATCGAATTTTTCACCTAAAAAAATGTACAGTGTATAGTAAGGATTTTGGAGCCTTTCCATGGCTCTTCTTCCAACTGCCACAGCGGCCCAACTAGGCGTACCTACGACCTGTGCGCACCTGTGGTTATGTGTTGAGATGTCTACTAACGAAATCCAAAGACTGGAGTGGATCCGACGACATCGAATTTTTCACCTAAAAAAATGTACAGTGTATAGTAAGGTTTTTGGAGCCTTCCATGGCTCTCCTTCCAACTGCCACAGCGGCCCAACTAGGCGTACCTACGACCTGTGCGCACCTGTGGTTATGTGTTGAGATGTCTACTAACGAAATCCAAAGACTGGAGTGGATCCGACGACATCGAATTTTTCACCTAAAAAAATGTACAGTGTATAGTAAGGATTTTAGAGCCTTTCCATGGCTCTTCTTCCAACTGCCACAGCGGCCCAACTAGGCGTACCTACGACCTGTGCGCACCTGTGGTTATGTGTTGAGATGTCTACTAACGAAATCCAAAGACTGGAGTGGATCCGACGACATCGAATTTTTCACCTAAAAAAATGTACAGTGTATAGCAAGGATTTCGGAGCCTTGCATGGCTCATCTTCCAACTGCCACAGCGGCCCAACTAGGCGTACCTACGACCTGTGCGCACCTGTGGTTATGTGTTGAGATGTCTACTAACGAAATCCAAAGACTGGAGTGGATCCGACGACATCGAATTTTTCACCTAAAAAAATGTACAGTGTATAGTAAGGATTTCGGAGCCTTCCATGGCTCATCTTCCAACTGCCATAGCGGCCCAACTAGGCGTACCTACGACCTGTGCGCACCTGTGGTTATGTGTTGAGATGTCTACTAACGAAATCCAAAGACTGGAGTGGATCCGACGACATCGAATTTTTCACCTAAAAAAATGTACAGCGTATAGTAAGGTTTTTGGAGCCTTCCATGGCTCTCCTTCCAACTGCCACAGCGGCCCAACTAGGCGTACCTACGACCTGTGCGCACCTGTGGTTATGTGTTGAGATGTCTACTAACGAAATCCAAAGACTGGAGTGGATCCGACGACATCGAATTTTTCACCTAAAAAAATGTACAGTGTATAGTAAGGTTTTTGGAGCCTTCCATGGCTCTCCTTCCAACTGCCACAGCGGCCCAACTAGGCGTACCTACGACCTGTGCGCACCTGTGGTTATGTGTTGAGATGTCTACTAACGAAATCCAAAGACTGGAGTGGATCCGACGACATCGAATTTTTCACCTAAAAAAATGTACAGCGTATAGTAAGGTTTTTGGAGCCTTCCATGGCTCTCCTTCCAACTGCCACAGCGGCCCAACTAGGCGTACCTACGACCTGTGCGCACCTGTGGTTATGTGTTGAGATGTCTACTAACGAAATCCAAAGACTGGAGTGGATCCGACGACATCGAATTTTTCACCTAAAAAAATGTACAGTGTATAGTAAGGATTTTAGAGCCTTTCCATGGCTCTTCTTCCAACTGCCACAGCGGCCCAACTAGGCGTACCTACGACCTGTGCGCACCTGTGGTTATGTGTTGAGATGTCTACTAACGAAATCCAAAGACTGGAGTGGATCCGACGACATCGAATTTTTCACCTAAAAAAATGTACAGTGTATAGTAAGGATTTTAGAGCCTTTCCATGGCTCTTCTTCCAACTGCCACAGCGGCCCAACTAGGCGTACCTACGACCTGTGCGCACCTGTGGTTATGTGTTGAGATGTCTACTAACGAAATCCAAAGACTGGAGTGGATCCGACGACATCGAATTTTTCACCTAAAAAAATGTACAGTGTATAGCAAGGATTTCGGAGCCTTGCATGGCTCATCTTCCAACTGCCACAGCGGCCCAACTAGGCGTACCTACGACCTGTGCGCACCTGTGGTTATGTGTTGAGATGTCTACTAACGAAATCCAAAGACTGGAGTGGATCCGACGACATCGAATTTTTCACCTAAAAAAATGTACAGCGTATAGTAAGGTTTTTGGAGCCTTCCATGGCTCTCCTTCCAACTGCCACAGCGGCCCAACTAGGCGTACCTACGACCTGTGCGCACCTGTGGTTATGTGTTGAGATGTCTACTAACGAAATCCAAAGACTGGAGTGGATCCGACGACATCGAATTTTTCACCTAAAAAAATGTACAGTGTATAGTGAGGATTTTAGAGCCTTTCCATGGCTCTTCTTCCAACTGCCACAGCGGCCCAACTAGGCGTACCTACGACCTGTGCGCACCTGTGGTTATGTGTTGAGATGTCTACTAACGAAATCCAAAGACTGGAGTGGATCCGACGACATCGAATTTTTCACCTAAAAAAATGTACAGTGTATAGTAAGGATTTTAGAGCCTTTCCATGGCTCTTCTTCCAACTGCCACAGCGGCCCAACTAGGCGTACCTACGACCTGTGAGCACCTGTGGTTATGTGTTGAGATGTCTACTAACGAAATCCAAAGACTGGAGTGGATCCGACGACATCGAATTTTTCACCTAAAAAAATGTACAGTGTATAGTAAGGATTTTAGAGCCTTTCCATGGCTCTTCTTCCAACTGCCACAGCGGCCCAACTAGGCGTACCTACGACCTGTGAGCACCTGTGGTTATGTGTTGAGATGTCTACTAACGAAATCCAAAGACTGGAGTGGATCCGACGACATCGAATTTTTCACCTAAAAAAATGTACAGTGTATAGTAAGGATTTTAGAGCCTTTCCATGGCTCTTCTTCCAACTGCCACAGCGGCCCAACTAGGCGTACCTACGACCTGTGCGCACCTGTGGTTATGTGTTGAGATGTCTACTAACGAAATCCAAAGACTGGAGTGGATCCGACGACATCGAATTTTTCACCTAAAAAAATGTACAGTGTATAGTAAGGATTTTAGAGCCTTTCCATGGCTCTTCTTCCAACTGCCACAGCGGCCCAACTAGGCGTACCTACGACCTGTGCGCACCTGTGGTTATGTGTTGAGATGTCTACTAACGAAATCCAAAGACTGGAGTGGATCCGACGACATCGAATTTTTCACCTAAAAAAATGTACAGTGTATAGTAAGGATTTTAGAGCCTTTCCATGGCTCTTCTTCCAACTGCCACAGCGGCCCAACTAGGCGTACCTACGACCTGTGCGCACCTGTGGTTATGTGTTGAGATGTCTACTAACGAAATCCAAAGACTGGAGTGGATCCGACGACATCGAATTTTTCACCTAAAAAAATGTACAGTGTATAGTAAGGATTTTGGAGCCTTTCCATGGCTCATCTTCCAACTGCCACAGCGGCCCAACTAGGCGTACCTACGACCTGTGCGCACCTGTGGTTATGTGTTGAGATGTCTACTAACGAAATCCAAAGACTGGAGTGGATCCGACGACATCGAATTTTTCACCTAAAAAAATTTACAGTGTATAGTAAGGTTTTTGGAGCCTTCCATGGCTCTCCTTCCAACTGCCACAGCGGCCCAACTAGGCGTACATACGACCTGTGCGCACCTGTGGTTATGTGTTGAGATGTCTACTAACGAAATCCAAAGACTGGAGTGGATCCGTTTTTGGAGCCTTCCATGGCTCTCCTTCCAACTGCCACAGCGGCCCAACTAGGCGTACATACGACCTGTGCGCACCTGTGGTTATGTGTTGAGATGTCTACTAACGAAATCCAAAGACTGGAGTGGATCCGACGACATCGAATTTTTCACCTAAAAAAATGTACAGTGTATAGTAAGGATTTCGGAGCCTTCCATGGCTCATCTTCCAACTGCCATAGCGGCCCAACTAGGCGTACCTACGACCTGTGCGCACCTGTGGTTATGTGTTGAGATGTCTACTAACGAAATCCAAAGACTGGAGTGGATCCGACGACATCGAATTTTTCACCTAAAAAAATGTACAGTGTATAGTAAGGATTTCGGAGCCTTCCATGGCTCATCTTCCAACTGCCATAGCGGCCCAACTAGGCGTACCTACGACCTGTGCGCACCTGTGGTTATGTGTTGAGATGTCTACTAACGAAATCCAAAGACTGGAGTGGATCCGACGACATCGAATTTTTCACCTAAAAAAATGTACAGCGTATAGTAAGGTTTTTGGAGCCTTCCATGGCTCTCCTTCCAACTGCCACAGCGGCCCAACTAGGCGTACCTACGACCTGTGCGCACCTGTGGTTATGTGTTGAGATGTCTACTAACGAAATCCAAAGACTGGAGTGGATCCGACGACATCGAATTTTTCACCTAAAAAAATGTACAGTGTATAGTAAGGATTTTAGAGCCTTTCCATGGCTCTTCTTCCAACTGCCACAGCGGCCCAACTAGGCGTACCTACGACCTGTGCGCACCTGTGGTTATGTGTTGAGATGTCTACTAACGAAATCCAAAGACTGGAGTGGATCCGACGACATCGAATTTTTCACCTAAAAAAATGTACAGTGTATAGTAAGGATTTTGGAGCCTTTCCATGGCTCATTTTCCAACTGCCACAGCGGGGCAACTAGGCGTACCTACGACCTGTGCGCACCTGTGGTTATGTGTTGAGATGTCTACAGTGTATAGTAAGGATTTTAGAGCCTTTCCATGGCTCTTCTTCCAACTGCCACAGCGGCCCAACTAGGCGTACCTACGACCTGTGCGCACCTGTGGTTATGTGTTGAGATGTCTACTAACGAAATCCAAAGACTGGAGTGGATCCGACGACATCGAATTTTTCACCTAAAAAAATGTACAGTGTATAGTAAGGATTTTATAGCCTTTCCATGGCCCTTCTTCCAACTGCCACAGCGGCCCAACTAGGCGTACCCACGACCTGTGCGCACCTGTGGTTATTTGTTGAGATGTCTACTAACGAAATCCAAAGACTGGAGTGGATCCGACGACATCGAATTTTTCACCTAAAAAAATGTACAGCGTATAGTAAGGTTTTTGGAGCCTTCCATGGCTCTCCTTCCAACTGCCACAGCGGCCCAACTAGGCGTACCTACGACCTGTGCGCACCTGTGGTTATGTGTTGAGATGTCTACTAACGAAATCCAAAGACTGGAGTGGATCCGACGACATCGAATTTTTCACCTAAAAAAATGTACAGTGTATAGCAAGGATTTTAGAGCCTTTCCATGGCTCTTCTTCCAACTGCCACAGCGGCCCAACTAGGCGTACCTACGACCTGTGCGCACCTGTGGTTATGTGTTGAGATGTCTACTAACGAAATCCAAAGACTGGAGTGGATCCGACGACATCGAATTTTTCACCTAAAAAAATGTACAGCGTATAGTAAGGTTTTTGGAGCCTTCCATGGCTCTCCTTCCAACTGCCACAGCGGCCCAACTAGGCGTACCTACGACCTGTGCGCACCTGTGGTTATGTGTTGAGATGTCTACTAACGAAATCCAAAGACTGGAGTGGATCCGACGACATCGAATTTTTCACCTAAAAAAATGTACAGTGTATAGTAAGGATTTTGGAGCCTTTCCATGGCTCATCTTCCAACTGCCACAGCGGCCCAACTAGGCGTACCTACGACCTGTGCGCACCTGTGGTTATGTGTTGAGATGTCTACTAACGAAATCCAAAGACTGGAGTGGATCCGACGACATCGAATTTTTCACCTAAAAAAATGTACAGTGTATAGTAAGGTTTTTGGAGCCTTCCATGGCTCTCCTTCCAACTGCCACAGCGGCCCAACTAGGCGTACCTACGACCTGTGCGCACCTGTGGTTATGTGTTGAGATGTCTACTAACGAAATCCAAAGACTGGAGTGGATCCGACGACATCGAATTTTTCACCTAAAAAAATGTACAGTGTATAGTAAGGATTTTAGAGCCTTTCCATGGCTCTTCTTCCAACTGCCACAGCGGCCCAACTAGGCGTACCTACGACCTGTGCGCACCTGTGGTTATGTGTTGAGATGTCTACTAACGAAACCCAAAGACTGGAGTGGATCCGACGACATCGAATTTTTCACCTAAAAAAATGTACAGTGTATAGTAAGGATTTCGGAGCCTTCCATGGCTCTCCTTCCAACTGCCACAGCGGCCCAACTAGGCGTACCTACGACCTGTGCGCACCTGTGGTTATGTGTTGAGATGTCTACTAACGAAATCCAAAGACTGGAGTGGATCCGACGACATCGAATTTTTCACCTAAAAAAATGTACAGTGTATAGTAAGGATTTCGGAGCCTTCCATGGCTCATCTTCCAACTGCCATAGCGGCCCAACTAGGCGTACCTACGACCTGTGCGCACCTGTGGTTATGTGTTGAGATGTCTACTAACGAAATCCAAAGACTGGAGTGGATCCGACGACATCGAATTTTTCACCTAAAAAAATGTACAGTGTATAGTAAGGATTTCGGAGCCTTCCATGGCTCATCTTCCAACTGCCATAGCGGCCCAACTAGGCGTACCTACGACCTGTGCGCACCTGTGGTTATGTGTTGAGATGTCTACTAACGAAATCCAAAGACTGGAGTGGATCCGACGACATCGAATTTTTCACCTAAAAAAATGTACAGTGTATAGTAAGGATTTTAGAGCCTTTCCATGGCTCTTCTTCCAACTGCCACAGCGGCCCAGCTAGGCGTACCTACGACCTGTGCGCACCTGTGGTTATGTGTTGAGATGTCTACTAACGAAATCCAAAGACTGGAGTGGATCCGACGACATCGAATTTTTCACCTAAAAAAATGTACAGTGTATAGTAAGGTTTTTGGAGCCTTCCATGGCTCTCCTTCCAACTGCCACAGCGGCCCAACTAGGCGTACCTACGACCTGTGCGCACCTGTGGTTATGTGTTGAGATGTCTACTAACGAAATCCAAAGACTGGAGTGGATCCGACGACATCGAATTTTTCACCTAAAAAAATGTACAGTGTATAGTAAGGATTTCGGAGCCTTCCATGGCTCATCTTCCAACTGCCATAGCGGCCCAACTAGGCGTACCTACGACCTGTGCGCACCTGTGGTTATGTGTTGAGATGTCTACTAACGAAATCCAAAGACTGGAGTGGATCCGACGACATCGAATTTTTCACCTAAAAAAATGTACAGTGTATAGTAAGGATTTTAGAGCCTTTCCATGGCTCTTCTTCCAACTGCCACAGCGGCCCAGCTAGGCGTACCTACGACCTGTGCGCACCTGTGGTTATGTGTTGAGATGTCTACTAACGAAATCCAAAGACTGGAGTGGATCCGACGACATCGAATTTTTCACCTAAAAAAATGTACAGTGTATAGTAAGGTTTTTGGAGCCTTCCATGGCTCTCCTTCCAACTGCCACAGCGGCCCAACTAGGCGTACCTACGACCTGTGCGCACCTGTGGTTATGTGTTGAGATGTCTACTAACGAAATCAAAAGACTGGAGTGGATCCGACGACATCGAATTTTTCACCTAAAAAAATGTACAGTGTATAGTAAGGTTTTTGGAGCCTTCCATGGCTCTCCTTCCAACTGCCACAGCGGCCCAACTAGGCGTACCTACGACCTGTGCGCACCTGTGGTTATGTGTTGAGATGTCTACTAACGAAATCAAAAGACTGGAGTGGATCCGACGACATCGAATTTTTCACCTAAAAAAATGTACAGTGTATAGTAAGGTTTTTGGAGCCTTCCATGGCTCTCCTTCCAACTGCCACAGCGGCCCAACTAGGCGTACCTACGACCTGTGCGCACCTGTGGTTATGTGTTGAGATGTCTACTAACGAAATCCAAAGACTGGAGTGGATCCGACGACATCGAATTTTTCACCTAAAAAAATGTACAGCGTATAGTAAGGTTTTTGGAGCCTTCCATGGCTCTCCTTCCAACTGCCACAGCGGCCCAACTAGGCGTACCTACGACCTGTGCGCACCTGTGGTTATGTGTTGAGATGTCTACTAACGAAATCCAAAGACTGGAGTGGATCCGACTACATCGAATTTTTCACCTAAAAAAATGTACAGTGTATAGTAAGGATTTTAGAGCCTTTCCATGGCTCTTCTTCCAACTGCCACAGCGGCCCAACTAGGCGTACCTACGACCTGTGCGCACCTGTGGTTATGTGTTGAGATGTCTACTAACGAAATCCAAAGACTGGAGTGGATCCGACGACATCGAATTTTTCACCTAAAAAAATGTACAGTGTATAGTAAGGTTTTTGGAGCCTTCCATGGCTCTCCTTCCAACTGCCACAGCGGCCCAACTAGGCGTACCTACGACCTGTGCGCACCTGTGGTTATGTGTTGAGATGTCTACTAACGAAATCAAAAGACTGGAGTGGATCCGACGACATCGAATTTTTCACCTAAAAAAATGTACAGTGTATAGTAAGGTTTTTGGAGCCTTCCATGGCTCTCCTTCCAACTGCCACAGCGGCCCAACTAGGCGTACCTACGACCTGTGCGCACCTGTGGTTATGTGTTGAGATGTCTACTAACGAAATCCAAAGACTGGAGTGGATCCGACGACATCGAATTTTTCACCTAAAAAAATGTACAGTGTATAGTAAGGTTTTTGGAGCCTTCCATGGCTCTCCTTCCAACTGCCACAGCGGCCCAACTAGGCGTACCTACGACCTGTGCGCACCTGTGGTTATGTGTTGAGATGTCTACTAACGAAATCCAAAGACTGGAGTGGATCCGACGACATCGAATTTTTCACCTAAAAAAATGTACAGTGTATAGTAAGGTTTTTGGAGCCTTCCATGGCTCTCCTTCCAACTGCCACAGCGGCCCAACTAGGTGTACCTACGACCTGTGCGCACCTGTGGTTATGTGTTGAGATGTCTACTAACGAAATCCAAAGACTGGAGTGGATCCGACGACATCGAATTTTTCACCTAAAAAAATGTACAGTGTATAGTAAGGATTTTAGAGCCTTTCCATGGCTCTTCTTCCAACTGCCACAGCGGCCCAACTAGGCGTACCTACGACCTGTGCGCACCTGTGGTTATGTGTTGAGATGTCTACTAACGAAATCCAAAGACTGGAGTGGATCCGACGACATCGAATTTTTCACCTAAAAAAATGTACAGTGTATAGTAAGGTTTTTGGAGCCTTCCATGGCTCTCCTTCCAACTGCCACAGCGGCCCAACTAGGCGTACCTACGACCTGTGCGCACCTGTGGTTATGTGTTGAGATGTCTACTAACGAAATCCAAAGACTGGAGTGGATCCGACGACATCGAATTTTTCACCTAAAAAAATGTACAGTGTATAGTAAGGATTTTAGAGCCTTTCCATGGCTCTTCTTCCAACTGCCACAGCGGCCCAACTAGGCGTACCTACGACCTGTGCGCACCTGTGGTTATGTGTTGAGATGTCTACTAACGAAATCCAAAGACTGGAGTGGATCCGACGACATCGAATTTTTCACCTAAAAAAATGTACAGTTTTTGGAGCCTTCCATGGCTCTCCTTCCAACTGCCACAGCGGCCCAACTAGGCGTACCTACGACCTGTGCGCACCTGTGGTTATGTGTTGAGATGTCTACTAACGAAATCCAAAGACTGGAGTGGATCCGACGACATCGAATTTTTCACCTAAAAAAATGTACAGTGTATAGTAAGGTTTTTGGAGCCTTCCATGGCTCTCCTTCCAACTGCCACAGCGGCCCAACTAGGTGTACCTACGACCTGTGCGCACCTGTGGTTATGTGTTGAGATGTCTACTAACGAAATCCAAAGACTGGAGTGGATCCGACGACATCGAATTTTTCACCTAAAAAAATGTACAGTGTATAGTAAGGATTTTAGAGCCTTTCCATGGCTCTTCTTCCAACTGCCACAGCGGCCCAACTAGGCGTACCTACGACCTGTGCGCACCTGTGGTTATGTGTTGAGATGTCTACTAACGAAATCCAAAGACTGGAGTGGATCCGACGACATCGAATTTTTCACCTAAAAAAATGTACAGTGTATAGTAAGGTTTTTGGAGCCTTCCATGGCTCTCCTTCCAACTGCCACAGCGGCCCAACTAGGTGTACCTACGACCTGTGCGCACCTGTGGTTATGTGGTGAGATGTCTACTAACGAAATCCAAAGACTGGAGTGGATCCGACGACATCGAATTTTTCACCTAAAAAAATGTACAGTGTATAGTAAGGATTTTAGAGCCTTTCCATGGCTCTTCTTCCAACTGCCACAGCGGCCCAACTAGGCGTACCTACGACCTGTGCGCACCTGTGGTTATGTGTTGAGATGTCTACTAACGAAATCCAAAGACTGGAGTGGATCCGACGACATCGAATTTTTCACCTAAAAAAATGTACAGTGTATAGTAAGGTTTTTGGAGCCTTCCATGGCTCTCCTTCCAACTGCCACAGCGGCCCAACTAGGTGTACCTACGACCTGTGCGCACCTGTGGTTATGTGTTGAGATGTCTACTAACGAAATCCAAAGACTGGAGTGGATCCGACGACATCGAATTTTTCACCTAAAAAAATGTACAGTGTATAGTAAGGATTTCGGAGCCTTCCATGGCTCATCTTCCAACTGCCATAGCGGCCCAACTAGGCGTACCTACGACCTGTGCGCACCTGTGGTTATGTGTTGAGATGTCTACTAACGAAATCCAAAGACTGGAGTGGATCCGACGACATCGAATTTTTCACCTAAAAAAATGTACAGTGTATAGTAAGGATTTCGGAGCCTTCCATGGCTCATCTTCCAACTGCCATAGCGGCCCAACTAGGCGTACCTACGACCTGTGCGCACCTGTGGTTATGTGTTGAGATGTCTACTAACGAAATCCAAAGACTGGAGTGGATCCGACGACATCGAATTTTTCACCTAAAAAAATGTACAGTGTATAGTAAGGATTTTAGAGCCTTTCCATGGCTCTTCTTCCAACTGCCACAGCGGCCCAACTAGGCGTACCTACGATCTGTGCGCACCTGTGGTTATGTGTTGAGATGTGTATTAACGAAATCCAAAGACTGGAGTGGATCCGACGACATCGAATTTTTCACCTAAAAAAATGTACAGTGTATAGTAAGGATTTTAGAGCCTTTCCATGGCTCTTCTTCCAACTGCCACAGCGGCCCAACTAGGCGTACCTACGACCTGTGCGCACCTGTGGTTATGTGTTGAGATGTCTACTAACGAAATCCAAAGACTGGAGTGGATCCGACGACATCGAATTTTTCACCTAAAAAAATGTACAGTGTATAGTAAGGATTTTAGAGCCTTTCCATGGCTCTTCTTCCAACTGCCACAGCGGCCCAACTAGGCGTACCTACGACCTGTGCGCACCTGTGGTTATGTGTTGAGATGTCTACTAACGAAATCCAAAGACTGGAGTGGATCCGACGACATCGAATTTTTCACCTAAAAAAATGTACAGTGTATAGTAAGGTTTTTGGAGCCTTCCATGGCTCATCTTCCAACTGCCATAGCGGCCCAACTAGGCGTACCTACGACCTGTGCGCACCTGTGGTTATGTGTTGAGATGTTTACTAACGAAATCCAAAGACTGGAGTGGATCCGACGACATCGAATTTTTCACCTAAAAAAATGTACAGTGTATAGTAAGGATTTTAGAGCCTTTCCATGGCTCTTCTTCCAACTGCCACAGCGGCCCAACTAGGCGTACCTACGATCTGTGCGCACCTGTGGTTATGTGTTGAGATGTGTATTAACGAAATCCAAAGACTGGAGTGGATCCGACGACATCGAATTTTTCACCTAAAAAAATGTACAGTGTATAGTAAGGATTTTAGAGCCTTTCCATGGCTCTTCTTCCAACTGCCACAGCGGCCCAACTAGGCGTACCTACGACCTGTGCGCACCTGTGGTTATGTGTTGAGATGTCTACTAACGAAATCCAAAGACTGGAGTGGATCCGACGACATCGAATTTTTCACCTAAAAAAATGTACAGTGTATAGTAAGGATTTTAGAGCCTTTCCATGGCTCTTCTTCCAACTGCCACAGCGGCCCAACTAGGCGTACCTACGACCTGTGCGCACCTGTGGTTATGTGTTGAGATGTCTACTAACGAAATCCAAAGACTGGAGTGGATCCGACGACATCGAATTTTTCACCTAAAAAAATGTACAGTGTATAGTAAGGTTTTTGGAGCCTTCCATGGCTCATCTTCCAACTGCCATAGCGGCCCAACTAGGCGTACCTGCGACCTGTGCGCACCTGTGGTTATGTGTTGAGATGTCTACTAACGAAATCCAAAGACTGGAGTGGATCCGACGACATCGAATTTTTCACCTAAAAAAATGTACAGTGTATAGTAAGGATTTTAGAGCCTTTCCATGGCTCATCTTCCGACTGCCACAGCGGCCCAACTAGGCGTACCTACGACCTGTGCGCACCTGTGGTTATGTGTTGAGATGTTTATTAACGAAATCCAAAGACTGGAGTGAATCCGACGACATCGAATTTTTCACCTAAAAAAATGTACAGTGTATAGTAAGGTTTTTGGAGCCTTCCATGGCTCTCCTTCCAACTGCCACAGCGGCCCAACTAGGCGTACCTACGACCTGTGCGCACCTGTGGTTATGTGTTGAGATGTCTACTAACGAAATCCAAAGACTGGAGTGGATCCGACGACATCGAATTTTTCACCTAAAAAAATGTACAGTGTATAGTAAGGATTTTAGAGCCTTTCCATGGCTCTTCTTCCAACTGCCACAGCGGCCCAACTAGGCGTACCTACGACCTGTGCGCACCTGTGGTTATGTGTTGAGATGTTTATTAACGAAATCCAAAGACTGGAGTGGATCCGACGACATCGAATTTTTCACCTAAAAAAATGTACAGTGTATAGTAAGGTTTTTGGAGCCTTCCATGGCTCTCCTTCCAACTGCCACAGCGGCCCAACTAGGCGTACCTACGACCTGTGCGCACCTGTGGTTATGTGTTGAGATGTCTACTAACGAAATCCAAAGACTGGAGTGGAGCCGACGACATCGAATTTTTCACCTAAAAAAATGTACAGTGTATAGTAAGGATTTCGGAGCCTTCCATGGCTCATCTTCCAACTGCCATAGCGGCCCAACTAGGCGTACCTACGACCTGTGCGCACCTGTGGTTATGTGTTGAGATGTCTACTAACGAAATCCAAAGACTGGAGTGGATCCGACGACATCGAATTTTTCACCTAAAAAAATGTACAGTGTATAGTAAGGATTTTAGAGCCTTTCCATGGCTCTTCTTCCAACTGCCACAGCGGCCCAACTAGGCGTACCTACGATCTGTGCGCACCTGTGGTTATGTGTTGAGATGTGTATTAACGAAATCCAAAGACTGGAGTGGATCCGACGACATCGAATTTTTGACCTAAAAAAATGTACAGTGTATAGTAAGGTTTTTGGAGCCTTCCATGGCTCTCCTTCCAACTGCCACAGCGGCCCAACTAGGCGTACCTACGACCTGTGCGCACCTGTGGTTATGTGTTGAGATGTCTACTAACGAAATCCAAAGACTGGAGTGGATCCGACGACATCGAATTTTTCACCTAAAAAAATGTACAGTGTATAGTAAGGATTTCGGAGCCTTCCATGGCTCATCTTCCAACTGCCATAGCGGCCCAACTAGGCGTACCTGCGACCTGTGCGCACCTGTGGTTATGTGTTGAGATGTCTACTAACGAAATCCAAAGACTGGAGTGGATCCGACGACATCGAATTTTTCACCTAAAAAAATGTACAGTGTATAGTAAGGATTTCGGAGCCTTTCCATGGCTCATCTTCCAACTGCCACAGCGGCCCAACTAGGCGTACCTACGACCTGTGCGCACCTGTGGTTATGTGTTGAGATGTTTATTAAAGAAATCCAAAGACTGGAGTGGATCCGACGACATCGAATTTTTCACCTAAAAAAATGTACAGTGTATAGTAAGGTTTTTGGAGCCTTCCATGGCTCTCCTTCCAACTGCCACAGCGGCCCAACTAGGCGTACCTACGACCTGTGCGCACCTGTGGTTATGTGTTGAGATGTCTACTAACGAAATCCAAAGACTGGAGTGGATCCGACGACATCGAATTTTTCACCTAAAAAAATGTACAGTGTATAGTAAGGATTTTGGAGCCTTTCCATGGCTCATCTTCCAACTGCCACAGCGGCCCAACTAGGCGTACCTACGACCTGTGAGCACCTGTGGTTATGTGTTGAGATGTCTACTAACGAAATCCAAAGACTGGAGTGGATCCGACGACATCGAATTTTTCACCTAAAAAAATGTACAGTGTATAGTAAGGATTTTAGAGCCTTTCCATGGCTCTTCTTCCAACTGCCACAGCGGCCCAACTAGGCGTACCTACGACCTGTGCGCACCTGTGGTTATGTGTTGAGATGTCTACTAACGAAATCCAAAGACTGGAGTGGATCCGACGACATCGAATTTTTCACCTAAAAAAATGTACAGTGTATAGTAAGGATTTCGGAGCCTTCCATGGCTCATCTTCCAACTGCCATAGCGGCCCAACTAGGCGTACCTACGACCTGTGCGCACCTGTAGTTATGTGTTGAGATGTCTACTAACGAAATCCAAAGACTGGAGTGGATCCGACGACATCGAATTTTTCACCTAAAAAAATGTACAGTGTATAGTAAGGATTTTAGAGCCTTTCCATGGCTCTTCTTCCAACTGCCACAGCGGCCCAACTAGGCGTACCTACGACCTGTGCGCACCTGTGGTTATGTGTTGAGATGTGTATTAACGAAATCCAAAGACTGGAGTGGATCCGACGACATCGAATTTTTCACCTAAAAAAATGTACAGTGTATAGTAAGGATTTTGGAGCCTTTCCATGGCTCATCTTCCAACTGCCACAGCGGCCCAACTAGGCGTACCTACGACCTGTGCGCACCTGTGGTTATGTGTTGAGATGTCTACTAACGAAATCCAAAGACTGGAGTGGATCCGACGACATCGAATTTTTCACCTAAAAAAATGTACAGTGTATAGTAAGGTTTTTGGAGCCTTCCATGGCTCATCTTCCAACTGCCATAGCGGCCCAACTAGGCGTACCTGCGACCTGTGCGCACCTGTGGTTATGTGTTGAGATGTCTACTAACGAAATCCAAAGACTGGAGTGGATCCGACGACATCGAATTTTTCACCTAAAAAAATGTACAGTGTATAGTAAGGATTTTAGAGCCTTTCCATGGCTCATCTTCCGACTGCCACAGCGGCCCAACTAGGCGTACCTACGACCTGTGCGCACCTGTGGTTATGTGTTGAGATGTTTATTAACGAAATCCAAAGACTGGAGTGGATCCGACGACATCGAATTTTTCACCTAAAAAAATGTACAGTGTATAGTAAGGTTTTTGGAGCCTTCCATGGCTCTCCTTCCAACTGCCACAGCGGCCCAACTAGGCGTACCTACGACCTGTGCGCACCTGTGGTTATGTGTTGAGATGTCTACTAACGAAATCCAAAGACTGGAGTGGATCCGACGACATCGAATTTTTCACCTAAAAAAATGTACAGTGTATAGTAAGGATTTTAGAGCCTTTCCATGGCTCTTCTTCCAACTGCCACAGCGGCCCAACTAGGCGTACCTACGACCTGTGCGCACCTGTGGTTATGTGTTGAGATGTCTACTAACGAAATCCAAAGACTGGAGTGGATCCGACGACATCGAATTTTTCACCTAAAAAAATGTACAGTGTATAGTAAGGATTTTGGAGCCTTTCCATGGCTCATCTTCCAACTGCCACAGCGGCCCAACTAGGCGTACCTACGACCTGTGCGCACCTGTGGTTATGTGTTGAGATGTCTACTAACGAAATCCAAAGACTGGAGTGGATCCGACGACATCGAATTTTTCACCTAAAAAAATTTACAGTGTATAGTAAGGTTTTTGGAGCCTTCCATGGCTCTCCTTCCAACTGCCACAGCGGCCCAACTAGGCGTACCTACGACCTGTGCGCACCTGTGGTTATGTGTTGAGATGTCTACTAACGAAATCCAAAGACTGGAGTGGATCCGTTTTTGGAGCCTTCCATGGCTCTCCTTCCAACTGCCACAGCGGCCCAACTAGGCGTACATACGACCTGTGCGCACCTGTGGTTATGTGTTGAGATGTCTACTAACGAAATCCAAAGACTGGAGTGGATCCGACGACATCGAATTTTTCACCTAAAAAAATGTACAGTGTATAGTAAGGATTTCGGAGCCTTCCATGGCTCATCTTCCAACTGCCATAGCGGCCCAACTAGGCGTACCTACGACCTGTGCGCACCTGTGGTTATGTGTTGAGATGTCTACTAACGAAATCCAAAGACTGGAGTGGATCCGACGACATCGAATTTTTCACCTAAAAAAATGTACAGTGTATAGTAAGGATTTCGGAGCCTTCCATGGCTCATCTTCCAACTGCCATAGCGGCCCAACTAGGCGTACCTACGACCTGTGCGCACCTGTGGTTATGTGTTGAGATGTCTACTAACGAAATCCAAAGACTGGAGTGGATCCGACGACATTGAATTTTTCACCTAAAAAAATGTACAGTGTATAGTAAGGATTTTGGAGCCTTTCCATGGCTCATCTTCCAACTGCCACAGCGGCCCAACTAGGCGTACCTACGACCTGTGCGCACCTGTGGTTATGTGTTGAGATGTCTACTAACGAAATCCAAAGACTGGAGTGGATCCGACGACATCGAATTTTTCACCTAAAAAAATGTACAGCGTATAGTAAGGTTTTTGGAGCCTTCCATGGCTCTCCTTCCAACTGCCACAGCGGCCCAACTAGGCGTACCTACGACCTGTGCGCACCTGTGGTTATGTGTTGAGATGTCTACTAACGAAATCCAAAGACTGGAGTGGATCCGGCGACATCGAATTTTTCACCTAAAAAAATGTACAGTGTATAGTAAGGATTTTAGAGCCTTTCCATGGCTCTTCTTCCAACTGCCACAGCGGCCCAACTAGGCGTACCTACGACCTGTGCGCACCTGTGGTTATGTGTTGAGATGTCTACTAACGAAATCCAAAGACTGGAGTGGATCCGACGACATCGAATTTTTCACCTAAAAAAATGTACAGTGTATAGTAAGGATTTTGGAGCCTTTCCATGGCTCATTTTCCAACTGCCACAGCGGGGCAACTAGGCGTACCTACGACCTGTGCGCACCTGTGGTTATGTGTTGAGATGTCTACAGTGTATAGTAAGGATTTTAGAGCCTTTCCATGGCTCTTCTTCCAACTGCCACAGCGGCCCAACTAGGCGTACCTACGACCTGTGCGCACCTGTGGTTATGTGTTGAGATGTCTACTAACGAAATCCAAAGACTGGAGTGGATCCGACGACATCGAATTTTTCACCTAAAAAAATGTACAGTGTATAGTAAGGATTTTGGAGCCTTTCCATGGCTCATTTTCCAACTGCCACAGCGGGGCAACTAGGCGTACCTACGACCTGTGCGCACCTGTGGTTATGTGTTGAGATGTCTACAGTGTATAGTAAGGATTTCGGAGCCTTCCATGGCCCATCTTCCAACTGCCATAGCGGCCCAACTAGGCGTACCTACGACCTGTGCGCACCTGTGGTTATGTGTTGAGATGTCTACTAACGAAATCCAAAGACTGGAGTGGATCCGACGACATCGAATTTTTCACCTAAAAAAATGTACAGTGTATAGTAAGGATTTTGGAGCCTTTCCATGGCTCATCTTCCAACTGCCACAGCGGCCCAACTAGGCGTACCTACGACCTGTGCGCACCTGTGGTTATGTGTTGAGATGTCTACTAACGAAATCCAAAGACTGGAGTGGATCCGACGACATCGAATTTTTCACCTAAAAAAATGTACAGTGTATAGTAAGGATTTTATAGCCTTTCCATGGCCCTTCTTCCAACTGCCACAGCGGCCCAACTAGGCGTACCCACGACCTGTGCGCACCTGTGGTTATTTGTTGAGATGTCTACTAACGAAATCCAAAGACTGGAGTGGATCCGACGACATCGAATTTTTCACCTAAAAAAATGTACAGCGTATAGTAAGGTTTTTGGAGCCTTCCATGGCTCTCCTTCCAACTGCCACAGCGGCCCAACTAGGCGTACCTACGACCTGTGCGCACATGTGGTTATGTGTTGAGATGTCTACTAACGAAATCCAAAGACTGGAGTGGATCCGACGACATCGAATTTTTCACCTAAAAAAATGTACAGTGTATAGCAAGGATTTTAGAGCCTTTCCATGGCTCTTCTTCCAACTGCCACAGCGGCCCAACTAGGCGTACCTACGACCTGTGCGCACCTGTGGTTATGTGTTGAGATGTCTACTAACGAAATCCAAAGACTGGAGTGGATCCGACGACATCGAATTTTTCACCTAAAAAAATGTACAGCGTATAGTAAGGTTTTTGGAGCCTTCCATGGCTCTCCTTCCAACTGCCACAGCGGCCCAACTAGGCGTACCTACGACCTGTGCGCACCTGTGGTTATGTGTTGAGATGTCTACTAACGAAATCCAAAGACTGGAGTGGATCCGACGACATCGAATTTTTCACCTAAAAAAATGTACAGTGTATAGTAAGGATTTTGGAGCCTTTCCATGGCTCATCTTCCAACTGCCACAGCGGCCCAACTAGGCGTACCTACGACCTGTGCGCACCTGTGGTTATGTGTTGAGATGTCTACTAACGAAATCCAAAGACTGGAGTGGATCCGACGACATCGAATTTTTCACCTAAAAAAATGTACAGTGTATAGTAAGGATTTTAGAGCCTTTCCATGGCTCTTCTTCCAACTGCCACAGCGGCCCAACTAGGCGTACCTACGACCTGTGCGCACCTGTGGTTATGTGTTGAGATGTCTACTAACGAAATCCAAAGACTGGAGTGGATCCGACGACATCGAATTTTTCACCTAAAAAAATGTACAGTGTATAGTAAGGATTTTAGAGCCTTTCCATGGCTCTTCTTCCAACTGCCACAGCGGCCCAACTAGGCGTACCTACGACCTGTGCGCACCTGTGGTTATGTGTTGAGATGTCTACTAACGAAACCCAAAGACTGGAGTGGATCCGACGACATCGAATTTTTCACCTAAAAAAATGTACAGTGTATAGTAAGGATTTCGGAGCCTTCCATGGCTCATCTTCCAACTGCCATAGCGGCCCAACTAGGCGTACCTACGACCTGTGCGCACCTGTGGTTATGTGTTGAGATGTCTACTAACGAAATCCAAAGACTGGAGTGGATCCGACGACATCGAATTTTTCACCTAAAAAAATGTACAGTGTATAGTAAGGTTTTTGGAGCCTTCCATGGCTCTCCTTCCAACTGCCACAGCGGCCCAACTAGGCGTACCTACGACCTGTGCGCACCTGTGGTTATGTGTTGAGATGTCTACTAACGAAATCAAAAGACTGGAGTGGATCCGACGACATCGAATTTTTCACCTAAAAAAATGTACAGTGTATAGTAAGGTTTTTGGAGCCTTCCATGGCTCTCCTTCCAACTGCCACAGCGGCCCAACTAGGCGTACCTACGACCTGTGCGCACCTGTGGTTATGTGTTGAGATGTCTACTAACGAAATCCAAAGACTGGAGTGGATCCGACTACATCGAATTTTTCACCTAAAAAAATGTACAGTGTATAGTAAGGATTTTAGAGCCTTTCCATGGCTCTTCTTCCAACTGCCACAGCGGCCCAGCTAGGCGTACCTACGACCTGTGCGCACCTGTGGTTATGTGTTGAGATGTCTACTAACGAAATCCAAAGACTGGAGTGGATCCGACGACATCGAATTTTTCACCTAAAAAAATGTACAGTGTATAGTAAGGTTTTTGGAGCCTTCCATGGCTCTCCTTCCAACTGCCACAGCGGCCCAACTAGGCGTACCTACGACCTGTGCGCACCTGTGGTTATGTGTTGAGATGTCTACTAACGAAATCAAAAGACTGGAGTGGATCCGACGACATCGAATTTTTCACCTAAAAAAATGTACAGTGTATAGTAAGGTTTTTGGAGCCTTCCATGGCTCTCCTTCCAACTGCCACAGCGGCCCAACTAGGCGTACCTACGACCTGTGCGCACCTGTGGTTATGTGTTGAGATGTCTACTAACGAAATCAAAAGACTGGAGTGGATCCGACGACATCGAATTTTTCACCTAAAAAAATGTACAGTGTATAGTAAGGTTTTTGGAGCCTTCCATGGCTCTCCTTCCAACTGCCACAGCGGCCCAACTAGGCGTACCTACGACCTGTGCGCACCTGTGGTTATGTGTTGAGATGTCTACTAACGAAATCCAAAGACTGGAGTGGATCCGACGACATCGAATTTTTCACCTAAAAAAATGTACAGTGTATAGTAAGGTTTTTGGAGCCTTCCATGGCTCTCCTTCCAACTGCCACAGCGGCCCAACTAGGCGTACCTACGACCTGTGCGCACCTGTGGTTATGTGTTGAGATGTCTACTAACGAAATCCAAAGACTGGAGTGGATCCGACTACATCGAATTTTTCACCTAAAAAAATGTACAGTGTATAGTAAGGATTTTAGAGCCTTTCCATGGCTCTTCTTCCAACTGCCACAGCGGCCCAGCTAGGCGTACCTACGACCTGTGCGCACCTGTGGTTATGTGTTGAGATGTCTACTAACGAAATCCAAAGACTGGAGTGGATCCGACGACATCGAATTTTTCACCTAAAAAAATGTACAGTGTATAGTAAGGTTTTTGGAGCCTTCCATGGCTCTCCTTCCAACTGCCACAGCGGCCCACCTAGGCGTACCTACGGCCTGTGCGCCCCTGTGGTTATGTGTTGAGATGTCTACTAACGAAATCAAGAGCCTGGAGTGGATCCGACGACATCGAATTTTTCACCTAAAAAAATGTACAGTGTATAGTAAGGTTTTTGGAGCCTTCCATGGCTCTCCTTCCAACTGCCACAGCGGCCCAACTAGGCGTACCTACGACCTGTGCGCACCTGTGGTTATGTGTTGAGATGTCTACTAACGAAATCAAAAGACTGGAGTGGATCCGACGACATCGAATTTTTCACCTAAAAAAATGTACAGTGTATAGTAAGGTTTTTGGAGCCTTCCATGGCTCTCCTTCCAACTGCCACAGCGGCCCAACTAGGCGTACCTACGACCTGTGCGCACCTGTGGTTATGTGTTGAGATGTCTACTAACGAAATCCAAAGACTGGAGTGGATCCGACGACATCGAATTTTTCACCTAAAAAAATGTACAGTGTATAGTAAGGTTTTTGGAGCCTTCCATGGCTCTCCTTCCAACTGCCACAGCGGCCCAACTAGGTGTACCTACGACCTGTGCGCACCTGTGGTTATGTGTTGAGATGTCTACTAACGAAATCCAAAGACTGGAGTGGATCCGACGACATCGAATTTTTCACCTAAAAAAATGTACAGTGTATAGTAAGGATTTTAGGGCCTTTCCATGGCTCTTCTTCCAACTGCCACAGCGGCCCAACTAGGCGTACCTACGACCTGTGCGCACCTGTGGTTATGTGTTGAGATGTCTACTAACGAAATCCAAAGACTGGAGTGGATCCGACGACATCGAATTTTTCACCTAAAAAAATGTACAGTGTATAGTAAGGTTTTTGGAGCCTTCCATGGCTCTCCTTCCAACTGCCACAGCGGCCCAACTAGGCGTACCTACGACCTGTGCGCACCTGTGGTTATGTGTTGAAATGTCTACTAACGAAATCCAAAGACTGGAGTGGATCCGACGACATCGAATTTTTCACCTAAAAAAATGTACAGTGTATAGTAAGGATTTTAGAGCCTTTCCATGGCTCTTCTTCCAACTGCCACAGCGGCCCAACTAGGCGTACCTACGACCTGTGCGCACCTGTGGTTATGTGTTGAGATGTCTACTAACGAAATCCAAAGACTGGAGTGGATCCGACGACATCGAATTTTTCACCTAAAAAAATGTACAGTGTATAGTAAGGATTTTAGAGCCTTTCCATGGCTCTTCTTCCAACTGCCACAGCGGCCCAACTAGGCGTACCTACGACCTGTGCGCACCTGTGGTTATGTGTTGAGATGTCTACTAACGAAATCCAAAGACTGGAGTGGATCCGACGACATCGAATTTTTCACCTAAAAAAATGTACAGTGTATAGTAAGGATTTTAGAGCCTTTCCATGGCTCTTCTTCCAACTGCCACAGCGGCCCAACTAGGCGTACCTACGACCTGTGCGCACCTGTGGTTATGTGTTGAGATGTCTACTAACGAAATCCAAAGACTGGAGTGGATCCGACGACATCGAATTTTTCACCTAAAAAAATGTACAGTGTATAGTAAGGTTTTTGGAGCCTTCCATGGCTCTCCTTCCAACTGCCACAGCGGCCCAACTAGGTGTACCTACGACCTGTGCGCACCTGTGGTTATGTGGTGAGATGTCTACTAACGAAATCCAAAGACTGGAGTGGATCCGACGACATCGAATTTTTCACCTAAAAAAATGTACAGTGTATAGTAAGGATTTTAGAGCCTTTCCATGGCTCTTCTTCCAACTGCCACAGCGGCCCAACTAGGCGTACCTACGACCTGTGCGCACCTGTGGTTATGTGTTGAGATGTCTACTAACGAAATCCAAAGACTGGAGTGGATCCGACGACATCGAATTTTTCACCTAAAAAAATGTACAGTGTATAGTAAGGTTTTTGGAGCCTTCCATGGCTCTCCTTCCAACTGCCACAGCGGCCCAACTAGGTGTACCTACGACCTGTGCGCACCTGTGGTTATGTGTTGAGATGTCTACTAACGAAATCCAAAGACTGGAGTGGATCCGACGACATCGAATTTTTCACCTAAAAAAATGTACAGTGTATAGTAAGGATTTTAGAGCCTTTCCATGGCTCTTCTTCCAACTGCCACAGCGGCCCAACTAGGCGTACCTACGACCTGTGCGCACCTGTGGTTATGTGTTGAGATGTCTACTAACGAAATCCAAAGACTGGAGTGGATCCGACGACATCGAATTTTTCACCTAAAAAAATGTACAGTGTATAGTAAGGTTTTTGGAGCCTTCCATGGCTCTCCTTCCAACTGCCACAGCGGCCCAACTAGGTGTACCTACGACCTGTGCGCACCTGTGGTTATGTGTTGAGATGTCTACTAACGAAATCCAAAGACTGGAGTGGATCCGACGACATCGAATTTTTCACCTAAAAAAATGTACAGTGTATAGTAAGGATTTCGGAGCCTTCCATGGCTCATCTTCCAACTGCCATAGCGGCCCAACTAGGCGTACCTACGACCTGTGCGCACCTGTGGTTATGTGTTGAGATGTCTACTAACGAAATCCAAAGACTGGAGTGGATCCGACGACATCGAATTTTTCACCTAAAAAAATGTACAGTGTATAGTAAGGTTTTTGGAGCCTTCCATGGCTCTCCTTCCAACTGCCACAGCGGCCCAACTAGGTGTACCTACGACCTGTGCGCACCTGTGGTTATGTGTTGAGATGTCTACTAACGAAATCCAAAGACTGGAGTGGATCCGACGACATCGAATTTTTCACCTAAAAAAATGTACAGTGTATAGTAAGGATTTCGGAGCCTTCCATGGCTCATCTTCCAACTGCCATAGCGGCCCAACTAGGCGTACCTACGACCTGTGCGCACCTGTGGTTATGTGTTGAGATGTCTACTAACGAAATCCAAAGACTGGAGTGGATCCGACGACATCGAATTTTTCACCTAAAAAAATGTACAGTGTATAGTAAGGATTTCGGAGCCTTCCATGGCTCATCTTCCAACTGCCATAGCGGCCCAACTAGGCGTACCTACGACCTGTGCGCACCTGTGGTTATGTGTTGAGATGTCTACTAACGAAATCCAAAGACTGGAGTGGATCCGACGACATCGAATTTTTCACCTAAAAAAATGTACAGTGTATAGTAAGGATTTTAGAGCCTTTCCATGGCTCTTCTTCCAACTGCCACAGCGGCCCAACTAGGCGTACCTACGATCTGTGCGCACCTGTGGTTATGTGTTGAGATGTGTATTAACGAAATCCAAAGACTGGAGTGGATCCGACGACATCGAATTTTTCACCTAAAAAAATGTACAGTGTATAGTAAGGATTTTAGAGCCTTTCCATGGCTCTTCTTCCAACTGCCACAGCGGCCCAACTAGGCGTACCTACGACCTGTGCGCACCTGTGGTTATGTGTTGAGATGTCTACTAACGAAATCCAAAGACTGGAGTGGATCCGACGACATCGAATTTTTCACCTAAAAAAATGTACAGTGTATAGTAAGGATTTCGGAGCCTTCCATGGCTCATCTTCCAACTGCCATAGCGGCCCAACTAGGCGTACCTACGACCTGTGCGCACCTGTGGTTATGTGTTGAGATGTCTACTAACGAAATCCAAAGACTGGAGTGGATCCGACGACATCGAATTTTTCACCTAAAAAAATGTACAGTGTATAGTAAGGATTTTAGAGCCTTTCCATGGCTCTTCTTCCAACTGCCACAGCGGCCCAACTAGGCGTACCTACGACCTGTGCGCACCTGTGGTTATGTGTTGAGATGTCTACTAACGAAATCCAAAGACTGGAGTGGATCCGACGACATCGAATTTTTCACCTAAAAAAATGTACAGTGTATAGTAAGGTTTTTGGAGCCTTCCATGGCTCTCCTTCCAACTGCCACAGCGGCCCAACTAGGTGTACCTACGACCTGTGCGCACCTGTGGTTATGTGGTGAGATGTCTACTAACGAAATCCAAAGACTGGAGTGGATCCGACGACATCGAATTTTTCACCTAAAAAAATGTACAGTGTATAGTAAGGATTTTAGAGCCTTTCCATGGCTCTTCTTCCAACTGCCACAGCGGCCCAACTAGGCGTACCTACGACCTGTGCGCACCTGTGGTTATGTGTTGAGATGTCTACTAACGAAATCCAAAGACTGGAGTGGATCCGACGACATCGAATTTTTCACCTAAAAAAATGTACAGTGTATAGTAAGGTTTTTGGAGCCTTCCATGGCTCTCCTTCCAACTGCCACAGCGGCCCAACTAGGTGTACCTACGACCTGTGCGCACCTGTGGTTATGTGTTGAGATGTCTACTAACGAAATCCAAAGACTGGAGTGGATCCGACGACATCGAATTTTTCACCTAAAAAAATGTACAGTGTATAGTAAGGATTTCGGAGCCTTCCATGGCTCATCTTCCAACTGCCATAGCGGCCCAACTAGGCGTACCTACGACCTGTGCGCACCTGTGGTTATGTGTTGAGATGTCTACTAACGAAATCCAAAGACTGGAGTGGATCCGACGACATCGAATTTTTCACCTAAAAAAATGTACAGTGTATAGTAAGGATTTCGGAGCCTTCCATGGCTCATCTTCCAACTGCCATAGCGGCCCAACTAGGCGTACCTACGACCTGTGCGCACCTGTGGTTATGTGTTGAGATGTCTACTAACGAAATCCAAAGACTGGAGTGGATCCGACGACATCGAATTTTTCACCTAAAAAAATGTACAGTGTATAGTAAGGATTTTAGAGCCTTTCCATGGCTCTTCTTCCAACTGCCACAGCGGCCCAACTAGGCGTACCTACGATCTGTGCGCACCTGTGGTTATGTGTTGAGATGTGTATTAACGAAATCCAAAGACTGGAGTGGATCCGACGACATCGAATTTTTCACCTAAAAAAATGTACAGTGTATAGTAAGGATTTTAGAGCCTTTCCATGGCTCTTCTTCCAACTGCCACAGCGGCCCAACTAGGCGTACCTACGACCTGTGCGCACCTGTGGTTATGTGTTGAGATGTCTACTAACGAAATCCAAAGACTGGAGTGGATCCGACGACATCGAATTTTTCACCTAAAAAAATGTACAGTGTATAGTAAGGATTTCGGAGCCTTCCATGGCTCATCTTCCAACTGCCATAGCGGCCCAACTAGGCGTACCTACGACCTGTGCGCACCTGTGGTTATGTGTTGAGATGTCTACTAACGAAATCCAAAGACTGGAGTGGATCCGACGACATCGAATTTTTCACCTAAAAAAATGTACAGTGTATAGTAAGGATTTTAGAGCCTTTCCATGGCTCTTCTTCCAACTGCCACAGCGGCCCAACTAGGCGTACCTACGACCTGTGCGCACCTGTGGTTATGTGTTGAGATGTCTACTAACGAAATCCAAAGACTGGAGTGGATCCGACGACATCGAATTTTTCACCTAAAAAAATGTACAGTGTATAGTAAGGTTTTTGGAGCCTTCCATGGCTCTCCTTCCAACTGCCACAGCGGCCCAACTAGGTGTACCTACGACCTCTGCGCACCTGTGGTTATGTGTTGAGATGTCTACTAACGAAATCCAAAGACTGGAGTGGATCCGACGACATCGAATTTTTCACCTAAAAAAATGTACAGTGTATAGTAAGGATTTCGGAGCCTTCCATGGCTCATCTTCCAACTGCCATAGCGGCCCAACTAGGCGTACCTACGACCTGTGCGCACCTGTGGTTATGTGTTGAGATGTCTACTAACGAAATCCAAAGACTGGAGTGGATCCGACGACATCGAATTTTTCACCTAAAAAAATGTACAGTGTATAGTAAGGATTTTAGAGCCTTTCCATGGCTCTTCTTCCAACTGCCACAGCGGCCCAACTAGGCGTACCTACGATCTGTGCGCACCTGTGGTTATGTGTTGAGATGTGTATTAACGAAATCCAAAGACTGGAGTGGATCCGACGACATCGAATTTTTCACCTAAAAAAATGTACAGTGTATAGTAAGGATTTTAGAGCCTTTCCATGGCTCTTCTTCCAACTGCCACAGCGGCCCAACTAGGCGTACCTACGACCTGTGCGCACCTGTGGTTATGTGTTGAGATGTCTACTAACGAAATCCAAAGACTGGAGTGGATCCGACGACATCGAATTTTTCACCTAAAAAAATGTACAGTGTATAGTAAGGTTTTTGGAGCCTTCCATGGCTCATCTTCCAACTGCCATAGCGGCCCAACTAGGCGTACCTGCGACCTGTGCGCACCTGTGGTTATGTGTTGAGATGTCTACTAACGAAATCCAAAGACTGGAGTGGATCCGACGACATCGAATTTTTCACCTAAAAAAATGTACAGTGTATAGTAAGGATTTTAGAGCCTTTCCATGGCTCATCTTCCGACTGCCACAGCGGCCCAACTAGGCGTACCTACGACCTGTGCGCACCTGTGGTTATGTGTTGAGATGTTTATTAACGAAATCCAAAGACTGGAGTGGATCCGACGACATCGAATTTTTCACCTAAAAAAATGTACAGTGTATAGTAAGGTTTTTGGAGCCTTCCATGGCTCTCCTTCCAACTGCCACAGCGGCCCAACTAGGCGTACCTACGACCTGTGCGCACCTGTGGTTATGTGTTGAGATGTCTACTAACGAAATCCAAAGACTGGAGTGGATCCGACGACATCGAATTTTTCACCTAAAAAAATGTACAGTGTATAGTAAGGATTTTAGAGCCTTTCCATGGCTCTTCTTCCAACTGCCACAGCGGCCCAACTAGGCGTACCTACGACCTGTGCGCACCTGTGGTTATGTGTTGAGATGTTTATTAACGAAATCCAAAGACTGGAGTGGATCCGACGACATCGAATTTTTCACCTAAAAAAATGTACAGTGTATAGTAAGGTTTTTGGAGCCTTCCATGGCTCTCCTTCCAACTGCCACAGCGGCCCAACTAGGCGTACCTACGACCTGTGCGCACCTGTGGTTATGTGTTGAGATGTCTACTAACGAAATCCAAAGACTGGAGTGGATCCGACGACATCGAATTTTTCACCTAAAAAAATGTACAGTGTATAGTAAGGATTTCGGAGCCTTCCATGGCTCATCTTCCAACTGCCATAGCGGCCCAACTAGGCGTACCTGCGACCTGTGCGCACCTGTGGTTATGTGTTGAGATGTCTACTAACGAAATCCAAAGACTGGAGTGGATCCGACGACATCGAATTTTTCACCTAAAAAAATGTACAGTGTATAGTAAGGTTTTTGGAGCCTTCCATGGCTCTCCTTCCAACTGCCACAGCGGCCCAACTAGGTGTACCTACGACCTGTGCGCACCTGTGGTTATGTGTTGAGATGTCTACTAACGAAATCCAAAGACTGGAGTGGATCCGACGACATCGAATTTTTCACCTAAAAAAATGTACAGTGTATAGTAAGGATTTTAGAGCCTTTCCATGGCTCTTCTTCCAACTGCCACAGCGGCCCAACTAGGCGTACCTACGACCTGTGCGCACCTGTGGTTATGTGTTGAGATGTCTACTAACGAAATCCAAAGACTGGAGTGGATCCGACGACATCGAATTTTTCACCTAAAAAAATGTACAGCGTATAGTAAGGTTTTTGGAGCCTTCCATGGCTCTCCTTCCAACTGCCACAGCGGCCCAACTAGGCGTACCTACGACCTGTGCGCACCTGTGGTTATGTGTTGAGATGTCTACTAACGAAATCCAAAGACTGGAGTGGATCCGACGACATCGAATTTTTCACCTAAAAAAATGTACAGTGTATAGTAAGGATTTCGGAGCCTTCCATGGCTCATCTTCCAACTGCCATAGCGGCCCAACTAGACGTACCTACGACCTGTGCGCACCTGTGGTTATGTGTTGAGATGTCTACTAACGAAATCCAAAGACTGGAGTGGATCCGACGACATCGAATTTTTCACCTAAAAAAATGTACAGTGTATAGTAAGGATTTTAGAGCCTTTCCATGGCTCTTCTTCCAACTGCCACAGCGGCCCAACTAGGCGTACCTACGACCTGTGCGCACCTGTGGTTATGTGTTGAGATGTGTATTAACGAAATCCAAAGACTGGAGTGGATCCGACGACATCGAATTTTTCACCTAAAAAAATTTACAGTGTATAGTAAGGTTTTTGGAGCCTTCCATGGCTCTCCTTCCAACTGCCACAGCGGCCCAACTAGGCGTACCTACGACCTGTGCGCACCTGTGGTTATGTGTTGAGATGTCTACTAACGAAATCCAAAGACTGGAGTGGATCCGACGACATCGAATTTTTCACCTAAAAAAATGTACAGTGTATAGTAAGGATTTTAGAGCCTTTCCATGGCTCTTCTTCCAACTGCCACAGCGGCCCAACTAGGCGTACCTACGACCTGTGCGCACCTGTGGTTATGTGTTGAGATGTCTACTAACGAAATCCAAAGACTGGAGTGGATCCGACGACATCGAATTTTTCACCTAAAAAAATGTACAGTGTATAGTAAGGATTTTGGAGCCTTTCCATGGCTCATCTTCCAACTGCCACAGCGGCCCAACTAGGCGTACTTACGACCTGTGCGCACCTGTGGTTATGTGCTGAGATGTCTACTAACGAAATCCAAAGACTGGAGTGGATCCGACGACATCGAATTTTTCACCTAAAAAAATGTACAGTGTATAGTAAGGATTTTGGAGCCTTTCCATGGCTCATCTTCCAACTGCCACAGCGGCCCAACTAGGCGTACCTACGACCTGTGCGCACCTGTGGTTATGTGTTGAGATGTCTACTAACGAAATCCAAAGACTGGAGTGGATCCGACGACATCGAATTTTTCACCTAAAAAAATGTACAGTGTATAGTAAGGATTTTAGAGCCTTTCCATGGCTCTTCTTCCAACTGCCACAGCGGCCCAACTAGGCGTACCTACGACCTGTGCGCACCTGTGGTTATGTGTTGAGATGTGTATTAACGAAATCCAAAGACTGGAGTGGATCCGACGACATCGAATTTTTCACCTAAAAAAATGTACAGTGTATAGTAAGGATTTTAGAGCCTTTCCATGGCTCTTCTTCCAACTGCCACAGCGGCCCAACTAGGCGTACCTACGACCTGTGCGCACCTGTGGTTATGTGTTGAGATGTCTACTAACGAAATCCAAAGACTGGAGTGGATCCGACGACATCGAATTTTTCACCTAAAAAAATGTACAGTGTATAGTAAGGATTTTAGAGCCTTTCCATGGCTCTTCTTCCAACTGCCACAGCGGCCCAACTAGGCGTACCTACGACCTGTGCGCACCTGTGGTTATGTGTTGAGATGTCTACTAACGAAATCCAAAGACTGGAGTGGATCCGACGACATCGAATTTTTCACCTAAAAAAATGTACAGTGTATAGTAAGGTTTTTGGAGCCTTCCATGGCTCTCCTTCCAACTGCCACAGCGGCCCAACTAGGCGTACCTACGACCTGTGCGCACCTGTGGTTATGTGTTGAGATGTCTAATAACGAAATCCAAAGACTCTATTTCGGAGCCTTCAATGGCTCATCTTCCAACTGCCATAGCGGCCCAACTAGGCGTACCTACGACCTGTGCGCACCTGTGGTTATGTGTTGAGATGTCTACTAACGAAATCCAAAGACTGGAGTGGATCCGACGACATCGAATTTTTCACCTAAAAAAATGTACAGTGTATAGTAAGGTTTTTGGAGCCTTCCATGGCTCTCCTTCCAACTGCCACAGCGGCCCAACTAGGCGCACCTACGACCTGTGCGCACCTGTGGTTATGTGTTGAGATGTCTAATAACGAAATCCAAAGACTGGATTTCGGAGCCTTCAATGGCTCATCTTCCAACTGCCATAGCGGCCCAACTAGGCGTACCTACGACCTGTGCGCACCTGTGGTTATGTGTTGAGATGTCTACTAACGAAATCCAAAGACTGGAGTGGATCCGACGACATCGAATTTTTCACCTAAAAAAATGTACAGTGTATAGTAAGGATTTTAGAGCCTTTCCATGGCTCTTCTTCCAACTGCCACAGCGGCCCAACTAGGCGTACCTACGACCTGTGCGCACCTGTGGTTATGTGTTGAGATGTCTACTAACGAAATCCAAAGACTGGAGTGGATCCGACGACATCGAATTTTTCACCTAAAAAAATGTACAGTGTAAGGATTTTAGAGCCTTTCCATGGCTCTTCTTCCAACTGCCACAGCGGCCCAACTAGGCGTACCTACGACCTGTGCGCACCTGTGGTTATGTGTTGAGATGTCTACTAACGAAATCCAAAGACTGGAGTGGATCCGACGACATCGAATTTTTCACCTAAAAAAATGTACAGTGTATAGTAAGGTTTTTGGAGCCTTCCATGGCTCTCCTTCCAACTGCCACAGCGGCCCAACTAGGCGTACCTACGACCTGTGCGCACCTGTGGTTATGTGTTGAGATGTCTACTAACGAAATCCAAAGACTGGAGTGGATCCGACGACATCGAATTTTTCACCTAAAAAAATGTACAGTGTATAGTAAGGATTTTAGAGCCTTTCCATGGCTCTTCTTCCAACTGCCACAGCGGCCCAACTAGGCGTACCTACGACCTGTGCGCACCTGTGGTTATGTGTTGAGATGTCTACTAACGAAATCCAAAGACTGGAGTGGATCCGACGACATCGAATTTTTCACCTAAAAAAATGTACAGCGTATAGTAAGGTTTTTGGAGCCTTCCATGGCTCTCCTTCCAACTGCCACAGCGGCCCAACTAGGCGTACCTACGACCTGTGCGCACCTGTGGTTATGTGTTGAGATGTCTACTAACGAAATCCAAAGACTGGAGCGGATCCGACGACATCGAATTTTTCACCTAAAAAAATGTACAGCGTATAGTAAGGTTTTTGGAGCCTTCCATGGCTCTCCTTCCAACTGCCACAGCGGCCCAACTAGGCGTACCTACGACCTGTGCGCACCTGTGGTTATGTGTTGAGATGTCTACTAACGAAATCCAAAGACTGGAGTGGATCCGACGACATCGAATTTTTCACCTAAAAAAATGTACAGTGTATAGTAAGGATTTTAGAGCCTTTCCATGGCTCTTCTTCCAACTGCCACAGCGGCCCAACTAGGCGTACCTACGACCTGTGCGCACCTGTGGTTATGTGTTGATATGTCTACTAACGAAATACAAAGACTGGAGTGGATCCGACGACATCGAATTTTTCACCTAAAAAAATGTACAGCGTATAGTAAGGTTTTTGGAGCCTTCCATGGCTCTCCTTCCAACTGCCACAGCGGCCCAACTAGGCGTACCTACGACCTGTGCGCACCTGTGGTTATGTGTTGAGATGTCTACTAACGAAATCCAAAGACTGGAGTGGATCCGACGACATCGAATTTTTCACCTAAAAAAATGTACAGTGTATAGTAAGGCTTTTAGAGCCTTTCCATAGCTCTTCTTCCAACTGCCACAGCGGCCCAACTAGGCGTACCTACGACCTGTGCGCACCTGTGGTTATGTGTTGAGATGTCTACTAACGAAATCCAAAGACTGGAGTGGATCCGACGACATCGAATTTTTCACCTAAAAAAATGTACAGTGTATAGTAAGGATTTCGGAGCCTTCCATGGCTCATCTTCCAACTGCCATAGCGGCCCAACTAGGCGTACCTACGACCTGTGCGCACCTGTGGTTATGTGTTGAGATGTCTACTAACGAAATCCAAAGACTGGAGTGGATCCGACGACATCGAATTTTTCACCTAAAAAAATGTACAGCGTATAGTAAGGTTTTTGGAGCCTTCCATGGCTCTCCTTCCAACTGCCACAGCGGCCCAACTAGGCGTACCTACGACCTGTGCGCACCTGTGGTTATGTGTTGAGATGTGTATTAACGAAATCCAAAGACTGGAGTGGATCCGACGACATCGAATTTTTCACCTAAAAAAATGTACAGCGTATAGTAAGGTTTTTGGAGCCTTCCATGGCTCTCCTTCCAACTGCCACAGCGGCCCAACTAGGCGTACCTACGACCTGTGCGCACCTGTGGTTATGTGTTGAGATGTCTACTAACGAAATCCAAAGACTGGAGTGGATCCGACGACATCGAATTTTTCACCTAAAAAAATGTACAGTGTATAGTAAGGATTTTAGAGCCTTTCCATGGCTCATCTTCCAACTGCCACAGCGGCCCAACTAGGCGTACCTACGACCTGTGCGCACCTGTGGTTATGTGTTGAGATGTCTACTAACGAAATCCAAAGACTGGAGTGGATCCGACGACATCGAATTTTTCACCTAAAAAAATGTACAGCGTATAGTAAGGTTTTTGGAGCCTTCCATGGCTCTCCTTCCAACTGCCACAGCGGCCCAACTAGGCGTACCTACGACCTGTGCGCACCTGTGGTTATGTGTTGAGATGTGTATTAACGAAATCCAAAGACTGGAGTGGATCCGACGACATCGAATTTTTCACCTAAAAAAATGTACAGCGTATAGTAAGGTTTTTGGAGCCTTCCATGGCTCTCCTTCCAACTGCCACAGCGGCCCAACTAGGCGTACCTACGACCTGTGCGCACCTGTGGTTATGTGTTGAGATGTCTACTAACGAAATCCAAAGACTGGAGTGGATCCGACGACATCGAATTTTTCACCTAAAAAAATGTACAGTGTATAGTAAGGATTTTAGAGCCTTTCCATGGCTCTTCTTCCAACTGCCACAGCGGCCCAACTAGGCGTACCTACGACCTGTGCGCACCTGCGGTTATGTGTTGAGATGTCTACTAACGAAATCCAAAGACTGGAGTGGATCCGACGACATCGAATTTTTCACCTAAAAAAATGTACAGCGTATAGTAAGGTTTTTGGAGCCTTCCATGGCTCTCCTTCCAACTGCCACAGCGGCCCAACTAGGCGTACCTACGACCTGTGCGCACCTGTGGTTATGTGTTGAGATGTCTACTAACGAAATCCAAAGACTGGAGTGGATCCGACGACATCGAATTTTTCACCTAAAAAAATGTACAGTGTATAGTAAGGATTTTGGAGGCTTTCCATGGCTCTTCTTCCAACTGCCACAGCGGCCCAACTAGGCGTACCTACGACCTGTGCGCACCTGTGGTTATGTGTTGAGATGTGGATTAACGAAATCCAAAGACTGGAGTGGATCCGACGACATCGAATTTTTCACCTAAAAAAATGTACAGTGTATAGTAAGGTTTTTGGAGCCTTCCATGGCTCTCCTTCCAACTGCCACAGCGGCCCAACTAGGCGTACCTACGACCTGTGCGCACCTGTGGTTATGTGTTGAGATGTCTACTAACGAAATCCAAAGACTGGAGTGGATCCGACGACATCGAATTTTTCACCTAAAAAAATGTACAGTGTATAGTAAGGATTTTGGAGCCTTTCCATGGCTCTTCTTCCAACTGCCACAGCGGCCCAACTAGGCGTACCTACGACCTGTGCGCACCTGTGGTTATGTGTTGAGATGTCTACTAACGAAATCCAAAGACTGGAGTGGATCCGACGACATCGAATTTTTCACCTAAAAAAATGTACAGTGTATAGTAAGGTTTTTGGAGCCTTCCATGGCTCTCCTTCCAACTGCCACAGCGGCCCAACTAGGCGTACCTACGACCTGTGCGCACCTGTGGTTATGTGTTGAGATGTCTACTAACGAAATCCAAAGACTGGAGTGGATCCGACGACATCGAATTTTTCACCTAAAAAAATGTACAGTGTATAGTAAGGATTTTAGAGCCTTTCCATGGCTCTTCTTCCAACTGCCACAGCGGCCCAACTAGGCGTACCTACGACCTGTGCGCACCTGTGGTTATGTGTTGAGATGTGTATTAACGAAATCCAAAGACTGGAGTGGATCCGACGACATCGAATTTTTCACCTAAAAAAATGTACAGTGTATAGTAAGGTTTTTGGAGCCTTCCATGGCTCTCCTTCCAACTGCCACAGCGGCCCAACTAGGCGTACCTACGACCTGTGCGCACGTGTGGTTATGTGTTGAGATGTCTACTAACGAAATCCAAAGACTGGAGTGGATCCGACGACATCGAATTTTTCACCTAAAAAAATGTACAGTGTATAGTAAGGTTTTTGGAGCCTTCCATGGCTCTCCTTCCAACTGCCACAGCGGCCCAACTAGGCGTACCTACGACCTGTGGGCACCTGTGGTTATGTGTTGAGATGTCTACTAACGAAATCCAAAGACTGGAGTGGATCCGACGACATCGAATTTTTCACCTAAAAAAATGTACAGTGTATAGTAAGGTTTTCGGAGCCTTCCATGGCTCATCTTCCAACTGCCATAGCGGCCCAACTAGGCGTACCTACGACCTGTGCGCACCTGTGGTTATGTGTTGAGATGTCTACTAACGAAATCCAAAGACTGGAGTGGATCCGACGACATCAAATTTTTCACCTAAAAAAATGTACAGTGTATAGTAAGGATTTTAGAGCCTTTCCATGGCTCTTCTTCCAACTGCCACAGCGGCCCAACTAGGCGTACCTACGACCTGTGCGCACCTGTGGTTATGTGTTGAGATGTGTATTAACGAAATCCAAAGACTGGAGTGGATCCGACGACATCGAATTTTTCACCTAAAAAAATGTACAGTGTATAGTAAGGATTTTAGAGCCTTTCCATGGCTCTTCTTCCAACTGCCACAGCGGCCCAACTAGGCGTACCTACGACCTGTGCGCACCTGTGGTTATGTGTTGAGATGTCTACTAACGAAATCCAAAGCCTGGAGTGGATCCGACGACATCGAATTTTTCACCTAAAAAAATGTACAGTGTATAGTAAGGATTTCGGAGCCTTCCATGGCTCATCTTCCAACTGCCATAGCGGCCCAACTAGGCGTACCTACGACCTGTGCGCACCTGTGGTTATGTGTTGAGATGTGTATTAACGAAATCCAAAGACTGGAGTGGATCCGACGACATCGAATTTTTCACCTAAAAAAATGTACAGTGTATAGTAAGGATTTTGGAGCCTTTCCATGGCTCATCTTCCAACTGCCACAGCGGCCCAACCAGGCGTACCTACGACCTGTGCGCACCTGTGGTTAGGTGTTGAGATGTCTACTAACGAAATCCAAAGACTGGAGTGGATCCGACGACATCGAATTTTTCACCTAAAAAAATATACAGCGTATAGTAAGGTTTTTGGAGCCTTCCATGGCTCTCCTTCCAACTGCCACAGCGGCCCAACTAGGCGTACCTACGACCTGTGCGCACCTGTGGTTATGTGTTGAGATGTCTACTAACGAAATCCAAAGACTGGAGTGGATCCGACGACATCGAATTTTTCACCTAAAAAAATGTACAGTGTATAGTAAGGATTTTGGAGCCATTCCATGGCTCATCTTCCAACTGCCACAGCGGCCCAACTAGGCGTACCTACGACCTGTGCGCACCTGTGGTTATGTGTTGAGATGTCTACTAACGAAATCCAAAGACTGGAGTGGATCCGACGACATCGAATTTTTCACCTAAAAAAATGTACAGTGTATAGTAAGGATTTTGGAGCCCTTCCATGGCTCATCTTCCAACTGCCACAGCGGGGCAACTAGGCGTACCTACGACCTGTGCGCACCTGTGGTTATGTGTTGAGATGTCTACTAACGAAATCCAAAGACTGGAGTGGATCCGACGACATCGAATTTTTCACCTAAAAAAATGTACAGTGTATAGTAAGGATTTTGGAGCCTTTCCATGGCTCATCTTCCAACTGCCACAGCGGCCCAACTAGGCGTACCTACGACCTGTGCGCACCTGTGGTTATGTGTTGAGATGTCTACTAACGAAATCCAAAGACTGGAGTGGATCCGACGACATCGAATTTTTCACCTAAAAAAATGTACAGCGTATAGTAAGGTTTTTGGAGCCTTCCATGGCTCTCCTTCCAACTGCCACAGCGGCCCAACTAGGCGTACCTACGACCTGTGCGCACCTGTGGTTATGTGTTGAGATGTGTATTAACGAAATCCAAAGACTGGAGTGGATCCGACGACATCGAATTTTTCACCTAAAAAAATGTACAGTGTATAGTAAGGATTTTAGAGCCTTTCCATGGCTCTTCTTCCAACTGCCACAGCGGCCCAACTAGGCGTACCTACGACCTGTGCGCACCTGTGGTTATGTGTTGAGATGTCTACTAACGAAATCCAAAGACTGGAGTGGATCCGACGACATCGAATTTTTCACCTAAAAAAATGTACAGCGTATAGTAAGGTTTTTGGAGCCTTCCATGGCTCTCCTTCCAACTGCCACAGCGGCCCAACTAGGCGTACCTACGACCTGTGCGCACCTGTGGTTATGTGTTGAGATGTGTATTAACGAAATCCAAAGACTGGAGTGGATCCGACGACATCGAATTTTTCACCTAAAAAAATGTACAGTGTATAGTAAGGATTTTAGAGCCTTTCCATGGCTCTTCTTCCAACTGCCACAGCGGCCCAACTAGGCGTACCTACGACCTGTGCGCACCTGTGGTTATGTGTTGAGATGTCTACTAACGAAATCCAAAGACTGGAGTGGATCCGACGACATCGAATTTTTCACCTAAAAAAATGTACAGTGTACAGTAAGGTTTTTGGAGCCTTCCATGGCTCTCCTTCCAACTGCCACAGCGGCCCAACTAGGCGTACCTACGACCTGTGCGCACCTGTGGTTATGTGTTGAGATGTCTACTAACGAAATCCAAAGACTGGAGTGGATCCGACGACATCGAATTTTTCACCTAAAAAAATGTACAGTGTATAGTAAGGATTTTAGAGCCTTTCCATGGCTCTTCTTCCAACTGCCACAGCGGCCCAACTAGGCTTACCTACGACCTGTGCGCACCTGCGGTTATGTGTTGAGATGTCTATTAACGAAATCCAAAGACTGGAGTGGATCGGGCGACATCGAATTTTTCACCTAAAAAAATGTACAGTGTATAGTAAGGATTTTGGAGCCTTTCCATGGCTCATCTTCCAACTGCCACAGCGGCCCAACTAGGCGTACCTACGACCTGTGCGCACCTGTGGTTATGTGTTGAGATGTCTACTAACGAAATCCAAAGACTGGAGTGGATCCGACGACATCGAATTTTTTACCTAAAAAAATGTACAGTGTATAGTAAGGATTTTAGAGCCTTTCCATGGCTCTTCTTCCAACTGCCACAGCGGCCCAACTAGGCGTATCTACGACCTGTGCGCACCTGTGGTTATGTGTTGAGATGTCTACTAACGAAATCCAAAGACTGGAGTGGATCCGACGACATCGAATTTTTCACCTAAAAAAATGTACAGTGTATAGTAAGGATTTTGGAGCCTTTCCATGGCTCATTTTCCAACTGCCACAGCGGGGCAACTAGGCGTACCTACGACCTGTGCGCACCTGTGGTTATGTGTTGAGATGTCTACTAACGAAATCCAAAGACTGGAGTGGGATCCGACGACATCGAATTTTTTACCTAAAAAAATGTACAGTGTATAGTAAGGATTTTAGAGCCTTTCCATGGCTCTTCTTCCAACTGCCACAGCGGCCCAACTAGGCGTATCTACGACCTGTGCGCACCTGTGGTTATGTGTTGAGATGTCTACTAACGAAATCCAAAGACTGGAGTGGATCCGACGACATCGAATTTTTTACCTAAAAAAATGTACAGTGTATAGTAAGGATTTTAGAGCCTTTCCATGGCTCTTCTTCCAACTGCCACAGCGGCCCAACTAGGCGTATCTACGACCTGTGCGCACCTGTGGTTATGTGTTGAGATGTCTACTAACGAAATCCAAAGACTGGAGTGGATCCGACGACATCGAATTTTTCACCTAAAAAAATGTACAGTGTACAGTAAGGTTTTTGGAGCCTTCCATGGCTCTCCTTCCAACTGCCACAGCGGCCCAACTAGGCGTACCTACGACCTGTGCGCACCTGTGGTTATGTGTTGAGATGTCTACTAACGAAATCCAAAGACTGGAGTGGGATCCGACGACATCGAATTTTTCACCTAAAAAAATGTACAGTGTATAGTAAGGATTTTAGAGCCTTTCCATGGCTCTTCTTCCAACTGCCACAGCGGCCCAACTAGGCGTACCTACGACCTGTGCGCACCTGTGGTTATGTGTTGAGATGTCTACTAACGAAATCCAAAGACTGGAGTGGATCCGACGACATCGAATTTTTCACCTAAAAAAATGTACAGTGTATAGTAAGGTTCTTGGAGCCTTCCATGGCTCTCCTTCCAACTGCCACAGCGGCCCAACTAGGCGTACCTACGACCTGTGCGCACCTGTGGTTATGTGTTGAGATGTCTACTAACGAAATCCAAAGACTGGAGTGGATCCGACGACATCGAATTTTTCACCTAAAAAAATGTACAGTGTATAGTAAGGATTTTAGAGCCTTTCCATGGCTCTTCTTCCAACTGCCACAGCGGCCCAACTAGGCGTACCTACGACCTGTGCGCACCTGTGGTTATGTGTTGAGATGTCTACTAACGAAATCCAAAGACTGGAGTGGATCCGACGACATCGAATTTTTCACCTAAAAAAATGTACAGTGTATAGTAAGGATTTTAGAGCCTTTCCATGGCTCTTCTTCCAACTGACACAGCGGCCCAACTAGGCGTACCAACGACCTGTGCGCACCTGTGGTTATGTGTTGAGATGTCTACTAACGAAATCCAAAGACTGGAGTGGATCCGACGACATCGAATTTTTCACCTAAAAAAATGTACAGTGTATAGTAAGGTTTTTGGAGCCTTCCATGGCTCTCCTTCCAACTGCCACAGCGGCCCAACTAGGCGTACCTACGACCTGTGCGCACCTGTGGTTATGTGTTGAGATGTCTACTAACGAAATCCAAAGACTGGAGTGGATCCGACGACATCGAATTTTTCACCTAAAAAAATGTACAGTGTATAGTAAGGATTTTAGAGCCTTTCCATGGCTCTTCTTCCAACTGCCACAGCGGCCCAACTAGGCGTACCTACGACCTGTGCGCACCTGTGGTTATGTGTTGAGATGTCTACTAACGAAATCCAAAGACTGGAGTGGATCCGACGACATCGAATTTTTCACCTAAAAAAATGTACAGTGTATAGTAAGGATTTTAGAGCCTTTCCATGGCTCTTCTTCCAACTGCCACAGCGGCCCAACTAGGCGTACCTACGACCTGTGCGCACCTGTGGTTATGTGTTGAGATGTCTACTAACGAAATCCAAAGACTGGAGTGGATCCGACGACATCGAATTTTTCACCTAAAAAAATGTACAGTGTATAGTAAGGATTTCGGAGCCTTCCATGGCTCATCTTCCAACTGCCATAGCGGCCCAACTAGGCGTACCTACGACCTGTGCGCACCTGTGGTTATGTGTTGAGATGTGTATTAACGAAATCCAAAGACTGGAGTGGATCCGACGACATCGAATTTTTCACCTAAAAAAATGTACAGTGTATAGTAAGGATTTTGGAGCCTTTCCATGGCTCATCTTCCAACTGCCACAGCGGCCCAACTAGGCGTACCTACGACCTGTGCGCACCTGTGGTTATGTGTTGAGATGTCTACTAACGAAATCCAACGACTGGAGTGGATCCGACGACATCGAATTTTTCACCTAAAAAAATGTACAGTGTATAGTAAGGATTTTGGAGCCTTTCCATGGCTCATCTTCCAACTGCCACAGCGGCCCAACTAGGCGTACCTACGACCTGTGCGCACCTGTGGTTATGTGTTGAGATGTCTACTAACGAAATCCAAAGACTGGAGTGGATCCGACGACATCGAATTTTTCACCTAAAAAAATGTACAGTGTATAGTAAGGTTCTTGGAGCCTTCCATGGCTCTCCTTCCAACTGCCACAGCGGCCCAACTAGGCGTACCTACGACCTGTGCGCACCTGTGGTTATGTGTTGAGATGTCTACTAACGAAATCCAAAGACTGGAGTGGATCCGACGACATCGAATTTTTCACCTAAAAAAATGTACAGTGTATAGTAAGGATTTTAGAGCCTTTCCATGGCTCTTCTTCCAACTGACACAGCGGCCCAACTAGGCGTACCTACGACCTGTGCGCACCTGTGGTTATGTGTTGAGATGTCTACTAACGAAATTCAAAGACTGGAGTGGATCCGACGACATCGAATTTTTCACCTAAAAAAATGTACAGTGTATAGTAAGGTTTTTGGAGCCTTCCATGGCTCTCCTTCCAACTGCCACAGCGGCCCAACTAGGCGTACCTACGACCTGTGCGCACCTGTGGTTATGTGTTGAGATGTCTACTAACGAAATCCAAAGACTGGAGTGGATCCGACGACATCGAATTTTTCACCTAAAAAAATGTACAGTGTATAGTAAGGATTTTAGAGCCTTTCCATGGCTCTTCTTCCAACTGCCACAGCGGCCCAACTAGGCGTACCTACGACCTGTGCGCACCTGTGGTTATGTGTTGAGATGTCTACTAACGAAATCCAAAGACTGGAGTGGATCCGACGACATCGAATTTTTCACCTAAAAAAATGTACAGTGTATAGTAAGGATTTCGGAGCCTTCCATGGCTCATCTTCCAACTGCCATAGCGGCCCAACTAGGCGTACCTACGACCTGTGCGCACCTGTGGTTATGTGTTGAGATGTGTATTAACGAAATCCAAAGACTGGAGTGGATCCGACGACATCGAATTTTTCACCTAAAAAAATGTACAGTGTATAGTAAGGATTTTGGAGCCTTTCCATGGCTCATCTTCCAACTGCCACAGCGGCCCAACTAGGCGTACCTACGACCTGTGCGCACCTGTGGTTATGTGTTGAGATGTCTACTAACGAAATCCAACGACTGGAGTGGATCCGACGACATCGAATTTTTCACCTAAAAAAATGTACAGTGTATAGTAAGGTTTTTGGAGCCTTCCATGGCTCTCTTTCCAACTGCCACAGCGGCCCAACTAGGCGTACCTACGACCTGTGCGCACCTGTGGTTATGTGTTGAGATGTCTACTAACGAAATCCAAAGACTGGAGTGGATCCGACGACATCGAATTTTTCACCTAAAAAAATGTACAGTGTATAGTAAGGATTTTGGAGCCTTTCCATGGCTCATCTTCCAACTGCCACAGCGGCCCAACTAGGCGTACCTACGACCTGTGCGCACCTGTGGTTATGTGTTGAGATGTCTACTAACGAAATCCAAAGACTGGAGTGGATCCGACGACATCGAATTTTTCACCTAAAAAAATGTAGTGTATAGTAAGGATTTTAGAGCCTTTCCATGGCTCTTCTTCCAACTGCCACAGCGGCCCAACTAGGCGTACCTACGACCTGTGCGCACCTGTGGTTATGTGTTGAGATGTCTACTAACGAAATCCAAAGACTGGAGTGGATCCGACGACATCGAATTTTTCACCTAAAAAAATGTACAGTGTATAGTAAGGATTTTAGAGCCTTTCCATGGCTCTTCTTCCAACTGCCACAGCGGCCCAACTAGGCGTACCTACGACCTGTGCGCACCTGTGGTTATGTGTTGAGATGTCTACTAACGAAATCCAAAGACTGGAGTGGATCCGACGACATCGAATTTTTCACCTAAAAAAATGTACAGTGTATAGTAAGGTTTTTGGAGCCTTCCATGGCTCTCCTTCCAACTGCCACAGCGGCCCAACTAGGCGTACCTACGACCTGTGCGCACCTGTGGTTATGTGTTGAGATGTCTACTAACGAAATCCAAAGACTGGAGTGGATCCGACGACATCGAATTTTTCACCTAAAAAAATGTACAGTGTATAGTAAGGATTTCGGAGCCTTCCATGGCTCATCTTCCAACTGCCATAGCGGCCCAACTAGGCGTACCTACGACCTGTGCGCACCTGTGGTTATGTGTTGAGATGTCTACTAACGAAATCCAAAGACTGGAGTGGATCCGACGACATCGAATTTTTCACCTAAAAAAATGTACAGTGTACAGTAAGGTTTTTGGAGCCTTCCATGGCTCTCCTTCCAACTGCCACAGCGGCCCAACTAGGCGTACCTACGACCTGTGCGCACCTGTGGTTATGTGTTGAGATGTCTACTAACGAAATCCAAAGACTGGAGTGGATCCGACGACATCGAATTTTTCACCTAAAAAAATGTACAGTGTACAGTAAGGATTTTAGAGCCTTTCCATGGCTCTTCTTCCAACTGCCACAGCGGCCCAACTAGGCGTACCTACGACCTGTGCGCACCTGTGGTTATGTGTTGAGATGTCTACTAACGAAATCCAAAGACTGGAGTGGATCCGACGACATCGAATTTTTCACCTAAAAAAATGTACAGTGTACAGTAAGGATTTTAGAGCCTTTCCATGGCTCTTCTTCCAACTGCCACAGCGGCCCAACTAGGCGTACCTACGACCTGTGCGCACCTGTGGTTATGTGTTGAGATGTGTATTCACGAAATCGAAAGACTGGAGTGGATCCGACGACATCGAATTTTTCACCTAAAAAAATGTACAGTGTACAGTAAGGATTTTAGAGCCTTTCCATGGCTCTTCTTCCAACTGCCACAGCGGCCCAACTAGGCGTACCTACGACCTGTGCGCACCTGTGGTTATGTGTTGAGATGTCTACTAACGAAATCCAAAGACTGTAGTGGATCCGACGACATCGAATTTTTCACCTAAAAAAATGTACAGTGTACAGTAAGGTTTTTGGAGCCTTCCATGGCTCTCCTTCCAACTGCCACAGCGGCCCAACTAGGCGTACCTACGACCTGTGCGCACCTGTGGTTATGTGTTGAGATGTGTATTCACGAAATCGAAAGACTGGAGTGGATCCGACGACATCGAATTTTTCACCTAAAAAAATGTACAGTGTATAGTAAGGATTTTAGAGCCTTTCCATGGCTCTTCTTCCAACTGCCACAGCGGCCCAACTAGGCGTACCTACGACCTGTGCGCACCTGTGGTTATGTGTTGAGATGTCTACTAACGAAATCCAAAGACTGGAGTGGATCCGACGACATCGAATTTTTCACCTAAAAAAATGTACAGTGTATAGTAAGGATTTTAGAGCCTTTCCATGGCTCTTCTTCCAACTGCCACAGCGGCCCAACTAGGCGTACCTACGACCTGTGCGCACCTGTGGTTATGTGTTGAGATGTCTACTAACGAAATCCAAAGACTGGAGTGGATCCGACGACATCGAATTTTTCACCTAAAAAAATGTACAGTGTATAGTAAGGATTTCGGAGCCTTCCAGGGCTCATCTTCCAACTGCCATAGCGGCCCAACTAGGCGTACCTACGACCTGTGCGCACCTGTGGTTATGTGTTGAGATGTGTATTAACGAAATCCAAAGACTGGAGTGGATCCGACGACATCGAATTTTTCACCTAAAAAAATGTACAGTGTATAGTAAGGATTTTGGAGCCTTTCCATGGCTCATCTTCCAACTGCCACAGCGGCCCAACTAGGCGTACCTACGACCTGTGCGCACCTGTGGTTATGTGTTGAGATGTCTACTAACGAAATCCAACGACTGGAGTGGATCCGACGACATCGAATTTTTCACCTAAAAAAATGTACAGTGTATAGTAAGGTTTTTGGAGCCTTCCATGGCTCTCTTTCCAACTGCCACAGCGGCCCAACTAGGCGTACCTACGACCTGTGCGCACCTGTGGTTATGTGTTGAGATGTCTACTAACGAAATCCAAAGACTGGAGTGGATCCGACGACATCGAATTTTTCACCTAAAAAAATGTACAGTGTATAGTAAGGATTTTGGAGCCTTTCCATGGCTCATCTTCCAACTGCCACAGCGGCCCAACTAGGCGTACCTACGACCTGTGCGCACCTGTGGTTATGTGTTGAGATGTCTACTAACGAAATCCAAAGACTGGAGTGGATCCGACGACATCGAATTTTTCACCTAAAAAAATGTACAGTGTACAGTAAGGATTTTAGAGCCTTTCCATGGCTCTTCTTCCAACTGCCACAGCGGCCCAACTAGGCGTACCTACGACCTGTGCGCACCTGTGGTTATGTGTTGAGATGTCTACTAACGAAATCCAAAGACTGGAGTGGATCCGACGACATCGAATTTTTCACCTAAAAAAATGTACAGTGTATAGTAAGGATTTTAGAGCCTTTCCATGGCTCTTCTTCCAACTGCCACAGCGGCCCAACTAGGCGTACCTACGACCTGTGCGCACTTGTGGTTATGTGTTGAGATGTGTATTAACGAAATCCAAAGACTGGAGTGGATCCGACGACATCGAATTTTTCACCTAAAAAAATTTACAGTGTATAGTAAGGATTTTAGAGCCTTTCCATGGCTCTTCTTCCAACTGCCACAGCGGCCCAACTAGGCGTACCTACGACCTGTGCGCACTTGTGGTTATGTGTTGAGATGTGTATTAACGAAATCCAAAGACTGGAGTGGATCCGACGACATCGAATTTTTCACCTAAAAAAATGTACAGTGTATAGTAAGGTTTTTGGAGCCTTCCATGGCTCTTCTTCCAACTGCCACAGCGGCCCAATTAGTCGTACCTACGACCTGTGCGCACCTGTGGTTATGTGTTGAGATGTCTACTAACGAAATCCAAAGACTGGAGTGGATCCGACGACATCGAATTTTTCACCTAAAAAAATGTACAGTGTATAGTAAGGATTTTAGAGCCTTTCCATGGCTCTTCTTCCAACTGCCACAGCGGCCCAACTAGGCGTACCTACGACCTGTGCGCACTTGTGGTTATGTGTTGAGATGTGTATTAACGAAATCCAAAGACTGGAGTGGATCCGACGACATCGAATTTTTCACCTAAAAAAATGTACAGTGTATAGTAAGGTTTTTGGAGCCTTCCATGGCTCTTCTTCCAACTGCCACAGCGGCCCAATTAGTCGTACCTACGACCTGTGCGCACCTGTGGTTATGTGTTGAGATGTCTACTAACGAAATCCAAAGACTGGAGTGGATCCGACGACATCGAATTTTTCACCTAAAAAAATGTACAGTGTATAGTAAGGATTTTAGAGCCTTTCCATGGCTCTTCTTCCAACTGCCACAGCGGCCCAACTAGGCGTACCTACGACCTGTGCGCACCTGTGGTTATGTGTTGAGATGTCTACTAACGAAATCCAAAGACTGGAGTGGATCCGACGACATCGAATTTTTCACCTAAAAAAATGTACAGTGTATAGTAAGGATTTTAGAGCCTTTCCATGGCTCTTCTTCCAACTGCCACAGCGGCCCAACTAGGCGTACCTACGGCCTGTGCGCACTTGTGGTTATGTGTTGAGATGTGTATTAACGAAATCCAAAGACTGGAGTGGATCCGACGACATCGAATTTTTCACCTAAAAAAATTTACAGTGTATAGTAAGGATTTTAGAGCCTTTCCATGGCTCTTCTTCCAACTGCCACAGCGGCCCAACTAGGCGTACCTACGACATGTGCGCACCTGTGGTTATGTGTTGAGATGTGTATTAACGAAATCCAAAGACTGGAGTGGATCCGACGACATCGAATTTTTCACCTAAAAAAATGTACAGTGTATAGTAAGGATTTTGGAGCCTTTCCATGGCTCATCTTCCAACTGCCACAGCGGCCCAACTAGGCGTACCTACGACCTGTGCGCACCTGTGGTTATGTGTTGAGATGTCTACTAACGAAATCCAAAGACTGGAGTGGATCCGACGACATCGAATTTTTCACCTAAAAAAATGTACAGTGTATAGTAATAATTTCGGAGCCTTCCATGGCTCATCTTCCAACTGCCATAGCGGCCCAACTAGGCGTACCTACGACCTGTGCGCACCTGTGGTTATGTGTTGAGATGTCTACTAACGAAATCCAAAGACTGGAGTGGATCCGACGACATCGAATTTTTCACCTAAAAAAATGTACAGTGTATAGTAAGGTTTTTGGAGCCTTCCATGGCTCTTCTTCCAACTGCCACAGCGGCCCAATTAGTCGTACCTACGACCTGTGCGCACCTGTGGTTATGTGTTGAGATGTCTACTAACGAAATCCAAAGACTGGAGTGGATCCGACGACATCGAATTTTTCACCTAAAAAAATGTACAGTGTATAGTAAGGATTTTAGAGCCTTTCCATGGCTCTTCTTCCAACTGCCACAGCGGCCCAACTAGGCGTACCTACGACCTGTGCGCACCTGTGGTTATGTGTTGAGATGTGTATTAACGAAATCCAAAGACTGGAGTGGATCCGACGACATCGAATTTTTCACCTAAAAAAATGTACAGTGTATAGTAAGGTTTTTGGAGCCTTCCATGGCTCATCTTCCAACTGCCACAGCGGCCCAACTAGTCGTACCTACGACCTGTGCGCACCTGTGGTTATGTGTTGAGATGTCTACTAACGAAATCCAAAGACTGGAGTGGATCCGACGACATCGAATTTTTCACCTAAAAAAATGTACAGTGTATAGTAAGGATTTTAGAGCCTTTCCATGGCTCTTTTTCCAACTGCCACAGCGGCCCAACTAGGCGTACCTACGACCTGTGCGCACCTGTGGTTATGTGTTGAGATGTCTACTAACGAAATCCAAAGACTGGAGTGGATCCGACGACATCGAATTTTTCACCTAAAAAAATGTACAGTGTATAGTAAGGATTTTAGAGCCTTTCCATGGCTCTTCTTCCAACTGCCACAGCGGCCCAACTAGGCGTACCTACGACCTGTGCGCACCTGTGGTTATGTGTTGAGATGTGTATTAACGAAATCCAAAGACTGGAGTGTATCCGACGACAACGAATTTTTCACCTAAAAAAATGTACAGTGTATAGTAAGGATTTCGGAGCTTTCCATGGCTCATCTTCCAACTGCCATAGCGGCTCAACTAGGCGTACCTACGACCTGTGCGCACCTGTGGTTATGTGTTGAGATGTTTACTAACGAAATCCAAAGACTGGAGTGGATCCGACGACATCGAATTTTTCACCTAAAAAAATGTACAGTGTATAGTAAGGATTTTAGAGCCTTTCCATGGCTCTTCTTCCAACTGCCACAGCGGCCCAACTAGGCGTACCTACGACCTGTGCGCACCTGTGGTTATGTGTTGAGATGTGTATTAACGAAATCCAAAGACTGGAGTGGATCCGACGACATCGAATTTTTCACCTAAAAAAATGTACAGTGTATAGTAAGGATTTTAGAGCCTTTCCATGGCTCTTCTTCCAACTGCCACAGCGGCCCAACTAGGCGTACCTACGAACTGTGCGCACCTGTGGTTATGTGTTGAGATGTCTATTAACGAAATCCAAAGACTGGAGTGGATCCGACGACATCGAATTTTTCCCCTAAAAAAATGTACAGTAAGGATTTTAGAGCCTTTCCATGGCTCTTCTTCCAACTGCCACAGCGGCCCAACTAGGCGTACCTACGACCTGTGCGCACCTGTGGTTATGTGTTGAGATGTGTATTAACGAAATCCAAAGACTGGAGTGGATCCGACGACATCGAATTTTTCACCTAAAAAAATGTACAGTGTATAGTAAGGATTTTAGAGCCTTTCCATGGCTCTTCTTCCAACTGCCACAGCGGCCCAACTAGGCGTACCTACGACCTGTGCGCACCTGTGGTTATGTGTTGAGATGTTTACTAACGAAATCCAAAGACTGGAGTGGATCCGACGACATCGAATTTTTCACCTAAAAAAATGTACAGTGTATAGTAAGGATTTTAGAGCCTTTCCATGGCTCTTCTTCCAACTGCCACAGCGGCCCAACTAGGCGTACCTACGACCTGTGCGCACCTGTGGTTATGTGGAGTGGATCCGACGACATCGAATTTTTCACCTAAAAAAATGTACAGTGTATAGTAAGGATTTTAGAGCCTTTCCATGGCTCTTCTTCCAACTGCCACAGCGGCCCAACTAGGCGTACCTACGACCTGTGCGCACCTGTGGTTATGTGTTGAGATGTTTACTAACGAAATCCAAAGACTGGAGTGGATCCGACGACATCGAATTTTTCACCTAAAAAAATGTACAGTGTATAGTAAGGATTTTAGAGCCTTTCCATGGCTCTTCTTCCAACTGCCACAGCGGCCCAACTAGGCGTACCTACGACCTGTGCGCACCTGTGGTTATGTGTTGAGATGTGTATTAACGAAATCCAAAGACTGGAGTGGATCCGACGACATCGAATTTTTCACCTAAAAAAATGTACAGTGTATAGTAAGGATTTTAGAGCCTTTCCATGGCTCTTCTTCCAACTGCCACAGCGGCCCAACTAGGCGTACCTACGACCTGTGCGCACCTGTGGTTATGTGTTGAGATGTGTATTAACGAAATCCAAAGACTGGAGTGGATCCGACGACATCGAATTTTTCACCTAAAAAAATGTACAGTGCCTTTCCATGGCTCATCTTCCAACTGCCACAGCGGCCCAACTAGGCGTACCTACGACCTGTGCGCACCTGTGGTTATGTGGAGTGGATCCGACGACATCGAATTTTTCACCTAAAAAAATGTACAGTGTATAGTAAGGATTTTGGAGCCTTTCCATGGCTCATCTTCCAACTGCCACAGCGGCCCAACTAGGCGTACCTACGACCTGTGCGCACCTGTGGTTATGTGTTGAGATGTCTACTAACGAAATCCAAAGACTGGAGTGGATCCGACGACATCGAATTTTTCACCTAAAAAAATGTACAGTGTATAGTAAGGATTTTAGAGCCTTTCCATGGCTCTTCTTCCAACTGCCACAGCGGCCCAACTAGGCGTACCTACGACCTGTGCGCACCTGTGGTTATGTGTTGAGATGTGTATTAACGAAATCCAAAGACTGGAGTGGATCCGACGACATCGAATTTTTCACCTAAAAAAATGTACAGTGCCTTTCCATGGCTCATCTTCCAACTGCCACAGCGGCCCAACTAGGCGTACCTACGACCTGTGCGCACCTGTGGTTATGTGGAGTGGATCCGACGACATCGAATTTTTCACCTAAAAAAATGTACAGTGTATAGTAAGGATTTTGGAGCCTTTCCATGGCTCATCTTCCAACTGCCACAGCGGCCCAACTAGGCGTACCTACGACCTGTGCGCACCTGTGGTTATGTGGAGTGGATCCGACGACATCGAATTTTTCACCTAAAAAAATGTACAGTGTATAGTAAGGATTTTGGAGCCTTTCCATGGCTCTTCTTCCAACTGCCACAGCGGCCCAACTAGGCGTACCTACGACCTGTGCGCACCTGTGGTTATGTGTTGAGATGTTTACTAACGAAATCCAAAGACTGGAGTGGATCCGACGACATCGAATTTTTCACCTAAAAAAATGTACAGTGTATAGTAAGGATTTTAGAGCCTTTCCATGGCTCTTCTTCCAACTGCCACAGCGGCCCAACTAGGCGTACCTACGACCTGTGCGCACCTGTGGTTATGTGTTGAGATGTCTACTAACGAAATCCAAAGACTGGAGTGGATCCGACGACATCGAATTTTTCACCTAAAAAAATGTACAGTGTATAGTAAGGATTTTAGAGCCTTTCCATGGCTCTTCTTCCAACTGCCACAGCGGCCCAACTAGGCGTACCTACGACCTGTGCGCACCTGTGGTTATGTGTTGAGATGTTTACTAACGAAATCCAAAGACTGGAGTGGATCCGACGACATCGAATTTTTCACCTAAAAAAATGTACAGTGTATAGTAAGGATTTTAGAGCCTTTCCATGGCTCTTCTTCCAACTGCCACAGCGGCCCAACTAGGCGTACCTACGACCTGTGCGCACCTGTGGTTATGTGTTGAGATGTCTACTAACGAAATCCAAAGACTGGAGTGGATCCGACGACATCGAATTTTTCACCTAAAAAAATGTACAGTGTATAGTAAGGATTTTAGAGCCTTTCCATGGCTCTTCTTCCAACTGCCACAGCGGCCCAACTAGGCGTACCTACGACCTGTGCGCACCTGTGGTTATGTGTTGAGATGTCTACTAACGAAATCCAAAGACTGGAGTGGATCCGACGACATCGAATTTTTCACCTAAAAAAATGTACAGTGTATAGTAAGGATTTTAGAGCCTTTCCATGGCTCTTCTTCCAACTGCCACAGCGGCCCAACTAGGCGTACCTACGACCTGTGCGCACCTGTGGTTATGTGTTGAGATGTGTATTAACGAAATCCAAAGACTGGAGTGGATCCGACGACATCGAATTTTTCACCTAAAAAAATGTACAGTGTATAGTAAGGATTTTGGAGCCTTTCCATGGCTCATCTTCCAACTGCCACAGCGGCCCAACTAGGCGTACCTACGACCTGTGCGCACCTGTGGTTATGTGTTGAGATGTGTATTAACGAAATCCAAAGACTGGAGTGGATCCGACGACATCGAATTTTTCACCTAAAAAAATGTACAGTGTATAGTAAGGATTTTAGAGCCTTTCCATGGCTCTTCTTCCAACTGCCACAGCGGCCCAACTAGGCGTACCTACGACCTGTGCGCACCTGTGGTTATGTGTTGAGATGTCTACTAACGAAATCCAAAGACTGGAGTGGATCCGACGACATCGAATTTTTCACCTAAAAAAATGTACAGTGTATAGTAAGGATTTTAGAGCCTTTCCATGGCTCTTCTTCCAACTGCCACAGCGGCCCAACTAGGCGTACCTACGACCTGTGCGCACCTGTGGTTATGTGTTGAGATGTTTACTAACGAAATCCAAAGACTGGAGTGGATCCGACGACATCGAATTTTTCACCTAAAAAAATGTACAGTGTATAGTAAGGATTTTAGAGCCTTTCCATGGCTCTTCTTCCAACTGCCACAGCGGCCCAACTAGGCGTACCTACGACCTGTGCGCACCTGTGGTTATGTGTTGAGATGTGTATTAACGAAATCCAAAGACTGGAGTGGATCCGACGACATCGAATTTTTCCCCTAAAAAAATGTACAGTAAGGATTTTAGAGCCTTTCCATGGCTCATCTTCCAACTGCCACAGCGGCCCAACTAGGCGTACCTACGACCTGTGCGCACCTGTGGTTATGTGTTGAGATGTGTATTAACGAAATCCAAAGACTGGAGTGGATCCGACGACATCGAATTTTTCACCTAAAAAAATGTACAGTGTATAGTAAGGATTTTAGAGCCTTTCCATGGCTCTTCTTCCAACTGCCACAGCGGCCCAACTAGGCGTACCTACGACCTGTGCGCACCTGTGGTTATGTGTTGAGATGTGTATTAACGAAATCCAAAGACTGGAGTGGATCCGACGACATCGAATTTTTCCCCTAAAAAAATGTACAGTAAGGATTTTAGAGCCTTTCCATGGCTCTTCTTCCAACTGCCACAGCGGCCCAACTAGGCGTACCTACGACCTGTGCGCACCTGTGGTTATGTGTTGAGATGTGTATTAACGAAATCCAAAGACTGGAGTGGATCCGACGACATCGAATTTTTCACCTAAAAAAATGTACAGTGTATAGTAAGGATTTTAGAGCCTTTCCATGGCTCTTCTTCCAACTGCCACAGCGGCCCAACTAGGCGTACCTACGACCTGTGCGCACCTGTGGTTATGTGTTGAGATGTTTACTAACGAAATCCAAAGACTGGAGTGGATCCGACGACATCGAATTTTTCACCTAAAAAAATGTACAGTGTATAGTAAGGATTTTAGAGCCTTTCCATGGCTCTTCTTCCAACTGCCACAGCGGCCCAACTAGGCGTACCTACGACCTGTGCGCACCTGTGGTTATGTGTTGAGATGTGTATTAACGAAATCCAAAGACTGGAGTGGATCCGACGACATCGAATTTTTCCCCTAAAAAAATGTACAGTAAGGATTTTAGAGCCTTTCCATGGCTCTTCTTCCAACTGCCACAGCGGCCCAACTAGGCGTACCTACGACCTGTGCGCACCTGTGGTTATGTGTTGAGATGTGTATTAACGAAATCCAAAGACTGGAGTGGATCCGACGACATCGAATTTTTCACCTAAAAAAATGTACAGTGTATAGTAAGGATTTTAGAGCCTTTCCATGGCTCTTCTTCCAACTGCCACAGCGGCCCAACTAGGCGTACCTACGACCTGTGCGCACCTGTGGTTATGTGTTGAGATGTTTACTAACGAAATCCAAAGACTGGAGTGGATCCGACGACATCGAATTTTTCACCTAAAAAAATGTACAGTGTATAGTAAGGATTTTAGAGCCTTTCCATGGCTCTTCTTCCAACTGCCACAGCGGCCCAACTAGGCGTACCTACGACCTGTGCGCACCTGTGGTTATGTGTTGAGATGTGTATTAACGAAATCCAAAGACTGGAGTGGATCCGACGACATCGAATTTTTCACCTAAAAAAATGTACAGTGTATAGTAAGGATTTTGGAGCCTTTCCATGGCTCATCTTCCAACTGCCACAGCGGCCCAACTAGGCGTACCTACGACCTGTGCGCACCTGTGGTTATGTGGAGTGGATCCGACGACATCGAATTTTTCACCTAAAAAAATGTACAGTGTATAGTAAGGATTTTGGAGCCTTTCCATGGCTCATCTTCCAACTGCCACAGCGGCCCAACTAGGCGTACCTACGACCTGTGCGCACCTGTGGTTATGTGTTGAGATGTCTACTAACGAAATCCAAAGACTGGAGTGGATCCGACGACATCGAATTTTTCACCTAAAAAAATGTACAGTGTATAGTAAGGATTTTAGAGCCTTTCCATGGCTCTTCTTCCAACTGCCACAGCGGCCCAACTAGGCGTACCTACGAACTGTGCGCACCTGTGGTTATGTGTTGAGATGTCTATTAACGAAATCCAAAGACTGGAGTGGATCCGACGACATCGAATTTTTCCCCTAAAAAAATGTACAGTAAGGATTTTAGAGCCTTTCCATGGCTCTTCTTCCAACTGCCACAGCGGCCCAACTAGGCGTACCTACGACCTGTGCGCACCTGTGGTTATGTGTTGAGATGTGTATTAACGAAATCCAAAGACTGGAGTGGATCCGACGACATCGAATTTTTCACCTAAAAAAATGTACAGTGTATAGTAAGGATTTTAGAGCCTTTCCATGGCTCTTCTTCCAACTGCCACAGCGGCCCAACTAGGCGTACCTACGACCTGTGCGCACCTGTGGTTATGTGTTGAGATGTTTACTAACGAAATCCAAAGACTGGAGTGGATCCGACGACATCGAATTTTTCACCTAAAAAAATGTACAGTGTATAGTAAGGATTTTAGAGCCTTTCCATGGCTCTTCTTCCAACTGCCACAGCGGCCCAACTAGGCGTACCTACGACCTGTGCGCACCTGTGGTTATGTGTTGAGATGTCTACTAACGAAATCCAAAGACTGGAGTGGATCCGACGACATCGAATTTTTCACCTAAAAAAATGTACAGTGTATAGTAAGGATTTTGGAGCCTTTCCATGGCTCATCTTCCAACTGCCACAGCGGCCCAATTAGGCGTACCTACGACCTGTGCGCACCTGTGGTTATGTGTTGAGATGTGTATTAACGAAATCCAAAGACTGGAGTGGATCCGACGACATCGAATTTTTCACCTAAAAAAATGTACAGTGTATAGTAAGGATTTTAGAGCCTTTCCATGGCTCTTTTTCCAACTGCCACAGCGGCCCAACTAGGCGTACCTACGAACTGTGCGCACCTGTGGTTATGTGTTGAGATGTCTATTAACGAAATCCAAAGACTGGAGTGGATCCGACGACATCGAATTTTTCCCCTAAAAAAATGTACAGTGTATAGTAAGGATTTTAGAGCCTTTCCATGGCTCTTCTTCCAACTGCCACAGCGGCCCAACTAGGCGTACCTACGACCTGTGCGCACCTGTGGTTATGTGTTGAGATGTGTATTAACGAAATCCAAAGACTGGAGTGGATCCGACGACATCGAATTTTTCACCTAAAAAAATGTACAGTGTATAGTAAGGATTTTGGAGCCTTTCCATGGCTCATCTTCCAACTGCCACAGCGGCCCAACTAGGCGTACCTACGACCTGTGCGCACCTGTGGTTATGTGTTCAGATGTCTACTAACGAAATCCAAAGACTGGAGTGGATCCGACGACATCGAATTTTTCACCTAAAAAAATGTACAGTGTATAGTAAGGATTTTGGAGCCTTTCCATGGCTCATCTTCCAACTGCCACAGCGGCCCAACTAGGCGTACCTACGACCTGTGCTCACCTGTGGTTATGTGTTGAGATGTGTATTAACGAAATCCAAAGACTGGAGTGGATCCGACGACATCGAATTTTTCACCTAAAAAAATGTACAGTGTATAGTAAGGATTTTAGAGCCTTTCCATGGCTCTTCTTCCAACTGCCACAGCGGCCCAACTAGGCGTACCTACGACCTGTGCGCACCTGTGGTTATGTGTTGAGATGTCTACTAACGAAATCCAAAGACTGGAGTGGATCCGACGACATCGAATTTTTCACCTAAAAAAATGTACAGTGTATAGTAAGGATTTTGGAGCCTTTCCATGGCTCATCTTCCAACTGCCACAGCGGCCCAACTAGGCGTACCTACGACCTGTGCTCACCTGTGGTTATGTGTTGAGATGTGTATTAACGAAATCCAAAGACTGGAGTGGATCCGACGACATCGAATTTTTCACCTAAAAAAATGTACAGTGTATAGTAAGGATTTTAGAGCCTTTCCATGGCTCTTCTTCCAACTGCCACAGCGGCCCAAGTAGGCGTACCTACGACCTGTGCGCACCTGTGGTTATGTGTTGAGATGTCTACTAACGAAATCCAAAGACTGGAGTGGATCCGACGACATCGAATTTTTCACCTAAAAAAATGTACAGTGTATAGTAAGGATTTTGGAGCCTTTCCATGGCTCATCTTCCAACTGCCACAGCGGCCCAACTAGGCGTACCTACGACCTGTGCTCACCTGTGGTTATGTGTTGAGATGTGTATTAACGAAATCCAAAGACTGGAGTGGATCCGACGACATCGAATTTTTCACCTAAAAAAATGTACAGTGTATAGTAAGGATTTTAGAGCCTTTCCATGGCTCTTCTTCCAACTGCCACAGCGGCCCAACTAGGCGTACCTACGACCTGTGCGCACCTGTGGTTATGTGTTGAGATGTCTACTAACGAAATCCAAAGACTGGAGTGGATCCGACGACATCGAATTTTTCACCTAAAAAAATGTACAGTGTATAGTAAGGATTTTAGAGCCTTTCCATGGCTCTTCTTCCAACTGCCACAGCGGCCCAACTAGGCGTACCTATGACCTGTGCGCACCTGTGGTTATGTGTTGAGATGTCTACTAACGAGATCCAAAGACTGGAGTGGATCCGACGACATCGAATTTTTCACCTAAAAAAATGTACAGTGTATAGTAAGGATTTTGGAGCCTTTCCATGGCTCATCTTCCAACTGCCACAGCGGCCCAACTAGGCGTACCTACGACCTGTGCGCACCTGTGGTTATGTGTTCAGATGTCTACTAACGAAATCCAAAGACTGGAGTGGATCCGACGACATCGAATTTTTCACCTAAAAAAATGTACAGTGTATAGTAAGGATTTTGGAGCCTTTCCATGGCTCATCTTCCAACTGCCACAGCGGCCCAACTAGGCGTACCTACGACCTGTGCGCACCTGTGGTTATGTGTTCAGATGTCTACTAACGAAATCCAAAGACTGGAGTGGATCCGACGACATCGAATTTTTCACCTAAAAAAATGTACAGTGTATAGTAAGGATTTTGGAGCCTTTCCATGGCTCATCTTCCAACTGCCACAGCGGCCCAACTAGGCGTACCTACGACCTGTGCTCACCTGTGGTTATGTGTTGAGATGTGTATTAACGAAATCCAAAGACTGGAGTGGATCCGACGACATCGAATTTTTCACCTAAAAAAATGTACAGTGTATAGTAAGGATTTTGGAGCCTTTCCATGGCTCATCTTCCAACTGCCACAGCGGCCCAACTAGGCGTACCTACGACCTGTGCTCACCTGCGGTTATGTGTTGAGATGTGTATTAACGAAATCCAAAGACTGGAGTGGATCCGACGACATCGAATTTTTCACCTAAAAAAATGTACAGTGTATAGTAAGGTTTTTGGAGCCTTCCATGGCTCATCTTCCAACTGCCACAGCGGCCCAACTAGGCGTACCTACGACCTGTGCGCACCTGTGGTTATGTGTTGAGATGTGTATTAACGAAATCCAAAGACTGGAGTGGATCCGACGACATCGAATTTTTCACCTAAAAAAATGTACAGTGTATAGTAAGGATTTTGGAGCCTTTCCATGGCTCATCTTCCAACTGCCACAGCGGCCCAACTAGGCGTACCTACGACCTGTGCTCACCTGTGGTTATGTGTTGAGATGTGTATTAACGAAATCCAAAGACTGGAGTGGATCCGACGACAACGAATTTTTCACCTAAAAAAATGTACAGTGTATAGTAAGGATTTTGGAGCCTTTCCATGGCTCATCTTCCAACTGCCACAGCGGCCCAACTAGGCGTACCTACGACCTGTGCTCACCTGCGGTTATGTGTTGAGATGTGTATTAACGAAATCCAAAGACTGGAGTGGATCCGACGACATCGAATTTTTCACCTAAAAAAATGTACAGTGTATAGTAAGGTTTTTGGAGCCTTCCATGGCTCATCTTCCAACTGCCACAGCGGCCCAACTAGGCGTACCTACGACCTGTGCGCACCTGTGGTTATGTGTTGAGATGTGTATTAACGAAATCCAAAGACTGGAGTGGATCCGACGACATCGAATTTTTCACCTAAAAAAATGTACAGTGTATAGTAAGGTTTTTGGAGCCTTCCATGGCTCTTCTTCCAACTGCCACAGCGGCCCAACTAGGCGTACCTACGACCTGTGCGCACCTGTGGTTATGTGTTGAGATGTCTACTAACGAAATCCAAAGACTGGAGTGGATCCGACGACATCGAATTTTTCACCTAAAAGAATGTACAGTGTATAGTAAGGATTTTGGAGCCTTTCCATGGCTCATCTTCCAACTGCCACAGCGGCCCAACTAGGCGTACCTACGACCTGTGCTCACCTGTGGTTATGTGTTGAGATGTGTATTAACGAAATCCAAAGACTGGAGTGGATCCGACGACATCGAATTTTTCACCTAAAAGAATGTACAGTGTATAGTAAGGATTTTGGAGCCTTTCCATGGCTCATCTTCCAACTGCCACAGCGGCCCAACTAGGCGTACCTACGACCTGTGCGCACCTGTGGTTATGTGTTGAGATGTCTACTAACGAAATCCAAAGACTGGAGTGGATCCGACGACATCGAATTTTTCACCTAAAAAAATGTACAGTGTATAGTAAGGTTTTTGGAGCCTTCCATAGCTCTTCTTCCAACTGCCACAGCGGCCCAACTAGGCGTACCTACGACCTGTACGCACCTGTGGTTATGTGTTGAGATGTCTATTAACGAAATCCAAAGACTGGAGTGGATCCGACGACATCGAATTTTTCACCTAAAAAAATGTACAGTGCCTTTCCATGGCTCTTCTTCCAACTGCCACAGCGGCCCAACTAGGCGTACCTACGACCTGTGCGCACCTGTGGTTATGTGTTGAGATGTCTATTAACGAAATCCAAAGACTGGAGTGGATCCGACGACATCGAATTTTTCACCTAAAAATATGTACAGTGCCTTTCCATGGCTCTTCTTCCAACTGCCACAGCGGCCCAACTAGGCGTACCTACGACCTGTGCGCACCTGTGGTTATGTGTAGAGATGTGTATTAACGAAATCCAAAGACTGGAGTGGATCCGACGACATCGAATTTTTCACCTAAAAAAATGTACAGTGTATAGTAAGGATTTTGGAGCCTTTCCATGGCTCATCTTCCAACTGCCACAGCGGCCCAACTAGGCGTACCTACGACCTGTACGCACCTGTGGTTATGTGTTGAGATGTCTATTAACGAAATCCAAAGACTGGAGTGGATCCGACGACATCGAATTTTTCACCTAAAAAAATGTACAGTGCCTTTCCATGGCTCTTCTTCCAACTGCCACAGCGGCCCAACTAGGCGTACCTACGACCTGTACGCACCTGTGGTTATGTGTTGAGATGTCTATTAACGAAATCCAAAGACTGGAGTGGATCCGACGACATCGAATTTTTCACCTAAAAAAATGTACAGTGTATAGTAAGGTTTTTGGAGCCTTCCATGGCTCTTCTTCCAACTGCCACAGCGGCCCAACTAGGCGTACCTACGACCTGTGCGCACCTGTGGTTATGTGTTGAGATGTCTACTAACGAAATCCAAAGACTGGAGTGGATCCGACGACATCGAATTTTTCACCTAAAAAAATGTACAGTGTATAGTAAGGATTTTGGAGCCTTTCCATGGCTCATCTTCCAACTGCCACAGCGGCCCAACTAGGCGTACCTACGACCTGTGCGCACCTGTGGGTATGTGTTGAGATGTCTACTAACGAAATCCAAAGACTGGAGTGGATCCGACGACATCGAATTTTTCACCTAAAAAAATGTACAGTGTATAGTAAGGATTTTGGAGCCTTTCCATGGCTCATCTTCCAACTGCCACAGCGGCCCAACTAGGCGTACCTACGACCTGTACGCACCTGTGGTTATGTGTTGAGATGTCTATTAACGAAATCCAAAGACTGGAGTGGATCCGACGACATCGAATTTTTCACCTAAAAAAATGTACAGTGCCTTTCCATGGCTCTTCTTCCAACTGCCACAGCGGCCCAACTAGGCGTACCTACGACCTGTACGCACCTGTGGTTATGTGTTGAGATGTCTATTAACGAAATCCAAAGACTGGAGTGGATCCGACGACATCGAATTTTTCACCTAAAAAAATGTACAGTGTATAGTAAGGATTTTAGAGCCTTTCCATGGCTCTTCTTCCAACTGCCACAGCGGCCCAACTAGGCGTACCTACGACCTGTGCGCACCTGTGGTTATGTGTAGAGATGTGTATTAACGAAATCCAAAGACTGGAGTGGATCCGACGACATCGAATTTTTCACCTAAAAAAATGTTCAGTGCCTTTCCATGGCTCTTCTTCCAACTGCCACAGCGGCCCAACTAGGCGTACCTACGACCTGTACGCACCTGTGGTTATGTGTTGAGATGTCTATTAACGAAATCCAAAGACTGGAGTGGATCCGACGACATCGAATTTTTCACCTAAAAAAATGTACAGTGTATAGTAAGGTTTTTGGAGCCTTCCATGGCTCTTCTTCCAACTGCCACAGCGGCCCAACTAGGCGTACCTACGACCTGTGCGCACCTGTGGTTATGTGTTGAGATGTCTACTAACGAAATCCAAAGACTGGAGTGGATCCGACGACATCGAATTTTTCACCTAAAAAAATGTACTGTGTATAGTAAGGATTTTGGAGCCTTTCCATGGCTCATCTTCCAACTGCCACAGCGGCCCAACTAGGCGTACCTACGACCTGTGCTCACCTGTGGTTATGTGTTGAGATGTGTATTAACGAAATCCAAAGACTGGAGTGGATCCGACGACATCGAATTTTTCACCTAAAAAAATGTACAGTGTATAGTAAGGATTTTGGAGCCTTTCCATGGCTCATCTTCCAACTGCCACAGCGGCCCAACTAGGCGTACCTACGACCTGTGCTCACCTGTGGTTATGTGTTGAAATGTGTATTAACGAAATCCAAAGACTGGAGTGGATCCGACGACATCGAATTTTTCACCTAAAAAAATGTACAGTGTATAGTAAGGATTTTGGAGCCTTTCCATGGCTCATCTTCCAACTGCCACAGCGGCCCAACTAGGCGTACCTACGACCTGTGCGCACCTGTGGGTATGTGTTGAGATGTCTATTAACGAAATCCAAAGACTGGAGTGGATCCGACGACATCGAATTTTTCACCTAAAAAAATGTACAGTGCCTTTCCATGGCTCATCTTCCAACTGCCACAGCGGCCCAACTAGGCGTACCTACGACCTGTGCGCACCTGTGGTTATGTGTTGAGATGTCTATTAACGAAATCCAAAGACTGGAGTGGATCCGACGACATCGAATTTTTCACCTAAAAATATGTACAGTGCCTTTCCATGGCTCTTCTTCCAACTGCCACAGCGGCCCAACTAGGCGTACCTACGACCTGTGCGCACCTGTGGTTATGTGTAGAGATGTGTATTAACGAAATCCAAAGACTGGAGTGGATCCGACGACATCGAATTTTTCACCTAAAAAAATGTACAGTGTATAGTAAGGATTTTAGAGCCTTTCCATGGCTCTTCTTCCAACTGCCACAGCGGCCCAACTAGGCGTACCTACGACCTGTGCGCACCTGTGGTTATGTGTAGAGATGTGTATTAACGAAATCCAAAGACTGGAGTGGATCCGACGACATCGAATTTTTCACCTAAAAAAATGTACAGTGCCTTTCCATGGCTCTTCTTCCAACTGCCACAGCGGCCCAACTAGGCGTACCTACGACCTGTGCGCACCTGTGGTTATGTGTTGAGATGTCTATTAACGAAATCCAAAGACTGGAGTGGATCCGACGACATCGAATTTTTCACCTAAAAAAATGTACAGTGCCTTTCCATGGCTCATCTTCCAACTGCCACAGCGGCCCAACTAGGCGTACCTACGACCTGTGCGCACCTGTGGTTATGTGTAGAGATGTGTATTAACGAAATCCAAAGACTGGAGTGGATCCGACGACATCGAATTTTTCACCTAAAAAAATGTACAGTGTATAGTAAGGATTTTAGAGCCTTTCCATGGCTCTTCTTCCAACTGCCACAGCGGCCCAACTAGGCGTACCTACGACCTGTGCGCACCTGTGGTTATGTGTAGAGATGTGTATTAACGAAATCCAAAGACTGGAGTGGATCCGACGACATCGAATTTTTCACCTAAAAAAATGTACAGTGTATAGTAAGGATTTTAGAGCCTTTCCATGGCTCTTCTTCCAACTGCCACAGCGGCCCAACTAGGCGTACCTACGACCTGTGCGCACCTGTGGTTATGTGTAGAGATGTGTATTAACGAAATCCAAAGACTGGAGTGGATCCGACGACATCGAATTTTTCACCTAAAAAAATGTACAGTGTATAGTAAGGATTTTAGAGCCTTTCCATGGCTCTTCTTCCAACTGCCACAGCGGCCCAACTAGGCGTACCTACGACCTGTGCGCACCTGTGGTTATGTGTAGAGATGTGTATTAACGAAATCCAAAGACTGGAGTGGATCCGACGACATCGAATTTTTCACCTAAAAAAATGTACAGTGCCTTTCCATGGCTCTTCTTCCAACTGCCACAGCGGCCCAACTAGGCGTACCTACGACCTGTGCGCACCTGTGGTTATGTGTTGAGATGTCTATTAACGAAATCCAAAGACTGGAGTGGATCCGACGACATCGAATTTTTCACCTAAAAAAATGTACAGTGCCTTTCCATGGCTCTTCTTCCAACTGCCACAGCGGCCCAACTAGGCGTACCTACGACCTGTGCGCACCTGTGGTTATGTGTTGAGATGTGTATTAACGAAATCCAAAGACTGGAGTGGATCCGACGACATCGAATTTTTCACCTAAAAAAATGTACAGTGTATAGTAAGGATTTTGGAGCCTTTCCATGGCTCATCTTCCAACTGCCACAGCGGCCCAACTAGGCGTACCTACGACCTGTACGCACCTGTGGTTATGTGTTGAGATGTCTATTAACGAAATCCAAAGACTGGAGTGGATCCGACGACATCGAATTTTTCACCTAAAAAAATGTACAGTGCCTTTCCATGGCTCATCTTCCAACTGCCACAGCGGCCCAACTAGGCGTACCTACGACCTGTGCGCACCTGTGGTTATGTGTTGAGATGTCTATTAACGAAATCCAAAGACTGGAGTGGATCCGACGACATCGAATTTTTCACCTAAAAATATGTACAGTGCCTTTCCATGGCTCTTCTTCCAACTGCCACAGCGGCCCAACTAGGCGTACCTACGACCTGTGCGCACCTGTGGTTATGTGTAGAGATGTGTATTAACGAAATCCAAAGACTGGAGTGGATCCGACGACATCGAATTTTTCACCTAAAAAAATGTACAGTGTATAGTAAGGATTTTAGAGCCTTTCCATGGCTCTTCTTCCAACTGCCACAGCGGCCCAACTAGGCGTACCTACGACCTGTGCGCACCTGTGGTTATGTGTAGAGATGTGTATTAACGAAATCCAAAGACTGGAGTGGATCCGACGACATCGAATTTTTCACCTAAAAAAATGTACAGTGCCTTTCCATGGCTCTTCTTCCAACTGCCACAGCGGCCCAACTAGGCGTACCTACGACCTGTGCGCACCTGTGGTTATGTGTTGAGATGTCTATTAACGAAATCCAAAGACTGGAGTGGATCCGACGACATCGAATTTTTCACCTAAAAAAATGTACAGTGCCTTTCCATGGCTCATCTTCCAACTGCCACAGCGGCCCAACTAGGCGTACCTACGACCTGTGCGCACCTGTGGTTATGTGTAGAGATGTGTATTAACGAAATCCAAAGACTGGAGTGGATCCGACGACATCGAATTTTTCACCTAAAAAAATGTACAGTGTATAGTAAGGATTTTAGAGCCTTTCCATGGCTCTTCTTCCAACTGCCACAGCGGCCCAACTAGGCGTACCTACGACCTGTGCGCACCTGTGGTTATGTGTAGAGATGTGTATTAACGAAATCCAAAGACTGGAGTGGATCCGACGACATCGAATTTTTCACCTAAAAAAATGTACAGTGCCTTTCCATGGCTCTTCTTCCAACTGCCACAGCGGCCCAACTAGGCGTACCTACGACCTGTGCGCACCTGTGGTTATGTGTTGAGATGTCTATTAACGAAATCCAAAGACTGGAGTGGATCCGACGACATCGAATTTTTCACCTAAAAAAATGTACAGTGCCTTTCCATGGCTCATCTTCCAACTGCCACAGCGGCCCAACTAGGCGTACCTACGACCTGTGCGCACCTGTGGTTATGTGTTGAGATGTCTATTAACGAAATCCAAAGACTGGAGTGGATCCGACGACATCGAATTTTTCACCTAAAAATATGTACAGTGCCTTTCCATGGCTCTTCTTCCAACTGCCACAGCGGCCCAACTAGGCGTACCTACGACCTGTGCGCACCTGTGGTTATGTGTAGAGATGTGTATTAACGAAATCCAAAGACTGGAGTGGATCCGACGACATCGAATTTTTCACCTAAAAAAATGTACAGTGTATAGTAAGGATTTTAGAGCCTTTCCATGGCTCTTCTTCCAACTGCCACAGCGGCCCAACTAGGCGTACCTACGACCTGTGCGCACCTGTGGTTATGTGTAGAGATGTGTATTAACGAAATCCAAAGACTGGAGTGGATCCGACGACATCGAATTTTTCACCTAAAAAAATGTACAGTGTATAGTAAGGATTTTAGAGCCTTTCCATGGCTCTTCTTCCAACTGCCACAGCGGCCCAACTAGGCGTACCTACGACCTGTGCGCACCTGTGGTTATGTGTAGAGATGTGTATTAACGAAATCCAAAGACTGGAGTGGATCCGACGACATCGAATTTTTCACCTAAAAAAATGTACAGTGCCTTTCCATGGCTCTTCTTCCAACTGCCACAGCGGCCCAACTAGGCGTACCTACGACCTGTGCGCACCTGTGGTTATGTGTTGAGATGTCTACTAACGAAATCCAAAGACTGGAGTGGATCCGACGACATCGAATTTTTCACCTAAAAAAATGTACAGTGTATAGTAAGGATTTTAGAGCCTTTCCATGGCTCTTCTTCCAACTGCCACAGCGGCCCAACTAGGCGTACCTACGACCTGTGCGCACCTGTGGTTATGTGTAGAGATGTGTATTAACGAAATCCAAAGACTGGAGTGGATCCGACGACATCGAATTTTTCACCTAAAAATATGTACAGTGCCTTTCCATGGCTCTTCTTCCAACTGCCACAGCGGCCCAACTAGGCGTACCTACGACCTGTGCGCACCTGTGGTTATGTGTTGAGATGTCTATTAACGAAATCCAAAGACTGGAGTGGATCCGACGACATCGAATTTTTCACCTAAAAAAATGTACAGTGTATAGTAAGGATTTTAGAGCCTTTCCATGGCTCTTCTTCCAACTGCCACAGCGGCCCAACTAGGCGTACCTACGACCTGTGCGCACCTGTGGTTATGTGTAGAGATGTGTATTAACGAAATCCAAAGACTGGAGTGGATCCGACGACATCGAATTTTTCACCTAAAAAAATGTACAGTGCCTTTCCATGGCTCTTCTTCCAACTGCCACAGCGGCCCAACTAGGCGTACCTACGACCTGTGCGCACCTGTGGTTATGTGTTGAGATGTCTATTAACGAAATCCAAAGACTGGAGTGGATCCGACGACATCGAATTTTTCACCTAAAAAAATGTACAGTGTATAGTAAGGATTTTAGAGCCTTTCCATGGCTCTTCTTCCAACTGCCACAGCGGCCCAACTAGGCGTACCTACGACCTGTGCGCACCTGTGGTTATGTGTAGAGATGTGTATTAACGAAATCCAAAGACTGGAGTGGATCCGACGACATCGAATTTTTCACCTAAAAAAATGTACAGTGCCTTTCCATGGCTCTTCTTCCAACTGCCACAGCGGCCCAACTAGGCGTACCTACGACTTGTGCGCACCTGTGGTTATGTGTTGAGATGTCTACTAACGAAATCCAAAGACTGGAGTGGATCCGACGACATCGAATTTTTCACCTAAAAAAATGTACAGTGTATAGTAAGGATTTTAGAGCCTTTCCATGGCTCTTCTTCCAACTGCCACAGCGGCCCAACTAGGCGTACCTACGACCTGTGCGCACCTGTGGTTATGTGTAGAGATGTGTATTAACGAAATCCAAAGACTGGAGTGGATCCGACGACATCGAATTTTTCACCTAAAAAAATGTACAGTGTATAGTAAGGATTTTAGAGCCTTTCCATGGCTCTTCTTCCAACTGCCACAGCGGCCCAACTAGGCGTACCTACGACCTGTGCGCACCTGTGGTTATGTGTAGAGATGTGTATTAACGAAATCCAAAGACTGGAGTGGATCCGACGACATCGAATTTTTCACCTAAAAAAATGTACAGTGTATAGTAAGGATTTTAGAGCCTTTCCATGGCTCTTCTTCCAACTGCCACAGCGGCCCAACTAGGCGTACCTACGACCTGTGCGCACCTGTGGTTATGTGTAGAGATGTGTATTAACGAAATCCAAAGACTGGAGTGGATCCGACGACATCGAATTTTTCACCTAAAAAAATGTACAGTGTATAGTAAGGATTTTAGAGCCTTTCCATGGCTCTTCTTCCAACTGCCACAGCGGCCCAACTAGGCGTACCTACGACCTGTGCGCACCTGTGGTTATGTGTTGAGATGTGTATTAACGAAATCCAAAGACTGGAGTGGATCCGACGACATTGAATTTTTCACCTAAAATAATGTACAGTGTATAGTAAGGATTTTGGAGCCTTTCCATGGCTCATCTTCCAACTGCCACAGCGGCCCAACTAGGCGTACCTACGACCTGTGCGCACCTGTGGTTATGTGTTGAGATGTCTATTAACGAAATCCAAAGACTGGAGTGGATCCGACGACATCGAATTTTTCACCTAAAAAAATGTACAGTGTATAGTAAGGATTTTAGAGCCTTTCCATGGCTCTTCTTCCAACTGCCACAGCGGCCCAACTAGGCGTACCTACGACCTGTGCGCACCTGTGGTTATGTGTTGAGATGTCTATTAACGAAATCCAAAGACTGGAGTGGATCCGACGACATCGAATTTTTCACCTAAAAAAATGTACAGTGTATAGTAAGGATTTTAGAGCCTTTCCATGGCTCTTCTTCCAACTGCCACAGCGGCCCAACTAGGCGTACCTACGACCTGTGCGCACCTGTGGTTATGTGTTGAGATGTCTATTAACGAAATCCAAAGACTGGAGTGGATCCGACGACATCGAATTTTTCACCTAAAAAAATGTACAGTGTATAGTAAGGATTTTAGAGCCTTTCCCTGGCTCTTCTTCCAACTGCCACAGCGGCCCAACTAGGCGTACCTACGACCTGTGCGCACCTGTGGTTATGTGTTGAGATGTCTACTAACGAAATCCAAAGACTGGAGTGGATCCGACGACATCGAATTTTTCACCTAAAAAAATGTACAGTGCCTTTAAATGGCTCTTCTTCCAACTGCCACAGCGGCCCAACTAGGCGTACCTACGACCTGTGCGCACCTGTGGTTATGTGTTGAGATGTGTATTAACGAAATCCAAAGACTGGAGTGGATCCGACGACATCGAATTTTTCACCTAAAAAAATGTACAGTGTATAGTAAGGATTTTAGAGCCTTTCCCTGGCTCTTCTTCCAACTGCCACAGCGGCCCAACTAGGCGTACCTACGACCTGTGCGCACCTGTGGTTATGTGTTGAGATGTCTACTAACGAAATCCAAAGACTGGAGTGGATCCGACGACATCGAATTTTTCACCTAAAAAAATGTACAGTGCCTTTAAATGGCTCTTCTTCCAACTGCCACAGCGGCCCAACTAGGCGTACCTACGACCTGTGCGCACCTGTGGTTATGTGTTGAGATGTGTATTAACGAAATCCAAAGACTGGAGTGGATCCGACGACATCGAATTTTTCACCTAAAAAAATGTACAGTGTATAGTAAGGTTTTTGGAGCCTTCCATGGCTCTTCTTCCAACTGCCACAGCGGCCCAACTAGGCGTACCTACGACTTGTGCGCACCTGTGGTTATGTGTTGAGATGTCTACTAACGAAATCCAAAGACTGGAGTGGATCCGACGACATCGAATTTTTCACCTAAAAAAATGTACAGTGCCTTTAAATGGCTCTTCTTCCAACTGCCACAGCGGCCCAACTAGGCGTACCTACGACCTGTGCGCACCTGTGGTTATGTGTTGAGATGTGTATTAACGAAATCCAAAGACTGGAGTGGATCCGACGACATCGAATTTTTCACCTAAAAAAATGTACAGTGTATAGTAAGGATTTTAGAGCCTTTCCCTGGCTCTTCTTCCAACTGCCACAGCGGCCCAACTAGGCGTACCTACGACCTGTGCGCACCTGTGGTTATGTGTTGAGATGTCTACTAACGAAATCCAAAGACTGGAGTGGATCCGACGACATCGAATTTTTCACCTAAAAAAATGTACAGTGTATAGTAAGGATTTTAGAGCCTTTCCCTGGCTCTTCTTCCAACTGCCACAGCGGCCCAACTAGGCGTACCTACGACTTGTGCGCACCTGTGGTTATGTGTTGAGATGTCTACTAACGAAATCCAAAGACTGTAGTGGATCCGACGACATCGAATTTTTCACCTAAAAAAATGTACAGTGTATAGTAAGGATTTTGGAGCCTTTCCATGGCTCTTCTTCCAACTGCCACAGCGGCCCAACTAGGCGTACCTACGACTTGTGCGCACCTGTGGTTATGTGTTGAGATGTCTACTAACGAAATCCAAAGACTGGAGTGGATCCGACGACATCGAATTTTTCACCTAAAAAAATGTACAGTGTATAGTAAGGATTTTATAGCCTTTCCATGGCTCTTCTTCCAACTGCCACAGCGGCCCAACTAGGCGTACCTACGACCTGTGGGTACCTGTGGTTATGTGTTGAGATGTGTATCAACGAAATCCAAAGACTGGAGTGGATCCGACGACATCGAATTTTTCACCTAAAAAAATGTACAGTGTATAGTAAGGATTTTGGAGCCTTTCCATGGCTCATCTTCCAACTGCCACAGCGGCCCAACTAGGCGTACCTACGACCTGTGCGCACCTGTGGTTATGTGTTGAGATGTCTACTAACGAAATCCAAAGACTGGAGTGGATCCGACGACATCGAATTTTTCACCTAAAAAAATGTACAGTGTATAGTAAGGATTTTATAGCCTTTCCATGGCTCTTCTTCCAACTGCCACAGCGGCCCAACTAGGCGTACCTACGACTTGTGCGCACCTGTGGTTATGTGTTGAGATGTCTACTAACGAAATCCAAAGACTGGAGTGGATCCGACGACATCGAATTTTTCACCTAAAAAAATGTACAGTGTATAGTAAGGATTTTAGAGCCTTTCCATGGCTCTTCTTCCAACTGCCACAGCGGCCCAACTAGGCGTACCTACGACCTGTGCGCACCTGTGGTTATGTGTTGAGATGTCTATTAACGAAATCCAAAGACTGGAGTGGATCCGACGACATCGAATTTTTCACCTAAAAAAATGTACAGTGTATAGTAAGGATTTTGGAGCCTTTCCATGGCTCATCTTCCAACTGCCACATCGGCCCAACTAGGCGTACCTACGACCTGTGCGCACCTGTGGTTATGTGTTGAGATGTGTATTAACGAAATCCAAAGACTGGAGTGGATCCGACGACATTGAATTTTTCACCTAAAAAAATGTACAGTGTATAGTAAGGATTTTGGAGCCTTTCCATGGCTCATCTTCCAACTGCCACATCGGCCCAACTAGGCGTACCTACGACCTGTGCGCACCTGTGGTTATGTGTTGAGATGTGTATTAACGAAATCCAAAGACTGGAGTGGATCCGACGACATCGAATTTTTCACCTAAAAAAATGTACAGTGTATAGTAAGGATTTTGGAGCCTTTCCATGGCTCATCTTCCAACTGCCACAGCGGCCCAACTAGGCGTACCTACGACTTGTGCGCACCTGTGGTTATGTGTTGAGATGTCTACTAACGAAATCCAAAGACTGGAGTGGATCCGACGACATCGAATTTTCACCTAAAAAAATGTACAGTGTATAGTAAGGATTTTGGAGCCTTTCCATGGCTCTTCTTCCAACTGCCACAGCGGCCCAACTAGGCGTACCTACGACTTGTGCGCACCTGTGGTTATGTGTTGAGATGTCTACTAACGAAATCCAAAGACTGGAGTGGATCCGACGACATCGAATTTTTCACCTAAAAAAATGTACAGTGTATAGTAAGGATTTTATAGCCTTTCCATGGCTCTTCTTCCAACTGCCACAGCGGCCCAACTAGGCGTACCTACGACCTGTGCGCACCTGTGGTTATGTGTTGAGATGTCTATTAACGAAATCCAAAGACTGGAGTGGATCCGACGACATCGAATTTTTCACCTAAAAAAATGTACAGTGTATAGTAAGGATTTTGGAGCCTTTCCATGGCTCATCTTCCAACTGCCACAGCGGCCCAACTAGGCGTACCTACGACTTGTGCGCACCTGTGGTTATGTGTTGAGATGTCTACTAACGAAATCCAAAGACTGGAGTGGATCCGACGACATCGAATTTTTCACCTAAAAAAATGTACAGTGTATAGTAAGGATTTTGGAGCCTTTCCATGGCTCATCTTCCAACTGCCACAGCGGCCCAACTAGGCGTACCTACGACCTGTGCGCACCTGTGGTTATGTGTTGAGATGTGTATTAACGAAATCCAAAGACTGGAGTGGATCCGACGACATCGAATTTTTCACCTAAAAAAATGTACAGTAAGGATTTTAGAGCCTTTCCATGGCTCTTCTTCCAACTGCCACAGCGGCCCAACTAGGCGTACCTACGACCTGTGCGCACCTGTGGTTATGTGTTGAGATGTGTATTAACGAAATCCAAAGACTGGAGTGGATCCGACGACATCGAATTTTTCACCTAAAAAAATGTACAGTGTATAGTAAGGATTTTAGAGCCTTTCCATGGCTCTTCTTCCAACTGCCACAGCGGCCCAACTAGGCGTACTTACGACCTGTGCGCACCTGTGGTTATGTGTTGAGATGTGTATTAATGAAATCCAAAGACTGGAGTGGATCCGACGACATCGAATTTTTCACCTAAAAAAATGTACAGTGTATAGTAAGGATTTTAGAGCCTTCCAAGGCTCTTCTTCCAACTGCCACAGCGGCCCAACTAGGCGTACCTACGACCTGTGCGCACCTGTGGTTATGTGCTGAGATGTCTATTAACGAAATCCAAAGACTGGAGTGGATCCGACGACATCGAATTTTTCACCTAAAAAAATGTACAGTGTATAGTAAGGATTTTAGAGCCTTTCCATGGCTCTTCTTCCAACCGCCACAGCGGCCCAACTAGGCGTACCTTCGACCTGTGCGCACCTGTGGTTATGTGTTGAGATGTGTATTAACGAAATCCAAAGACTGGAGTGGATCCGACGACATCGAATTTTTCACCTAAAAAAATGTACAGTGCCTTTAAATGGCTCTTCTTCCAACTGCCACAGCGGCCCTACTAGGCGTACCTACGACCTGTGCGCACCTGTGGTTATGTGTTGAGATGTCTACTAACGAAATCCAAAGACTGGAGTGGATCCGACGACATCGAATTTTTCACCTAAAAAAATGTAGTGTATAGTAAGGATTTTAGAGCCTTTCCATGGCTCTTCTTCCAACTGCCACAGCGGCCCAACTAGGCGTACCTACGACCTGTGCGCACCTGTGGTTATGTGTAGAGATGTGTATTAACGAAATCCAAAGACTGGAGTGGATCCGACGACATCGAATTTTTCACCTAAAAAAATGTACAGTGCCTTTAAATGGCTCTTCTTCCAACTGCCACAGCGGCCCAACTAGGCGTACCTACGACCTGTGCGCACCTGTGGTTATGTGCTGAGATGTCTATTAACGAAATCCAAAGACTGGAGTGGATCCGACGACATCGAATTTTTCACCTAAAAAAATGTACAGTGTATAGTAAGGATTTTAGAGCCTTTCCATGGCTCTTCTTCCACCTGCCACAGCGGCCCAACTAGGCGTACCTACGACCTGTGCGCACCTGTGGTTATGTGTTGAGATGTCTACTAACGAAATCCAAAGACTGGAGTGGATCCGACGACATCGAATTTTTCACCTAAAAAAATGTACAGTGTATAGTAAGAATTTAAGAGCCTTTCCATGGCTCTTCTTCCAACTGCCACAGCGGCCCAACTAGGCGTACCTACGACCTGTGCGCACCTGTGGTTATGTGTAGAGATGTGTATTAACGAAATCCAAAGACTGGAGTGGTACCGACGACATCGAATTTTTCACCTAAAAAAATGTACAGTGTATAGTAAGGATTTTGGAGCCTTTCATGGCTCATCTTCCAACTGCCACAGCGGCCCAACTAGGCGTACCTACGACCTGTGTGACCTGTGGTTATGTGTTGAGATGTGTATTAACGAAATCCAAAGACTGGAGTGGATCCGACGACATTGAATTTTTCACCTAAAAAAATGTACAGTGTATAGTAAGGATTTTGGAGCCTTACATGGCTCATCTTCCAACTGCCACAGCGGCCCAACTAGACGTACCTACGACCTGTGTACACCTGTGGTTATGTGTTGAGATGTGTATGAACGAAATCCACGAAATCCAAAGACTGGAGTGGATCCGGACACTGGCCGCTGTCCACTAATTGCACTCCAGCCTTTGGATTCCGCTAAGATATGGATTCCGCAGATGATATTGTCATACAGAAACCCGGCGCGGCGAGTGCTTTGTAATTCATTCCTTCTATCGACCATAACGAGCGCTCCTATGGTGAATGTCAATACTGTAGTGATGACGTAGGAAGCACTGGATGTATTCATAGCGCAACTATATGCAATACCAAGTTAACCAAGACATGATCTGGAACAGAGCACTGTTCAGTGGGTCCTTTCGCCGTGGACTCTCTTTCCATTTTCAATCTGGAACTCAGCCCAGAATAAATAAGTTCAGTCAATCCGTTGGCCTGGATGGACTTCATTGAAAAAAATGTATCTAAATGAGTAATAAATGCAAATGAACGCAATGAATGAAGTCAAATCGAAAAAACAAACATCTAACAATGTACTAAATGATCAACACTTAGCGTCAACTGTTTATGAATTCACAAGGTGTGCGCAAATTTGGGTGATGTCGATCGAGCCATTTAATGGGGAAGAACCACGAAATCACAATAAACGCCATGCCAAAGTGAAAAGAAACGCAGATTTGCCGTCTCTTGACTCTGTTCTCTACGTGTGCTAATTTTAATTCCCATGACTGACTAGGGAATGGCTAGATCTATAGCATCCCAGACCGGTCAATACAATAAACACAACATGTCACCTCGAAGAGATTGAGTGCCTGAAACGTGACCCAGACGAGCGGCGCATTCTCCGAGAGCATTGTATATAAGCCCGCTGGCACTAAAGAACGCTATCAGTTCTTCTCATTCGACGGACATACCACAACCACAAAATAATGGCATTCAATCTTGTTGTAGTCACAGTCGCGACTTTGTTCTTGTGCATTGTCACCGCTCAGGTATCACTATCGGTGCCCGGCAGTGATGTGCTGCAACTCCAATTGCTTGGGAAACAGCCAGAAGGACAAGGACTGAAGCCAGTGGCACCCGTTACCCAACCGGAGACCGCTGATGAGGGAAAAACTGTTCGCCGTAGGCGTGCCACCGCTGACAGCCTGGACACGCCGGTTCCTCAAAGCCAACCGGAGGTTGCGCAACCCATCCTCAAGGTTGACAAGGTTGAGGAAGAAGCACCAGTTCGCCGTCGCCGCCAGTCTACCGATAACCAGGACAACTTGAAGACCGAGACAAACGATCCCGATTCGAAGAAGCTGCCAGAGCCATCGGCACCGGTTTTACTTAACTGATCTGATTGTAAAAGATAAATTGTATGAGTACTAGTTTTACGTTTTCCATGTGTCGTAATATTTAATAAAAGTTTTAATTAAATCCATCGCAATGTGTTTCTTCATAGTTCGTAGCTTCTTCTCGTTAATGGGGATCCATTTCAGATGAATGTCTGAGTGGATGTACATTCGCATGAGCTAAGGGATTTGCGAACAGGTCTAAGACGCCATGGGTGAGGGTGTTCTCTTAGACTGATCTGATCATTTGCGTGGTCCATTGACTACTCAATACATTCAGTAACAGAGTCAAAGCAGATGCAACCACTTACGGTAACATCCAAGCTTAGATATTGACTCGGTGTCTAAGTCCATGTAAGAAGTACAAGTTCTGTAGGCCCTTACCTTGGTTGTGCGAAAAAAACTCCCAAAAATTACTGAATTGCCTCTTGAGCATAGAGTTATCCTTTCTACGACACAAGGAGAGGGTCGTCAGTCTTGGAACGCATACGAAACGCTGAGAGTGCTGTCATCATGATCCGTGGTTCTATATATGTGTTTCCTAAGCTGATGGTTCACCAGCCATTTCTAGGGTCCGGTACAACTGTGACTGCCGCAAAGGCCGTACGCAGTTACTCTACAAAACGAAGGCCCCGAAAGAAGCAGAGCATCTAATTGCCTTCTAATTTAGTCACGAAATATTTCCTGCTTTGAATATACACATACACAGAGACATGGACAGACATAACGTTCAACAACACGAGCAAATGATAAAATTGTTTTATCAAATGCGCTTCCTCTATTTCACTCTCGCCATAAGATGAGGCCCATTTTTCGATGAATTGCTATGTCAACAAACAAACTTGTCGAATTTCGATCCAAGAGCGTGCAATGCATTGCAAGAAATGTCACTGTTTAGTGTGGCTTTTGGACTGGCGGCGTCAACCGTCCATTTTACATTGAGAACGACATTGGCCAGGCCATCAGCGTCAACGGCAAGCGCTATAGGTCGATGATTACCAACTTCTTTTGGACTAAATTGGATGATACGGACACCAACGACGTGTGGTTTCAATAGGACGGCGCTACGTACCACCAAGCTCACGAAAATTCTGCACGAGCGATTCGAGAGCATGGTCATCTCACGTGGAGGTGATGTGAACTGGTCACCGAGATCGTGCGATTTAACCCCGTCGTACTTTTCTTGTGGGTGGTTTTCTAAAGCCGCAGCTATATGCGAATAAGCCACAAGCCACAGATACCCTCAAAGTCAGCCGATGCCGCATCTGCTCTACCTACATAACTCCAAGAAGAATTACTTCGCTGTTAAGACGCATAGCTACCATCCAAGAAATATGGAGTAATCGTAGGAAAATAGGATTATCAGAAAGTGACAATTCCACATTCACTCTTGATGCCGATAAGCTTCTTCTTTTTAGATGAAGGTTCTTTTTTTATTTGTCTGAATTGTTTTTTTGACGCTAGACTGGAGCACTCAGACTCAAAACTGGTCCATTGTGCTACCAGCAGCAACCTCGGTAAGTAGGTAAGTGGGCTGTCAGCGAAATCGCCAGCACACTCGTGATACCTATAGGCGGACTACTACCACTGATCGACAACTCCAGAAATGGCAAATGGTGACTGGACCAGATTTGAAAACCGGATAAAAGCGTTGCGTTCAACTGAGACTCGAACCGGGGACCTCCCTAACCAAGGGCAGGCACTCAACCAACTGCGCCATCCAGTACATTGAACTTAATATCACTCCGATGGATCGTCCACACTCATTTCCTAGATTCGAAGATTTTGATGTTGTCACTGAAGAGGAAATTATACACTGCATCATCTACCATTAAATCCGATTCATTTGGTGAAGACGGCATAGCAATACGCTTCATCAAGCTTATTTTACCCTTCGTCCATATCACCCATATTATATATAATATAATATAGTAATATGGGTGGCGCTACAGCCCGTAGAGGGCCAAGGCCTGTCTTGTCAGCGACCACTCGCGTTGTGCGTGCTATTGTTCTATCAAGAGTGGAAGGGACCTACAGTTTTATACCGACTCCGAACGGCCAAGTTTGAGAAGCTTTTTTCTAGACAGACAATAGTCTTTGAGCATTTTCAGTGGCTCGAAAGAGGTGGGGCCGTGAAAAGTATTTCTTGTCGTACCAGGTAATCGACCCTAGTCAGGTAGGTCCAAGTGCGTAGGATTCGACGCACATACCCACAACGCCACAGGCCACCACCTATATTAAAAACTGGTATATTACAACATCAACATTCCCACAGCCGTGGAAAATTGCTAAAAAGTGATACCACGTATCTCCTACTGATTTCAGACCAATCAGCACCTCGTCATGCTTATCTAAGGCGCAACAATCATGGTTTCGTGCTGGCCACAGCTGCTCTTCGGCCATGGACAATCTCCTGGAAGAAGTAAGATAGCCTTACGACAGCAGCTTAGTATCAATTCTCTGTCTACTAAAGGGTGATTTTTTAAAAGCTATAGGAAAGTCAAAAAGAAACACATAAAATTCAGAAAAATGCATGAGCGCTTTTTTTTTGAATCGATAGTACGGTCCATATAATTTAATGTTTGAAGATTATGTCATGCAAATGTTGACCTTGACTGCGCCTCAAATGGTCCATCCGCTTAGTCCAATTTTGGCATACTCTTTCCAACATTTCGGCCGGTATCTCACGAATAAATGCTTCAGTGTTGTCTTCCAATGCGTCAATTGAAGCGGGCTTGTCTGTATAGACATGAGCTTTAACATAGCCCCACAAAAAACAGTCTAAAGGCGTTAAATCGCACGATCTAGGCGGCCAATTGACCGATCCCGAACGTGAAATAAAATGTTCACCGAACTCGCCGCTCAATAAGTCCATTGTTGCGTGTGCTGTGTGGCATGTGGCACCGTCTTGTTGAAACCACATGTCATGCAAGTCAAGCTCTTGCATTTTGGGCAAAAAAAAGTTGGATATCATCTCACGGTAGCGCTCACCATTCACAGTTACGTTACGATTCGCATCATCTTTGAAGAAGTCCGGTGCAATGATGCCACCAGCCCATAAACCGCACCAAACTGTGTGTTTTTCTGGATGCATTGGTAGCTCTTGCAATGCTTCTGGCTGATATTCACTCCAAAATCGACAATTCTGCTTATTTACGTACCCATTGAGAGAAAAATGAGCTGACCATAAAATGGAAGAAGCGCGCGATGAACTTTCTTAACAGAACACGCATTTTGATAATAAAATTCAATAATTTGCAAGCGTTGTTCGTTTGTAAGACGATTCATGGTTAAATTATAGATTATAAACTGAAGATGTTTGACAGTGAAACAAAACACGAAACGTGCGTCAGCTGTTTAAACCAGTATTGCCAAAAAGATAATAGCTAAAAAATCACCCTTTAGATTTTTCTAAAGCATTCGACAAAGTAAACCACAACGTCTTACGTTGGAAGCTTAAGCAGAATTTCGGTTTCAGTGAAGGAGCGGTTCGCTTTTTAAGTAGCTTTCTCACAGCTAGATTGCAAAAGGTATTTCTAGGTTGCTGGGCCGCTAGGTCCTGGCCCTCTACGATCTTCATCTTATATGGATGTGAAGCAGGGTGTACCGCAGGGGATCTATCTTGGGCCCAATTTTATTCTGCATGTTTCTTCTTTCAGTTTGCAGAGATTCATCAGAACATCCGAATGCGGATAATGTTCAGTTGCATGTATCCAAACCATTTTTGCTTACTAATGAATGATGACTTGAAAAGAATCAACTCATTGTCGGTTACAAATGGATTATGACTTAACCCCACAAAGTCGCAGGTAATCCCGATTTCCAAAAAAATGTTCCCCCTAAATGGTATCTTGACATAAAGTGGACTCTCCCTAAGTCAAATTTCGCTCTAACTCAATTTTCCGTACAAAAAACCGTCCTCTAAGTTGAACTTCCTCTAACTGGAACTGATTTTGATATCCCGTGAGAATTCGACTTAGGGGGAGTCTATACAGTGGACTCTAAACGACTCTATATTTAAGGCCATCGAGTCCACCACTAGCCTAGGTTCTGTGATTAGTCGTGATCTAAATGGTGGTTAAATTTTAAGGGCCGATGTTGATTTTGAATAAAACACAAATTATTTAGGAAATTATTGTCATTTCTTTTTATTATGATAATATTGGTATGGTTCAATTATGTATGGAACAAAATATCGGCCAAATGGCAGCCGCGACCTCGGCGGCACACCTCCATCCGATGGTCCAAATTTTCGATGACGCTGAAGCATATTTGAGGTTCTATGCCGTTAATGTGCCGAATTATCTCATCGTATAGCTCTTGAATTGTTGCTGGCTTATTGACGTACACCTTTTCTTTCAAATAACCCAAAAAAAAATGCAACGGTGTCAAAACACATGATCTTGGCGGCCAATTAACATCGCCACGACATGAGATAACACGGCCATTGAATTTGTCGCGCAAAAGAGTCATTGTTTCGTTGGCTGTGTGGCAAGTGGAATCATCCTGTCGGAAGCACATATCGTCCAGATCCATATCCTCAATTTCTGGCCACAAGAAGTCCATTATCATCTCGCTATAGCGAACACCATTCACGGTAACTGCCTGGCCGACCTCATTTTCGAAGAAGCACAGCCCGATGACGCCCCCAGCCCATAAGCCGCAGGACGAACTGGGTGAGCATGCACAGGTGTTTTCACATTTCCTACAGATCCAGTTTGCTGAAATTTGCGCACAATTCTACCGATTGTGGACACAAATTGGTCGATTATGCTGACTGAAAAAATCACGAAGTGCACGATATGCATTTTGATTTGAACGCCCATTTTCATAATAAGCCTGAATAACTGTAACGCGTTGCTCGATTGTGTATCTTTCCATGGTTCAAATTGAGTTAGTCTGAAATTGAGAAATGTCAAATGAAATGCAGAAAAATAATTTATATGGTTATATATGGTTGCCTTAACAGTCGTTTCTACGAATGTCTTCGTAGGTTGTGGCCCAGTGCATACTCCACTCAAACCTCGCCGTTAGCTTATTTCTGCCTTAATACCTCTTATAACATAAAGAGAAAGAAAACATAAGCTGCAAGTAGCCTTCAACGATGCAGTTCGCTACATTTATGGTATTTTCCGAATCGAGCATATTTCAGTATGCTTGAGACGTTGCTCCTTTCATCACTTCATCAACACCAGAAACTGCATATTCTTGCACAAAATTATCAATACCCATAGTCCAATGTATTCATACCACCGAATCAATTTTACCCGCTCATCTAGAACGAACCACGTCATTCCTTGCCGTAGTAAATATCTTAGCTCGTCATACTTATTCTTCGTTCACACTATTAGATTATGGAATTCCCTACCATTCAATTTAAGATCAACTTCTAACTTGTCCATTTTCAAAAGACTTGATGTACATTCCAATGAATGCTAATAGATGAAAAATGAAATTCTGCTTGATTTATGCGCCAGAGTCATGGAAAGACCTTACTAGCTTTACTTGACTTGTGTTAATCCGTCAATACTTTGTCATAAACTCTCCATCCAATTTAATTTCTGTAATCTTCTCGTACCGTACTAACCGTGTTCAAGCTGTTTCATATAACTCTAAGCTGTCGTCTTTTCGTGGTATTCACAATGGAGTACCGCAAGGTTCTATTCTCGGTCCGTTATTATTCTCAATATTCGTTAATGATCTTCGTAAAGTGTTATCGTATTGCAAATTTCATATATATGCAGATGATGTTCAAATCTACCTAAGTTTCTTGGTATGGTTGAAGATTCAGTTGCTAAATTAAACGAGGATCTGAGCTCAATTACGCTCAATCCTGACAAAACCAAAGTCATTCCATTTTCAAAAGACCATCACTCCCTCTCAAACTTTCCCCCCATAGAATTAAACTCTATTGCCGTTGAATATATAACCTATGTCAAGAATCTTGGTATAATGTGCAACAGTGAACTAACATGGACTGACCATACAGACAGTGTAGTGTCAAAAGTATATGCGTTTCTTAGCGGTTTGTCTATTAGCAAATTCATACACCCCACAAAAGCACTCATAGTACGTCTCTTAACCCTCGGCTGTGAATTGTTTGCAGACTCTGATAATTTGTCTCTGCAAAAATTGTTAAAAGCAATCAACGCGGTATGTCCTTAACCTCCGAAGATTCGAACATGTCTCTGACCAACGTCGCATTCGCCTTGGATGTGAACTGGAAGCATTATTAAGCTATAGATCATGCATCCTACTCTTTTATTCACAGAAAATAACCTAAGTATCTACGAGGGGCGTTCAATATATTCCCGGTGGCGGGGTGAAGCTGTGGTTGTATATATAAATTATATATACATACAACTACAGCTTCACCCCGATACCAAGAATATATGGAACGCTCCTCGTATATGATAAATTAACTTTCTGCCGATCGAGTCGTAATATGACGTTAAAACCCTCTGTTCATACATGTTTAACATCACGCAGGCATTTCTTCATTCATGCTGTGCCTCTTTGGAACCATTAACCTTCACAGCTACGGGCCAAGACCGAGTACAGACAATTTTGTTCAGCCTGTTGTACTTATCTGTCCAACTTGAACAGACATAATTTCACCTCGGCTGATCTGCAACATCCAATTCATATATTTAATGAAAAGGATAGGTGACAAGATGCATCCTTGGCCGAGTCCAATAACCATGGTCAAAGGTGTGAACAGTCGGCTGTACTTCTGCCTGATGAAAGCCGTACTGTTCATCCCTCATCATGGACTCGACCATAGCTCTAGACCGCGTCTCGGGAAGACTTAAAAGACATCCCCTGTAGCGGCAGCGACTTCTTTTGCACCTCTTTTTGAAAAAGGGGACAATTACCCCAGTTTGCCAGTCGCCAGGTGTCTCGCGGCGTTTCCAGGCCACCTGAATGAAACGAGAGAAAATGTCCACCTCATTCACACAATCTCCGAATGTGACTCCTTCAATGATGTTGAATTTTTATTATTTAAAGATCTGAATCGCTTAATGAAAGGTCCTATACACCAAATGGGAAGCTACAATGCGAGTGGATCCTTGGACCTTGGAAGTGGACCTATAATGTGGACTGCGTTCCTGGCAACCTCGACTGACACTATAATCCATTCGCAACTCGGAACGGCCTGTCAAATGCAGTGTTTTCCATTCCCTCGCGAAAAAACCAGGCGAGTAGGAGAGATGGGAAAGTTCAAGTCACCAAGAGCAGACCCACTGTCCATTTCAGACTCCAGAAAATGGATACGGGACCAGAAATAGATCAAAGACTATTCTTCATTACCACTTTATTTGTGATTTAATAAAACTATACAAATTTCCGTACTCCTCCAACGCAAGTCCAAAGTGGGCAGCGATCCTCTTCATTGAAACTGATCTCCGACGAGAGGCAAGTCTTGCCTGAAGCTGTCTTCCGTGAGCGGTAATTCCCTCCTGGCGCGGATTGGTCTGTTCGGCCGATTGGTAGGTCTGGTGCGGTACACAGCGTCCCTGACTCTAATGTCGTCTCTCCTGCCATACGCAAGGCTGCTAAAAAACAGCAAGGACGACCAAAATAATAATTGCAAGTTTCATCTTTCTGCGGCTTAACACGGCTCGAGCACGGATCACTGGCAATGGCAAACTAATTTGACTGCTCTTGATTTCTATGCGTTATATACTTTGTGGTTCAAGCATATCATCTTTGCTTTAGTCTCACAAAAAAAGCAAAAACGTTCCACGCGTTCGCCTCTGATGCTGACGCCTTATCTGTTCAGTCTGTACATCAATTTTTGTACTTCCAATTTGATGGCATTCCCCGTACCGAAGGTTAACTGATGGATGATTTATTGACTTTGCGAACCGTGGGATTCACACAGAACAAAAAGTACCCGATGTCAAAACGATCTTTGATGGTTCTTAGTTGATTTATGACATTTTTTTTTCATCGTCGCCATATGTTTGACATTACGACAAGACCCAACACACAACAAACTTGCCCTGATGTCATTTGACTCCAATCGGGAATCATATCCACTTCAACTTCAGTCGTAGTTCAATAACTAAGTGGTCTTGGGAGGAGGACAACTTTTGGACCCACGGAAAACAAAGTTCCATAGAACTGATCACTTAGTTTGTGCGCGAGATCATGTTCCGAGGCAGTTGAAAGCGTACGCAGATAAGAAAACAATCTGAAACGTAATACAGTCTAAACAGAAAAAAAAAACCACTTGTTATTTTTCCATTCGATCTCCCACTCTTATCAACAAAACACTGCTGACATTCTTGCGCGGTTTAAATTGCCAAGCACATACATATTCAGAAACGGACAAAATAATAATTTATGCCTGGGGACGACGACAGCACATGAAGTTGTACGGCGCATGCAAATTACACAGCATAACATCATCAAGTTAGATGCTATTTGGAATTGCAGAACGTAATCCAGTCTTTGAACTTGTATCTTACACCCGTTGTCTGGATGTACGGATGATGATTTTCAATAAAGCGAAAACGATCTCGTGGTGCTAGTGGAATTTAGACCCCTCCAAAGGAGAACTCATCACTTTCAAAACTGAACTAAGACAGGGTGAACTGACAACAAAAACAGATCGAGAACCACTTATAGGAGACAACAATGTCGCAAAGTCATTAGACTCGCTCGAACATCGACGTACCGTTTCTTCTTTGTCCGTATTTTATCGCTATTTCAACAAACGCTGCTCAAGTGAGCTAGCCAAATGCATTCCTCCTCTCAATGAATTCACCCGCAATACTCGTCTCGCCAGGAATGCTCATCAGTTTACCCTTAAGCCTACTTTCGGACGCACAGTTAAATTTAGAGACTCGTTCTTCAGCCGTACTACGCGAATTTGGAATGCTCTTCCTAGCCCTATATTTCCCACAGACTACAACCCGCAGATATTTAAGACCAATGCGCACAGGTACCTCCTCTCCCTTTCTCCCTCTATACCTTCGGCCCGTGCTGTGTCTTGACCCCGGACACTTAAGGGTATTAGCAATCGCTTGAGCGCGCGCAAATTATAAAAAAAAAAAAAAATTATATCGATCCAAGAATTGTGGCGCATTACGGGTCAAAAGCTTTTGGATGTCGAAATTAGTCAGCGGAAGTGACGCTGGATTGGCCACACAATGAGGAGACCAAACGACAACATCGCGAAGCAGTCCTTCGAATGGAATCCTCAAGGTACACGGCGAGTTGGTAGACCAAGATCCACCTGGGAGACAACAGTATTGGCCGAAGCAGCAACGCAGCGTAAAACTTGGCCACAGCTAAAGTATCTGGCCGCAGATCGAGAAGGATGGAGGAAGTTTGTCGCCGCTCTATGCCCCAAGCGGGATTGAAGGAATCATATACTTATAGTCAATAATATACCGAGTACATCGAGTACATTGAATGAAACAAATGCATTTGTCGTCTAACGCCTAATCAGTGTAGGTGAACGAATAATTTGGAAACTTTCTGTTTTGAAATAGATTGAATAGATTGGATTTAAAAAGCATATGGAGCTAAATAATTACTTTATTTAATTAATTAAATAATACAGAAATTCAAACATTTCTTGTTGACAGTTGATATAACTTTCTAAAAAAAAGTGAGGTTCAACTCGTGAAAGAATAATAGTACGCACAACAGGAGTGGCTGTGGCCTTCTATGGGCTATAGCGCCACCCAAAATAATTACGAAAAATTTGTATTATGTGTAGAGTTAGTGCTAAGGGTATGTCAGGCATTTAGAATCTCTGATATGCTGGATTTTACGACACACCCAAGGAAAAACATATGGCTTGACAACGAGTGCAGTGCGCTTTCAAGGTAACGACCAGAAATAAGAGAGCAAGGAGATATCCAACTTCGGCGAGAATTTCCCCTAGTCCACACCGGAGAGAAATGTGAGAGTAGTGGAACTCCCTTGTATATCACACATACTCTTACAAAAACCATGGATCCACCACAATATGGCGGCCGATTCGTGGATTTTGTGGGATAATGGCGGCAGATTCGTGGATTTTGTGGGAAATCGTCGACAGATTCATGGATTTGCCCAATCTCATGTACTATTGTTCGGAGGGTGTTCAAAAGGTGACTCATATTTTTAAGAGCACATATAATACTTGGGTGAATAAAAATGTAATGCTATTTAAATAATACATGTGAATCTATTTACAGGAATATTTTGAATCAATTTAATTCTTCAATGTAATATTTAGGCGATCAGTTTGCAGTTGTATATCATTCATGAATAGTGAAAACTCATGAATTTAAATTTCATAATTGTTCAGAAAAATGTCTAAATAATGCAACTAAAACTTACTCATGAAAATGGTTGTCAAAATTTGGAATAAACTTCCATCACATTTCTTTAAAAAACTAAAATGACCAAAAAAGTTATTTTTTTAAATGATTCATGCAAATTTTTCAATATTATTATTATTAGTAATTTTACGCAAGTTTCGCGTGAATGCATTTGATATGTTTTATTCATACATGTGCAGAAATAAATATGTACATTAAGTAATGTATTCATTAATTTCACCCTAGTGCTTCAGATAGTAATTCCCAAAAATGGAAGTTTAATAAATCTGCTTCATGAACATACGCTTTGTTCGTTTGCTTACCCCTCCTTTCTGTGTTGAAAATTTAACACCAAAATTTGAAAAAAGTTCAGTAACGAGCGAATTTTTAAATAAGAACTCTAATTCACCCCAATACTATGGTTGGGGAAGGGTGTCAGCTGTTTACCAGCTGTTCGTAAGAGCTCACATGTATTCACAAACAGGGGAGAAAAAGCGTATAAAAAACGCTGTCAAATGAAATCATGGGGCAAGAGAGGTAGAAGTTGGATATCTCCTTGCTCTCTTATTTCTGGTAACGACACATCTAACAGAAAAGAGGGACTGTAGCGCAGTAGATTGTTCTTACTGTACATGTTTTCTAACAGCCACTCAATCCAATCCTAAATCTCTAACAGTGTTATAATTTTTTTCCTTCAATCTTGTTTCAGAAATTGTTCTCATCGCATTCATAAACAATCAAAATATTTATTGTATTTATAGTACTCGGTGTACTATACTCTATTTTTATGAGTACTCGTTTTCGAATACCTATTTTGTATGAATACTCCATTCATATGCTTTGTTGTAAATGGTTGAAATACTCACTTGGGAAGTAAATATTAGGTGATTCATTCGTTGTGTTTTTCAAATTGTGAGTGTGTACTCGAAATAAAACAAATGTTTTGAAATTGATTTCATTGTTTCAAAACTGTTTCAAAGTGTGTTCATTAGCTTAAACTGAGGAGCCTTAAGACCACATTCTTCACATGGAAATCGTGATGAACTGATACCAGAAATGAATGAGTAAAGAGATATTCAACTTCGGCCATTTTTGCCCCTAGTCCACACCGGAGAAAAATGTGATAGTAGTGGAATTCCCTTGCATTACACTCATACTTTTACAACGATCGTCAATTCACCCCAATATGGCGGCCGATTCGTGAATTTTGTGGGATAATGGCGACAGATTCATGAATTTTGTGGGATATTCGTGAATTTGCCCACGAACATGTACTTATTGTTTGGAGGGTGTTCAGAAGGTGACTCATATTTTTAAGAGAAAATATATTTGTAAAAGGTGCTTGCGTGAAGAAAAATGTAATGCTACGCTCTCTTTACAGGAATAGTTTGCATCAATTTAATTCTTCAGAGTAAAATATAGCTGATTTATATGCGATGACTGGCAAATGAACTTAGTTTTATATCTTTCATTCATGAATTGTGAAAACTTCTGCAATTAAATTACATAATTTGTTAAGATCAATGGCTTTAACTGTACCTAACTCAAACTAATTTGCAATTAACTTTCATCTCTATTTCTGTAAAATAAGTAAAATAAGCAAATAAGCTGTTTATTTTAATTGATTCAAGCAAATGTTTACTGTTTTACTAATTCATTTCTGACTGATACCATGTCTAGCAACTTCATCGGCTTCGCAGGTGGCTGGAATGTCACAATGTCCCACAGAGGGTGGATGCTATACTCGCTGCCAATCTCATCAACTGATAGACTGTAGTTTAAGGACGTTTTTTTTTCGCAGTGGAAAATGCTTGCTTCCAAGCATTTTATCGCAACTGGCTGGCTGTCTGATCTGAACACATTACGTTTTAGTTATCACCCTTTTATGTATTTACAGTTTCTTGGACAAAGCATAACAATCAACAGTTACAATTTCCAGGTAGTGAAGGACTTTGTCTACCTCGGGGCAAACGTGAATCCGACGGCGAATCTCCCTTGGCAACAGATGCTGCTTCGGTTTGTCGAAACAACTGGGCTCAAAACTTCAGAGTCCTGTCTCGAAAGACCACAATCATGTTCTAGTTCATTCTTCAGTTATTTTGCCAATCCTGCTTTTTGGAACTGAGTGTTGCACGCTAAGCAAAACAGCAGACCTGATTCTTAGTGCCTTCGAAAGAAAATTTCTACGTCGGATATATGGTGCCGTCTGCGAGGAAAGTGAATAGAGGCGAAGACACAACGGCGAACTCTACAAGCTGTACCAGGATGTGGATGTAGTCCGGAAGCCAAAAGTCCGTCGACTCCACTGTTGAGGGCATAGACAGCAGCGTTCCAGAAAATCGAGCCTCCTGGTTCGAGAAGGAGTTACTGAACCTCCGGTTAGATTAAGTTATCGCGGTCGAAAGATAGTTTAGTTTTGATTTTGATTTTTATACTATTTTATACTCCCTCGTCTGTCTTCCATCCATCAGTCAAAATGCGCAGACGGCCAACCAGTGTTCGATGATAAGACTTCGAAATCGAAAAGAGGATGTCGGTGTTCCGAGCCCCGAGGTAGGAATCTAAATTTATCAAGAACAGTAGCTTGTTCGGACCGGACTTCCGTCCACATCTGGTGGATTTTTTTAAGTCCATCTGCTGTGTAGTCGGTTGCGATCTGCCTTCTGAAGATTTAGAAGTGTGTTTAGAAATGCAGATGACTTAGTTATTCTCCCAGATGGAACTCCAGCGCGCACTCGATAGACTTGTTGCCGTATTTCCAGATGCTGGGATGAAGGTTAACGTGGACAAATCAGTCATTTCCAGAACCCATGTTCAATGCACTCTACATGTTAGTGGAGTGAGGAGTCCCATTGAAGCAGGTGGAGAAGTTCAAATATCTCGGGGTCTTTTTCGCGAGTGATGGGAGGAGTAATGCTGAGCTTGCATGTGCATGCGTTTTTCAACACACAGACGGTGCAGAATGTCTGCAGTCTTGACTATTTTTCTTCTATTTTCCAATCGATTCTATTTGCAGTCAAAAAATAATGACTACACAAAATAATGAATGCCCGACATCGAAGATCCATTGACGTTTATGAACAGTAGGTACACCTAACTTAGTATGATCGTATATCTCGTTAAAGAGCATGGATAACGCAGCCCTTTGTTAGTCTGACGTTTATGAAAACACCCTTCTTCGTGCTGATGTGAGAGTCACTCGGCGAGATAGGGTGAGAAACACGGCAGTAAGCGGGGAACTCAATGTAGACCAGCTGCTTTTTCGAACGGAAAGGTCTATGCTTCGATGGTTTGGTCATTCATGTTCTTCACGACTTCGGCGGCGTGCCTTGAATGCGATTCCATCAGGTAGGCGACAGACCTAGGACGAGGTGGTTGGACCAAGTCCAAAAACTCGCCTGGTTGCGCGTGGGCATAACTCCTGATGAGTCGATGACGGAGGATTGAGTGGCCTGGAGATCTCTCGTGCGTCCCTGTAGTGGATCATGCGGGTCAGAAGATGGTGATGATGATCAGATTAGATTAAGTGGACGTGGGTCAACCACGTCTCACTTAGGTCCTTTTGGATCCTGTTGTTCACTTTAGTGCCCCGCTACGTACATAGGCAGGTCAATATTTGCGCCTGGTTAAGAAGCTTGCCGATGACAGCTTTGCTGAACGGTGTCCAGCCAGAGCATAATGCAAACGATGAGTTGCTGTTGAAATATTAACATTTTAATGTCGAAGCTTGGATCAACTTATCAATTCCGTCGCAATGGTCATTTCTTTTAGAGACAATTCCTTCCTTGATGGCTTGGAGGCCGGAAAAGAAACCACTGCGAATTGAAATGGAAAGCGCCCATGCCCCAAGCTTAGTTAAGCTGTAGAACAACCACTCCTCCATAGTAGGATGACTGCATGACTGATTTGGAAGTCATGCTCACTTAGATCATCCGGTCCATTGTGCTGTCACACTTGGCTTTCTGTCCAAAACCCATTTACCCTTTGACCTTGTAGTTATGCCCTCTTGGGATTTGTTGGCCATGTGTGATATTTCGTCTGACCTTTTTCATAGCCATTTAGAGCATTTACGACTCGGAGTACAATGAAAATAAATGGAGTTGAGCTAGCAATCAAAAAAACGATGCATACGGTGGTCAGTCAAATGGTTAACGTTGTGACGCTAAATACATTCAATTCATTCTTTATTTTATAGAAGCCATTAATAAGAAAAATAGATTCAAAATCTTCTTGCCGCAACACTGCTGGTAGACGCTGAAACCGGTTGAACTTTATTGGGATCATCTAAGACTCGCACAATCATTGAACTGGAAAAAAAATCAAACGGAATTCAAGCAGTTAGAACCGTTCATTGGTTAGCAAGAAAAACTTACTTTTTCGGTCCCGTACTCCAGGTAATGCCAACTTCGTCGATAACATGTGTCTCCAGCGTCACATTCCACTGGCCCCCAATCGAGATGGGCAGAAGAAAACTTCCCGAAAGAAAGTCCCTCTGCGGCTTAACGATTTGAGTGAGTGTAACCAAGTCATTTGGTGACTGCAAATAAATGAAATTATTTAAGGCTTCTTTCGGCTTGTTCCGTTTCACTCACCTTGATGGTTTCCGCACCAACGCGAGGAGTCATCAATTGTGAGGTTAAACTCAGCTGAACCGACTCCACGGCTCTGTACAGACTGGGACACTTGCCGTAGTGCTGAATGACGCCTTCCACTTTGATGACCAAATTACTGCCCGACTGAACGATGATGTGCTCGCCGGCAGCACGTGGCTGTGGACTCACTGAGAGCTTGATTTGCGTAGCTTGCAGCGTCTGAAAGAAGTATCGTGGCATGCAGATTGGAGTTTTGACAATCAGTTCAATTTCACTCGTAATAACATCCATGTGCTGGAAAATGAACGAAATGAGTTAGACTTATGGACGGATGCAGTTCGATGCGGACATACTCTGTTGGTTATGGTCTTTGAATTGGCCTGCTCTTGAGGCAAATTTTGTGCAAGGATTTCCATTTTGTTGCAGGTACTTATGAAATACCTGAAATGAGCAGAAAAATAAACACATTTTTGAGGTGCTTGTATACACTGCCTCCAGTCGGGGACACAGATCTGCTGCAAGAATCCGCATCAGCGACATTTTAAAATGTGAGCAACGTGCTATGGACTTCTGTCGTCAACGTGCGAGGGGGTAAAGCACTCAGCACCCATTCTCAGCGTCGAAAGTACCTACATCTAGAGGCGCTATAGTGCAAACACTTCGTAAACGTTCACATAATTAGCAAAAAAAAAAAAGAAAAAATTGCCGCAGCAGATGTGCTACCTATTGCCAGTGATTAATGGCAAACCTTTGATGACCCCGTTAACACAAGTTGTAAAATTCGTATGTACATCCCCTTGTTATCAAGTGCCTGTGATTCTCTTAGCAAGGTTCTTTCTGAAAACGAACAGCAGGTACGGAGTTGAGTATATAAGTGGGAGCCCTTCAACTTTAGGGCATCAGTTTACTGTACACAGTCAGCTTTGCACTTTGAAAATGCATTCAATTCTATCAGCAATTGGGGCTTTGACGCTCATTGTTTGCAGTGTGGCTGCACAACAGACTTTGGAGTACCGACCAGGATGGGATGCTGCGCGCCCTAGTACTCTAGAGTACCGGCCGGCAGAGCATGGACGACCAAAATTCGTCCCAGCTGTGTATCATCCAAGGGATACTCATGAGCAAAGAAGTTTTCGCTTTATACGTCAGTCAACAGAGAACTTAGACCGCTCGAATACACGAACTAACGAGTATCATCCAGACGCACCGAATCAGCCACAACCAAAGCAGCCCGTGTACAGGACGGACAACATCGATGAGGGCAGGAGCTACCGCTTCCGACGTCAGTCAACGGACAATCTGGACAGATCCAACACTAGGACGAACGAATACCACCCGGATTCGCCCAACCAACCTCAACCAAAGCAGCCCGTGTACAGGACGGACAATATCGATGAGGGCAGGAGCTACCGCTTCCGACGTCAGTCAACGGACAACCTGGACAGATCCAACACTAGGACGAACGAATACCACCCGGATTCGCCCAACCAACCTCAACCAAAGCAGCCCGTGTACAGGACGGACAACATCGATGAGGGCAGGAGCTACCGCTTCCGACGTCAGTCAACGGACAATCTGGACAGATCCAATACTAGAACGAACGAATACCACCCGGATTCGCCCAGCCAGCCACAACCGTCGTATCCTGTGTACCAAACCGACAGAATCAATAACGAGAGAAGTTATGATTTCTAGACGGGTGCTCTAGTTGTAATCCTATTAAGACATGATCCAAATAAAAGTACATGCCTCGGAATTTATCGGTTTTTTTATACCAATAAGCTCCTTTTAGAGCACACCTGATTGAGGTTATGTGGCAAACCAGGCTGCATTTCCCCTATTTACTTACTTCGTCTCAGGGTACTGGCCACTCATGACCGACAGCGGCGGCTCAGACGGCGAAGCATAGCACACGCCTTCAATGATGTTCCCAAACAATGCACACTGATACTCGGTTCTGGAAAAAAGAAACGAAATCTTCAGGAACCGCAGCACAAAGGCCTTTGTTAATCTTACATTTCCAGAAATTCCAATGTGGATGGATCGGCGTCGAAAGCAGACTTGTACAGCTTCAGATAGGAATCCTCGCATCCCTTAATCGATTTGACAACTTTCCGCAGTTGATTGGTGACATGACCGAATTTCTGCAAATAATCACGAGAGCTCTGCGCCAGGCTCGCTGCAATCGCTGGCGGTGGAATAATTGTCTGGGCATTCTTGGCCGTCACCACGCTGAACAGTGTCTGCAAGAATTGCGCCCGAAGTTTGATGAATTCCAACTGAAATGTAAGTGGACTGGTTGGCGATGAGCTGGCACGTAAGCTGGCCAATGCTTCCCAATACAGACTGATCGCCATGTCCAAGCGTTCGATCAGCGGAATCAACTTCAGCGTGCTGCTTGCATATTTGGGATCGCACAGATGGTACTGCTGGGACATTGTGTCATACTCCAGGCCGTAGTTAAGAATGCATTCTGCCTTTGACATCTGACAGATTCCGATGAGAAAGAAGTGAAATTTGTCCATAGACGCGTAGTTTGCAATCCGTGAGAAGATCCGAGCTGCCAGAAAGTGCTGTCCATATCTGTGAGGAGGACATGATAGTTACACACGCACGCGATACGACGGTGTAGTGCTCACCTTGAAGCCGAACGGCCGATGCGATACAGGGTCCAGCAATTGGTGACGCTAGCCATGCGATCGAAGGTGTCAAGGATTACTTTCGGAATGAAGCACCCGATGAGTGATTGCAAAATGACTGCTGATAAGATTTCCATTATTCTTGACTTGTCATCCTTGAAGTCGTTGTCCAAAATCGAATTCAGTTTCTTTAGGATTTGCGGCAGACGCTCTGCAACTGGATTGACCACGTCGGTGGGTGTATCTTCGTCGGTTTCCATGGCGTCTGCTTTCGGAAGAACAAATTTCCGCAGCTGGAACTTGGAGGAAAGTGCAGCCAAGGTTTCACATAGGAGCTCTGAGTGCTTCTTGGGATACGCTGAAAGATGGAAATCTGTCAAATCCAGTGTGCTGAGAAGAGCATGTCCACTCACCTATATCATCACTCAGCAAGTCACCGATCATCTCGATGAAGTCCTCACTGAACTCGTTGTATGCTTCGGATATCTTAACCCCGCATATGAGGTATTTCTTCAACTCCTTGGTGTACTTGTCATCTCCGACCGACGAGAAGATCAAACTCTCCATGTGAATGTTGATGAGCTCCATGATCACGGCCGGTGGAGGCATTGAGTTCGTGTGACTAAACCGAGGGCAGGGTAAAAAGAAAATCGAATTCAAGCTTTGTTCACCTTACCAATAAAGTGCCAGTTCCTTGAGAATGGCTAACGCCTGACTGGCAGCAGTGTGGTTCTCCAGATTCAAACATGACGAGCAGAGTTCAACAATGAGACTCTGCTCTTCATTCAGCAGCGCATGACAGGTCAGCGGGCATTCGGTGAGGGTGAGCACGACCGTCAATACCAAGGTTTGTTCACTGCCCTCAGCGCACGTCTTCGCCTTTGTGATTAGGTCCTTCAGAGAACCCTTTGGCCACGAGTGTGCGCTTTTTTGCGTCGCCAAACTGGCCAGCGACTTCAAAACCTGACATCGGACTTTCTTACGAGGATCTTGCAGGTAAGTCAGCAACAGATCGACTTGCTCCGGGATCCCAATCAGTGTTTCACTGGACAGCTTTGTGAGTGAATCCAAAATGGCAATGACAAAACTTTCAGCGGGATATTTGGGAAGAAGATTGAGGCACAGGTCGTTCACCATTGCCGCGGTGTTGGCGTCATGATGCATGTGTCGCAGAACTGGGATCAACTGAAGTTTCATGCTTACTGGCGTCTGAAGAGATTCAATCATGGTGGCGATCTTCGAGCACATGCTTATCGCAAAGGATCTGTGAAAAGAAAGTCAGAAACGAAAGTCTTCCGGATGACGAATGTCGTATCAACTCACTTCGACTGTGCAGCAAATTGTCCGCTTGCATAGATGGCTGCTTCCACCTCGACTGTATCATGGCTATCCAGAGCTCTGCGGATGGAGTGATGCACTTGTTGCTTCTCGGGAATAACTCGTGACACAGCACCTAAAGTCCTGTAGGAAATACGAATATACTTTGGCTCAGATCGTTAGCGAGTGCTTGCGGGGTTTACCTTAGCGTCAAAGCCCGTGCAACTGGATCATTTGAATGTGTGACCATGTAGATCCTTTTGACAAACGCATCAATGTTCAGAATTTTGTCCAAATGATTCTCGCTCTGCTGGCAGACTTTTAGAACCCAAAACCGCAGAAGATTCGATCTAAAATGAGAGCAGCATCAATAACTTCGAGGAAGGGTGATGGAAATGCACATACCCATTCCAAAAGAACTCAGCCAACTTCAGGAAGGAAGAGTTGATAAGAATAGGAAACGGGTACTTCTCAAACAATCGTGGGAACCGCACTATAGCTTCACATTGCACACCAATCTTTGTTGACCTTAATCCTGTTTAAGAGAAAATGTTGCACATTCTGGTTTGGCTACAGGTTCTTATTCGAAATTACCCTTATCAAGTTCTGTAAGGACAGAGTTCGCATCCTGTTCGTTTTCATTTAAGAAATTCTCGTTGAACATATTCACCCGGAAACCAGAGAGCGATGACATTGTTTCGATTAAGTTAAGACGATTTAGAGTGGATTTTTAATCTAGGATTCCTTTGAATGCCGGATGGTAAACATAAACTTCTTGCAGTCGTCTTCAAAACAAATTGCCGGGCAAACGTCAAAAGGTGTCAATTTCGTTCGAAGGGCCGTGTTCAAAGATGAATGATATTTAATGGTATACATTTTTATGGAAGTACTCTCAATATTCCTGATATTTCATGATTACTCAAATATTTCAAAGATTTAAAGTAATTATTGCATATTTGGGCATTATTTCCAAATAAGTTTCGATTTAATTAAGCATGATCAATTTAATGATGTTCATAAATTTGGTATAACAACGAGCGGAATCTATGAACCCGCCCCGATATTCTACACGTGCGACTGCAAATGACATTTCGAGCACTTGACAGAGTTTATTTTGGTTGAAAAAGTTCTTCTGATTCCGCGAGTTTGCCACACAAATTGTTTAAACATATTTAACAGCATTCACATGATGCAAAGAAAAGGAAATAAGCCGAACTTTCAGAAAGGTAAACGGTTTAAAAAGTATCAGCACCGGGCAGAGAAGAACACCAAGCCAAAGGATGACGACGAAGTGGAACGCATTCAAGCGCAGCTGGACACCATAGATCCAAGTAAAATCAAGCAATTTTCGGATTTTCCATTGTCGTGGAAAACCCAAAACGGCTTACGCAGTGCAAACTACAAAGTCCCAACAGAAGTGCAACGGGAGAGCATAGGCCATGCGTTGCAGGGCAGAGATATTCTCGGAGCGGCACAAACTGGAAGCGGCAAAACGTTGGCCTTCCTAATTCCGGTTTGTAAAACACTCATATCTTGCAGCTGAATGTTTCGTCTAATAGTATCCCTCCTTTAGGTGATCGAGAATCTATTCATGAAGAAGTGGACGCGCTTGGACGGCGTGGGAGCAATCATTATCTCCCCCACACGCGAGCTGGCTTATCAAATATTTGAAACGCTGAAGAATGTTGGACAGTTTCATGATTTTTCCGCTGCTCTGATTATCGGCGGCAAGAATTTGAAGTTTGAACGAAAACGAATGGATCAGTGTAACATCATCATATGCACGCCGGGTCGCCTGCTGCAGCACATGGACGAAAATCCGCTTTTCGATGCGTCAAGCATGCAAGTCTTGGTCTTGGACGAGGCCGATAGGTGTCTGGACATGGGATTCGAACAGACAATGAATGGCATCATTGAGAATCTGCCTTCAGAGCGCCAAACGTTGCTGTTCTCCGCCACTCAGACGAAGTCAGTGAAGGATTTGGCGAGGTTAAGTTTGGACAATGCAGTGCACGTAGCCCCTTCCGAGCAACAGGCGGTCACACCGGAGAACCTCCAGCAAAGCTATGTCGTGGTGAATCTTGAGGACAAGCTCACAATGCTCTGGTCGTTTATCAAGAATCACTTGAAGCAGAAGTGCATTGTGTTCTTCTCCAGCTGCAAGCAGGTTAAGTACATCTACGAGATATTCTGCAAACTCCGCCCGGGGACCAGTCTCCTTGCGCTGTACGGAACCCTCCATCAAGACCGCAGAGTGGCGATATACCAAGAGTTCTGCCGGAAGAGCAACGTGGTCTTGTTTGCGACAGACGTCGCATCCCGCGGCCTGGACTTTCCCACCGTGAATTGGGTGATCCAAATGGACTGCCCCGAAGATGTGACGCAGTATATTCACCGTGCAGGACGGACAGCCCGTCACAAGGCACGCGGAGAGAGTCTCTTAGTCCTCCTGCCGAGCGAAGAGGAGGCCATGAAAGCGGAGATGGACAATGCTAAGATTGCGATCAACCAGATTCACATCGACCCGAGGAAACTCTTTTCTCCGAGGGCAAAAATGGAGGGCTTCCTTGCGCAGAGCAAGGAGCTGAAGGAGAGTGCCCAACGAGCATTCGTTTCCTACGTCAAGTCAGTGTTCCTGATGAAGAACAAGAAGATCTTCAACGTGAGCAAGCTGAACACCGATGACTACGCCAAGTCCCTTGGCCTTGTGGTCGTACCGAGAATACGTTTCTTAGAGAGATTCAAGAAGCGACAGGCTGCTGCTAAGAAACCTGAAGCCGAAGATGACGAGGCCGATTCGTCATCGGAAAGTGATGAGGATGATGATGATGAGGAAACTCCCAAATCCGCCTCGGCGCCCTCGAAAGATGACGACATCGACTTCACAATGCCACACTCAGATGACAGCGACAACCCTGAAGCTGAGGAGGATCTTTTCACGGTCAAGCGAAAGGACCACGACATCGAACATTCAGATGGCGAGGCAGCCAACACAGCAGCCAAAGAGGAGTTGAACGCTGCGAGAAAGGCGAAAATTCTCACGAAAGCCGCCCTCGCTAAGCGTGTGCTCAAGAAGAGAATCCAAGCGAACACCAAAGTGGAGTTCAACGAAGACGGGACAGAGGTCCTTGACAACAGAAAACAAATGCAATCCGAGATGGCTAGGGAGTACCTCAATCAAGACGAAGGCGGCATCGACATTGAAACGGCGAAGAAAGTGCTGCGCGAGGAGGACAAGTTCGATAAGCAGCGCTTCAAGCAGATCGTTAAGACCAAGCACAAGCAACAGAAGAAAAAGGGAAAATCAAAGGATGATGACGATGATGATGTGGATGAATTCGGAGACACCGACGAAGACGATGAGCCTGGGGTTGACCTGTCGTGGCTACCTGATCCTGATAAGGTGTACAACGTCAAGAACAGCGACTCCGACAGCAGCAGCGATGGCGACGGAGATGCCAGTGAAGCCGAAAGTTTAGTTCACAAGCCTCCCAAGCGATTGTACGAGAAGAAGCGACGAGTTGCACCCGGCTCCGATCAGAGTGACGACAGCGATGAGGACGAGGACGAAGATGAAGGCGACAATGAACCACAACAGAAGAGGAAAAAGGCAAAGCACATTGCGGACAAGCTGTCGCTGGATGAGGCCGAAATGATCGCAATGCAGTTGTTGGGAAAATAAAAAAAAAAACCAAACTTCATACAAAACAATAACATTGTGCGTTCCTTTAATCGCGTTCTTTTTCAATTATTTACAGTTACAAAATACAGGTTTTACAGTTTTCATCTTAAATCATGCTTTGACATTCTGATCGATTTTGATCCAGTCGCGGGGGTTCTTCAGCACCTCGACGAGCTTGCCCTCTTCGGACGTGGGTGAGGGTATGTGCATGTATTCCCAGCGCTGAAAATGACACATGACATCAATAAAGCACGGGTTCATGCACCCACTTGCTGAAAACTTACCGCGGTCAAAGGCAGGGACATCAGAATGCTTTCATAGCGAGCTCCGGGCGTGTAAAGGCCAAACTTCGTTCCGCGATCGTAGATCAAATTGAACTCCACGTATCTGCCGCGTCGAAGAAGTTGCCATTGTCGCTGTTGATCTCCATAGGAGTCATTTTTGTGCTTACGAACTGAAATTACAGAGCATTCAGTTATAGGTTTCGATGGGCAGTCAAAATGTCTTACCTATTGGCAAGTAGGATGGGATAACCGAATGCGCACACGACGAGACGAATTTAAATGCCTCCTCCTGACTGGGTGTGTCAATGTCGTCGAAGAATATGCCACCGACTCCGCGGCACTCATTACGATGTGTCACGCGGAAGTAATCATCACACCACTTCTTAAACCGCGGATAGTACTCGAGATCGTGCTCATCGCAGGCTTCCTTCAGCGCTTTGTGGAAGAGAACTGCATCCTTTTCATCCAGATAATACGGCGTCAGATCGGTTCCTAAACGGAACTGGCTTTAGCAGAGCAAATGCAAAAAATGTCCGAGCGCTTACCTCCTCCGAACCACCACTGTTTTTCACCGTCCTTATTTTCCACCTCGAAATACCGGTAGTTGAAATGAATGGTGGGTATCATGGGATTGCGTGGATGTATCACTGCACTGACGCCGGCAGCGAAGAACGGCAAATGACCCTCACTGAGGTTCTTTCCTCGTGAACGCATCTGTTGTACAGCGCCCGGCGGTAGAGTCCCCGTCACAACGGATATATTCACTCCGGCCTTTTCAAAGACATCTCCATCTTGGAGAACACACGTGATGCCGCCACCACCCTCCTTACGTTGCCAACGATCGACTTTGAATTTCTGACCGAAATTCTCTTCATTTTCCAGAGCTCGACAGAAGTCCGCTTGGATTTTCATTATCAGCAGCTCGACTTTGATTCGCATGTCGCTTTCGTTTTTCATAATCTCATCCAGGTCGGTTATGGGCTCCGCCATGTATATTGACGTATTCAGCTTTCGTTTGGCTTCCATACTCGCTTGGCTAAGCGACATGTATGTAGCTACACCAGAGCCTATCAGGAATGCATGGGCGTGCCTGGAAAGAAGTGTAGGATCATCAGCAAGTGGCACAGGATTCATTCATTGCCAGACCGGAGTCTTTAAACAAGCAATGGCATAAATATGCTGACACCAACAGGAGCGAGCTAATCAAATCAGAAACGAAGAATGTATGTTTCGTGCGATCGAGAGCATAAGCACGCCATGTTATGCTCCAAAAGAGTGCAATCAGAAAATTTATCTAATCGCCGCAGTTGGTTATGAAATTGGTCATCGAGATAAGACCATAAACAAGAGCCTATTGTAGACCACATTCTTGCGGCGGAAATCTAACCATACATTCGGTAATTTTATCAGAAACTAGTCTAGCCCACTCCGCTAACCTAAGCAGAACATCACAAGTACCAATCAGTCAAGATCAAATTTCGTCGACAAACGCAGGCAACAGATTTCTTGAAAAACAACTCAATTAAAGCAAGCTCTCATGTGTGTCATCCACGTCGTGCCTGGGGGACCCGCAGATTTCCAATTGACGTCCATCCAAAATCAAGAACAAACTTGTTTACTATTATGATTTAAATTGACTGCAAAATATTTTGTCCAAGCTTCATGTGCAACCCCCCGCAAGGCATAGCCCTGCATCAGCCTTGGGGCGAACAACACAGCCTCGATCCTGATAACAACTCAGTTGTTTTGATGATCCACAATCAGACGAGATGCATTCGTTGCGTCAATGCAGGAGAATCTATGTCACATCGAATCGGATCAATAACCCATTTGTTATTTGACTAGCAATTACCATCCCAATCGAGTGAGAGAACATCAACGTAACACCATCAGATATGTTGGGCCATGGGACGCGACACTTAGCACGCACTCCACCGGTGGGTGACTTTGCAAAACCAATCAATGGCACAGTGGCTACACCTGAAATTGTGAAATGTACTCACTGTAGTTTCGAACGTTTTCCATACTGAAACACCGTCAGGGATCCCAGTGTTTTCAGGCTGTACTTGATGGTGTTGAAGATTGTCATGTTTTTGACACGAATTAAATAGAAAATGTTTAAATTAAATAGAAAAACGAAAATTAAAGTAACCAGTCGACGGCGATGATTAACAGAACCAAACGAGTTGGTAGTTCTTATTGGACTAGACTACCGCTTGTGAAGTGGAGCAGGTTCGTCTCCAATGAAATACGACATCATTGGGGAAAGAGCGAACAGCTGATTGTCAAGACGTAACGTAATGCTTTCGTGTCGGGGGGATGGATAGGGTTGCCAAGTATCTGATTGGATGTGGACAAGTTTTTAAAACTTGAAATGCGCACGAGATAGGAAATGATACATATGCAGAGGGAATCGCTTGGGGCAGTCCAAGCTCAAAAATGTGCTCTCTATTTGAAGGCTGCGAATTGTCCACAAGAAAAGAGACCCATCTATCGAGGGATGCTTAACATAGCGTGCATGAACCTCTTTGTGTAAGCGCCTGAAACCATTCGTCAATAATCTGATATGTCCTTATCAGTGCGGTTTCAGGCTGAGAAAGTCCACCATCGACCAAACCTACACTACGGCAGATCCTGGAAAAGACTCCAGAGATGCACATTGACACTCACCACCTATTCTTCGATTTCAAGGCCGCATATGACAGCTATAGAGCGCCATGTCTAGTTTTGACATTCCTACCAAACACGTAGGATTATGTAGGATTACCATGGAGAACACTCGCTGCTCCATCAAGGTCGGTTAAGAACTCACCGAGACATTCAATGTTAAAAAATGACAAGGCGAGAAGCTGTCATGTGACTTTTGACAAGATCGTGCGAAACTCATAGTTAAACACTAGAGGCACGATCTTCCAAAAGTCCGTTCCATTGCTAGCATAGGCAGGCGACGTTGACGTGACTGGTCGAACACAGCGAACCATCAGTGAAGCGTTTGCTGGTATTGAAGCAGAAGCGGCTACATTGGATCTAGCGGTAAGCGAGGGCAAAACAAAGTATATGCTGTCTTCACAGAAGGACGCACAACATCGACGTCTCGGACGGAGCGTCATAATGGGCAGCAGGAACTTTGATGTAGTCAAGGACTTCGTCCACCTCGGCTCTGCAGTAAACAGGGACACAAACCGAGATCAAACGTAGAATTACTCTTGCCAATCGCTGTTTCTTTGAGCTCAAGAGGCAAATGAGTAACAGAGCCATCGCTCGAAGGACCAAGTTGGCGATATACAACACTCTGATCATCCCTGTCCTTCTCTATGGTGCAGAGACATGGACGCTATTGAAAGCGGATGAAGAAGCTCTTGGTCGTTTTGAGAGAAGAGTTCTGCGTGCGATCTTTGGTCCTGTCTGCGTTGATGGCGTCTGGAGGTGGAGATTCAACCACGAACTGTACGGGCTGTACAGCGGCATGCACCTAGTGAAGCGTCTTCGAATCCAACCCTTAAGATGGCTAGGTCACGTAGAGTGGATTGACACCACAGCTCCGGCCCGTATTTCGAAATCCAAAGACTGGAGTGGATCCGACGACATCGAATTTTTATTCAAAAAAATGTACAGTGTATAGTAAGGATTTTGGAGCCTTTTCATGGCTCATCTTCCAACTGCCACAGCGGCCCAACTAGGCGTACGTAGTCTTCGATTCCGAGCCATTGGGACAACGCAACAGAGGGCGTCCTAGAAGGAGATGGCGCACACAAGTGGACAAGGACATCAACCAACTTGGTGTGCTCAACTTTAGGCAGCTGGCGAAAGATCGTGCAGGCTGGAGAGGCTTGTTGGTTGAGGCCAAGGTCCAACCCAGACTGTAGCGCCAAACAAAGAAGAAGGCAACCTCGCTAGTAGCGTTCTTCATCTACTCCATTCTTCTCTCATTCTTACCTTACAACAAGGAAATTAACCGAGTCGATGTGCGCTCCTCGGAAGGTGCGTACATCAACCATACTGGATGGCTATCTGACGGCGATAGCAATCTGATCAATCTGCTTACCGGTGGAATGAACCCCGCCAATTCCTTTTATGAATGTTGAGGCGTGGGAACCGTGTGCTAGCTACAGGAACTTCTGCCCCGCGATAAATTCCACCAGTCAGGGTTCGCTTTTGGATGTGGTGTCGTCCAGACAACGTCTGGGGATTACTCTGCAAGGATGTCCTCCATACCAGATTATCCTTGCCAACACATTAAAAAAATCGTGCGGTCATTTTAACGCGCGTAGAAGCCGCCGCACAAACAGTCGACTTTTACACGCGCTAAATTTGTCGCCGACATTTCGTGGCTGTCGGCAAGGGAGGTGAGACAAGAGAGATCACAAAAAGGAATTTGCAAGAACCGTGCGTAAGAATTCGCGCATGTAAAAGCGGCTTAAGCTGTCGAATGACAGTCGACCACTACTCACCAAAGTTGTCAGGAGGCTCTGTGGTGAATTTCAGAACAAACTTTCGAATTTTGGTCCTTTCGATATTTGCTGATTTCTTTCTGTTTATTTCTGTTGATCTCGTATCCGCTGGACGTGTTTCAAAAGTGCTCTTTTACTTGTGAATTTTGTTTATGATTTCTGAAGCTGTGAATATTGAGGGAAACGGCTCATCTGTGCCTTCTGATAGGCATTCAATCCTCAAAATAGTTCATCCGAAATGCTGAACGAAGCAGGAAAGCAAAGCGTTGAAATTACAACGGAAGAGTTGTGCTCGAAGGACACATACCCACCGACGCAGTCAGGCAAGGAGATGAAGGTAAACTTAGCTTCCTCATTTCTGGACTCCAATTTAGCTCCCAGAAGAAGAAGTGTGACAAAAATTGGCTCCCATCCGACGCGCGGTTGTGCTTGCGACAGTGGAAAACCTGTTGATCAACTGGCTGGTCAAAATAAAAGTAAAACTGAAGAATTGATGCGTAATTTGACTGTGGGCGACGACTGTCCCTTCCGCAGTGCTGCTTTGGGCAAAGGACGCAAATGTAAAGAAGCGCCAGTATCTGACGCATTGTCCATCAAATTTGCAAAACTGTCATTAGACGAGGAAGAAGAATCAATATCAACTGAAGTGGCTGCCGTCGCCACCAGTAGGAACCTCAACAACAGCAACATGATCGACAGCTGCAGCTGCTACTGCGATAAGAACACTGTCATCAGCGGTGCAACAACGTCCACTGGCGGCAGTTCTCTGCCTTGGTTCCCTCCAATCTTCACCAAGGGGATTTCGTCGAAGGCCGTCTTGGACTTTGTAAGTAAGTCGAAATATGACATTGAGGATATTCAATTCGAATACACCGGTTACGATAGATTGAACATTTTTGTGCGCGACGTTGAACTGCATAACATCTTTATGAGATCCCTGAAAGAAAATGGCATGGAGGCCTTCGCCGTAACACCTAAAGAATTGAAAATAGTCATGAGGGGACTATCGTCCATGTTCACCCCTGCAGAGGTTGAAAACGATCAGTTGAAGTTGGATCCCTCGTTGAGGGTTTTCAACCAAGTGGTCCAGGGAAAACAAAGTTTAACTCGATAGGAATATTCCTGTGCATTCTGAAGGATAGAGAGAGTCTGCTCAAGATTAAAGAGTTGGAAATTGTATTGAGACATGTTGTTCAATGGGAGTATGTTAGAAACTCCGTTATTACGCAGCCATATCGCTGTCAAGACTTTGAATGCAAGTCTGTCTACTGGCCACCTCTGCCAGCAATAGAATGTGATAACTCCGAATTATCGGTTCATCCAGCAAATAAGGGTTCCCCCAAAGTGTCAATTGAAAAGAGCAGCTTTGCTGGGCGTAATGTGTTAAAGAAGTTACCGGAAAATCGGCTCTCTTTTGCCAAATCAATTGGAAGACATAAGACAGCACATGTCCCTAGCCAGGCGAACAACTGTGATACTGACTTATTTGCGGAGTGCATGAGAATTTTTGGCGTCCCATTTCATATTATGTTAGCCAAAATGCAGGTCTACCGAAAAATGAATGGGAATCCAAAAGATTTGGATTTTCAGTCCTTCATGGATTTTCTCTCGTCAGGAATTTAAATCTGTAGGTACTCAGTTTCCAAGGGGAATTCCCCCAAATTTCCGGTTCATGCATAGAAGCTGAGCAGTTTAACTTCATTTTTTCCTTGACGGTTGGCATTGAAGTTCCATTCTTTATACATTTACAATCCTAACATAATGAGAACGTAATTTGCTGTAAAATGTAATTACAGCTATGGCCCTGGAGCAATTTTTATGAGCATGTACCTCCTGCTTAAACTGGTTAACATGTTCGAAACTTGGTAACTTGAATTCTGCCTAGTTTCATTTGAAAACAAACGGAATGTCAAAACAAACAACATGAGCGAGTCAAAAATATGTGTATGCATTATTCACGGCGTATGCCTGTCTTCCTTGCACACTTTTTCTGTGCTTCAGACAGAGATGCCTGCTGACGCCTCTATCTTTTGTTGTATTCTACGTTCCTCTCTGTCCTCCTTTTGTTTTGTGTTTTTCTCTCTGTTAAGTTATTGATTTGTTTTTGTTGATTGGGCGTATAAATAGATACGTTCTCATCTATCGCCGTTGAATTCCTATTATGTTACCATTATTTTGTTTTGTTTAATAAATGCTACAGAAATGAATACATGCATGCAATGTTGTCATTAATTTTTAAGTTTACATCCTCCCTTGATTGAAAAGAGGTCAATAAAACTTACTGGTACTAAAAAAGAACACGAGGCGTTGAGTTACATATTTGCATGAAGAATTTACAGAATTGCGATTGTCTGCGATCTTGGATGGACATCGGACACAACTCCATGAGAACTCCTCTGCAAGGAATACAAGTTGAATGTGTGCTTTTCATGCAACAAACAGAAGAAATCATGGGAACTGCAGTCGCTGTGGGGGAGACTCCGTAGTCAGCTAGGAAGTGAATTTATAAATGAAATGTGTAGACTGCGGTGTGTTTGCAAATGGTGTTACATTGAGCCTTCGAGCAAGCCTTTGCAAATGATTCCCTTGCTTTTAGAAAAAAAAAGCGTTGGTTCGCTTTGATTAACCCACTAATGACCATGGTTAAATTACAACAGTTGGTGAAGTGAATACCACCATCTTACTTGCTTACTTAAGGTGGCGCTACAGTCCGGGATGCACCTGGGCCTCTACCAACAAGCGTTTCCAGCCAGCTCGATGTTCAGCTTTCTGCCTCCATTTTCGTACGCCTAGGCCGCTTTTACACACGCTAAAATCGTCGCCGATTTTTGTATGAAGTGGCCAAAGGAGACAGAAGGGATCGCACAAAGGAAATAAAACGCATTGAACAAATCAGCGACGAATTTAGCGTGTGTTAAAGCGGCTATAGTTGGTTGAAGTCAGAAATAACAGAGCTAGGGATAAATGAGAGGACTAGGGGTAATTCTTGCCGAAGTTTAATATCTCCTGGTTTCTGGTTGAAGTCCCTTTCCACTTGCGTGCGCCACCTGAGTCGCCTTCCCTCGGAGGTGGATTCGAAGACTTTCCGGGCCAGGGGCATTGGTTTCCATCCGCTCTACATGACCCAGCCATCCCAATCGTTGGATCTTCATTCTTCTGTCTATGTCTATGTTGCAGAACAGCTCGTACAGTTCGTTGCTATTTCTTCTCTTCCACTCACCATCTATGCAGACGAGACCGAAAATCACCCGAAGAATTTTCCTCTCAAAGCAACCGCTTTCGACAAAGTGCATGCCTCTGCGCCATATAGCAGGACTGGCACGATTAAGGTCTCATAGAGGGTTACTTTGATTCTTCGAGAGAGGGCTTTGTTTATCAATTGCTTTCTTAGCCCAAAGAAGCAGCGATTGGCAAGAGTTATTCTTCGTTTGTTGACAGCGTTGGTGTCGTTGTCTGAGTTATTAGCGGTTTCTAGGTAGACAATCTTTGACTACCTCAAATTTATGTGTGTCTACTGTGACGTTCTGCCCGAGACGTCGGTGTTGGGTGTCCTTTCTCGTTGACAGCCTATATTTGGTCATGCCCTCATTCACCGTTAAAACCATCTTCCCGGCCTCCGTCGCATAACACGGCGTTCTTCCGTTATCATAGTTCTTCAATATCATAGGCATATGCTAGTAGTTGGACGAATAGCTGAAAGATTGTTCCTCTGGTGTTGGCGTGCGACTTTTGAACAATTCTTTCAAGAATGATGTTCAAGAAGTCGCATGACGGCCCGTCGCTTCGCCTTGTCTGAATCCATCAAAGGTCTCGGTCAGGTCTTTACCGACCTTGATGGAGCATCGTACATTCTCCATCGTCATCCAATACAAACGGACCACATTGGTAGGAATGCCAAAAGTAGACATTGCTGTGTATAGCTCTTCTCTGTAGATGCTGTCATACGCTTCCTTGAAATCGATGAAAATGTGGTGGGTATTGATCTGTTGTCCTGCGTGCGATGGTGGATTGATGGACCAGATTATTGACGAAAGGCTTTAGGCGTACATACAGCTCGGCGCATAAGATCTTGTACGCGATGGTCAGAAGACAGATACTTCTATAATTGGAGCAGTTCAGAGTGTCTCCTACTTTTGTGGAATATTACCGTCAATCCAAAGAAATTAATCGCGACAAGTCACACCCCTAATATCCTAACCTTTGAGAAACTAAAATTACAAATTTTACTAGCCCAAGGTTTGGACACACCGCCGGAACGCATGAAGATATCCTCACCAATTAATACTTTCGACTACCTGCAGTCCATCATCAGATTTAGAACAGCATTCTCACCCCTCCTCAATGCGACAAAAAGTTGCTCGGGATGGTAGTTGGAGCATTAACTGCCCATAATCATCTAAAGCACCATGAAACCAAAATGGGACTACCCCATGACGAAGAAGAGCAGAGGATACTCCTCCCTACCTTTCCCACTGTCCCAGTCTCTGCCAGTTGAGGTACAACTAAGGGCTCCAGAGGTTGACAAAAATCCCTCTAACCTCCATTTTCCGGTTTATTAGAATTGCATGATGGCCGGTGCAGTAAAACGACATGGCGGGTACGCTAGTTCGAAGGTGTTAAGAAGAGAATTTTCCCCCAACGGGTATCACAATGGCTCCAACAGGACTTAAGACGCTCACGCGTCTACCCACCAACCTAACCTAACCTACCCTTGTTGTGCTCGATATATTTCGGAAACCTAACTCTGAGCTAGGAAAATGATTGTGACTTTAAAACTGCATTGGAATATATGACAGCAAACACGTATATGACATATAGAATGTGGATTTGCTGCACCATGACCATAAGCATGTGTTTTTAGCAGTTTTTGATGCAAGTCGCTCCAAAATGGTCGACGCAGGCACGTACCTCATGTCAAGGAAATGTTTTAGGAGAGAAATCCATAGGCAACAAATGTACATACATTTCGTACGAGAAATGAAAGATTGCCTCATGGGCTGGGCGAGTGTTCATTGAAAAGATCGTTGGTATTCCGTTTACTCTCCATCTCAGTGTGCGCCACATTAGATCCGGTTGTCCTCTGTTCCATTGTCCCACAGATTTGGAGTGGAAGACTCTTAGTGCGGGAACCAAATTATCCATGATCTCGTGTCGTGTCGTTGGCATTTTAGGCGTTGGATCTATGGAAGGCAGGCTGGACTCATGTTGCGCTGTACAACTTGTAAAGTTGGAGCTTGAAGATTTTTTCTCAGCTGACCTCAGCACAAACTGGAACACAAATTGGACGCTCAGCGCGGTGATCCGCTGTAGATATTCACCCTTGACAAATTATCAACCTCACATCAAAATGGTGACAAGTGGATACAAGTGAGGTGACAAAAAAACCATCAAAAAATGTTGCACATGCCTCAGAGCATGACTGGAATGAGCTTAGGTCCTCGAGAGACGGCTCTATTGCTTCTACATTCTGAACAAAACCAACCCAGGTGAAGGAAGCAAATCAAATTGTAGTCGAAACCCTTCAATCCCTGCCGTAGTGACCAACCCAAGTGAAGGAAGGAAATCAAATTGCAGTCGAAACCCTTCAATCCCGTCCGTAGTGACTTTGCAGATGCGCAAACAGAACAGGTTGAACACACACACAGAAAAGCATTAAATAAAAGTATTCATTTATTACGTTCTATCTGATCCAGTTCATCGGCGACAAAGTTGAAAATTCTACGCTGCAGGTGTCGTGTGTAATTTGGTGTCAATTGCGCTTTATTCACCATGCTGGCGAGGGTCATAAAAAATGCATCGTTCTCCCCTTTTGGTGGGCCAGCATTTGTTTTTCTTATCTCCGAAATTATTTCCGACAGCATCTCCTTTATGCAATCATCATCCTTTGAATATTGCTGGCTTTTTCGTTTCCTTGACTGTCCCGGTGATAGCATCGGATTCACCGAGAACATTGTTGAAACGTCGAAATCCATGGTTCCCGTCTCCAACATTGAAGTCTCGTTCTTACATGCCATTCTAAGAAGAAAAAGAAAAAGTGAAAGGAGTCGCGTACAAATTTCTTTGTTTTTGCTTACTTGTTGGTGTGAAGGCTCTCTTTCAAAAATAGAAGTTTGTTGTAAAATTTGTAAGTTTTCCTGCCTGTAGTATCTTGTCCCGTCTTGATCTTCTCCTCCCTAGCGGCTTTGACAAACTGGTCTCTCAACGATTTCCATGCAGTCTTGCAATCTTTTTCTGAAAGAAAAGAAAAGAAAAAAGAAAAAAGAAAAACACACGCACGAAGGTAACAACACAGAAAACAACAACTTCGAAGTCAATACATACTGTCAGCTCGTAGGCTCTCGGAAATCTCGCCCCAAATCATTTCCTTCATGGCGAAGTTCTTGTGATATTTGTCGGCCGTGTTAAATAGTGCCGGCCTTTGCCGCACCAGCTCTATCAAACAGTCCACTTGAGATTCGTTTAGTTTGTTCATTTTGAAATTTATGAAACAAAACAATCCCTTCCGAATTTATCAAATAAATGTCACGTCACGTCGTCTCGCAGCGAGACAATGTTCCAAATCAATGCGTTGCGAGATGACGAGTGTCGCCGCATTGTGTTTTGTCTCATTCAGCTTCTCTGCTTGGGTTCGATTTTCAATTTGTTGACAACTCGCGCTAGACTCTCGTCTCGTCTCGCTCTCACGCTGCGTTGTGATGGCCCAGGCAACATTTCTGTCACAATTGTTTACGTTCTCTTCAGCTTCAGTGTGTCAGTTGTCGGTCGTTGTGTGTTGCGTTTTAAATCATTTTTTTTTTTTTTTTCATCAAAATGCGAAATGTTAGTGCAAAGGAGAGTTTTCTAATATTCAACAGTTTAGTCTCGGTGCCGTTATTGCTAAAAGGCAAAGCTGTGCTAATCGATCTGCTGAATGAGACGTCGGTGGCAGGAAGAATCGACGATGTTGACGGCTTCATGAACATCAGCTTGGTCGAAGTGGTTTTCATTGATCGACATGGTGCTCAGTATGAATTCGATGAGATTTGCGTGAAGAACAGATGCATTCGGCAAATACAAATTCCAGAGGATATAGATATTGGAGCTAAACTTCAAGGCATGCTGGAGAAGGTCGGTAAACGCGAGCAGCGCAGTACGAAACGTACGTTCAAGCAGAAACGGGCGAGGGACAGACATGAGGAGATTTTGCAGGAACTTGCCGAGAAGAATAAAGAATCTGAAAAGTAATCTTTGCGTTTACACTTGTTTGATTGTGAAGAAGGTCTTAGGTTGAATTGTTCACGGTTTTGTTGAGCAGACTTGGCACTTCCATTCGTGTGGCTCATGATTACAGCGGCTGTTAGGGCGACTCTGTTTTGGCTGGGACACAGTCTGAACACGGATCTCATCATTGGTACTCCCAGCGAGGCTACAAGCGAAGTATTTGATTCAGTAATCCTTGGTACTGACTTATTTTGCTAGTCCTGCTCTATGTCGACTACACTGGCTTGACCACATCGAGCGCATGGACAACAATGCTTCAGCAAAGAGGGTCTTTGAATCCGAGCCTACTAGGTCGAGAAGGAGAGGAAGACCGAATCTCCGGTATAAAGACCAAGTAATCGCAGATGCAAGACAGCTTGGTCTTGATGACTGGAAGCAGCGTGCCCAGGACCGTCAACGATGGGAGGCAGCAATTGATCAGGCTCGGACCTGATAAGTAAGTAAGTACAGACAGAAGGTGCAGAGCAGCAGCAGGAGCAGAACTCACAAAAGAAAGCTGAAATATGACACATAAGCATGTACGCGGCTTACATACATTTGCTGCAGTGAATGGGAAGACCTGGGCACTAATCTATTTAAATCTGATCGATCTTTAGCGACAGCATAAGGGCCATCTCCTCAGTATAAGGGCCATCTCCTCGGTAATCACTTCCTCTAAAAAAACAGTGAAACATTACAAAGCAGAACTCAAACAAGCCAGTAGCATGTGCAATATCACTCTCCTCTGGGTTCCAGGCCACAGCAACATAGAGGGAAATGAGATTGCCGATGAACTGGCCGAGCAAGGAGCTTCCGGGAACGCCCCCACGGAGTTGGTGGTCGCCCCAATCAACCACCTCACAGACATCTATCAACACTTCCTGTCCTTAGCTAGTAGAAGAAGGACTGGGTCATCCAAGTACAAATTCTCTAGGAAAACCTGGCCCTCCTACACGAAAAGAGGGTCTGATGACCTCCTCAATAGAAATCGCTCCGAAATAGCTGTAAGCACGGGGCACGGGGCACTGACCCATTCTACCCCCACTGTCGCAGTTGCCTCGACACCCACTCAGAGAAAAAGTCTGTCTCACTTTCTCTGTGACTGTCCGGAACTAGCCAAACGGAGATATATCGCGTTCGGCAAACACTTCCTTAGTGACGTCTCCGAGATCACTAACCAAAGTACAAAGTAACTCCACAGCCTGGATGAAGCTAATCCAAACAATCCAGGCCTACGAGGTGTGGTATCGAAACGGCGCGCAACTGCATTACTTGCGCCAGGTTTGAGCCAAATCGTGTAGCCACTTAAACCAACCAACCGACTTACTTACTTACTTAAGGTGGCGCTACAGTCCGCGGTGGATCTGGGCCTCAACCAACAAGCGTCTCCAGCCAGCTCGGTCTTTAGCTAGCTGTCTCCAGTTTCGCACGCATAGTTGGTTGGCGCCACCTGACCCTAGCCAAATAAATCTTCTTGAAGTATCTTCGCGTCAAGTTATGCATTTGTCAGTGCTGGACTGCCATGAGATTCCTCGTATGTGTGCCTGAAGTGCAATGCAATGCAGACCGCGTGAAGTGACGAAGGCAACGCCTCTTGTCAAGCGTTAGGGAAGAGAAAAACAAAATTTCTTTTGAAAACAAATCTAGTTTATTTCCTTGAGTTACTGTACAAAAGCTAGGACAATTTATTTACAGATTTCGGATGAAGTCAAATAATATATTCTTACTGATAAGTGTTGCTACGAGCCAATTCTGTGGTCCATTTATGAAATCTAAGTTCGAAGGAGACACTTAAGTACCATAAGCTTTTTACAAAATAAAAAAACTAAGCTGAATGCGTATTCAATGCCTTCACAAATTGTATATTTCACCGGTTGCAGCAGCTATGTCGTGTCTGAGAGCGAGCTTTAAAGTTTTAACACATTCCACGTTTGGAGAGAAGGCGACGACAACACACTGTTGATAGATCGTTTGAGTGAAACTAGTAACAAATCCCCAGCCGAGCACTCAATCAAGTGATTGATTGAATCTTTCTGTTGTGTTCTGTGAGTGTAATCCACCAACATTCTGTACAATGGATGACTGGCCCCCGAGAAGAGAGATCGGCAAAAATTCTTTACTCAGCGATCAGAAATGAAGTCGAGAGTTGGACTGGGACGAGATGTAAACACTTCGTGGCCACTGGTCCGTCTTGCAAGCGAAAATGAGCGGCGATAAAGGGGCTAAGACACAATCTGGTGCCAAAGAAATCTGCTAGCGAAATCGCCAGCACACTTAGACTATGTTGGTCCATTGTGATACCCATAGTCAGACTACTACCACTGATCGACAACTCCAGTGATAGTGCCGTTCATTTGATCCCAGTGGCAAATGGTGTCTGGATCAGATTTGAAAACCGGATGAAGGCGTATTAACTTTGCTGGGGATTTCGGGGGACCCGTCTAACCAGGGGGCAAGCACTCAAACAAACGGCGCCATCCAGCGGTGTATGGTGTCAAAGAAGGATATCATCACTTGCACCATTCCTTGATTCGGTCACTGTTTGTTCAGAATACACTTTAAGCTCATCACTTCAAGAACGTGCCAGGTGCCAAGCGGCATTTCGTGAAATTGCGAAGCAGATAAAATATCACCGGATGCCAGACAACTCCTCCACTGTATCCTGAAACCTTGCATGCCAATCTCTTAACAAGGGTCAGTCGTACAACTTTGATCAACCGAAGGATGTGGATTAGGTTTAGTTAGTCTGATGACGATGGTCACAATGGACGCATCATGTCTGGTCTAAGTAAGCCACGGTCGCTAGGTCGTAAGAAGAGCATCCGTATGCCTAATTGCAGACCAGTTGCACTTCGACTTGCTGGTTCATTGTTCTACCACTCGGACCGCTTTAGTATGATTCATGAACACTGGTGGGGAAACATGCGTAACACATAAGACTTGAGTCGTTGAAACAAATTAACTCCCAGAAGCTCTCCGTGACTTCAGAGCTGGCCAGGAGCAAAAGAGGTTTTCTAGTAGAAGTAAAGACTTTCAAGCAGCTTCTACAAAAGTCGTTGGTAATGTAACCTAGTCTCCTGGCGTGATCTCCCAAGAGGCTGACTCGACTTATATGTGATTTCTTTGAAGAAGTCAGGGGGTTTAGAGCGAACAAGATCTGGTGTGGGTTACGTACGTTTTTAGGTTCATTCTTGCGCGAGGCACCCCTGATCAGATGCTCTTTCGAACGGAAATGGTTATAGGTGTTTTCATAAACGTCAAACTAACAAAGGACTACGTTATCCATGTTCATTAACACAGATTTACGATCGTACTAACTTAGGTGAACTGCAGTACCTTCTGTTCATAAACGTCAATAGCTCATCGATGTCGGGCGGATTGTGCAGTCATTTTTTTTTACTGCAAAAAGGGTAAATTGGAAAAACATATTTTGTACTAAAGCAAGCCTGCAAACATTCTGCACCGTGTGTGTGTTCAAAACACACGAGAAAAGAAATGCGCTTGTACTAGCTCAGATTTTCGACGTTTATGAAAACACCCTATGCTTGTGTATGTGTGACACGAATGTCCCCATCATCATGACTGCCGAGGAGTGCTTTGAATGCGATTCCACGACCGCTTGGGGGACTCAAGATGAGGTGGTTGGACCAAGTCCATAAAACTCCCCTGGTTGCCCTTGAGCATAACTCCTGATGAGTTGAGTCTGAGAGTCGATTACGGAGGATGGAGTGGCATGAAGATCTCTCGTGCCGTATTTACTCCCGTGAGCACATCACTGATGTATGTTCCCCGGTCACTGAAGATGAGATGTGAGCATCATTCATCATTACACTTGAAGACGAACAAATTTAACTCATGGTCCACTGTCTTTCGTTTGCAGGTGACGATCTGTGTCCCAATTGGGGCTTGGTCTGCGTGCAAAAGTCTGGTATTTTCTGCTACCTCGTGCATCGGACATGTTGCCTTGACAATCGGAACGAACTAACTAACATCACCATCAATCAACAATGGCGCGTTGGATCAGATCTCACTTCAAACTATGTAGCGACCCAGCGGATGAAACGACCCAGTTCTGTCACATGGGGATGAGTTTATTGCTCATAATGATCTATGGTCGACAAAAACATAACAAGAACAGCCGTGAAGGCAGATGGAATAGCATGCACAAATAAAGTAAAATAAAATCCACAAAAAAAAATCGGATAAAAACATGCAACACTTATTTAAATTATTGTACGTATTTGAGGAATTAGTGAAATAACATTTCATCGTTAAGTACATCTAAGGGCAGTATCAATTTGTTTCAACAATGATGCAAGAAAGGAACTCTAGATAACCCCATTCATATGCAACAAACAAGTTTTCTTTCTTTTTTACTTTTTTTTTTCGTTTTTTTCTTTTGTTTTCATTTTGCTCAGTCCAGTTGGGTTCAACTTAGTTTTACAAATTTACTCCCATTAAAATGGGCCACTACCTATAACTAGTCCAAAATATATTACAATATTTACTTCGTACTTCGATAGTTACAATAAAAAAATAACTTTGTATATTTGTACAATCATTGCTTATGCTTATTTGACGAGAGAGTGTGTGTGTGTTGGTTACTATCGTAGGTTGGTCACGGAACTACAGTACTTTCGTGGGCATCTTCTAAGTGTAACCTAGTACATTGGTGCTCCGATTATTTTGCGCGTTTGCTCGAATGACAGCCAGAATGCTAGCGACCATGGAGCCATTCGCATCCAGCAGGGTAGGAGTCCTTTGTACAGGGCGGGCAAACCTTCGTGTTGAACTGTTTGCCTAAAGCAGTCCACGGGTCCTTTGTAGAGAAGACCTCTAAAAGAAAGAAAAAAACATGTGCAAGGAAAGAAACGTTTTAAGAATTTATTTTAAGGAAGCGTATGGAATGGGACGAGGGAGAGTGCAATACTGGAGGAAGCCGAGGTCCTGATCGCCATGAATAAATCCTAAAAGATGCTTGTGTTCACGCTGTTCTCTTCATAAAAACTGACTGTCGTTTAAATACAGTGTAATGGGCAGTTGGAACTTAAGAAACTTGTAGCATGTCGTGAATGAACACTCCTCTGGCTGCGGCAATTACCGAGATCCATGAGTCTAGCCAGATGCCTTTGGCTAGGACATGTGTGGCGTATTATATTCAATACATTCGTATTTTGTATTTTATAACAGTTGACGCTGCAAGGGCAAGATTAATTAATGCCCGCGCAGCTTACAAGTAGAAAGATGAGACAAGACCTTGATTGTGAAAGGACAGATATAAAGAAATATCGGTAACGCCACACCATGCACAATGCATAGACAACTTGGCTGCAGCCGACAGTGGACATCTGCGCATCAAGGTGGGGCACACAAGTGGAGAAGAATCTCGAACCCACTTGTTGTGCGGAACAAGAAGCAGGTAGTCACAGATTGCGATAGCTGGAGAGGTTTGTTGGTCCACATACGAATGAATGCAGAGATGTTAGCGCAATTGGTCGGTAGGATTTATGCTAGAGAGCGATTAGAATAGGACGGATGCAAAACTTTGTTCAACGGTTTGGGGCAGAAGAAGAACCTCTTCAGAAATCCACCTCAATCAGTGGATCTTGAAGCATCCCTCACGGTACACACAGAATTCCTTAAGAAACTATGAGTATTTCACAACAAGAGAAGTCCACAACCGCAATGGCGATAGTCTCATCTAAGGGATATGGCACCTCAAACAGTGGATCTTGAAGCATCCCTCACGGTACACACAGAATTCTTTAAGAAACTATGAGGATAAGAGATGTTTTCACAACTAGAGAAGTCCACACCCGCAATGGCGATAGTCTCATCTAAGGGATATGGCGGCTCTGGCACAAGTAGCCCTTGTTTCGACGCTGAATCGTTTCATCCTTAGCTCTTGTCATCATTTGCACTTTTGCAGATGCTATGATCGACACATCAACCCGCACACCATTCAAGTGTTACATGAACGACTCTCCCACCCACTGATGAGTCGATGTTGGCAAACAAATAAGGAAAGCAAAAGTCCCCCCTCCTTCGGAGGTTGCCGACGATCAGCTATGAAGAAGGAAATTCTCATTCATCCTCTAACTAAAAATATCTTGTTCACATGATAACCTTAGCCGTGAAAATAACGCAATTCTCAGCGATACACTGGCATCAGATCAAAAGCACACGACACAACTGCAAATTATCGACCAAATCCTCATGTTTTTTCCCACATTCTCAGCCAGAAACTTCTATCAGTGTGACCTCTAGTGGATTATATGAACATTTGTTTGCCTCTTGAGAATCGTTATCAAATGATATTGCTTTGTTGTTCGCACAAATCCATGGATCACAAGTGATTATGTCACATAACCTTTGTAACGACTTACCTTCCGTGCTCGTCTATGGGTTGATTCATTATTCTTGTCTTTATCACATCGGCTGGCGTCGCCATAATCGCACCCACAAATCCGGCACCAAACGACGAAAGTATATGGACTGGCTTGCCATCGGGCATGTGTAATTTTTTCATAAGCGTCTGTTTTATTGTATCGTAAGCAGTTAGGTCGCCTAAAATCAAAAACAAATCAAATCAATTAAACTCTCGTTGCGAATGGAAGCAATAATGAATGCGCACCTAAATTAACTAATGCAGCACGATATATATTCGGAATACTGCCCTTCCACAGGCCAGTGATGCCGCCTTTGTGTAGGATCTTTTTGAACGCATCAAATGGCCCCGATATCCGTGGTGCCTCACCCATTAGACGGCGTCTACCCTCCATTTGCCATTGCACTTTGACCAGATCGGTTGGTGAGGCAAGCCATTGACCAATGCAGCCGGCAAACATGCCACACAGTGACGACTTCCATAGTGGCACTACTTCGTTCGGACCATAACCTTTAGCAATTTCTTTGCGCAGATAATCATAGGTGCATATTCGAAAGCCACTAGTTATAATTACAGTCGATTAGGAGAAGCAGTTAGAGAGAAGGATTTCACTTAAGTAACCTATAGATAACGTGTCTGGCTACTGCTGGTGATATGCCCTGCCATAACTTTAGAGGGCCTTCCTCTCGGGCTATCCCAAGGGCGGTTGCCATCATTCCACGATACTTAACCTGTTGGAATGGATTTTGTTTTTTTTTTTGAGATTTTTTTTTGTTTCCGTTCACATTTTACTTTCTCAGCGAGTTGGCATGCGAATGTTGCGCATTCCATCAATCATTACCTGGCCCTTTGTTGTGGCTGCCTCGCCTTGTATTTGCAAGCGCGTCTTTGTTAGATCCAATGGATATGTGACAAACTCAGCAATGGACGCTGAATAAACCGACATTATGTATGTACAAGTCATGGAATCCACAAACCTGTATCCCTTTTGGGATAGTTGCGCCGTTGTTTCCGCTGAAACCTGTACAGGGGTTTCGTGCACTTTCGGTGACATTCTTCTAAAAAAAAAAAAAAAATTAAATCTCAGCAATAATCATTATCGTGCACACACTTGCATCCTTACCTGAGTGAGTTTCGTGGGAGGGAAAGAAGTGATACGAGGAAGAAGAAAAATATACGAACAATTTAAAGGACACGCGTTATTCGTATCATCAGCTGACTATTCTTTGCTCATAAGGACCATGGGCGACATACTACAATCGAGACGAAGACATACGCTTTCTCCCACCGTCGCATATAATCACAAAAAAAAAAAAACCAAAACACCACAGACGTTATATAACTCTAACGAACTAGTTAGCGAATAAGAAAAGAAAAGAAAAAGTTTAGCTTTTATAAATAGATATGGTCGCAGCAGAAAATTTGGCATCACAATCCATATCTGATTGCGCGGTAATTGGACAAACTTAATGCGGAGAAGGCGATGGAAATGCAAATGCCTTATCTGGGTGTTTAACACTTCTTAACTTATTAAGCAGATACTTTGCATCGCATCAAATATGTCCCATTTCACATGACCGCGATCTGATGATGGATTGGAGGCTGGGTTTATTTGAATAACTCGTTTGCGGGTCGTTCAATTTTCACACTTTGTTTGAGAAAACATTGAATGTTGGCAAGGGGTTAACATCTTGTGAGGCGCTTTATTAGGAAATAATTTTACCTATGAACAGCAGGAGGATAACAATAATCAGCACAGTTCTACAACTAAAATGAAAACAAACCGAGTGACAGTTGCCTGACTGGCAGTTGACATTAGCGGCTTAGTGCAATTTGGTGTGTTCGTTTTGTCAGATGAATGGGTGCATTCAGTGGTCAATGATGGGAATATAATTTATACTGCATAGGGAGCCATAGGGTAGGAAATGTATGTTTGTAGAAGACTGTTAAGGTTTAGAATTTTTATCATTTTGTTTAATTACTTGGGTAATGGTTTGATTTTCGTATCTCTAGTGCGGGTGCATGCCATGCTGGTCTCAGCTTCAACTCGCCGGAGGGGGGGTTCTTACACCAGAAGTCTACGAACTCACCACGAGACAAAACATTGTAGGCGATATACTACAACACAGCTTTCTTCTAGACAGTTATACCCTTTCAGCATTGTCAGTGAGTCGAAAGAGGTGGGACCGTGAAAAGTATTTCTTGTCGTACCGTCTTCCACTCGTGATAGAACAATAGCACGGACAACACGAGTGGTTGCTGAGAAGCTAGGCCCTGGCCATCTACGGGCTGTTATATTATATTATTATATTATATGTTGTATATTATTATATATTATATACTAAAGGGTGGTTAAATTCTAAGGGCCGATGTTGATTTTGTATAAAACACAAATTATTTAAGAAATTACTGTCATTTCTTTTTATTATGATAATATTGGTATGGTTCAATTATGTATGGAACAAAATATCGGCCAAATTGCCGCCGCGACCTCGTCGGCACACCTCCATCCGATGGTCCAAATTTTCGATGACACTGAAGCATAATTGAGGTTCTATGCCGTTAATGTGCCGAATTATCTCATCCTTCAGCTCTTGAATTGTTGCTGGCTTATCGACGTACACCTTTTCTTTCAAATAACCCGAAAGAAAAAAAATCCAACGGTGTCAAATCACATGATCTTGGCGGCCAATTGACATCGCCACCACGTGAGATGACACGGCCATTGAATTTGTCGCGTAAAAGAACCATTGTTTCGTTAGCTGTGTGGCAAGTGGCACCGTCCTGTTGAAACCACATATCGTCCACATTCATATCTTCCAATTCGGGCCATAAAAAGTTCGTTATCATTTCACGATAGCGAACACCATTCACAGTAAATGCCTGACCGGCCTCATTTTTGAAAAAATACGGCCCGATGCACATAAGCCGCACCAAACAGTCACTCTTTGTGGGTGCATTGGTTTTTCGACAATCACTCCTGGATTATCATTCGCCCAAATGCGGCAATTCTGCTTATTAACGAATTCACTGAGGTGAAAATGTGCCTCATCACCAATCACGAAGTGAACGATATGCATTTTGATTTGAACGCCCATTTTCATAATAGGCCTGAATAACTTTAACGCATTGCTCGATTGTGTATCTTCCCATGGTTCAAATTGAGTTAGTCTGAAATTGAGAAATGTCATATGAAATGCAGAAAAAAACTTGACGTTTCGGTGTGGTTCACATTCAACATCGGCCCTTAAAATTGAACCACCCTTTACAATAAAATGTCTGACTTCTAAGGAGTAAGAAGATAAAGCGAGAAACAAAAGAATGGGGAAGAGAAGGGAGTGAATCTGACATTGCCAGGCAAGGAACAAGTGTTTTGTCCTCCTGGCGGTTCTTCACCCCTAAAATCGAATTCTTCAATCTAAAATGCGGTTCAAATACTGATCCAAAAATTTGGCTTGCCTCACCAACCGATCTGGCGGGAAGTTATGAGAAACGAAATGTAATAAAAATTTAATAAATAAGTCTGGTGGTATTTCCAACTGGCCGCTTCTTTGACTGTCAGTTCTTTCGCTTGAAAAACACTGCCATACTCAGAAATTCCGATAGAGCAGTGCATGGTTAAAAATTTCGGAGAAAATTGCCGCACCTATGCCCGTTTGCATCTTCGATCGATCAGTATACACATGGATGGTCGAATTATTGGTGGGTTATCTTGTGATCCACTCCTCCCTCGACGGGAAATAACATTCGAAGGGTATTTCAAAGTCGAGGAATGGGAGTACGTAGTCACCCTCGGACTGTTCAATTTGTAGTCTATTCAGTATACTAGCTTGTCCAATCTGGCTTTCTAGCCAGCTTTCATCTACTTTTTTTAAATTCAGTATTCCTAAACTTTTCGAGATTATGTAGTGAACTCTCTCTCTAAGACTCTAAGACGAATTTTCACGGGATATCAAAATTAGGTCGACTTAGAGGAGGATTTTTAGTTTTTTTTTTGGCTAACAAAAAATTCGAGTTAGAAGGAAATTCGACTTGGGGAGAGTCCACTGTATTTGTTTGCTAACACAAGTTCAGACTGACCCTCTTCCAACGCCAAAATAATTTGTCCTTTTTGCTCAATACTAAAGCACATTTCGTGACATTCTGAACCTCATTAAAAAAAACACGATCTTACTCGTCCAAAAAATCCTAGGAACTGATTTGAAAATTAACGTGTAAGTAAAAGGGCAATAAAATAAAATAAAATAAAACCCATGCAAACAGTTATGTTTTCCGACAATTTGCCTAAACTGAGTTGCTTCTCTTAAATGTGTTTTAATGTTTTTTCCTGAAAAAAATTGCACTGCGACTTGATTATATGTACGAGTACGAGTTCAGTACATAAATTTGGCAAATATATGAAATATTCGAGTAAGTCATATAATCGCGGGTTCATATAATCGAGACTCTACTGTATTTGCAGAAGTTGCTTACATGTAGAGGTAGCGTTTCCAGAGCATCTCTTTTAAAGAGGACATGTCCTCGTTTTGCCGTTGATCTTCTTCTCCTTAATTTGCTGCGTTCACTTTTGTCCTCTTTTTCATAAATTAGCACTAAATTACAAATCTGTTTCTAAGACTCCATTCTTATCAATCTCTACCGAAGGCAGTAACCATGGCAACATTCAAATGTTTCCAATATTAGTTCAATACTTTGATAAGGACGTAGGACTTCAAACAAAGACAATTTACCAAACGAAACTGCCGACACTATATGCAATTTTATTTTGAAATATTCACATAAATATGATATAACTTCAAAATGTATAGCGTTCTCAGTCGACAATTGTAACACGAACTTCGGCGGATTGAATAGGACTCAAAATCTCCATAGACTCAAATCGAGTATCGGTAGAGAACTGATAGAAATTAATTGTCTAGTTCATATTTGGACCAACAGTTTTTACCCCTTAGCCCTTACCACAAAATCCATTCTGTCGGATGCACGTCGGCGTGGCCTGCAATGCGATGTAGAGTCTTTTAGACATGCCTGCTACAAATCTTGTAGAAAGTGCTGTGAATATTTAGATAAATGGACGGTCCAATTTGAAGAGTTCAATGCATTTGATTGGATGAATTTTAACGAGGTTCCAATTTGGTCTGATGTCTGATGTTGAAAAAACGGTCAACTACCTAACTTCAAAAGGAGTTAAGTAAAATTTGCAAAATTTTCTAACGAACAAATTAAATTATGACTTATTTAAAGATAATATTTCTGTTTACAAATGGGTCAATTATTTCGGAGCTTCAAAAATTGGTGAATACTATTCAGAGCTTCTTCTATTGTGTCAATTTTTCTTTTGCATTCCGGGCCAAAATACCAATGTTGAGCGCGTTTTTTTTCACTTGTTGGTTCACATTGGACAAAAGAAAGAAATCAGTTAAAAATAGGAACAGTAACATCTATCTTGGTTGTGGCGTACAACTTAAGGGACCTAAACTGCAATACATTTTATTACGTTTTGTTAAGTAACAAAAAAGCTAGCAAAAACTGTCCTCTTTTTTCTGGCTCGCAATATGGACACCCTATGTAGAGGTTTAAGTTCTCTCTATTGGTGTGAGCACCTTAGACGCGGACTTTTTCTGCTGGGCTGTGCCATAGACTAGGAGTCGAAGACTCTTCGTCAGTTGTCCATGCTCTCCAAATGGCCCAGCCACTCTGTACATCGGTTGCGAAACGTGGAACGCGATTCCTTTCGAAACATAACCGCTACAGGAATTCATCAATCGTAGCCTGCGGAAGATGTTGTGCTTTTTCTGGTCCAACACCTGGCCGCAAATGGAATGGATTGGCCATACTGTTCCATGACGACATCTAGTTAGTCGCAGATGCGGTAGACCATTCAACACGTGTAAGCGACTAATTGAAGCAGAAGTGCTACAAGCAGAGCGCTCTTGGCGACAGGTAGAATTTCTAGCTCAAAATATACCAAACTGACCAATTTCTTTATTGTGGCCCTCCACCTAGGAACCACGGAAAAAAAAATATATATATTCCTCATCCTTTCTTTGTTTGGCGCTACAGCCCAGCCAGCACGATCTTTCGCCAGCTGCCCCGAGTTACGCACACCAAGTTGGTTGAGGTCCTTCTCCACTTGTGTGCGCCAAAAGAAACAGCGATTGGCAAGAGTAATTCCGCTCTTGAGCTCGGCACTGGTGTTATTGTCTCTGTTTACTGCAGAGTCGATGTAGACGAAGTCCTTGACTACCTCAAAGTTACTGCTGTTCATTATGATGCTCTGTCCGAGACGTCGATGTTGTGCGTTCTTCTGTTATGAGAGCACGTACCCTGATTTACTGCCAGACCCATTTTAGCCGCTTCCACTTCAATGGCAGCAAACGCCAAGCGTCCAATCACGTCAATGTCATCCAGTTGCACGGACTTCTGGAAGATCGTGTCTCTAGTGTTCGCGAGTAAGCTTCGCACGATCGTGTCGCCTTGTGTAAAACCTTTTTTGACATTGAATGTCTCGCTGACGAGTTTGGTAGGGATGTCAAAACTAGACATGGCGCTGTATAGCTCGTCTCTATGCACGCTGTCATATGGGACCTTGAAATCGACGAATATGTGGTGGGTTTGCATTTTTTGGGTCTTTTTCTGGATCTGTATATATTACGGCTTTGGATTCTTCGACGCTTGGTTGGATTCATGTCAATGTTCAGGACGTATCAATCGGGTGAATCTTCGTCTCGCGATGCCATCAACGCAAAGAATACTAAAGATCGCTCGGAGAAATTTGATGACTACTGCATCAGCTCTTGAAGGTGCATGATCCACCTTATCCTTCCAGAGAGAGAGAGAGAGGATTGTAGGCTCAATTGCGCTATTGGCCCTCGGGCCCACAAAAGCAGCAGCTGGCAAGATGTCTCGATTGAACCTTGCCCATATCCATCTGACTCCATCCATGGCTACAGCGCCGCGATAATCATCTGTCTGCATTGCAACTACTTCCCGTTAACAATCACTTGTCAAGATCGAATGGAAGTTCGAAAGTCTCTTATCGCCGGTCGATAACCGCAGCAGAATTGCAATTCTTAAACCACTCGACACTATTAGACGAAAATTCAGTCAAAATGTCCACCACACCGCCTCCTCATTTCTTCAGCTCTGTTCAAACCCCTCCTGAGGGCGACCACAGCCCCTTCGAATGGCCAAGTGGTCTTCAATTCCGTCCGACACACATTCGGCAAGAAACGAACACTTGCTATAATTTCCACAAGTCGAGTTGATTTCTGTGCGACACGAGTGCAAAGTTCCGGACAAACCAACAATTGTTGTAAAAATGCATGCATTAGACTGCACTGCACTTCCCTCCGCGCAGCCCGGCCCGTGCTGCCAATGGCACGGCGAGACTATTAAATATGAAATTGGAAAACTTTTTGACATGAATATCGGTCAACAAGTACTTGTATCTCCGAATGAATCGAAAGCACAGCAAATTAATCTCCATTGAGTGGTCGATAGACGTTCTTTCTTCACGTTCTCCATCCCCATTCAGCTCCTCGTGGGGCTCTTCATGCTGTGTGTTGCTCTGGATGCTAGGCAAATCGATAATTGTCCTTCGGCGATGAAGTCTTTGACTCACAGAGGAAAGGCAGAACAAAAAAAAAAAAAAAAAATAATGAGTGGACTATGGAAGGGTGGGTGGTGGATTTATTTCTGCTCATGGAAGGAAGTGGATTTAATTTCTTTATCAGCATGCCCAGGGGCTGTTGTGGCTGCGTGCTTGCGGCATGTCTGGTCAGCTCAATGACGATGGTTGAGCATTACCGAAAAGTTGAGGATTTGTGTTGACAAAGGACCATAAAGAGATAGTTTCTCGTGGACTTTAGTGAATATTCAATCGTTTAAAGGAATAGGAGCGAAGTTCTTCGGTGGTCTTTAGATTGGAACCACGTACACTGACTGTTCAGCAGCTGTATAGCCAGACGTCGACGGCTGCAGCGTTCAAGTCTGCCTCAAGCTCAACTGAGCCTATCAGTAAAACAGCTTCAGTCGGGGCTGATTGTATGGAATTCAAAAATTTGCAACATCGCTTCGCTACTCACAGCACTTTTGTGGATCCATTGATGCTTGGTCGAACACTTCTGGACTGTTCTTTCTCTTGCATCTTGATATAGCCGCTCAGCCAAAAATAGTTCTGGTCCAAGAAGATGTTTTTTTGGCTAAAATCTGGATCTCCGCCCACGAAAAGTAAAAGGATAACAAGAACTACACACGGTCCGGCTCTAATAAGTCTGAGAATACAATTCATTCGGAGGAACGCCAGCAGCGGCGACATGAACACCACCACCTTCGACTCCGTTCAACTCCTTTCCTCCAGCCCTACGTCCACATCATTTCGAAACTAAAGGTCCAGGAAATGATTTCCATTCCCAGGAAGGACAGGGAGCTTGCACCGACTTTTAAATTATAGCCAATCCGCCCGTCACATGGTCAAATTACTCGCCCGAGGGAAAGGGGGTTGGTCTGTGGGCATGGGGCTCCCACTGACGAACTTCCAATTAGCGAACACCCACATCAATTCATGCGTCAGCACAAAAAAAGCGCTCAATCCAACCGCAAAATAACCCGCCTTGTGTCTTTTCTCCTTTTTCTATTGGCGCTACAGCTGCCACGATCTTAAGACAGCTTCCTCCAATTTCACAAGCCAAGTTGGCTGAAGTCCTTCTCGATTTGTGTGAGCCATCGGTTCGGTGGGCGTCCTCTATTGCATTGTCCCACTGGGGCATGCTCTTGCCACTTGAGGCGCTGTAGCGCTGTGCACCTCGTACAATTCGTGGTTGAATCATCTCTGCCAGGTCCCATCAATGCAAACAAGACCAAAGATCGCACGCAAAGAGACCAATGGCTTCTTTATCCACTTTTGGGATTGTCCATGCTTCCGCGCCATGAAGCAGGACTGGGATGATGAAGATGTCAGCTTGGTCTTTCGAGAGAGGGCCCCACTACTCAGCTGCCTCCTGAGCCCAAGCAAAACAGCGGTTAGCAAGAGTTAGTCTGCATTTGATCTCGTTACTCATGACAAAGTCCCTGACTACCTCGAAGTTATAGCTGCCCATTGTGACGCTCTGTCCAAGACGTCGAATATCAGTATCGACCAAATATGCGTTATCGTGCGTAACTCAAACGTCGACGCCAGAGGCACGATCTTCCACATATCTGTTCAACTGCTCCTGATACCGATGACATTGACATCATTGGAAGAACACAACGGGCTGCTGTGTAGGCATAGACAAGGAAGCGGCTAAAAAGGTTTTTCTGGTGATTGAGGGTAAGACAACGTATATTCTGTCTCGGACAAAGCATCAATACAGGTAGTGGAAGACTTTGTCTACGTGCGCAGCTGGAAGCAACTAGCATACACAAGACCATGCTGGATGGAGAGGTATGTTGGCTGAGGCCCAGGACTGTAGCGCCAGCCAAAGAAGAAGACGAGAGCGCAGTTGGAAGGGTCTCCGTTTTTGTGGATCGGACAAACTATGCTGAGATTCCGCTCTTCGGGCGTGTATTTCTTTGAGCATATCTTAAAGATGAGCCGAACTCTGAACCCTCTCTGACACGCTGGCGATTCTCAATTCAGCTGCTTGGCGTCGAATTGACATTTCTGTGGGTCTTCTTCGATACTGAATGCTACGGAGCGGCGCATAGTGGCCCCGTTGTATGGGTAGAGGTGGAAATAAATCTGTAACTTTTGAACCGTAGATTGATCTTAATGAAATTTGGGGCATAGTACAAGTGCCACGAGATCTTGCCGTGAACCAAAAATGACGGACGTAGATATAGGATTAAAGGAGTGATCTTAAGTTTGAAAAATTAAAAAAACTTACTTTTTTGGTTTAAATGCATAAAATAATTAATTTATTACTGTCAATGATTCAAAATTGGGGCTTAAATTAAGTTGTAATCAGTACTTATGTAAATACATTAAATTTTACACGAATTGTTAGCATACAATTTTTTCAAAAATAAAAAAAAGCTAAGCAATTTAGTGTAATAGGTCTTGCGCTTCATTGCTAAGTCAGTATTTTTTTTTCAATTTTCAATTTGCTTTTATTCAATTAAAAATGTATCTTAATTACAATATCTGCAAGGCCAGAGGGGCTTGTCTGCAGAAGACTGAGTACAATATTTGTTTATAATATTATTGTTGTTGAAAGCAAAGTTATTTAATTATATTGTGGACAAATTAATTAATTATATAAAAGTAGACAAATAGAGAAAAATTAATGGATGCAAATATACAAATATACATTATAATAATAAATAACTAATAAAATAATGAAAGTAAAATAAAAACATACATAACACATTTTTTTTTTTCATTGTTGTAGTTACATTTCTTCAATCTGTTTCAGCGCTTCGTATCTCGTGATGTTACGGTATTCTCTTTTGAGGCTGTTTAATATCGTTGGGACTGCTACATTGTATGTTGTTCGACCATATTCGTTCCAGAACCTCGGTATTTCATACAGTTGGTGTTGTCGTCTTCTGGTGTTGATATTTTGCTGAGTCTGGATCCTGTATGCGGTATTGCTGTAAAAATGTGCCATCATTTCGAGATTATGAATTTGTATGATGTTCAGCATTTTTGTTGCTTGGTTTCCACGATTCTGCTCTTCACCATTATACCTTGCTTTTTGTATTATTTTTTGCAGTCGTGTTTGGACCTTTTGTAGTTGTTGCATTTGCGAAGTTCTTCCCCATGCTAGTATGCCGTATCGAATATGCGATTCTACCAATCCGAAATAGCATTGTTTAAGAACATTTGGTGTACATTTATCGCTTAGATGGAAGAGTGCATAAGCTGCCTGGTATAACTTCTTCTTAAGCGCTTCTATATGGTTCTTCCATTTCAAGTTATAATCAACAATTAATCCAAGATATTTGTATGTTGATACGATGTCTATGTATTTGCAGTTGTCATCTTCGCTTATACATTCACTATTACCACATCTGTGCAAGCAATCTAAGTCATTCATTTTTATCTTTAGTTTCGTTTCTGGGATATGCGGCGGACGAATGTGCATTACCTTTGCCTTTATTAATCCATGGTCGTGACTCCAAACTGCAACTCCATTAAAATCTAATTGCAACATTTTTAACGCTTTGTCTACGATCCTATGGCTAATTACTATCGCTGTGTCGTCTGCAAACGCGTATCCCGTACTATACTTTAGCACTGACATTAGATCGTTGACGTAAATAATGAATAAAAGCGGTCCCAGTTTTGATCCCTGTAGGACACCATATGATACTATTGTGTGTTCGCTGAAGTAGCTACCAATTTTAACTTTGAATGACCTGTTACATAGATAACTCTCAAACCACGCCAAAATGCCCTCTCTTATTCCAATCTTTTCCAATTGTCTCAGAATTTGTTTGTGACTTAATGTATCGAACGCTTTCTTAAAGTCAATGAATAAGACCGGTGAGTTGTGGTTTTTATCTAAGCTTTCATATATTTTGTTTGCAAAGTCTCCTAGCAATCGGTTGATGCTTTTGTTTTTGCGGAATCCAAATTGGTGTTTGTTCAGGCTTTGGTATTTTTCGACATATTCGTATAACATTTTTGCCAGTATTTCTTCCATAATTTTGTCGACCACAGATAATATCGATATAGGTCTGTAGTTTGTGACTTCATTCTTTTTCCCACTCTTGTATATTGCTCGAACTGTAGACATTTTTAGCAAGTTCGTGAATAATGCTTGGTCTATACTCATGTTTATTAGCTTCGTTGTCGTTGGTGCAAGAGTTCCGGCATTAAGCTTCAGGTCTTTCGGTCTAATCTCATCTACTCCCGCGGATTTATTGCATTTTAACGAACTAAGTACATTTTTAACCTTTCGTATTGAGTGGAAAGCTAAAGAATGGGAACTAAATACGCAATCTAGTGATCAGATCGAGTTACCGAACGAGAAAATGTTCTACTATATAGAATTCGATAATACCGATAATCTTTATACCGACAAATGTCATGAAAACCTTTTTCTCACTTCAAAAACTATTGATCTTTGATAAAAAGCTTTCGAAGTCCTTCCGTTGGAAATATTTCCACAAAAAAAAGTAATCACACAGGAATTTATATTCAAATATAGTACTTGCTAAAATTCAACTGCAATATTTAAAGTAATTTCAGTATCTACGTACTTAAACAAAATTTCATCTTTCCCGTTCAAATCTTTAAAATGTTAGTTCCAAGTCAGAATCGGCAATAGCACCCTAATTTCCCATTTGTATGGTCATTGCAACATGTGAACCGGACATGCAATTTATGGCCGCGTAAAAAAACAGATAAAAACCAATTACTTTCCTTTTGACAACAATTTTATGATCTAAAGTATTCTAATTCACAATAACAAAACCTTCCTCGGCCTCTCACATTGCAATTTGTACAACGCATGTATTGCAAGAGAAAACGTTTGTAAATGTACTTAAACGCCTCGTTCTGGAGATTTGGGCTTAACCCGGTTATAGTTTTTGTACCGTCGATAGAGGATACGGTTAGCTTTCAGAAAAACATGCTCTCCCGTTGGAGCCTCTTGGTGCATTTTAGTTACAGCCCATCAAACATTAAAATACCTACTCAAAACGTTGCCTTAATTAAAAGCCTGGTCTAGAAAATTGGTAAGCCAAGTGAAAAAAAAACTATTGATGCAGTTTGAATGCCAAATGTATGTCCTTTAAATCAAATATAACATTTGGTTCGAAAGTACCTTATTTTAAGAATTATGCAACATCAAATTTGCTTAAAAAATACGTCAATTTTTGTAAATTTCAAAGTCCCAACCTTGAGCTAACGGTACAACGAAACGGATCATCAAAAGTCATTAAAATTTTGGCTTTTTAGGTTCTCTCGAAAAGCCTAAACCATTTGGCCGAGAAAAATATGTAACTTTAAGTACTTTTTTCCACTTCGGGCGGTTACATTTTCTTCATTTCGCACCAGTGTCTGTCTGGTTGGCGGCTTAAGGTTCAAAAGAGTGTACTCAAGCACAAAATTTTCCCCACTGCCTGCACACTGAAGCCACGATGACGACAGATCTAACGTCAGTCATTTGCGCGCACTAATTAAATGTGTCCATGGATACCACGTTGACTCTGATACAGATTCAGTCTCCTCCCTCACTTGCTTACAGCCGTCAACTACACGTCCCACTGCATCTTCGACCAAAAGTGGTCGGCTTCTCCAGGCGGAGGTAAAAGCACGAGTTCGCTGATAGACGGAGAAGTTGATGAGTCGCAACTGGGACCAGTTCATCCAAGCCACTACGCCCGATAGCACACCATTTCCAAGACCAGTGCGGTGAAGCTCGCAATTTTCGCATAGAAAGCACTGCGAATAAGTGCCGGCCTCACCTTGGACAGGACATTAAGAAGCTTTACGACGAATCACGCATCATCCCCTTGGAACGCTACAAGGTGACACTGTTCAGAAAGCAGCCTCTAGACATCAGCAACCACCCAAGCGAGGCTGAGAAGCACAATCCCCCGGACAACGCCACCTCAGCAGAACTTCCCGACGCAATCGTCTCGCATCATCTCTCGAATAAACAATGAAACACGCAAAAAAAATCACTTTATTTAACGAAACACCACAACTATCCTAAACCGACACGCGAACGCAACAACTCTCTCTAGAGCCGCGCAAAGTGCCGCCAGTCCGAGGCCGCCGGCAAGGGCGATCCAGGCAAACTGAAAGTGCTCGACATTCAGAGCCTTTGTCTGCGGATCGCTGGAACGCAGCACCTTCAGGAGCCCGGCACGAAGTCCACTCGTGTACATGTCGCTCTGCCACTTGTACACCAGACCAGCGGCATTGATACGCTGGATGTACCGATTGAGGATGCGCTCGAACGGCGAATGCCGCGGCATGAGGAATCCCAAGGGAATGGTAGACACGCTCTCGTCGACAATCTTGTAGAGGGGCTGCTTCAGGTGCACCTGCTGGGTGAGGAAGAACGCAGCCTTGTCGTCGGTGGTGGTGTAGGCGAAGCTCTGGTTGTACAGTGCCGTCTGCGGCAGCATGACGTCCACGCGCGCACTCGGGACGAGGAGACGCTTGAATCCCGCCGGGAGGCCGCGGTTCTGGAGAATGATCGGGATCTCGAAGTCCTGCGTGAGGATACTGATGTTGCTGGTGACCAGCTCCTGCAGCGTTTTGATCTGCGGCTCGAAAATCACCTTGGCCAGGAAACTGGTCAGATAGGCGAGGTACAGGTTGCACAGCATGAAGCCCACCATGAAGACCAGCGCAGTGCGAAGTGCCCGGTTCAGCGTGAACGGCCGACTGTCCTCTGTGGGCAGGTTCAGGATAAGGCGGTACACATCGCAGCAGGACCGTCCAAAGTCGTAGCTCTGGCCGCGGATGTACTCGTCCATCGACACGTAGAAGGAGACGCCGATGAGGACCCCCACGCAGCAAAGCCAGACGTACGGCTGGAACGGGCGAATGAAGTACCAGTACCCCCTGATCTCGCCGCGGAACGGAACCACGATGCACCACTGCATCATCCGGATGGGGTAGCTCGACCGGACGCCATTGAAGTTCACGAAGGGGTGAACACTTATGTCCACTAGGCCAGCCCGGATGAGGTTCACGATGGCGGGGATGTTGTAGGCCGTCGAGTTGTTCACCCGCACAATGGCCATGGTCGCATTGTGCGCCTTCAGGAATGCCAGAAATATGTCCGCGCAGTAGCCCGTCAGGTGCTTCCTGCCCCAAGAGTCGGTGTACTCGAAGACCCTCGGCGGATCGTGCTGCAGAGGCGTCCGGATGGTGTAGCCCATCAGATTGCTGAACTGGTTGGGAAAGAGCCCGGTCTCGTTGGGTGCTCCCCGAAAGATACTCATCTCGGGAAACCTGCTGTACGAGAATGTCTCGTCTGTGGCCGCGAAGTGCACGACGACGTTGACGAACCCCCGTGCCCAACACCATTCGAAGTGCCCGCTGAGGTATTGCAGGTTCTTGTAGCGATTGTCGCGCACCAAGTAGATGCTCCTCGACGCGGGATGAATCTCTCGGAATGCAACGTCAATGCGGTTCAGCATCGACCTCTGCCACAGATTTATGCAGGCCACCACGAGGATGTCCTTGTTGAAGCTGCCGCTGAAGTACAGCTCTCCGTACGACTCGGTGTACACCATGCGGGGGATGTTGGCGTCGACCTCGCCCAGAACGCCTTCCAGCTCGTAAATGCTCCCAAAGAAGGCTATCGTTGAGATCTCCTTCTCCCGGGATGCTTGTTCGATTAAGTCCTTAATTCCAAGTGGATTTGCGTTCGCCAGGAACAGCAGTTGGATGAGTAAGCGCACTCGGGTGCGATGTGCCTGCGGATACATCTTGCCGAACACTGACGAGTCAGAAGTTTCCACTTGCGGCGCGCTGAGTAGCCGGCCACGAGTAATCAGTGTAATGGAATCGCAATCGAAGTGAATTTGCGAGGAAGCACTCCGCTGTTTGTTTACACATCCGTCAGGCGGATGGGGCATGTGTGATTAAAATTGATTTCGAATTGACTTCCAGCACGGCCCATCGAAGGCGGGTCAAATTGAATTTTCACGATTGGCACATAGACGAGACCTTTGGGCTAATGGATCCTGTTCCGTTCCTCTGCAGTACACCGTCATTGTGGCAAAGGAGACGTAGAAAGGCTTCGACGGCGCGGCGGCGGTAAATTGCTCTTGCTCGCGGGGTAGGAAAGTTTGAAGGCGAAAGCATGGTTTCAGTGTTCGATGCCGACAGGAAATTAGAAGCCCTTAATGGAACCGGAAGAATGGGCGCAACTCAGAGAAGGCGTCAAGTTGTGTAGGAAGGCGACGTGGAACCTTTGTTGCTTCATCAAGGGCGGTAGCGAATAAGATCAAGCTGTCTTGCGTGAGCGATAACTTGGTATTTTTACCGGAGCTTCGTTCTTCCTCTCCTTCTGGTACCAGCAGAATCAGATTCGAAGACCCTCTTAGCTGGAGCTTTGATGTTCATGGCTGTGGCCTAGCCAGTGTAGTTGACGGATGTTTGTCGTCGGCCATGCATTCTGCAGATGATCTGGTGCTCTCTACCAGAACATTGCCACCGGCCTTGAAGTTCTCATCTGTGCCTCTGTTGTGCTTCAGCTTTTTTTAATGATTGTGCCAACTTCTTCTAAGCTAGGTGGTAGGACAACTTCATCGACTGGAGTTGGGATTTCTTGGTTACTTATCACCCTCTCCTGGTCGTGCCCATTAAGCAGCGTTTGGCAGACATATTGAAAGTTGCTCCATTTGCTTTCCAGCAATGGTGACGTCGATCTGGCCAATCAACCAGTGCGGTGAGCAGTACATCAATTTGAAAATGATCCACTGCACGGATAAGGGCGTCTTTCAAGTATTCAATATTTGAGTGTTAAATTAAGTAGGAAAAAGTGAACGAAACTTAACGAAACTAAGTGTGTCATTTTTGCCTTATAAGCTGGAGCGGGGTCTTGTTGTATTTGTGTTGCATCATCCTTAGCACGCAGAAGTCTGTGCACATTTGGCCGCCGAAGACGTACTGGAATATCTTGGTTCGTTCGTCTAGCTTCTCGATCGTCTGACTCTGCAGGAGGTTAATACCCCACGTCGCCCGATGCCTAAGCACATAGTCCAAGACATCCTAGAGTAGGCTCTCAACCTCGGTTATGCCAGAGTTGCAGCGGATGGCCGTCGCCTACCTTCCTTGTACGCAATGTCGAAATTTAGGGCCAGCGATGTGATGGTGAACCAGCCTCTGGATCAGATACCAAGCAAATGCGGTTACACATGAGATTCGTCTTCCCTACCAACGGCAGAGTATTTACTTCTCTCTGCTCTCCTTGATGGTTGCCCTCGTGCACTCGTACAGATAGTCACGCCAGTTCTGGAACTGTATTCCCGCGCCCAGTGTCTAGAGCGGCACGGCTCGGGACTCCTCCATGCATCCGAAGTTGCACTTGGATATCCTCTCGCGCGACGCTGTAAATATCTGCCGGTAGTTGTCAATCATGACGGACAGACACTCGTGGGCTTCGGACGTCTGGAACACCGGTGGTTTTAAGTTGACGCGGCGACGCTGACACCGACGACGAGCCTGTCGATATGGTCGTATGGAATAGAGACGGTGCGAGGCATACTGCCAGCGAGTTGTCCGACACCATTGTGACGAACTCCAGGAGTGCCTAAAAAATCTCGCGATTCTCGTCGTGCAGCAGAAGCACGGCACACTGCACTGTGTCGAGGCGGACTTCTGGGGGCAGATCTGAAAGGAGGACATGTCCAAGTTGCACATCATTGGCTGACAAAAACTCACGTTGGATAATCGTCGCGAAAGTCTCGGACATCTTGATGGTCATCAGGTCCCTGTCCTAGAAGTACTGTTTCAACATGTCGGCTGAGAACTCGGTCAACTTAATGCACATCAGCTTGCATAAGCTGGACTTCACTCCGGACTTTCGAAACAGTCCAATTGGATCGAGGGCGTTCAGCTGCAGTCACTTGAAAGCTGCCCTCCCGACCACCGTGTCTGGCCAGTGCGTTGCAAGATGAGCAGCAGCGGTACGCCAAAGACCTTCTTCTCCTTGTAGTCTGGCATGTTGATATTCTTGATGAACTTGGGCAGTTGCCAGTTCCAGCCGGAGCGGTGGGTCGGGCAGTATCGCTCCATGTAGCTGGTCAGTATGGCTAGAGGTAGATTGTAAATGATCTGCAGCTGACCCCAGGACATCGCCGCGAATGGAGTGTCCTCAGTCTTCTTCACATCCGGCTTGCGAGCGACGCACTTCTTGAAGATCATGTGCGGACGCTGCTCCTCTTGGAAGCTGTGCCACAAAAACAATGGACTGTAGCAGTGATGGACAAAAAAATAAATACAGTTTCCTCTTCAAAACAACATCCTTTATTATTTAATTTACCCCTTTACTGAGAATCCTACCATCTTAAGGGATGTTGGTAGTAATCAAGTACAAGATTTTCAACTGACAATCCTCCAATTATTCAGTGTAATTCGATTAAGATCCCTCCTGATCGGCCTTGATCATTGTCTGATAGGCAGACTTTGGACGATCCTCTGCGTGTTTTCACAGACGGATCTAAGACAAACGGAGGGGTGGATGCGGGTGAAACCAGACGCTGGATGATAGCGATTAAAGAGGCGTTGTCATGGCTCAAAAACAACGTGATATCAAAAAGGGATATCACCATCTGTTCGGACAGTCAGGCCGCTATCAAATCCCTGCACAATGTCATGTTTAACTCAAAAACACCCCTCAATTGCAGGCTGTCTCTTAACGAGCTGGCTGAGCATTTTAACATTCACCTCATGTGGGTGCCGGGACACTGTGACATACCAGGTAACTGCAAAGCCGATGAACTCGCCAAGTGTGGTACAACCTCCTCCCTATCAATAGCAGGGGTACCACCTTCCATGCCGTTCGCCACAGCCTACCATCTTTTAAGGATTCATACAATAAAAACCACCAATACCAAATGGCACCACCTGCCTTAAAACAAAAGAAATCTGGCCATCATTTAAGCTAAAACTAGTTAAAACACTCAGTCTACTTAGGCTCAGCAAACACTCATTAAGGACTCTCATAGGAGTCATAACCGGAAAATGTGCAATTGGCACTCATGCTCGCAGGATGGGTGCCACATATAATGATTTCAGCAGAAGGTGCATGGATGAAGAGGAGGTAGAAAACACTCATCACCTACTCTGCTCGTGCAGCGCTCTGGCTAGTCGTAGGTTCCTACGCCTAGGGGCCTACTATTGCAATAATCTCAATGAGCTAAATAGCGCCAGCACCAACTAGTTCCGATGTTAGGAAAAGTGATGTGACTGCCCTTAGCAGTCAGCCGCTACAACCTTACCTAACCTAATTCGATCAAGTCATTGCCAGATCTACAGAAAAAATTAATGAAAACGTATATTTTATATGAAATTTCAAAAATCCACTTTTCGGCCGAATAAAACTAACAAATGACAAATTTCAAATGCAGATCACTTGCGAATAGTCCACCACATGCAGGTCCACCCATTTCAATGGATAATTATCAAGAAAATCGACTTTTTGAGAAATTGGCAAATTCTCAGCGGAAAAAAATGCAGTAAAAAGGAACTCGAAATGGGTGGACTTTTCTTGGTCTGAGAATGCAAATTTTGAATTTGCCGATCGCAAGGACTCTCAAGGACGTTTGATGAATGAAATTGACTAGAACGTGCGTAAACTGTAATAAAATAGATGAATAATGTAAAAATGTTTGATTATTTTCTCCAAAACGGCAGTAAATTCGAAATGTTTACTCAACAGAACTTGCACGTTCTTGTGTGTAAAAATGTGAACGATTTTGTTTCTCCAACTGAGATAAAGATACAATTATGTGAGGATGCATATAGTCTTAATTATGTTCCTAGATGTGTATCCACTGCCAACTGAGCTCTGGAAACTCTTGCAGATTACCAACTGAGGCTGGAGCAATCGGGGCCATAGACGATATCACTGAAGTGCATCGACAGGCCGATAGTCGTCTGGAAATGAGAACCCTGGCTATCAGAAAAAATAGCAATCGATTTGTCGTTTATGTTGTGGTCTCTCAATGCAAGTGCTGCCTCGTATTTCGCAGCCACTTCGGCTTGAAAAACGCTGCAGTCGTCTCTTAGTGCCAGGAATTTCTCTGTAATTTCACTGCGCCAATACTCCCGCTCGTTTGTGAGCATTCAGTATGTACGGAGATCTCCCTTTTTACTAGGACCATTTATCCCTGCCATTTGTATTCTGTCCGGAAAAGTTGGATGGAACGTCTTCTCAGGAGCTGGGGCTGGTAGTAGATAGTCTGTTTGTCTGTTGTGCAGCGTGACCGTATAGATGTCACTCCAAAATCCCACCTCTTTGAAATGAACGCAGAACCCGCCCTCGTGGGATCATCTGCGGATTCGTTGCTTGGAATCCCCTCTGTGTCTAGTGACTCAGCCGAGCTTCACTTTGTTGTGTCTGGCGAGGGATTGCAGAGCGTCGTAGCAACATTTGACCGAGTGTTCAATAAGCTGGACGATTATGCCTTAAGTGCTGCCTGACTAGCGGAGAAGATTATAATTCTAGCGCTCTTAATACCTTTGAGGAGATTCTGTCTGGCACAGATATCGATGGCGTGGATTTTGGGTAGGAACAGCGTGGGACTCGACTCTATAGATACAGATATCATGTTACCTGACCACAATATCCGGCATTGTATGGAGCATGTCTCTATTGGGGATTGAGTTGAGTATGCTAAGGTGACCCGTTAAGTGGCCTGGTTTGTACTTGTACTCTAGCTGCAGTTTGATGGCATATCTAGCATCTGTCTTTCTAAGGAATATTGGTAAGCCCGACTTAAGCTTCTAGAGCAATTGTGGGGCAGGTGCGCATAGCACCTATTGTTCCAAGACATGTAATTCGTTGTAACTTCTGCAACTTTTTTGCCATCGTCTGTTAGAGGATTTTAGGCCGTGTATGTCAAAATGGATCTCGCTACAATTGTGTACCACCAATATATAATTTTGGGAGAGAGACCCCCCTGTCGTATCTCGTCCATTCAGTAGCAGCACTGTCTGAACAGACGAAAACCAAAGCCATCCCGTCTTGTGTATCGAGGCTGAAAAAGGCGTGTGGCCAGCCCTTGTTTTTTAGGTCGATGGAGACGTCGATCACTGGTCTTCATGATCACCTTGGAACAGAGCCATCTGCTCTGTGGACAGAGGTTCATTATCTAAGTCCAAAAGGACAATACCCAACCTAACGACACTGGCAGGAGGGGTTTTCGCATATGCTACGGCTTTTTCCCTAGTTTCATCTATGCTAACTGCGTATACGTCTCCTTTCGACAGAAATGAGCTCGACGAAGGCGACAGGAACAATTCACAGTTCATCTTAGTCTTTTCCCAATGGAAGAGCACCCAGATTTCTCTGTGACTATATATATAAGAGTGGATGTTGAAGTGTCAGAGCAGCGTTGCCGAAATTACTCTTATAGGAGTATTGTACTACTTTCGAAACCTCCGTACTCCCGTACTCCTCCTTTCACCATCGTACTACTACTTTTTTTCTTAAAGATTAGAAAAATCCTACACAAGAAATCAATTTCAGATCAAATTTTATGTAAATTTTGGCAGTTCGTTTTTGGGCTGCTTAGCTTTTGCGAATTCTCAACATTTCCAAGACACTGATCCAATTTAAAAAAAAATGAATGTATGTAAGAAGCAACGTAGGTTTTATTAGGAAGACATTGGAAAAAGGGACTAGATTCATCAGCGTTGTACAGTTGCTCGTTTGTAATTTCCATTTCATGCATTTTTGCCCGCAAACCATGAATGAATTGGGTGACTGTTCATGTGTTGGTAGATAAAATTTCACCACACATCTTTTAGCTTACAAAATAGAACCACTTGTTGTACAGTTTCTTTCGTGTTGATCTAAGAACCATTTGTATAGTTGCTCTTCCATTTCTTCAATGTGATCGACGCTACAGCATAAACGTTTTTTTTTTTTTTTTTTCAGTTTGCAGCTCCAGTAACATCAAAGTCCGTGGCCAATTGATAAGCCAAATGCCTTTTTCTGTTTCTTTTAAATGCTGCCCTTTTCGACAATTTCTTGCCTTTGACACCTTTTTTGCGTATGTCCTTCCTCCTGGCATTGTTGCAGTCACATCTAAACACACACTGAAAGAAAAACAATACAAATTCAACTGTGGTATAATGGTTTTCATTTGCTCCGCATACGTACAACACTGTATACATAAGTGTATAATAAATAGCGAAAATGGAAAAATAAGCTAAAAACAAAAATTAAGACAAAACTTAACTTTTTAGAGACACCAATGGAAAGCTTGTGTTACAGATATTTTGTAAAATAAATGCAAAAAGAAGTTTCTGAAGTTTCAAAGACAAATAGGCATGATCCTGCTGCTGTTTCTGGAAATTGGTCATTAACACCACCTGTGCCAAATGTTTCGTCAAGCATGGTTGAATGATTTTGTTTTCCTTAAGGAAATTGTCATTTATGTCATTATGCTCTTATTGTAATACGAAACAACAGGCAACAATATAATAATCAGAGCATCACCAAGACATACTTGATACGCTTAAGCAATAACCAAAAATAAATGCAGCTACTTCTGAATCAACTAAAAAATTATTTTAGTCCATACTACTATTTTTTTTCAAAATACTCCCCGTTTTTGACTGCTGTACTACCTTATAACATTTCTCTACGACAACGCTGTGTCAGAGTCGCATTGACTGCTTCCTCTTAGCATGCAAAGATCGTGTCCATTTGGCTCCGTCCTCCTTGGCAGCTGAGGTACCTAACATTAGCCGATGATCAGAAGTGGTACTAGCCAAAGATGGAGTGGCCGTCAGAAGCTCAATAGCATCATGACTGATCGGATATGTTTGTTTTACAGGAAGAACAGAAGGTTAGGTTTAGGTTTGAAATTGCGATTAACACGAGTCGTCGGGAAAGGAGTGTCGCCTTGGCAGATCCCCATATACCCAGGGAGGGCGGGATTTAAACCGCTAAGGTTTTCAGAGTTCGCAATAATAAGCACTCTCTTAGACACGCACCCCAGGCCGTGTGCGGTTCCATACCTTTTCAAAGGTTTTCTACTTACGTCGTTTACTTTGGCCGATTTCCTACAGTCGTACGACCCAAGGTAGTGTATCTGAAGCAGGCGAATAGGAAGAAATCTTCGGTTGAACAAGCTAGCGATGTGGGACCTGTTATCATTCGTTGTTCGGTGCCCGTTCTGTGGAGGCAACAAGTCTTCTTGTACCGGTTTTTCGAAAGGGTTCGTCCACATAACCTACGAATTCAAGCCTGACCACCAATCCAGAGTACACCAAGCCGATTGGAGACAGGATAGCCTCGAGCGCTGCCGTCGGTGTTGTTCTGAGACAAACATTTATTCCAAGCCAGACCGATCTTTGAATTTTTGTTAGTTACGTGAGAACATATTTCGCTTATGCTTTCCATCAGACCAAAGAATCATAAGTCAAATTGGATCTTGCTATCTAGTGTATAGCCAGTATACCACTCGTGGTTTTAGACCCCATGTTTTGCCGAATCCGAAGCACGTATTGAACGTCACATAGCCCTTCTGTATACTGAGTCAAGTTTAACGCCTAGATGTTTAGCTGTGTATAAGGGTTTAATCCAAGGCTTGTTGTCGTCTCTGAGCTATAATTTGCGTACACGGTGGGGAAGCTAGAAGGACTTGTCCTCACTTAAACCTCTAGCCGCTGCATACTTTAGTTCACCTCTAAGCGGTTACTGTGGAGGCAATACAGAGGGCGCACGAGGAGGCTGTTTGTCAACCAATAGATCCGTGTGTTTACAGGTATCCCTGCTGGGCCTTGCTCACCAGATTGAGAGCAATCAAGTTGGATGCACAGACCAAGCATACCCAGTAGATTCTCATTTATTTATGAAAAATCGTACAGGTCAGCAATAGGATCCCCACCAAGCCCCCTAATTCGAGGAAAGAAACTGCAGACTGAGCTAAATCAGGACCCTCTTGCCAGATAACTCAAATCTTTCCATAATCTCGTCCATAATTGACAGGACATAATTAAAATGCATGAGAACAAATAAGAGCCATCGACGGAGCAAAAGGAAAATCAATCAACCGCCCACCACAAGGGCGCCTACCTGCCTGCAAACTAATTAACTTGCACATCCCATTGTCAACCTGCAGCGTGTCACACTTGAATCGATGCGAATCACGGAATAAAATCCACACCAGTTCCTTCTGTTTCCAATCACGAGTGGCGAGCTGCCTCCTCACCGTTTGCCGTGTGCGCCCCACAAAATTGACACCTAATTTGCGTTCAGGCACTTTCTCTGCTCGATCATAACCTAGATGAAGACGGAGGCACATACACGCAGCCTGCCGCCTTCCGCACACGTCCTTTGGTTTCATTCACACACCACGTCGTTGTGTGCCTCGGAATCTGAATGAATGAATGAAATCGTCGCGTTCACGGTTCTCGTGCTCGTGTGTTTACATTTTCCTACTCCATCCGTGACTGCGCATGTCCTCGGCTAGGAAAGGATTCCGCTTTAGATTTTTTTTGCTTTTTCCTTTTTCTTATCCTCAAGCCAGACGTCGAAAATCCTCGTGGATTACTTCAGTGCATGCCGCTGTGTGGGAAAATCCAACGTGCTCCATCAGTTGCATCCTGGACCGTTGGCGCTGTAAGAGCTCACCGTTCTGCCTCAGTGTCATCTCGGGTGTTTCAGCGAGAGACAGAGTGGCGCGTACACGTACGGCGGTATACGTTCGGCTGTGTTGTGTCCCCCGGATAACCGTTGTGATTGTTTGAAAATTCAAATGTTAGTTTTCCGTGAGTTTCTGTCGAACAGAGTGTGAGTGAATATTTGTTGACTTTTGTGTGAAATTCAGGCATGGCGGCAGTGATGATTTGCAAATTATCCTTCTTCTCCGGGTAAGCAGTCACGCATTCTGCGGGATTAATTTTTAAATTGAAACGCAACATTTTGACACTGACAAATGGACAGGCTTACTGGCGAAATCTTGGAAATCTTCCATTCAAAAAAAAAAAAAAAAAACCCAGAAAACAAAGCCCGGGCACATGATGTGTGTGCGTGCGTAAGGAGGACGCTTTCAGGGACACAGGATCTTACTTAGGCAAATTGCGAAAACTCCAAGACAATCAACGGAAGCACTCCTTCTGTGAATCGTGGTGAAGTCTCGCGATTAATATGAAATGTGAGCGTGAAAATCCTCGAGGGAGTGTTTCCCATTTTGTTTGCTTTTTTTTTTTTTGCAAGTCGCGCAAAGCCCTTAATGGATTCCGAGCTCGTCGGCAAAATTAGATGGGATACACCGGGGGTGGGTTTGGGCTTTATTTGGTGACCGATTCCTATTGAGTGTAAATGATAGATGAAGTCCCTTCGATCCATGCACTGGCCTGGACATGGACTGCTTCGAGGTGTGACTACGAGTGCAATCATAAGTTGGGTGTCAATTGAGGAGTACAGTGGTGGAAGGTGTGGTAGGTCAGTCAGTAAACCTCTTGACAGTCAACGTGTCAAGTAGACATGAGTGGACGAGCTTAGCATAAGCATTGAATAAATAAAATTCATTTCATTCAAATCGATGACACAAACCTTTTTCGATTGTCCTCTGAGGCGTGCATACTAGATGGAGCTCTTTGTGAAATTGAGTTTTGGCACTTTTCTGGTGAAGTTTTGTGTACGTTTGAAGTGGATTGATGTAGAATTCTGATATATAAATATAAATCCTGGTCTTGTCAGACAATTTATTTCCAACCGATTGCTGACTTCTCGGGCATTCTTTCGGGAGGAAAGGTGTGGTCAATACATTCGGACGACTGTAACAAAAGCATCGACACGAGAGGTTGTCGGAGAACTAGCCTTACTACGATACGTCCTTCATAATTGTCCGACTTTTAAATTGAGCTCTTTCCCTTCCACAACATTCGCGTTCGTATGAATAGAATCGAGGCTCGACTTCTAGTCTGCTAGAGTGTCTAGCTGAAGCTAGATGGCCCGCTACCTCTTGCCACTTGGACTGCTTTAATGAAGTTTCTGACCACACACTTATTTGACAATCTGCAATATTTAGATAGGTTTGAGTTGGATGCTTCTTGAGGGTCAATTTGAAATTCATCAATTCTGGACCGTCGACGAATCACGGCTTTAGCGAGATTTAATTAAAAAAATGAATGTGGTGGCCCGTGGCGTTGTGGGTCGACTCCTACGCACTTGGACCTACCTGTCTAGGTTCGATTCCTGGTACGACAAGATATACTATTCTCACGGCCCCACCTCTTTCGAGTCACTGATTGGCCGTTCGGAGTCGGCATAAAACTGTAGGTCCCTTCCACTCGTGAGAGAACAATAGCACGCACAACACGAATGGTTGTTGAGAAGCTATGCCCTGGCCCTCTACGGGCTGTAGCCCCACCTATATTATTATTATTAAAAAAAATGACACAAATGACACAAATGCACAAAAGGCAACAAAAATGAGTTTCTATCACAGCTTAATCCTCTTATGCAATAACTGTGCACTTTTTTATTTGTTGAAGCATAGTGCAAAAACAAAAAAATTATCACAAAGTTCAAATTGTGTGTAATTTTTGGGTTCTTTGGTATGAAAGTCAGTCTAAAGAGCACGTGTTTATTTCTTTTTTTAGTGGTTCGCGTGGATCCTATTGAACTTATTTTATTTTTGTTGAATAAGTAATCTGTTATAAATTGTAAAAGTAAGTTGTTTAGATACATGAAGTGTGTTTTGTTAATATTAGGGGGGAATGAAATGAAAAATGAATAGATAAAATATGTGGTCTTGGTTTTCATTAGACGAAAAGTATAGTTGTTCAGTGTTGTTCAAGTTAGAGACCGTGTTTGTTATGAAGGCTTGTATATGCATAGTTAAACTGCGCTTAAACTTTTTGCGCACAGCGGCGACGCACATACTAAATTGTTCGTGTTTTAGGATGTCGTCCGAAATTACGAAAAAGTTAATTTTTGTACAAAATTTAGCGCTTAAATGCTGTTTTTTCTTTTGTTATGGGTTGCCTTAGTAATGTTCCATTCTCCGAAGCAGCAATAAGGTCAATTAAATCAACCTTGAAAACATTATGTTTAAAATTTGACGAAAGGTGTGTCAAAAGTGGTCGGCATAGAGAGCGCTTCGAAAATACAAATTCCGCGTGGCTAAATGAAACCCTAGGTTAGGTTAGGTTGGAGTGTCTAACTGCTGGAGCAGGCCAGAGTAGGCCACGCGGATCTAAAATCCTATTCCGCAAACCAGCTAACGATTTTCATAAAGCAGAGTAGTTGACTGATAGTGATGTTGTTTAGTTCTGTCAAGTTGTTGAAGTAGTAGGCGTCCAAATGATTCTTTCTATCCGTGGAGAGAGCATTGCAATTACATAGTAGATGTGTTTTACTTCTTCTTCATCCCTGGAGCTTCTACAGAAGTCATTAAATGGAAGGTCTAGTGTGGAGGCGTGCGTGTCAATGGAGTAATGCCCGATAAGTACGACGATAATGGTTCTGAGATTGAATCTACTCAACCTGATCAGGCTACGTGAGCGTATTGGATCTATGGTGGGCCAGAGCAGTTTTGCAGTGAGGCATTTAGTGCCGGTAGACCACCTACGATTTGTGTTGCTAAGTGTTTCACACTTTAGTAGATGTTTAGCGATAGGCATGGAACTTCTAGCGAGTTCGTCCGCTTCACAATTTTCTGCGATGTGACAGTGTCCCGTCACCGACATAAGTTGAATGTTAAAATACTTGGCCATCTCGTTGAGAGATAGGCCGCAATTCAGGGAAGTCTTTGAGTTAAAAGCGACTGCGTCTAGAGATTTGATCGCTGCCTGGCTGTCAGGACAGATGACGATATCTGTGCCTGATATTACATGGTTTTTTTTTTAGCCAGGACAGTGCTTCTTTAATCGCTATTGTTTCTGCCTGAAAAACACTACAGTGGCTTGGTAGTCGGCATGACAGTTTGCAATTGATGTTTATGTTTAGAGCGGTCCACCAGATGGCGACGCCATATAGTAGTATAAGCCTGACGCATTCGTGGATGTTTAGATCCTTAGAATATACACCTGGTCCCACACCATCGCCCATCTTTGATCCATCTGTGAAGATTCGCAGAGGACCATTCAGCGTCTGATGATCAGACTCCCAATAAGATCTTGGGGGAATGCTGATAGAGAAGTTATTCTCGAAGAGTAGCCTGGGTGTTAGGAGGTCGGTAGCTTCAGGTAAGGACCTAAAACTTTTTAGAATGGTGGAGTGTCCGAATCTGAGTTCCTTCCACATGTTTAGCGATTTCAGCCTCATCGCCGAGCAGCAGATTGTCTACCGAGCAGCAGATTGTCTACCGAATAATTCTATCGGCGGAATGTTAAGGAGTATGTTTAGGGCTTCGGAAGGAGTTTTCCTTAGCGCTCCAATAATGCATGCACTCTTTCGTGCGGTTTGCAATTGATGTTTATGTTTAGAGCGGTCCACCAAGTGGCAACGCCATATAGTAGAATGGACCTGACTATATATAAAGGGTGATTTTTTAGCTATTATCTTTTTGGCAACACTGGTTTAAACAACTGACGCACGTTTCGTGTTTTGTTTCACTGTCAAACATCTTCAGTTTGGTCTATAATTTAACCATGAATCGTCTTACAAACGAACAACGCTACCTACCGCAACGTAAAATTTTTGGTGAATGGACTCTTGGAAAGTTGGGCGAAGATCCATTTTTTTATCGAAAAATTGTGTTCAGCGACGAAGCTCATTTTTGGCTCAATGGGTACGTAAATAAGCAGAATTGTCGATTTTGGAGTGAATATCAGCCAGAAGCATTGCTAGAGCTACCAATGCATCCAGAAAAGGTCACAGTTTGGTGCGGTTTATGGGCTGGTGGCATCATTGGACCGTACTTCTTCAAAGATGATGCGAATCGTAACGTAACTGTGAATGGTGAGCGCTACCGTGAGATGATATCCAACTTTTTTTTGCCCAAAATGCAAGAGCTTGACTTGCATGACATGTGGTTTCAACAAGACGGTGCCACATGCCACACAGCACGCGCAACAATGGACTTATTGAGGGGCGAGTTCGGTGAACATTTTATTTCACGTTCGGGACCGGTCAATTGGCCGCCTAGATCGTGCGATTTAACGCCTTTAGACTGTTTTTTGTGGGGCTATGTTAAAGCTCATGTCTATACAGACAAGCTCGCTTCAATTGACACATTGGAAGACAACATTAAAGCATTTATTCATGAGATACCGGCCGAAATGTTGGAAAGAGTATGCCAAAATTGGACTAAGCGGATGGACCATTTGAGGCGCAGTCAAGGTCAACATTTGCATGAAATAATCTTCAAACATTAAATTATATGGACCGTACTATCGATTCAAATAAAGCGTTGATGCATTTTTCTGAATTGTATGTGTTTTTTTCTTGAAAAACATTCCTATAGCTTTTAAAAAATCACCCTTTATATATATCCACTGGACTTTGCAGGGTTACAGTCCCCATTTTGATCCTATAGCTTTTTTGCAGCAGTATAAAGCCGAAGATGCCTTCCTGACGCGTTCCTGTTAAGTTTGCACTTTAGTTTCGTAGAATGAGGCCTTAGAATTTTGCAATGTTATTCGGTTGTAGATGGATTCCACGTATAGTAACAAAAACTAACAAACTTTCATCTGTGAGAGCTATAAATTTAATCCCGCTAAATCAGCGATGGTGGTGGCCCGTGACGTTGTGGGTATGTGCGTCGACTCTTACGCACTTGGACTTACCTGTCTAGGTTTCCTGGTACGACAAGATATGCTTCTCACGGCCCCACCTCTTTCAAGTCACTGATTGGACGTTCGGAGTCGGGATAAAACTGTAGGCCCCTTCCACTCGTGGTAGAACTATAGCGCGCATAACACGAGTGGTTGCTGAGAAGCAAGGCCATGGCCCTGCCTCGCTAGGTAGGGTGACTCCATGCTTGTTGCATAAGAATGATGTTGTACTTAGACTTTATAGTCCCAAGATGTTTCGACCATTTCGTCTTCGGAAGTAGAGCGCTACTGCTTCCTCTTCCTGCTCATCTCTGCATCTTTTACAAAAGTCATTGTAGGGCGCTTCGAGTCTTCTGACTTGGTTATCAAAGAGACATCGCCTAGGTATTAGCCTCTTGAGCCTTAGCTCTATTTTGATTTATCGCAGGCAATATCCTTTTTGAAGATGATTCTACCTTGTTGTCGTTCTATACTTGTTGTCGTTCTATACTTGTTGTCGTTATATACTTGTTGTCGTTCTATACTTGTTGTCGTTTATGTGATTTGATTGCCTTCAGTGTGTCAGTGCCACACTCGCCCCTTTTCACGGTAATTCATCGGTTATTTCGTTGCCTGAAATACCCGTGTGCTCAGAGACCCAGCACAGGATAATGTTGCTCCTTTAGCTATAGACGGCAGACTCTGACCATCTTTGGGTGGATTGACGGTGTTTCCATAGCATTTATGGTCGCCTGACTGTCTATGTATAAAACAAGAGATCTTCCGCCTATTGGCGGGGCTGCCTCTTGAAAAGTGGTTTGGCGGCCGGAGTGCCGTAGAGATACAGATAGATGTATGCTGATCTCTGTATTCTGCTTATCTTAAAAAGATTTTGTTTGACTTTTAGTACCGTCCACCCGACTAGGACGCCGCACAGTGGGATGGTTTGTATGGGAGAGCGGAAAAAACGTCTCTTAAATCGAGACCAGTGTACTGATTTCAATGAAATTTGGAACATATTGCAAATGGGACGAGTTTGTCTTATGGTCAACTAACAAACGCAACAAATTAAAATTTTATTAAAAAAAAATTAATAAAAATAGTTTTACTGCAAAAAATATCTCATCTCGGATGTTGAATTAAGTCTTTCAAGTGTATTTCCGTACATCAGTATTGGCCGTACAGCCAGTATGTTATTTTGGGTATAAATAAAAAGTAAAAGCAGATCATTTCAGCGAAAGCATTTCTTCTGGCATGCCAAACAGGAAACATATTTAAAGATGAACTGTGAGCATTTTCCTTATTATTTAAGTCACCATCTCAGAATTATGATAAAATAAACATTCAAGCATCACTCTTGGATATTCATGCGGTTTTTTCTTTTTGAAGAAAAAATGCGACATAATCTGCAGTCGGCTTTGATTTACATTTTCGAGAGTGCTCCAGGCGCCCATGTGAGGCATTACAAGAACTTTGCAACCCCTAATATCCTTCTCTCCTTCTCTCAATGTGGAATATTTTCAAATTGCAAGGAATTCCATAAACCTTACAATTTCTCTTACAGGGTGTTTTAAAGAGAGCATACAGCTGTTGTAGGGGGGTAGGTTAGAATGCAAACACGCATCGTTTGAGCCTTATATCATCCCGCTGTAAGCAGTAGAAGGTAGGAAAAAGTGTAGGAGAAGGTGCCCTGAAATAGTTGATTTTGGATAATCGCTCCTATCTCAAAAATTGTGCGTATTTTGACGGGGTAACTTCCTCTAAGATTTTTGTTGTATGCTGAATGCAAAGACGCTTCTTTTGAACGCTAAACCATCCCGCTATAATCCATATTGAAAATTGGCCTCCCGATGTATCGGTATCATGTATTTCCACCGCGAGGCCTTACTTTTCTGGTTCTGCGTCTGGCCTTTAGCTGTTTTCTACTGTTGCCGGTCTTAGCTTTGCATTGACTTACCGGAGATTCGGTCTTAAGGCAACACCGATCGTTAACGCTGTGCCTGCGACCTGCGTTCCTCAGAATACGCACTTGAGTTGACTTTTGTTAGCGGTTCCCGCGTTCCCCAGCTGGCAGTCCTCCCCCTTGTGGTATCTACTGCAATTCATGCATCGAAGCTGCATTTGGCAGTTAAACGCTACAAGCCTAACATTTTGCCACTGCCGTTGCTTGTGGGTGACAGCTGAACAATTTATATTAATTACTACATAGCATTGTCTATAGCCTATACCCGTTTGATGCCCAAATGGGCTTAAATTAGAATATCTGCTATCACGAGACAGGTTTCAATCAAATTTTGAGAGTCGGTGGCGTATACGTATTACTTTTTTTTACCCAGCAATACACAGTCTTTCGTAATCGGGTCCTATTTCTGCAAATTGAGACAAAAAATGTTACGTACACGGCAGCAACTCAAAAAGTTGTCACTTTCTTATGTGTGGGCACCACATGGTTAAGTGCGAGTTCAAAAATAATGCGACGACTGCCTGAGAGCAGACTTTGCAGACACTGTCTAGACTTATGGAATTTTTTCTTCTTTTTTTTTGGGACTCAAACAACAAGCCCTTTCCAACTAGAGCAATCTCTGACTAGCTGTGTCTAATTTCGAATGCCTTGTTGGTTGAGGTCCTTCTCCACTTGGGTGCGCCACTGTAGACTTGGGTGTCCTCTGCTGCATTGTCCCACAGGTGGGGAGTCGGAGACTCTTCGTACTGGATCCGTAGACGGCTCATGTCTCTGCACAGCCCGTGCAGTTCGTGGTTGAATCTTCTCCTCTACATGCCGTCAACGCAATACGGACCAAAGATCGCACGCAGAACATTTCTCTCGAAGATACCAATGACTTCATCTCATCTGCTTCTGAAATTGCCCATGACTCTGCGCCATACAGCAGGACGGGGATGATGTCAGCTTGGTCCTTCGAGGCCCTATACTCAGTCTCAAAAACAGCATTTATTGCGGAGCCGATGTCTATGAAGTCCTTAACCACCTCGAAGATATAGTCGCCCATCGTGAGGCTATGTCCATGACGTCGATGTTGTATGTCATTTCTTGAGGAAAGCATGTACTTCGCTTTGTCCTCATTCGCCACTAGACCCATTTTAGCCGCTTTCATCTCTATGTCAGCAAATGACCTATTGACGGCTCGCTATGTTCTGCAACTCACGTCAATGTCGCCGGCGTATGTTAGCAGTTGTAAGGACTTCTGGAAGATCGTGGCTCTAGTCTTGCCGTGTGAAACATGCGATCTTCTCGAGAATGTTGAAGAACTCACATGACAGCGTGTCACCTTGTCCAAGTTTATGGCACATCATTTGGAATTTTTCGAGGTACAGGACCTCAAAAAGAAAGAAATCTCAAAAAATCATGGCTAAAGGCATAAATGTAGCGGCGGCCGAGCCGTAGTGAGTTAATGCCTCAACTCGAGGTTACTAGGTTCAATCCCTGATTCTACCAACTATCATAAATCACGGCGCAGCTCCTAGTATCACACAGTATTCATGTCGAGAAGGAGCTTTTTAGATTTTCCGGCGTCAGCATGAAACTCTTGGGCAGCATCCAAACAACAACAAAACAATAACACGTACAACACGAGTAGTTGCTGTAGAAGTTAGGCCCAGGTTCACGTCCTCCTATCGCGCCACTCTTGTTTTTACAACGAATTACCACAGAAATCGTCTAGATGTTTAGTTGCGTGAGGTCTTTGATGACATCTGGAGATCAAATAATTGGTCCATTTCGCAGAAGGGTGGACTATTCAACGCCCTCATTCATTAAATTAAATAAGTCATGTATTAAGGGCCATGTAATGACGCCTTGTGGATGCCGTGACACTTCATCAAGAAAATTTCCGAAGTTACAGCACCAACTCGGTCATAGAGGCCTTGTTGTGGCTCCAATACCCAGCCCAAGCCATCGAATTGTGGCTCTATCTAGAGCTTCTTCCTCCAGTTGTGTCTTCATGGAGCTCAGCTGCAAATACGCACAGTCTCGCAATAGCCTTTCGACGATAGTTTCGTTTCAGGTAGGCATGAAAAACGACAGCGTCTGAAAGAATATCGTCAAAATCACCTCCAAATCATTGCCAGATCGACAGAAAAAGTTACTAAAAACGTATATTTCATACGAAATTTAAAAAAATCCACTTTCCGGCTGAATAAAACAAACAAATGACAAATTTCAAATGCAGATCACTTGCGAATAGTCTACCACACACAGGCCAACTCATTTCAATCGATAATTATCAAGAAAATCGACTTTTGTAGAAATTGGCAATTCTCAGCCGAAAAAATGCAGTAAAATGGTAAATTAAATGGGTGGACTTTTCTTGGTCTGAGAATGCAAATTTTGAATTTACCGATCGCAAGGACTCTCAAGGACATGTTATGAATGAAAATGACTAGGACGTGCGTAAGCTACAATAGACTAGATGAATAATGTAAAAATTGTTGATTAATTTTTCACGAAACGGCAGTAAATTCAAAATGTTTACTTAACAGAACGTGCACGTTCAATTTCAATTTCAAATGTGAACGACTTTGTTTCTCCAACTGAGTTGTGAAGAAACGATTAAGTGCGGATGCAAATAGTCTAAATTATGTGCCTAAATGTGTATCGCTACCTGAACTGTGGGAATTCTCGCAGAGTACCATGTGAGGTCGGAGCAATCGGGGCCACGACGGTATCACTGAAGTGAATCGCCGATAGTCGACGAAAATTACCTAATCTATTTGTCGGTTGTGTGTTGGTCTCTCAACGCAAGTGCTGCCTCGTATATCGCAGCCACTTCGGCTTGAAAAACACTGCAGTCGTCTCTTAGTGCCAGGGATTTCACGAAGTTGTTACAGAATACCACTGGACCGGTACAAGCGCTCGTTTTTGAGCCCTCAGTGTGTAGCTAGATGGTCTTCTCACGGGCTGAAGCTGGTGGTAGGTAGTCTATTAGTCTTGTGCAGCATCTTCCTAAATTCCGCCTCTTGGAGTCTCAGAGGCGATAAGGCTGCACTTGGTCGAGGGCAGAAAGGAAGAGAAAAGCATTGCCATCGATGTTGTCCTGAGACAACCTGTTATGCCCAAGCAGGCCGATCTTTGGATTCTGGTTGGTTGTGTGCGGAGAACTTTAGGTCAAGATGGATTTTACTATCGTGGTGTATAGCGAGTATACCACCCAATGTTGTGCCGAAGGCCCGTTTGCGCCTTCTTTACACGGTCCTCCGTGTTGTCCGTCTAGGTGAGTTTGGAATCGACTATTCCAGCACCTCTGTTAGAATTTCACAGGAATTTTTCAGGAACAACGAGGCAAGAAATTATATTTGTTGTTTGCTCGCTCTTCTGCCTGACATTGCTAGGATTCACTTTGTGAACGAGTGTAACGAAACTTAACGAAACTGGTGGATGTGGTTACTAGGGTTACAGTGTATCATTGCGTTCGAATAGTTAAGTCTGCATACGTCTATTATGGTTGGGTCTTAAAACGTAGCTGTTGAGCAGAATGGAACGAAAACAATATACAAGAATTACGTCACTCAGATTTAGCTGAGTGCCTTTGATTGCGTCAATTACAACGACCGTAGCTAATTCTGCATTTTCATACACTCTAACTCACCCAGACTAGGTTTGATTCCGCTCTATTTTAAGTAAGGAAAATTTAACGAAACTTAACGACATTTCTTTGCTTACTTCACTTACGTCGAGTATGACGCCTTAGTATTTAGCCGTCTTTGAGAGTTTAAGTTCAACTCCATTTATAATCGGACAGATGAGCTCAGGAAAGTTGTTCGTCTGGTTCTGGTCTTATTCGGGTTGACGTTCAGTCCTCGGGTCTGCGTCCAGTTGTTAACCAACATGGTTAGACGGTGCAAATAGAGCATCAGTGAGATATCCTTAGTGAACTCGTTGACCCTCTGCTGGGTACCGGGGCATACTGGAATCCAACGAAACGAAAAGACAGACCACCTCGAGAAAAAAGGTTTGGAGTTGGGACAATCTCTAGTCATCCCATATGCGCATACCCCACTCAGCTCCATAAGCAACAAGCCTGAGTATTGGAGCAACGGCGATGGCTCTATGGCCGACGTTGATCAAAAAGGGTTCAACATCTCTGATCGGTTTTAATCGCAAGGATATACGCATGCTAATAGGAGCCCTTACCTAGAGCTAGAGGACCTAAGCCGAGTTGAACTGAATAACGTCTTAAGATTCACTTATGCATCCGTATGGTTTTAGAACTAAAGTAGGTCTCACTGTTTTAAAGCACCCCAAAACAAGGTCGTAATGGGGCCAGTGAGCCCCGGTCTACGAGGCCGACAGGGCACCCCATCACCTACTTACCTACCTTGGCATAAATGTGACTGCTGTCAATCAGTAGTCAGCCTAACCTAACTTGGCCTTCAGAGATTGATTTCTGTTCATTTCATTTAAATGGTTTTTAAATTAACTGAATAATCTCCCATAATTGAGATGAAATACTTAAAAATGACCGAGACCATCGTAAGCTCATCCTCTTCTCCAGGAATATAACGACATGGCATGGGTTCTGCTTCGAAAGGCCGTTCCCGCGCCGTTCTTAAAGAGAAGTCATCACTTTCGCGCTGAAGCAGGATAAATTTGCTTTAACTCAAACGAATTCGTTTATCTTCCCCTCCTGCCAATTAAGGCGAATTTCCTGCACTTCACGGCATCGATCCGAAAACGAAATCAGGACTCGTTAAATAATTCGTAATAAATGACTCTCATTAAGTGGATTCTTTGACGATATTCTTAAATCATTGCATGACCGGCCGCGTCCGAACGTGATACATTACGCCTTGAAGCCGCATTGGGATTTAATGTATTCGCAAATGTTTACGGTTAAACTGCTCAGTTGCTCGTCCTGTTTGACTTGCGGAAGCGATTTGAATAAAATTAAATGGAATTTTAATTGTTCGTCTCTTATTTGGCGAATGTGCGACTGGTCTAGGGGGGTGAGAGATGTTTGATCTATCTGCGGGTGAATTTGTGGTATTTTCGGAATCCGTGCTCAGCCACATGAATAGGCAACGAAATGACCACAGATTTGTTTTCATTTTATTTGGGGCTGGGCTGTTGTTTTGTTTTGATTTTTTTTTTCGAGGCACATTTGGGGTTGACCCTTATTGAGAATGTTCTGCTCTTGACTGACTGACCATTTGAAACCGAATATCAAAGGGTTTCAGGTGAACAGCATGACCGACATGCTCGTTGTGCTATTGATTGATCCAGTCAATTGAGCAAGAATGAACGGAAACCACTTGTAGGGTCAAAGCATTGTGGAGACCGGAGCTCTTTCCTAAAGCATGGCATTCAGAGGCTCGGTCACCACTCTGGGGTTTCATGGTCCTGGACGATACTGAGGGTTACATTGCAAGCGGATGACTGGGAACGAAAAGGCGCGTCCTCGAGTTGAGCACTTTTCAAAGAAAGTGTACTTTGAGTTTTTAATTACACAGGATGCTTGTTAATGCTGCACAGTTGCTCAAACGACGAAAGTTTTCATTCCATTCTAAGCAGTTTTAGACAAAGAACCTTACAAAGCAGCTGGTGACAAGGTCGAGAGGGTTGTGCTGTAAATGTCATCCTGTTTCAAGTCGAATTCTGTGGAAGAGAAGTTCTGGAGCTCAAAACATTGGGGGAATAATTCAGTTTTCTGAGTGTGATGCTGATTAAGTTTGGCACATCTTCAAGGAAAATATCGCTGCGGCCTCCGTTCTTAACTGGAGAGATTTTCAAAGTTTATCTTAAGGACGAATTGGTAAATTGAAGATATTGAAACTCATTTGGAATGAAGCTGCAATAGCCACTCCAACGAAGTGTGTCCTTAGCTACAGTTGTCTCAATGTACCTCTCTTTAGACAGATGAACGGGTATTCAAGAGTGGCATAACATGTGTCTACATTGTGGTGAATTAGTAATTTGAAGCGTCGTGGTACCCTAATAAATTTGGATCGCCTCTAGAGACTACATCAATAACGCAAGCACGGCACCACCAATGCTTTATCGTGTATCGGATTGACATATCGGATGCAATTTTAAACACCTCTATTCAAATATTACACAGCATTGTATTTGCGTAGTCACTTGGTGCATTTGTGGGACTGGGACTGGGATGCATTCAAAAATTGACATTGCTAGGATCCACCTTGAGAACGTGGACAGTGTTTGATTTTACTCCCAGTTAAGCAAGCAAAAGTGACCGGAACTTAACGAATCTGTTGGAAGTCGTTTTCAGGTTCACAGTGTATCATTAGTTGCGTTTCCAGTTAACCAAGCAAAAGTGAACGAAACTTGACGAAACTGATTTTTTTTGTCTGATGTATTTTTAACGCTAGACTGGAGCACTCAGAGTGAAAACTGAGTCCATTGTAAACTGGGTAGGTAGGTAAGTCGGCTGTCAGCGAAATCGCCAGCACGTTTGTGATACCTATAGTCAGACTACTGGTCGACAACTCCAGGGATAGTGTCGTTAATTTGATCCCAATGACATATGAAGACTGGAATTGAAAACCGGAGAAAAGCTTTTCTTTCACTGGGATTCCAACCGGGGAACCTTCTAATCAACGGCAGGCTCTCAACCAACTGCGCCATCCAGTACGTGACGAAACTGATAGATGTGGTTATTAGAGTGTACCATTACTTGCGCTTCCGGTTAAGAAAGCAAAAATGAATGAAACTTAACGAAATTTAACGAAACGAGGGGGTTAGAGTGCTCAATTGCTTTCTTCTTCTTAAGTCCACACGATTGGCCTTTATTTTTGGGGCATATGAATTTCAGAGGTGATAGACAAGAATTCCGTCAACCGGAGTTGAACGTCAAACACAGTGATACATGATACGTCTCTCTCTCTATCATTTTGTATGAACGCCTGTCAGTGTACATCAACAAATATGGTCCTTATTTGTGTTTGCCGCTGTGTAGAATTTAAAGGCGTTGAATCCAGTGGCAGGGCACTGTATAGTACCATACTGTGCTTCACTAGCCCTTAATAACATTGGCACGGAATGATTGGGGTCGCAACCCTTTACGTCGATTTAAAGCCCCCATGAAGCAAAGCCTAGATATGATGAAAATATGATGGCCCCATAAAGAAAAGCTTAGAGACAAGATATGTAAAACACGGTCTCTACAATTTTGACGCACTTTTCGACCTCGTTAGCTTATGTATCCATTCGTCGAAGCTCCATGAAGGATGGTAGGGAACAATCCGCGACTGGCAACGTCAAAAATGATCAACTGGAAACAAACAGAAAAAAACAGAGCTAGAAATTGTCGTGAACCGCGTAAGAAAGCTCTCATAACTAAGCTTAGATTTCTCGTCGAGAACGGAAGCTGAAAACAAGCGCGTACGACATCGACATGGATAAGCGAAAACAATGAAACTTAAAGATCAAGTAAAATCAGCTCAAATCAAATTGTTGAGTATTTTATTTTGACGGACGAAGTAGGTGTGAACCCACATAAAATAGAGTCTGTGGCCCTCCCTCCCTGTGTGGGACTGTGCTCAAGCTGAATGCCAGCGCTAAGTGGATCCAACGATTGGTACTTAACTGTGCTGGAAATCCAACATCCAAGTGAGTGTCAGTCAAGTTCCACGCCAAAAGCCTCTCATACTCCTGTCAGTAGCCAGACCGATGTTCCTCTTTGGAGTTGGAACATGAAGGACAGCGCTTGAAAAGGATATTAACTCTGTCCTGTGCAACGTGTGCGGGCCACAGTGATTTGACTGTAATCACTGCAAATGTGAAAGAACCTCCATTCTGGGCGGTCTATCATCCTTGACAGATTTAAGTCCTTCCCTAGCGACACCGATCTCTTGCCACATCCAGCTCTTCTTCGTGAATAACTTCTTAGTCTGCATCCCTTCCAGATCCTACTGAAACTGTGACCAGACGCTGAATGGCCAGCCGCCCAAATCTTCACAGATGAGGTTTACTCTTAGGCTCTAAATATCCAATTATGAGGTCGATTGGCGAAGCATTGTAGCGTCTTTCATAACGACCAACGAAGAGACTTACTTTTTGGATGACCTCGCCGAAATAATAAAAAAAACGTACTAACCCGATGGCGCTTCAAAACCTGACTCCTTTGGATGTCACATTACGTAACGGCTACTGATACTCACATAAGTAACCATTACTTGTCACACACACTGTGCCTCACCATCTCAACCAACTGACTGCACACTTTGTTTCGCCTTTCAGCGGTGAATCCATACATTTTTTTTTGTCTAAATTTAAGTACATTCATATCCCGCGTGTCTTTAAGTACAAGATGACATTGGGTCCGCGAACAATAAAAAAACGACAGGGACCGCAAGGAACAAGCAAAAACCTGAAATACAAGGCAACAGCAACTTAATCGCTTATCCTTTCTATTCGCGGATTTTTTTTCACCGCTCATCCCAACAAGCAGTGAGCATTCAAATCCCCTTTCCGGCTGTCATTGTGATTTGGAAAAGCATAAAACGAATGCATCCGCGTGGGATTGTCGTGATGCTCTCACAGAGGCACACACACACACCAAGTACACCGCATTTTTGCTGATAAGGATCCGCGAAGGACACGCCTGATGTGTGTGCACACACAGTAAACAGCGATGCGAAGGGGACGATGAAGGTCAATTAGGAGGAGGGTTCAAAATCCTTTGTTTTTCGTGCCGTTCTCTGTGTGGGTGCTTGGCTTGGCTTGCCGGGAGTTTAAATAGTTTTGACGCTCCGAGTGAGTCACTGTCGATAATTGGATTTGCAGTAGCGCCGCGGTGACAGGATTGGATAGGCGGCGGCCAGCGAGAAGTTTTCAAAAGGACTCCAACTCAATTATCCCAGTCTGCCAATGCTGCCAATGTAGCAGCATCAAAGAAGTTTTCTTGTGTTTTTTTTTTGCTTTTCTGTTTCTCCAGCTTTTTTTTTAAATCAGATGAAGCGCGTTCTCTTTTCTCTCGGCCTTTGCTTTGGCAAAGGTTCGTTTTTGCATAAAAGGACATTTTGGTGTGTGGTGTGAGGACACTGCAGTTTGTGTTGTTTTTGATTGGCATTTCTTTTGTTTTTCACTGGGCCCGCATTGTCTTTGAATGGGCTGAGTAGTCGTGAGTGTGTGAGTTTTCTTAAAGGACAATAAACCGGAAAAGGAGATCCTTGAACTATCTAAGAACTCACTGAAGGATGGCAAAGAATTGAATTCGAATGAAATCAATGTGTCGCTTCGAGAAAAGGTTAAGGTTGAGGACAGGGATGGTTGTCTAGTGTGACCATCTGTCCCCTGACAGATTAAACGTCAGAGACATTGAAGAGCAGCGTCCTTGATCGCATTGATTTCTAGAGAGATGCAAGAAATGTGTATCGTGAGGTCATTGATTTCCTTCTAATAGTATATGTTCATCCAACTTTTGATCCGGATTTGACATCCCTGTTGCAATCGAGTGCTTCAAACCAAACTGTCATCCGAGGCTGTATGTGATTAGTTTAGGCTTTCCTGTTTTACAATAAACGCTGATGCGAAGCCGAAATTCTGGATAGCCTAGGTGGAATTCGTAATTTATCGCAGTAGGCATTAGAACGACATACCCAACAAATAGGAGGCGCTTGTCAACTCAATGTCTGCCGAATACGAGGGAGGTCTTATTCATAAAAGGATCGATGAACTACGGCTTAAGGAATCAAGAAGGCAACCGAAACCATCACCGTGTTCTTCGTCCATAACTAGAGGATGCGAGAAATGTTGGGTATCACTCCAAGGTTGGAGACAGATAATAAAATTGTCGTGAACCAAGTAAGAAAGCTCTCATAACTAAGCTAAGATTTCTCGTCGACACCGGGAGCTGATTTTCTTTCTCACTTTAACGTCCTAGTGATACCGCCTTCAATTCTGGAGCAATCACAGATGCACTTCTATCCATGCCAGGCCGGACTTGATTATGTACCGCACTTTATGGCATATTTTGCATTTGGTATTCAGCATCTAGACCCGTATGGAGCTTAGGTTATGTAGAGTGGGCTGCCAGCGAAATTCAAATGCACACTTAAAGGCATTACATCGACAAATGGTGACTGGTCCAGATATGAAAACCGAAAAAAAGGGCATTAACTTAGCTTTCCCCGGGATTCGAACCAGGGACCCCTCTAACCAGGGGCACGCACTTAACCAACGGCGCCATCCAGCTATTCACTTATGGGGCCTTATTCACTCAAGAATTGTCGATACTCACTAAGCAGGTAGTTACCTATAACAAGAACCAACTCCCTCAAATCGTCAAACCAGCATTTCTAAAGGATACTAGTCACTTGGCCATGTTCCCTATTTTTAATACTGTCCGAGGTTGAATAGGGCCTAACTGCTTCACCAACTAAACAAATTGTGCGGGCTATTGTTTTTTCACGACTGGAGGGCGAATCAGAAATTCGACCATTTCAGCACACCATTAAATTATTGAATTCATGTATTTCCGGGGTCTGCGAAGTGGTCAGCCTATAGAATCACATTCAAGGCCCGCCTCGCAAGTCGGGATGGTGGGAACATTCGTGCCACGTGACCAAACCATCGAAGCGTAGCCCTTTCCTTAACAGAAGCAGCTGTTTCAAAATTGACCCAGCTTGGCCAATCCTACAGCAAAGCTCAGCATTACTCCTCTCATCAATCGTGGACCTTCTTCACCTGCTTCAATGGGACTCCACTGACATGCAGAGTGCACTGAACAGACGTTCGTATAATAATCATAACCTCGGATTTGTCCACGTAAACCTTCATCGCAGCATCAGCACATGCGGCCACAAACCTATGTAGCGCGCGCAGGCTTTCTGTCTGGGAGGACGTGAGGATAACTAAGATATCTAAGATTACTTACCTTCAACTCGTCTAATATGAAACATTTCTCGTCTCGGCTGAGCTGCAAAATCCAATTCATATATATAATGAAAAAGGAGAGGTGACAAGATGCAGCCTTGGCGAAGTCCAACAACCATTGTGAAAGGTGTGAATAGCTGGTCGGTTGTACTTCTGCCGGGTGAAAACCGTACTGTTCATCCCTCATCATGGACTCGACCATAACTCTAGACCTGGTATCCAATATAATAGCGTAGACTATCCCACTCTCCGGGCAGTCACCAAAATACTGACGGATCTGGAACCAAGTTGCCAACACCAGGGGTTATGGACTGGATAGTTGCTAGAGAGATATTCTCCAAAGGACGCAATAAGCTCATTCCAGCCATTCAAATCTCCGAGGGTTTACGAAATTATACCAGCCCAACTCTAAAAGGTAAAAGCAAACTCCTTCCATATCTCACAGTAATAACTAGAAGTTCTCTAGCTCTGGGATATATACCAAACCAGTGGAGAAGGGCAAGGGTAGTGTTTATTCCAAAGATGGGGAAGAAAGACCCAAGCCTAAGTGCCTTATATCATTTCTGCTGAAAATGATGGACAAAGTTGTCGACAACTACATAAGAGAGGAAGTACTAGCCATATCTCCTCTGCATCACTGTCAACACGCGTACAGAGAAGACAGATCAACAAAGGCTGCGCTATACCAACTGACAGAAACTATCGAAAGCACCCTTGAAGCAAAAGAATTAGTTAAATGTGCTTTCTTGGATATTGAAGGATCATTTGGGCAACACACCGCACGATGCGATTATTAAAGCTCTGGACAGGAAGAAAGTAAACCAAACAGTATCGAAATGGATGTTTGAACTTCTGAGCACGAGAACAGCTGAGACGCATAAATTAGAGAACGTAAAATAAAAGTCAACACAACAAAAGGATGTCCTCAAGGAGGGGTTTTATCTCCCCTAATGTGGAGTCTAGTTGTAGACGAACTTCTGGGGATAAAGGGTGTTTTTTTTTTTAGAGTTATATAACTTGAGGTTGGCAATACTATTTTAACTGGCGGCCATGAGTGATTTATTTTTAGTTTGGTTTGGCATTTCTTGGTTAGCATACCATAGTTTGCATAGCAAGATGTAGAATCGGCCCAAAACAAGATTGCCGTTGATCCCAATTTTCATAAGCGAATTTTGTCTAGCGATGAAGCTCACTTTTGGTTGAATGGATACGTCAATAAACAAAACTGCCGCAGTTGGAGTGACGACTTCTCAGATTTATTCCTCAAGTGTATGCTGAGACACCGTTACATCCACAAAAACTGACTGGTGCATTTTATGGGTTGGTGGAATAATTGGTCAGTACTTCTTTAAAAACGATGCTGGCCAGAACGTTACAGTCAATGGTAACCGCTATACAGCCATGATTACTGACTTTTTCGTTCATCGATTGAACAACCATGATGTGGAGGAGCTGTGGTTTCAACAAGACGGCGCAACATGTCACACAGCTCGTGCCGCAATTGATTTCACTCTTTGGAAGCACTTGACTGCTTGTCATAGGCTGTCCACCCAATTCATCTTCTGTATTACCACTAGCAAGTGGTTTTCTTTTGGGTATATAACATAATTCGTGCCGTTTTTTTTTTTTTTTTTCAAAACTTGAACGTTTATTTAAGAAAAATATGTACAATAGTATTTTTTAATGTATTGTCCATCTGAAGCTATGACCTTTTCCCATCTTTCTGGCAGTTTGTGGATCCCATCCCAAAAGAACTGCTCCGGCTTGGCAGCCAAGAATGAATCAAGCCAATTTTTGATATTCTGCCCTGATGTGAACCGTATTTCAGTGAGGGCGTTCTGCATCGACCGGAACAAATGGCAGTCAGAAGGGGCAAGGTCTGGGCTATAAGACGGATAGGATAAAACCCATCCACTGTTTTCCAAATAGTTCTTAACCGGAATAGCAACGTGGAGCCGAGCGTTGTCATGATGGAAAATTATTCCGGTAGCGTTGTCCATTGATGGTTTCACCCGGTTTAAGCAGCTCATAATACAGCACACCCTTCTGATCCCACCAAATACAGAGCATTAGCTTCGCGCCATGGATATTCGGCTTGCCGTTGATTTGGCTGGTTGGCCGGGTTTCACAGTGGATCCATTTTTCATCACCAGTAACAATCCGATGCATGCAAAACCGCCTTTCCAATTGGCCAATTGGAACCCAATTTCCTTGCCAGTGAATATATCCAGCTGCTTTTCAACGTTTTGAAACCGCACCAATTAAGTTATGTACCCAATATCATTCGCAACTGTCATATTTTTGTGATGAAAGGAATGGTCCACCATAAGGTTCCATTCTCGGTCCATTATTGTTTTCAAATGTGTATCAATGACCTTCCATCTGTTTTGTCCCATTGTAAATTTCATAACGATGCAGACGATGTTCAGATCTACTCTGTAAGTTATCCTATTGGTGTGGTTGAAGATTCGGTTGCTAAAATAAATGAGAATTTGTGCCCACTATGAAAAATAGTCAATCATGCCAAGACCACAAACTTCCCGCTCTCGAAGCAATCGCCTCGATAAAAGCAATTAACGCGTCCTGCACTGTATTTTTCAACCTTCGCAGATTTCATCATGTCTTGATCATGCAACGTGAGTTCACCTTGGATGCGAATTATCGAATTATCGTGAGTCTACAATGCTTAGAGAAGTCAGCTTAAAATGCACCTTAAAAGCAAATTCGGGCAAACACCCGAAGTACGAAGAACTCATTAAATCTTCAATAGTCCATCCTTCGAATGTGATCTAATATTAAAAATCACAATTAAAAATGCAGCCTCAAATGAGGCGCCAACAAAAGGACCTGCGTTCCACTAAAATTAAAAATTTGAAGGTTATCAAGCAGTTTCCGGTTGCCTTCATGTCACAGCCACCAGCCCACATGAGGGTGCACCAGCACTGCGGAAATGCCCCACGAACAAAACACCGTGAGAGCGACATCCCACCATTCCGCGTAATGACTGAATATGGAACTAACCCAAAGCGTATTTACTTCCAGTTCATCCATTGAATAGCTAGCAATTATGTGGGCTTAACCTTCGCCAGCACTGCTACTGCTGCTGCATCGCCGGCATCCACCACCACGCCACGGGAGGCCGATTCCGATTTCATTCCGAATTTCGCAACCGCATCATTAGTCCGCTTAGCTCACACCTCTCCGCAATATCCTGCACATTAGTCCGCCTCTGTTGGATGATTATGTTGCAAAAAAGAAAGAAGCCACATATCCTGATCCAACTCAGCGCTCACCTCACCCACGCTGCGCTGCGTTCCTGCTCTGTGTACTGAATGTGATGAATGCGAAGGAATTCGTGTCCTGGAATTTCAATTTCGTAAGTTTGCTTCCTCGGTTGCACAGTCACAATGCGAATGTCCTTCGGAACGCTGTGCCGTGACAAATTGCCGGAGCACTTCTCCTCGTCATCGTCTGTTCATCGCTTTCGCTGGTCATTCATGAGCTGTTCTCCTGCCCTCCCTTCAGTTCCGCCGAGCGAAATTATACATTTATTTTAAGCATTCTAATTGAATGCAAATAAACGAAACATGACCCGCTGTTATCCTTTCATTTTCATTTCGCAAGTCATTGCGCGGCTTTGGATTTTAAGGATTAGATGGCAGCGGACCGACGACGGGAAGCTTATTTATTCATTCTTTTTGTGTGTGGCCGTCGTGAAATTAAAAACTTCGGAAACTTCGGCACTCTAATGCTCCTCAGGTGAAATCCAGTTCAGGACTAAAGTGGAGTGGAACATAGGCAAGGACGACGGCGAAAGGGATCCATTGAAGTGGGCCCTCATTATATTGAATGCTGCTGCAGCGCAAATGATGCTCGGCCAGGAAGCCGGCGCGGCGATTGGCACAAAGGTTTGGTTGGCGATTTAATTAAGGGACTGGAAATGTTTTTGTCGCGAAAATATGAGTGCTGTCCGGTGGTGGATGGTGGGGGCCGGAAGGATGTCAGCGGCTCAATGGGCCGCAACGAATTGTCTTCTTCGTGAAGAGTGAAGTGCTTGGTGGCCTTGCCTAGGGATTTCTTCCTTTTGTCAGCGACTGAATGGTGTGCTTTCTTGGGTGCAACTGCTATTGGGTTGGCCCTGGATCCCTGGACAGTGGCTACAAGAGGCAATTCAACAGTTGTCGAGGGGAAATGCGCGCTCTTGTCGCTTACGAACACAAGTGGCTGATCTGGAGGTGGTGGGATAAGAGTCAGAGGACCGGTGAAGAATTGACTTCACTCGGTGACAAATGACACGATCTTGGTGGCCGTAGACATCGCCGGCATCATCATCACATCACCAGGACGTGGAATAAGTCGTCCGAAAAATGTTAGCTGCTTAACTGAAAAAAATGCACTACAGGGTGGGGTGTAGAAAACAAAAACATGGAAATAAAGGAAACAGTCGTATAATCCTTTTCATCAGTAGAGGGCGGTGTTATCTCTTCTCTTCTCTTCTCTTCTCTGGGTTGTTGCCATGAACAACACCCAGTTAGACTAGATAGGGAAGCGGTCAATATGGTATGGTATGCGGATGAGATGATTGTCTTGGTATCAGTAAAGTTTCCGTCTGTGATCAGTGAGATCATGGGCGGCGCACTTAGTAAAGTAGGTTTCAACTCAAACCAACTCGATGCTCTTCAAAAGAAAAACCGAAAATACCCAACTTCTCGCCGTCTTAACGATCAACCACTCACTGTATAGCAATGCTAATGACTTAGGTATCACCTTAGGTCGCAAACTCAGCTGGAAGCTAAACGTGAACCAGAGAGTCAAGAAAGCATCAATAGCTTTCAACGTCTACAGTAGACCTTTCGACAAAAACTGGGGTCTCCAACCAAAGTTTATCCTATGAGTGTGTGTTCTCGCAATCCCTGATCATTTCCACATAGTGAGTGAATCATGCCGCCAAACTAGGTATCCTATAAAATGCGATCCACAAAGCGGCTGGCGAGAGGAGGCCACAAAGCCAAGACGAACAAATTACAGAAGTCGTCAGTGACGGCGGAATTATCATATCCATATCCGATCATAACCGAGGCTCGCTGCTGCTTCGTAACTACTGAATTTGTCCACGGTCGGGCGATGTCTAAACTCCAACCTGGCGGGCCATGGCCTCTGTTTGTCCCTTTGGCAAAAAGGAGCAGTTTCCGCGGCCCTTATTGTTCTAAATATTCTCTATAATGGATTTCACTATGTTGCAGTTCGACTTGATTGGAACTGTAGACACCACGACAGCCGTCTGGATCGATAGGAGAAGTGCCATAGTGGACACATATCTCCTCTATCACCTCTCTCGTCTTCTGGTGCCAAGACCATACTTAGGAAAGAAGTTCAAGTCTCATAATCATGGTACTTCCCCGCGTTGAGATGAGAGTAGTCGCTGGTAGACAGAGGCCAGATTTTGTCGATGCTGCTGTGTTCATAAAACGCTCGAGTCACTAAGACTGTTGGAAAAAAAATAGCTCCCAGAAACCTCCGTCCAAGAGCCAGATACAGAGAGTGAATGGCTTTTCAGCTCTCCCTCGTCTGTGCATATTCTACAGATGTTGGTTGTGAGGCATCAACTGATGTTGGTGTCCATTCGCTCGATGTGGCCGAGCCAGTGCAGTCGACGGATTTTTGTTGCCTTCCGGACTACATCCACATCCTGGCACAGCTTGTAGAGTTAGCGGTTATGTCTCCTCCATTCGCCTTCCTCGCAGACGGGACCGACTTAGATTTTATTCCTCCGAAGGTACCAAGAATCTGCTCTGCAGCGGACTCCATTGAGCAGGACTGGTGAAATAAGAGTTTTGATGATTTTGGTCCTTCGAGCCAGGAGTTGTGTTCAAGGAAGATGTGTAATGCTGTTGCATGCCTGGAAAGCTAGAGTGCCTCTGTTAACCACCATTCAAACCAGTTGAATGCTAAAGTTCACCCATTTCATACAGAAGACAGCCACTAGATTGCGTCATTCTCAAGAGACCCATACTTGCATATGGGGGCCTATTGGTAGCAATTGCAATAGTTTCTCTTTGGAGTTAATGTACAATAATTCCAATACTTGAAAATGCAACTGAAATCGAGAGAAGAAAGACTACACAAGGGCCAATAACCGACAGTTAGCGAACGAGGTCGGCCTTGTCGATGAAGTCAAAGGGCTGACTTTGTCCTTGTTGCTACCAATTTGGTCATGGACGCCAAATGCGACTAAATCTGAATGACAATAGTTTCTAGCGACAACAACAGAGCTTTCAATTGAATGGCTGGTAGTATGCCAGCTGAGTAAACGCAGTGCTCACGGAACCGAGAATGATGCCATACAGGTTTAGCTTAGGTTAGGTTAGGTTGTAGTGGCTGACTGCTAAGGGCAGCCACACTTAGGCCAGAGTAGGCCCATTGTGATACCACGCGGATTGACTTCTCCTAATATCGGGAACCAGTTGGTGCTTGTAGTGAAGCGATTTAGCTGGCCTATGCTGGCGCTGTTTAGCTCATTGAGATTATTGAAATAGTAGGCCCCTAGGCGTAGGAACCTACGACTAGCCAGAGCGCTACACGAGCAGAGTAGGTGATGAGTGTTTTCTACCTCTTCTTCCTCCATGCACCTTCTGCAGAAATCATTATATGTGGCACCCATCCTGCGAGCATGAGTGCCAATTGCACATTGCCCGGTTATGACTCCTATGAGAGTCCTTAATGAGTGTTTGCTGAGCCTAAGTAGACTGAGTGACCGTTTTAGCTTAAATGATGGCCAGATTTCTTTTGTTTTAAGGCAGGTGGTGCCTTCTAGCCATTTGTTATTGGGGGTTTTTATTGTATGAATGGTAGGCTGTGGCGATCGGCATGGAAGGTGGTACCCCTGCTATTGATAGGGAGGAGGTTGTATCACACTTGGCGAGTTCATCGGCTTTGCAGTTACCTGGTATGTCACAGTGTCCCGGCACCCACATGAGGTGAATGTTAAAATGCTCAGCCATCTCATTAAGAGACAGCCTGCAATTGAGGGATGTTTTTGAGTTAAACATGACATTGTCCAGGGATTTTATATCGGCCTGACTGTCCGAACAGATGGTGATATCCCTTTTTGATATCACGTTGTTTTTGAGCCATGACAACGCCTCTAATCGCTATGTTTTCTGCTGAAAAACGCCACAGTGATCAGGGAGCTTCAAAGAGATAGCAATGTTGAGATCTTGGGTATAGACACTCGCACCCACACCTTCGATCTGAGCGTCTGTGAAAATACGCAGAGGATCATTCAACGTCTGCCTATCAGACATCCAGTCCGATCTGGAGGGAATGCTGATCGAGAATTTCTCCGAAGATAGCCTACCCCAGGCGGTCAGTGTCGCTAGGAAGGAAGTTGAATTCCTTGACAACCGATGTTGAGTTCGGACCACAGTCGGAGTGTTTCGAGTCTCAAGGCTGTGCTGGGTGCTATTTGTTTTCCGAATAGTTCTAGTGGTGGAAGGTGGAGGAGAATATTCAGTGCGTCTGACGGAGTACTTCTCATTGCTCCGCTGATGCATAAGCAGGTCAGTCTTTGTACTCGATTGAGTGCCTTGCAATTGATAGCTTTGTTAAGTGCTGTCCACCAAAGTGAGACTCCATACAGAAGTGTCGGTCTGACAATCGAGATGAAAATTCAGTGAGCGATGCGTGGTCTGACAATCGAGATGAAAATCCAGTGAGCGATGCGTGGTTGTAAGCCCCATTTGCATCCAATGGCTTTTTTGCAGCTAAAAAGGGCAGAAGAGGCTTTCTTGACCCTGTCCTGGATCTTGAGTTTAGCTTAACCCCAGATCTTTCTAAATAAATAAGTAGGCCAGTTAATAATATAAATAATATATATAATATAGGACAGCCCAGTAGAGCAGAGGGGCTTAGCTTCTCAGCAACCACTTGTGTTGTACGTGCTACTGTTCTCTCACCAGTGGATATGACCTTCAATTTTATGCTGACTCCGAACGGCCGAGTTTGATAAGAAGGTAGAAGAAGTGGGCCAGTTACTAATCTATAAACCATTAGACCAAATGCACAATCCGTGTATTTAAATTCTCAATTTATACTACACGTGTATTACACGCTTCGGGAGCGGAACGACTGACACCCGTCCACTTGGTGTCACGGTCTTTTATACCTTCTTCGCATCAGATCGCGTAATGCATTACCAGTTCTACATTCGATCGTACGATGCACTTGCAGTGTCAAGTATTTTTCGTTGCGCCACTTTGTATCACGTGATTTTATTTCTTTTTTTGTACCATTATTCTAAACGACGTGTTGATTAAACATAAGGGGTACCCCACAATTACCGCAAAATTTGAATTTGCTTGAATCCATTTGTGCAGTAAATTGTTGGCAAAACTGAATTAAAATAAACCATTCGACAGCTGATAGTTTAGGTTTAGTAAAAATGGAGTGTCACTCGATATAACAACGTGTTCTGATTGTTGAACAATGTCTCAAAAATAATGAAAGTTTGGTGGTCACAGTTGGAAAATGTCAGACAAAATAAAGTCGAAATAGAGTTGGTCGAAGAATGGGTCAGTTGGAGATGCTCAACACACTGGTGTACCAAAACCAAGGCGCTCAAACGCAAAGCAAATACATCCTCAACGTGTCACGGTTTGGTGTGAATTTTGGACTGGAGGCATCATTGGACCATAATTTTTTGAAAACGGGGCTGATCAAGCAGTGACTGTTACTAGCGCTCGATGTAGCGATATAATAACACAGTTCTTTCTGCAGAAATTGGATGATATCGATGTGGCCACTATGTGGTTTCAACAAGATGGTGCCACATGCCATACAGGCCGTGAAACAATTCAATCGCGGGATGAGCCATTTCCTGGTTGTGTGCTCTCTCGTTTCGGTGATCAGACTTGGCCCTGCTAGATCGTGTGACTTTAACACTATTCAATTTCCTTTTATGGGGTTTTTGGAAGTCAAATCCATCCATCCGTGCATTGAGGGAGAACAACACTCGAAACACTCGGAACACTGCATCAGCGAAATTCAGCCACATTTATGCAGAATTGTGATGCAAAATTTCGACAAAAGAGTGCGTATATGTCAGCAATGCCTGGGAGGCCATTTCTCCCAATCCTATGCACTTTACGGAATAATAAAATAAACAATTAAAAATGTCTTCATCTGCTCGGCGACGCACATGACAACTAACACGTACTTCTATTGGTGTGAGCACCAAAGTCAGCCTGGAAACCGACGACGATGTTGTGTCGGAGATCAAGTTCAAGTTATTCGATACAGTACCACCAGTGACGTCTATGTGCGTCCTCAAGACTGGATTCGTGTTCGTTGCATTTGAGTTTGGTAACCATTAACTCTATCAGATTGTGTATCGAGGTGATGATGACGATGAACCGCAGTTCAGTGCGGCTATGCCGCTGGAGTAACCAAACCTTACTTTGTGGTCGGCTTTGACTCTGGTCGCAATGTTATTTCGGAGTACAATGCAATCAAGAATGTCCTCCACATACGGTATGGTCCATCCCAATCCGATCGAAGTTTTGTTCAGACTCGGACTCTCATTCGGTGGTTATGGAACCACACAAAACTTCCAATATCTAATATAAGAGGGTTAGCTTTTAAATCATACCTGTCCTTCATTCTTTGCGCCGGGCTTCGTAGTTCCATTCTTGCACGGTCGTGAATATCTCGCAGTTGGTTACGAAGCTGCTAGGCAAATCCTCGATATGTCTTCGGGTTCGATTCTGGTGTCTGTCTCGAAAAGAAAGTACTGAGGGAGTCGCAAATCACGACCATGGTTGACTCCTGAGTGGAAGAACGATAGGCCTTTGCAAAGAGAGGAAGAAGGCCATCCCAGTCCCATCCTGCTTATCGTCGACAATTTTTTCGAGATAGTGGAGAATTGTCCGATTCATTCGTTTCACTTAGAGTTCGACATTTTTGGACTGAAAAGTGTTAAAGTTAATTAAAGCAAGGAAGTCTAGAAAGAATTGCCAAACTCTTACCATTCAAATGCTGATCCTTTATCTTCCGAATCCATTTTAAATTCAAACCACAATTATTTCGCTGAATATGCTTCTGTTACTCCCGTGTGGACACGGCTTTCCAAAAACGCGTGCACTCCACCTTCAGTAAATTCACGAAAAACTAAGCCGTAGACCCTTCCGCATCCTTTCTATGTGCTGCATGTCACAACATTCGTGGCAGTCTATCAAAGGAAGCCACAGTCGTGTGTCACTGTGTCATCGATCCATCACTTACCATTCAATGGGCGCGTATTTTTTTCCCCTTCACTTCGCCACCCATTCGGCGTGGATAGCAGCCCCACCGAGAAGCACCCTTTCACCCAGATCTAGAGCCATCGAATGCTGAATGGATAACATCCGCACATTGTGTGGGCGTTCTCTGCGCCGCCTCCCCTTCGAGTGCGCACACGTCCTTGTCCCCCCCTGTACCCCCTGCCCCCCCCCCACACAATCCCTCGGCCGTTCCTGCTTGACGCACGTGATGTCAAACGCCTGTCAAAACGTGGTGGTAAGCCAGTGCTGCAGCCATGCATTTTTTTTTTGTTGTTGTTGTTGGATCTCATCTGAAGCACCCACTCACAGTCTACCGGGTGACCCTTGAGAAACTATTTTTGAAATGCGCCGAGGACTTGACTCACTTCCTCGAGAGGCGAGCGGTTTAATGAATAGTTTCGAGGACTTAATTGCCGCAAAAATGGTTGTCATAGCGTCCGGCGAGTGCGTTGAGAGGAGCGCCCGGCCAACGGCTGCTGCAGCGGCAATGTCAACCAAACAATGTGTCAAATGCGTGCTTGTCCTTTCAGCTGACGAGGCAAAGGAGTAAGGAGGAGGAGTACTTTCTCAAAATGTCATTAAAGCCTTCTCTGCCGGCGCAACCATTCGCCTCCTTCATCCGACGCAATTACGCTTTAATGGAGGAGTTTCATTTGCGCGACACAATGGCAGACGTCGAGAGGACCGCGCTGCGGCTTCAACGGCATCTCGCGGGCGCGTAACGTCATTGCGATGGTGTTCGACGTTCCGGGTCGGTAGGTGGGAAGCGATGTCTGCAAGTCGTCTTCATTACATCGCCTCCATTCCATCCCCAATGGGGCAACTGTGGGGATGTGTCAACACAGGTTCGCTTGGGTGGCGGCCCCACCTACGGCCCTCTTCCGTCAGGGGACACGTGAGGAAGACGTCGCATGTCGAAGATCCAAATGAACGCCTCGGGCGCGTGCTGTTACAACGAATGCTATGCTGAGGTCGCTCCGCTCGATTTTTCTGTTCCGAGGAAGGGGCTGGAAAACAAAAATGGATTTGCTGCCCCCGAGGTGTTGACAGATGCAACGATGCGGAGGACGTCGATGTGGATGGTGAGCTGGTGGAGGGCGTGCTTGCGCTAATGTTGGCTGTTGGTTCTTTGTTTTGCTCGGCTTGCAAGGACGCCCAGTGAATGACAGTTTGTGTTTGCCGAAGTAACTGGGTGAATGGGAGAATGTGCGAATTCAAATTCGGGGTTGGCTACCGGGGGCGCGTACTGCTCCAGTCTTCGTTTTTTTTTTTTCATCTTTTTTTCTGCGGCTTTGGTTGGCCAATGTCCGATTTTGAGAAGACGGGCTCTGACCTAGTTGCATTATTGATGAACGAGCGGCTAAGGGTGTCAAGGATGTTAAGTCTTTATTTTTTATGAGATTAATTGAGAAGGCTCAGCGGCAACAGGTCAGTAGAATGGTTTTTGCGGTCCAAAATGAAACGAGGCGAGGGTTGAGTGTCGTGGCAAAGTGCTGCGGATGAATGGGGGTTGACTTGAAGCTATTCAGGCATGCGGTTGCCGGCGGCCGGTGGAAGATGAGAGAGAAAATGGAACTTTCTTCTGCGTGTTGATGATGTGCCGCCGCATGTTCGTCTGGGGGAATGTGTTTTTTTTTTCCCTCACGGTGAAGAAAGAGGAATTGGTGTCGAAGAGCGTTCGAATTTAACGAGTGCATTCAAGAGTCTGTGCATCCAACTGTTCGTCTTTAGTGGAAGCGTAGCGGCGTAGTTTCATAGTGAGCCTAGGATGGGCGAACATGTTTCCTTCTACCTTGGGCAGGGTCTAGTTGGATTCATAGGGACTCAAATTACATAGAGCTATATAAGAGAGAGCATTCAGTCCAAACCCCATTAGACAGTGCAGTGGCTATATATAATAATATAATATATGGGTGGCGCTACAGCCCGTAGGGGGCCAGGGCCTAGCTTCTCAGCAACCACTCGTGTTGTGCGTGCTATTGTTCTATCACGAGTGGAAGGGACCTACAGTTTTATGCCGACTCCGAACGGCCAAAGTTGACAGTTATACTCTTTGAGCATTGTCAGTGACTCGAAAGAGGTGGGGCCGTGAAAAGTATTTTCTGTCATACCAGGAATCGAACCTAGACATGTAGGTCCAAATGCGTAGGAGTCGACGCACATACCCACAACGCCACGGGCCACCACAGAAAGTGCAGTGGCTACTCGAGAATTAGTTTGGCCTCGAAACGATGGGGTTTCTGATCGGACAAATTCATGACCTTTCGTACAGTGAAGCAAGTTGGACGGTCTTCTCATTTTAATCTCACGACCTCAGTATACAAGACCTCAGTGATACGAACAAACGTCACCACGGTTGACAGCTTGCGGTAGTAAAGGAGTATGTCTACCTCGTGGCAAACGTGAAGTACATAAACGCCACTCTAGTGGAGATACGACGTAGAATCCCTCTTGGCACTCGCTTCTACTGCGGTTTACCGAAACAAAATCCGGCTCGAAGGACCGGAAAATCATGCTCCACAAAATTCATATTCTGTCAGTGCTGCTATGTGGAGCTAAAAGCTGGACGATAAACAAAATAGAGGTGAGAGAATACGTCGCTTATATGGTCCCTCCTGAGAGGAAGGTGAATAGAGGAGAAGACACAATAGCGAACTCTACGAGCTGTACCAAGATGTGCATGCAGTCCGGAGGGCAAAAATCTGTCGACTGCACTAAGAGGGTCTACGAATCCCAGCATCCTGGTTCGCAAAGGAGAAGAAGACCGAATATTCGGTACAAAGACCAAGTCATAGCACACGTAAGACAGCTTGGCCTTGATGACTTAAAGCAGCATGTCCAGGATTGTCATCGATGGAATGCAGATATTGTTGAGACTCAGACCGTCTATGGGTTTTTTTTTAATCGATGCAATGGGCTACTTCCTTTAGGGCGAAGATTTCAGTTTGTAAGAGCGTGAACTATATGGGGAGAGGCATGTGTAAGTTAGATCTAGGTCCCAAAATATCTGCTCCTACTCCACCTTCTGGCGTCGACCCGTCCGTGCACCATCGTTGAATGTCATCATGCATTCAAGGAGGGCTGTTGGCCTATTCTTCTATTTTAGGTGTAATGATTGATTGTTGAACTCCAGTCAAAAGAGTGGGACCATGAGATCGACCTTTCTCAAATTTTAGGTGGCTCCTTAAAGTTCTTTGAAGGGCTTGAAGCAGCTTATCTTAAAGCTTCAGACTGGACGGCAATATGCAGCTGAGGTCGGTTTGATAGAATGCCCATGCTCGCCCTTGGTGTGATCCGCATCGCATTTGTATGGTCGCTCTTTGTTGGCATTTCCTTCAGAATATGATTGGTTTGATCCTTTGGTTGTATATCCACAAGTTCATTCTTGGTTTAAGACCCCAGGTATTTCTCACTGACTGTTTTAGAGACCTTTGGTAGCCTTACCGTTGATCGTTTGAATAACTATCTCAGATGTAATGTCTAACCTGGCTGTTATAAGTCTTCACACTTTACTGTGGAAAACTATTGGTAGAGGTCGATAGTAGATAGTCGCAAAGTAATAGAAGCAATTTCTGGCGTTCCCCAAGGTAGTCATCTTGGCCCACTGTTGTCTTAAGAACCTACTGGGCGTGTTTGACCCCAATTTTCATTACATTCTTTCCAACACTTCCAAGTAGCTCACAGCCTTCAGCTATGTACTGCTCGCTGGTCAGGTTTCATTTAGAATACTCTTCCATTTGGTGGGCCTTAACATGCAGTTTTTAAAAACTCTGATTCTAAAGAGTTCAAGTCCGTGTGATTTTCAAAACGTCTTAATGTGCTTATTCCTCTTCTAGAAGAGGCTGTCTGTGTGGTATGCTTGCAGTTGAGTTCGACAACCTTCGACGTGTCTTATTCCATAGACCGTGGGTGCCTTGTCCATATTCTCCGCAAGATCCACCAACCCTCGGTTCAGACTTCATCTTCGTTCGTTATCGCCAGAAAGGGTCGCTCATCGGTATACACAGAGAAAGAGTGCCAATTCAGGTTACCATCTGAAGCTGAGTTTTGTCTACACACACTTGCTCAGCATCATCACGACTGGAATGGCGCGCCGCAAATCAAATCACATTCAAACGCCTGCCGAGGCAACGCGGCCGCCTTGGTAATTCACCAACTTGCCTCTGCGTCTTCACTGGAAATGAGAACAAAAAAAATAAAAAAACTGCCAACAAACGCATGCACGTCCCCACGGTTGTAGGACTCCTCAACTCGAGCTTTGCTCTCATTTGAATCTCTAAGGGAATCAAAACAGTTTCACTACACCCCCGTTTGTGCATCCATAATGCCCACTTAAAGGCGATTCCACGTGATCATCAGAAAATCTCCATATCCTTCTTTCCTCCCCCTCTCCCAGCCATGGAGCACTACAGTGTATGCCGAAGAAGGGCCCTCGAAAAAAAGTGGAAGTCCCTTCTGACCTCGAAAGGATTACTCAAAGTCTCACCACCCACCCGGCCTCATGTGTCATCGTCTCTGCCGATGTGGTTGAACCACAAAAAAACACAAACGAACACAGACAGTGGCACTCACAGTCACAGTCACTTACTGCCGCATCCCATCTCAGGTTCAACCCCCCCCCCCCCCTAGAGACCGAGGGCGGGACCAGAGCTGATCAGCTGCTCCGGCAGATACGCCTGCTCCGGCAGACCGACACACTCCTTGTCCGCAGAAGTGATGTCGTTGACCATTATTAGAACTAATGAGAGCACGTTGAGTGGATGCTACCAGCACTTTGGCTTTTATGATCCCAGTGCGACCTTTCCTTTGAGTTTCTGATTACTGCGACGGGCCGGCTCTCGAACTTGGATCCGCCGTGTGTACATATGTGCCGGTCTGCTACATTAGAGTGCACTTTGTGCCGACCCCCGACCGTCTTACAAGACGGTTGGTCGGTGTACGTGCTGCCGAATATAAATCGAAGATGTCCCCGAGTCTGATGATGATGTGATGTGTCCTTTGGGAAGAGAGTGAGAAACAAGCCCATGGGATGGATTTGCTGGAATTAAAGTTTATGCAGAAAACTTCCCGATGTAACCGGAAGAACAAACTAATTTGGGTTGTTACTTGCCGGAAGATTTGTCACGAAACATGTTTCCACTTGTTATGGCCATGGACGGGCGAGGCTGAGCACATGTAAGTGGAGGTGCCACACGAACTCACATAATCGAGGTAGACTCTAAAAGTTAGCGCAGGCATGATTATCATAAGATTTATGTGAATATTGTACTCATCAAAAAAAGTCACCGTAAAAAATTTCTAAATTCTGAAAAGTGGCAGCACTGTTTCCTGCTATAAGTGAAGAACCTTTAATTTCAAAAAGGAATAAGCATTTTCGGCCATCGCTTCCGGTTTAGTTTCATGTTAGGTCATCTGCTTCCACTTTGAACTTGATGAGAGCAATTCGTAACTGAGGATTTGCCAGCAAGTGTTGCCACTGCACCAAGCCTTGCAGACGGCGTGGAAGTGGCGGTTAAGTATCAAAATCAAACAACTTGTAACCAGAAACATAAGTTTTAATCCACAATACAACAGTATACTTGGGTTGGTCCTTTGTGTTATCCCTTCAGCGGGGTGTTGGTAACCTATTTCCTCGTTATCCACATAGTTGGTGAATTTTAGGAAATCTACATGCGCTATTGCTTAGATCTATCTGGTTTCATTCAGAAATCGACTTAGACGTATTAATTTTGTGTTATCTGCAGCTGCCAGACTGTGAAATTTATATTCGACGAGCAGCTTTGTTCTCGTTCTTGATATCGATGGGCATAGGGGGCCATCGGTGGACATAGGGGAAACGGACGATGGGCATAGGGGAAACGGCTCCTCCAGTAGTGGAGGACCGTTTCTTCTTTCTCTTCGTCTCTACAGCTCCTGCAGAAGCCATTGTATTGGGTACCCATGGGCGTCGCGTGTCCGGTAACAATGCATTCAACTTTGTCTATGTCTCTCCGGTTTTCTGAACGAATAGTTATGGCTAGAAATAAATCGTCGAAAACGACGTCTGGACTCTAGGTTTCGACTCTTTCGATAGACTCTAAAAGAACGCCCAGATCTGATGGCAGTTGACTTAGACTGAAACATGTTTATACTCAAGCATGCTTAGATACAATCTAACAGGCTTATACTCTAGCGCGTATGCCCATTGTGTTAATTGCCGACTTTAGAGACGCTGCAATTAGAAAGTCTATGTAAAGTTAGAAGCAGTGCTTCCTTTGTCTTTTCGAAAGAAAAGTTCTGCTTTCATCAGAAGAAGATTCAACCACGAACTATACGGGTTGTACAACGACGGATACAATGCCAAAATGTGGCACCAGTGCAACAACGCAATAGAGGACGCCCACGAAACCGATGGCGCACAGAAGAAGAAAGGGACTTCAGTCAAATTGGCGTGCGTGATTAGAGGCAGCTGGCTTAAGATCGTGCCAGCTGCAGACGCTTGTTGACTGAGTCACCCCGGACTGTAGCACCAGAAAAAGAAGTCAGACATTAACTTAAGAGTAGAATCTAAAGTATCCGCCAACGTTTAATGTAACGGCATATGAAACAGATAGAGGCAACAGGAAAGTAGACGAACGCAAGCAGTAGCTTGGTTCGACGCAGCACATGACCAAAATTGAGTACGAACTTTTCGGCTTTTTGATCTTCAAACAGTTTTTTTGGTTTGCAATAGTCGCTTATCTTCAAGGACACTTCCAACTTTTAGTTGTCAGAATTTTGTGTTGTCAGAGTTATCTGACTGGTTCTAGGTATTGTCTCATTATTTGTTGCCCCAGTCAGTCGGCATTCGAGGCATACCGCATGAATGATCTTCTCCATTACGAGATGATAGCATGTGAGTATGTTTTTTCACTTCACAATAAACGAGATGATCACCATCTGCATGTATATATTTATTATTAGTGGTTGCCCATATCTTTGTCTTTTGTGGGCTAGTGCGTCACAGAATCCCAGTACGTGTTCTGGAATTTCATTAGATTCTCCACAGAACCTGCAGATACCTCCTTTTGACAAGTTTAGTTTCATTAGGTGCTCCCTGGATCGGCAGTGCCATGTTAGGAAGTTCCTTTGGATGCGTAGGTTGTTCTTGCTCATTTTGATACATGCCCCAAATCTCTTTCGGTTACACTGACTTAAGAGTTTCCTGGCCTGCTTCATACCATGAGCTTTGTTCCAGTGCCATAATAGCAGCGTCATAGTGGTCCAAGGTGGTAGTTATTAAGCTTAATACAAGCGAACTTAAACAATCTAAACTTAAAAAATAAAGCTTAACCTAGATGGTAGAGAGAGAGAAAGGCAGGACTAGCGTAGGAAAGGATGGGACTGGAGGTGGTTTCGCTAAGGTGGAAATCGAAAGAGTATTCCATAGTGTTAGCCAGGCTTAACAGTTTTGATACCGTTTAAGCCATAATTAGTCCGATGTGGTCTAATGCGGAAGAGGTCTGCAGACCTTAGATTGTACGCTAAGAGACACAACTTCAAGAAGTGCGGGCCATTCTGTATTACCAGAAATCTGTTGGTGGAGGAAGAGCAGTTCGGCAGTTGTGCGACGGTTCTCGAGGGACTCAAGGCGAATAAGTTTAAGGCGATCAGAGTAAGGAGGTAAGTTGGTTCTGTCAGTCCAGGCAAGATCACGTAGAGCGAATAGTAGAAACCTACAGCTTCGATACGACGAATGTGGACCGCGTAATGAGGTGACCATACTTGGCTGGCATATTCGAGAATGGGTCTGAAGAAGGTGATGTATAGGGATTTTGTGACATAGGGATTCGAAAATTCATTTGATCAGCGTTTGATAAAGCCAAGCGCAGAATTTGCTCTACTTATTGTATAATATTGTCAATATGGGAACGAAAGTTCAGCTCACGATCACGGATTACGCCTAAGTCGCGTAAAGATGATGTTGAAGGGACTAGTTCGTTGCTGAGCAAATAGTTTCTATGTGGATGCGGGAGTATGTAATGAATTGACATTTACTGATCTTAAGTTGGAGGTCGTTTTTTTGACACCTAATAGAAAAACTATTTAGGTCAGCTTGAAGAGAGTTGCAGTCAGAGGGGGAGGAGATGAACGAATAGATTTTCATGTCATCGGCGTAAACAAAGAGAGGAGAGTTCATCGTTGATGGTAAGTACGAATATTAATGGACCGAGCTGGCTACCTTGTGGTACGCCAGAATGGGCTTTGATGGGCTTGGAGACAGACGATCTGAAGGTAACTGCGTATTCTCTGCTTTCCAAATAGGATTTGATCCATTTGACGAAGTGAAGTTTGAAAACCTAGGGCTGTCAGTTTAAATATAATGACTGGGTGCGACATTTTATCGAATGCTTTACTAAAGTCGGTGGCTATTGCATCGACTTCTTTGCCGTCTTCAAATGCGCATAATGCTTTAGACACAAATTCAGTTAGGTTCGTAGTCGTCGATGTGCCATTCAGGAAACCGTGTTGGCAAGTTGAAAATAATGCTTCGCAGTGAAAAAAAAAACAACATAGAATCGTACACAATGCTTTTGAATAGCTTAGGTATGCAACGGGACAATAGGTACTTATGTCGTTTTTTGGACTTTTTTTATGTATAGGGACAATAAAAGAATTTTTCCAAAGCTGGGGGAAGCATCCTTGTGAGAGGGACATATTGAAAAGAGTTGCTAGGGGGTGGAGACAGGTTAGGGGTTGAGACAGGTGAGACAGGTGACAGGTGCATTTCTTAAGGACAATTGCAGGCAACCCATCGGAACCTGGGTTGTAGTCGTCCTTAAGTATGTTGATCTTCTCTTCAGCTAATGACGTTTGGACGGAATTCTTCAGATATGAGAAGTAATCTTGATCGAGCTCAGTGGAACAATCATTCTACGATTGACTAAAGATTTCGGCGAATAAGTTTGCGATGGCTTGGGGAACAGACGAGGCAGTGTTGCCAAATTTGAGATTAGGAGGATAACTATCACATTTTCGCTTGGCATTAATAAATCGGTAAAAATTCTAAAGATCCGTTATGAGATTGGATTGATTCAGATGGAGAGATTCAGAAAGCTTGGCAAACCTGAGGTGAGTAAGCTGGTAAATGGAATGGTCGAAATCAGAGCGAGATTTGAGGTAAGCTATCCAGAGTTTGTTTCTTTTGCTACGAAGTGATCGTAATTGTTTATTATACCAAGGGGGGGATGTGGGACAATTTGCATGGTATTTGAGAGGTACAGCTTTAACGAGACAACCGGAGATGATAGAATAGAAGAACGAAAGAGCGGTTTCAATATTTATGTAAGCAAGGTTAAAATTAACGCGGCTAAGCAAAAAATTGAGCTTGACGAAATCAGTTTTACAAAAGTTAAGGCTACAAGGTGTTGGCGAGTGATTTTTCCGAATCAAATTACTGTGGTGGTAGCGGTGTCGGTCTAAAGCAGACAGAAGATTATCGCTTTCAGTAAAAATGCAGTCAACAATGTCAGATGAAAATATAAGATCGAGTTGTGTACCAAGGCAGTTGGTAATACCACTTGATTTGATATAGGCCGGTGTAGAAGAGACAGTCTAGAAAGAGAAATTCCTTTTCAGCAGTTGCATTACTTACTTACTTACTTAAGGTGGCGCTACAGTCCGGGGTGGACCTGGGCCTCAACCAACAAGCGTCTCCAGCCAGCTCGACCTTTAGCTAGCTGTCTCCAGTTTCGCACGCATAGTTGGTTGAGGTCCCTTTCCACTTGCGTGCGCCACCTGAGTCGCGTCTTCCTCTACTGCGCCGTCCTTCGGGGGTGGATTCGAAGACTTTTCGGGCCGGAGTATTGGTTTCATTCCGCTCTACATGACCTAGCCATCTCAGTCTTTGGATCTTCACTCTTCTGGCTAAGTCGATGTCGCTAAACAGCCCGTATAGTTCGTCATTATATCTCCTCATCCACTCACCGTCTATGCAGACGGGACCGAAAATCACACGAAGAATTTTCCTCTCGAAGCAACCAAGAGCAGCTTCATCCGCTTTTGACAAAGTCCATGCCTCCGCGCCATATAGCAGGACTGGGACGATTAAGGTCTTGTAAAGCGTTACCTTGGTTGTTCGAGAGAGGGCTTTGTTTACCAATTGCTTCCTTAGCCCAAACAAGCAGCGATTGGCAAAGGTTATTCTTCGTTTGATTTCAGCGCTAGTGTCATTGTCTGAATTGATAGCGGTGCCTAGGTAGACAAAGTTTTTGACTGTCCGCTGTGACGTTCTGACCGAGACGTCGGTGTTGGGTGCCCTTTCTCGTTGACAGCATATACTTGGTCTTACCCTCGTTTACCGCTAAACCCATCTTCGCGGCCTCCGTTGCAATACCCACAAAAGCGCCATTGACATCACGCTGCGTTCTTCCAATAATGTCAATATCGTCGGCATATGCGAGTTGTTGGACGGAATTCTGAAAGATTGTTCCTTTGGTGTTGGAGTTCGAATTTTGAGCAATTCTTTTAAGAACGATGTTGAAGAAGTCGCATGACAGCGCGTCGCCTTGTCTGAATCCTTTTTTGACATCAAAGGTCTCGGTCAGCTCTTTACCGACCTTGATGCAGCAGCGTACATTCTCCATCGTCATCCTACACAAACGAACGAGTTTGGTAGGGATGCCAAAACTAGACATTGCTCTGTATAGCTCGTCTCTATAGATGCTATCATACGCGGCCTTAAAATCGATGAAAAGGTGGTGGGTATCGATTAGTTGCTCCTGGGTTTTCTCCAAAATCTGCCGTAGTGTGAATATTTGGTCGATGGTGGATTTTCCTGTCCTAAAGCCACACTTGTATGGACCGACCAGGTTGTTGACGAATGGCTTTAGGCGTTCACACAGGCACATGGCAGATAAGATTTTATATGCGATACTTAGGAGACTGATGCCTCTGTAGTTGGCGCAGTTCAAAGGGTCTCCTTTTTTATGGATCGGGCAAACAATGCTGAGGTTCCATTCATCGGGCATGTTTTCCTCCGACCATATTTTACAGATGAGTTGGTGCATGCTCCTTACCAAATCATCGCCTGCGGTTTTAAAAAGCTCGGCGGTTAGGCCGTCAGCTCCCGCCGCCTTGTTGGATTCCAGGTTAGATATGGCAATCCTCACTTCATCCGGGTCGGGTGGACGGAATTGTTGATCTTCGTCGTCCCTTTCATTGGGGTTGAATGGTTCGTTCTGCCCGACAGCGGGATTTGGTTCTTCGTCGCCGTTATACAGTCTGCAGAAATGGTTTTTCCATATGCTCAGCATCGACTGTGACTCTACTACGATGTTCCCTTGATCATCCTTACAGGCTTCGGTTCGGACTTTATAACCTTGACTGGTTAACTTTACCCTTTGGTAAAACTTCCTCACCTCATTCCTGCAGTAATATCCTTCTATTCTGCCGATCGCGCGCTTCTCATGCTCCTTCTTTTTTCTCCTGAGAAGCCGGTGTTGGTCTCTCCTCTTCTACTCGTAGAGCTCCCGAGCACCTCTTGTCCTTCTTTGCAGCGCCGCTTTGTATGCTTCTTACTTGGCTGCATTCGCCTGCCGACACTCGTTGTCAAACCAGGGGTTTCGTTGTGGTGGCGGATTGAAACCCAGCACATCAGAGGCGGCATCTCTGATGGCTTTTTGGCAATGCTACCACTGGTCTTCAATACTTGATGTTGGCGGCGTAGGATTTCTTAAGAGGTTAAGGGAGACACGATCGGAAAAGGATTTGGCAATCTCTTGCGATTGTAGCCGGCTGACGTTGAACTTCCTCACAGTATTTCTTTGTCTTGGCGGTGTTCGGCATATCCGCAGCCTTACCTTGGCTACAACAAGGTGGTGGTCCGAATCAATGTTGGCGCCTCGGAACGTTCGGACATCTATGATACTGGAGGAGTGCCTTGCGTCTATCGCAATATGGTCAATCTGATTGACGGTTGATTGATCAGGAGATCGCCATGTTCCTTTGTGAATATCGAGATGTGGGAATCTTGTACTGGCTACTACAACATTTCGCCCAGCAGCAAAATCGATCAGCCTAAATCCGTTATCGGATGTGGTGTCGTGTAGGCTGTGCTTTCCGACCGTACTACCAAAGATGTTCTCTCTTCCTAGCTTTGCGTTAAAATCGCCAAGGACAATTTTAAAGTCGTAGCTAGGGCATTGCTCATACGTTTTATTCAGGAGCTCATAGAACCTGTCTTTGGTGTCATCATCTTTCTCCTCTGTGGGGGCATGTGCGCATATAAGGCTTATGTTGGCAAATTTGGCCTGGATGCGAATTGTCGTGAGGCGCTCGTTCACGGACCTAAACGATAGGACTTCTTGCCTAAGTCTGCCTCTAACGACAAATCCACATCCAAATAGGCGCTGTTTTTGTTGTTTGCAGCAATCACCGTAGTATATATCACAGTTTTTCATCCTTCTTTTGCCGGGTCCATCCCATCGCACTTCTTGGATGGCGGTTATATCTGCTTTGCAGCAGTCTAGGGCTTCCGCTAGTTGTTCGGCTGCACGTGGCCTATAAAGGGACCTTACATTCCACGTACAAATCCGAAGATCGTTGTCCGTATATCGTTTGCAGGGGTCGTCATCAGTAAAATCATCCGTTTCCGAGGCTTGTTGTTGCTTCGTAACTAGCAATTTTTTGTGTGGCCGGGCAGTTACCCCGACGGCACAACCCCCAACCTGGAGGGCCAGTTCCTTTTTTGTAACCCCTAGGACAAGAGGTCGCACTTATAAGTTTGGCAAGTTGAGGTCGGGTGAACTACAACCAGTACCCGATGGCTACCACTTGGAGGTAAAATAAGCACAATTGGTGTGTAGAAAAAGTTACAACACTGGGCATCGCCAAGTTGACGCCAGTCAGTGCCTACCCGATTCCCACAGCACCCAGTCACCTCAGCAGTTGCATTAGGAGAGACAAAATGTGTCTCATCATCAGATTGGACCCATTGTAGGTCCTTTTTGGTGCTGAGCTTAAAGTGAAATTATTTTCATTTCCTAATCACGCCATCCTTTGAACTGGCCAAGAGTATTTATCTAGTATCATCATGTAAGAATTCCTTCAACGTTTTCATTTTCCCTCAAAACGCAGTCTGTATATGTTGATTTACGTCTCATTGCCAATTAAAGCCGTTTTCTACGTTTCTACGTTAGTCAAGCATCGGGTCTTCTCTTTTCAAACTGGTAACCATTTTCATTTCCCTTGGGCACATTTCCATTTGTTGCTGCATTTGATGGAGCATTGTCATCTACGCCATCAATCGATTCAATGTCCAAACTTCAACAGCAATTGTCTACCTTTACACACGCCCATTCACGAATGAGATACGTGACAATTTGCCACTCTCGATGGACTCATTAATCTTCACCCACCCCCCCTTCCGCGACACCAGACAGACGAGACAATTTTGTTCTCCCATAAAACTTTCCCCGAAAAATGTCGGTTTCTAATTTTTCGTCTTTCCACTTTTCTCCTTCCGATCTCGGATCACAATGCACCACCCACTTTCATCGTGTGCCCAGACTGATTGTCGCAATAACTCTGCTTGCATATCTCTGCCATGGCATACCGACAGCACAGAAGTCACCGGATAACAATGACACGCTTGGCCAACCACCTCCGACATCTGAGATGAACGCTGAGGCGGCGGCAACCACAACAACGATTCTCCTCCCGAGGAATGCAACACTCGACTTGACGGTCGACGACGGGTGAGCATTAGCTTTGAGCAATCCATTCCACAAGTGTCAACAAGCATTTGTTCATTGTTCAACTGCAGGGCGACGACGAAGGTGACCTTTCCCGCCCGAAGGTCAACAACACCAATCATCTCACAAAAGCTAACCGCATCCCGGATTTATGAATCCTTTCGCACCACCAACTCGCCCAGCGACGGCAACGACGACGACCCATTCAGGACGACCACCTTTCACCGGCTCCTGCAGTCCACCAGCACCGCCAACGGTCCCACCGCCAGCCCCAATGGCACGTCATTGATGCGTAAACGAACCGCATCGAATGACTACCTCAGCAAGAACATTTCCATCATCCTGGAGAACCTGCTGAAGAGGTACGAGCAGTCACAGTTGCCGACTCACGGAAAAGGTAAGAGTAGAATGGGCCGGGGACGTTTCCCCATCATCTCTCGATTTGCATTTAACGGATACGGATATGGATCGCTGTTGTTCTCCCTCTTCCCTTGCAGGTGTGCCAACAATAGTCCGGACGAACATTCTGATCCGCAGCATGGGCCCGGTGTCCGAGCTAGACATGGACTACTCAATGGACTGCTACTTCCGGCAATATTGGCGAGACAAAAGGCTCAGCTTCAAGGGCCCCATTAAGAGCCTGTCCCTGAGCATTAAGGTGTGTCTGTGCGAATGCGGTGCATTTAATTGCTTTAACGATTCTTTTTTTGCTTGCAGATGCTGGATAAGATCTGGAGGCCAGATACGTACTTCTTCAATGGGAAGCACTCGCACATTCACACGATAACGGTGCCGAACAAGCTGCTGCGGCTCAGTCAAGACGGGGATATTTTGTATTCAATGAGGTTTGTATTCACGCATGGGGGGAGGGGGGATGTCCATTAGTCTAATTGCATTTGGTTTGGTCCCACGAAGGCTGACGATAAAGGCAACCTGCCCGATGGAATTGAAAAACTTCCCCATGGACCGGCAGTCCTGCCCGCTGATCATTGGCAGTTGTGAGTATTTGTCCTTGTGTGCTTGAGTGTGTGAATGTTTGAGAATTAAAGAGGGCGGGGAGGAGGGGGGATGATATGGAAGATGTTGAGAAAGCAAGCGGATGATAGAGCAACAAGCGATGTTCAAGTGAAGTTCGATGGTCTGCGAAGTTTGAGGCGCCTGAGATTGGTTCATGCACGGGGCTTAACAGCCTTCCTTGGGATAATCTTTGTTCTGCTGCGTTGAGTGGGTGTTGGTCGTCAAACTCTGACCAGGAGGTCAGGACATAGAACAGTTCATCGTGGTGCCAAGCGGACCGCCAACAAAAACCCCCTAAACCATGACGCTACGACCAAGTAGATGGTGTACGAGAAAAAAAAGAGACTTCTTGATCCGCTTGTCGCACATAAATTGGCCCCCCATGGGACTGCGACGTGAACCTTTAGACAGGATCTTGAAAGATCGTCTGATCGTCCTCCTAGAACTCATTTATTTCATCAGTAAACCACTTCAAAAGTCTTCTTCTCATCTCCCCTTAGATGGATACACCTCGCGTCAGTTGGTCTACGAGTGGTACAGCGATGACGCGGTGAACTTCGTCCCCGGCATGACCCTGAACCAGTTCGACTTGATCAGCATGAAGCACAGGAACTCGACGTACACCCGCCGCGAGGGTGACTTCTCCGTGCTCCTGGTCGCCTTCAATCTGAAGAGGCACACTGGCTACTTCCTGATTCAGGTAAGTTTTCCCCCCAGCACAGCACAGCACGTCTCTGAATTACCATTTCCGTTGCGCAGGTCTACGTCCCCTGCATCCTCATTGTGGTCCTGTCGTGGGTCTCCTTTTGGATCCATCGCGAGGCGACCAGTGACCGTGTTGGCCTGTGCATCACGGCGGTACTCACCCTCTCAACCATCAGTCTCGACTCCCGGACCGATCTGCCCAAGGTCAAGTACGCCACCGCACTGGACTGGTTCCTCCTGATGAGCTTCCTGTATTGCATAGCCACGCTGCTGGAGTTCGCTGGCGTTCACTACTTCACGAAGGTAAGTCTGAGCGAGCGACCTGAACTCCGCCAGTCAGAGTCAGTGAAATGATGTCTTTCGCAGACGGGCAGCGGTGAAATTCCGGTCAGCGAGGACGAGTGGGAGGACGTGGACGAGATGGCCGAAGAGTCCGATGGCATGCTCTCGTCCGAGCACAAGAGCTCCGAGTCGGTGAGGGACTCCCCACAATCGGCGTCAGCAGCAGCCTTTCGCAAACGCAACTCAATCATCTGCCCAATCTACAATGTAAGCGAGTGTCTCCCCTCCCTCGACCTTTATTGAATGCTCTCTGCTTCCAGGATCCCGCGCACATCTTCCAAGCACCATCGTCTCATGCGTCCACAATGGAGCGCACCACACAGACTGAGCCGCCGGTGACGTCCAAGTGCAAACAGATTTGGTTGTGCTTCATCGGGGATGACAAGTTTCGCAAGCAGCGTGAAAGGGATGCCACCGTTAAGGGTAAGCGAGCAAATATGTGTGTGTGTGCCTCTTCAGGCGAGTGCTGTAATTTTCTCTCCCCCTCCCCCCCCAGGCAACCGCCACGTGAACAGTGTCTCGCTGATTGACCAAGTGGCTCGCATCGCCTTCCCCGTATCTTTTGGACTGTTCAACCTGCTCTACTGGATGGCGTACGGGATGTACAAGAAGGACTTCTCCTGGTCGTCGGTGAAGAATTGAGGGCCCATGTCCGGTGGCGCACACTTGTTGTAGAGAATCAATTGCATTTAGTTGAAGTTCAAAATGTTGTTTCTTTGTATAGCGGTGATATGCTTTTTGTTGCGTATTTTTTTCTTAACTGAGTGCTTACGCTAAATAAATTTTAAATTAAAAATCAAAACGTGTGGTTTTCTTATTTGATTTTGGGGGAAAGGGGGTGTAAGTGGTGTCCACTTGGAAACTGTAATAAATTAAGATGGGGACGGACTGCGGACTTCGAGGTGATGTAACGTAACAAACTGCAGGGAAGGCAGGCACGACGTGTATTAGTCCATCACAGGAAGTCTCGCAGACAAGCCACTGAAATGTGCAGAGACGGAGGACTCTGCATTCTGATCGTCTCGAGGGGGCTGCTTTGAGCTGCTTGGAGAAGGGCTTCCCATTTGATTTCCAGTGTCACCAGCAAGACACATCGGCTTGGGTTTAGTTGCAGGGTAGCCCACCCCACCTGAGTTCCAAGTCTGAGTTCATTTTCTGACGATTGTCGTCTTATCGAAGTCACCCCGGAGACGATATTTTTGACGATTCTAAGGTTCATCGTTAAGAACTTTTGTGTGTTAATAAAAAAAACAAAAATGTCACGTATACGCCACCGATGTCAATATGTGCCGTGGCTCAGGACATTTCCACAGAATCGATCGGACTTATTGTGTGTCTTTGACATCACGTGGCACTACAGGCCGCCTGGATCTGTGCCTTAGGCAGCAAGCCTCTCCAGCTTAGGCGATCTGTCTTTCTCGCTGTTTTGAACGCCGAATTTGTTATCCACTTGTTAACGACTCCGTCAGCAGCAATGGATCGGCAGACGCCTGGCTAGACTCATATCGTATGTTCTAGTCGTGACCATCAACGTGAACAGCGCACGACCAAGAATTGGACACAAACGTATTCTCTCTTAAACGCCAAGGGTCTTTTGATCCGTCTTCGACGCTGTCCATATCATCTGCGGGACTGAATTGATGAATGTCTTGTGTAAAGTAAGCAAAGTCCTTCGAGGGATGTCTCCATTAATCTGCAATTGTCAAGCATTTGATTAATGTGCAGTCGATGTAGACAAAGTCTCTGACTACTTTCAGTTATAGTTGCCCATGATTGTGACCTTCTGGTCAAGTCATCGATGCTACGTGTCTACTCTTGACGACAGCATGTGAAGGGCATGTCGTTAAGCGCTTCCTATCTTTAAATTTAAGTAAAAGAAGGTGTGTGTTAGGTATCATCGGAATTTTTTAATTCGCTTGAAAGGCCTGTCGATGCCTTTATGTATGAAAATAACGTCCGCCGTGGCTTCTCTGTGTGGCACGCATCTGAAATGTCCTAATTTCCATAACTCAGCCGCATAAATGAACCTAAATTTAAGCGATGGCATGGGTTATTTTCGCTTTGTATGAATAATTGTGGCTTATACCGCAGCGGCCCTGGTTTGTAGCTTATTCGCATAGACATGCGACTTCAGAAAACCCCACAAGAAATAATCGAACGGAGTCAAGTCGCAGGATCTCGGCGTCCAGTTGACATTACTTCCACGTGAGATGACCATGCCATCGAATCGCACGTAGCGCCGTCATGTTGAAACTAGAGCTCTTGATACCATGGGACTCGGTATATTTCCCGGGTACCGGCATTTTCGGCTATTACCCGGGAGCCATAATATTGGGTACCCGTAAGTGATTGTGTACCCGCTATACTTTGGGTACCCGGTACACTCTGGTTTCTGTAAAAGTCTGATCAGTTGAGCAAGATGGAGGGATTGCACTTTCACAAGGTGAGATGTGGGCTTGGGGCTAAGGATGATATGGAAGTAGGATGCAGATACACATTCATGCATACAGTCATACATAAATATACACATACATGCATACATGCGTGTGTACGTAGATCCTGATATTGCTGGGTACCCGCGAACGTAGTCATTACCCTCAATGCGTGGTTAGCCGAGTACCCGGTAAACTGTATAATTGGGTACTACCCGGGTAATCCAGTATTAACCGCATGTCGTTGGTGTCCATATCATCCAATTCAGGGCAAAAGGAGTTGGCAATCATCGACCTATAGGGTTCGCCGTTGACGGTGATGGACTGGCCTACATCGCGGTCGTTCTCAAAGAAATGTGGACCCATGGCGATGCCAGCCCCAAATCCCTACCAAACAGTGACTTTTTCGTGATGCACATTGGACGCTCTTGGATCTCATGTGGATTGGTATAATCCCAAATTAGACAATTTTGTTTGTTGCCGTGATGCATCCCAAAATGGGCCTCATCGCTGAGGATGATTTTTCGATGAAAATTAGAGCGTAGCGTGCATTACATTTGTCCATCCATGGTGATTTGGCCAAACAGTCTGAATGACAGCGAATCTGACAGATGTGGCTTGAACAATATGGCCGCTATCAACTGCCAACTGTTGCAGCACAGCCGAGGCAAGCAATGGTTTAAATGGGGAGAATACAGTTCCTTTTTGCAGAGGACTTCCAGACGGAGCTCAAGAACACGGGCTCTATAGGTTTGTGGCCGTTGGTGCCGATGCTGGGATGATGGTTAATGTGGACAAATCCTAGATTATGGACAGGATTAGTGGAGTCCCTTTGAAGCAGATTTAGAAGTTCAAGCCTTTTCCAAGAGTGATGGGAGGAGTAATGCTGAGCTTTCTTGTAGGAGCAATTTTGAAACAGCTTGGAAAGCCTGTGATGAAGAGGACCAAGCTTAGTGTCACTCAGTATTTGATCCAACTCTCACCGATGGTCGAGCAATTTGGGAAAAGGTTAAGTTAGGTTAGGTTAAGTAATGTGGTTGCCATCATAAGCAATGGATTCACTTAGACCCAAGGCTCCATTGTGTTGCCACTGAGCCGGTTACCGTCCGAACCTATAGGTCTAAGTTGAGCATGATTCTTACGCAATAAGCTTGCTAGTCACGTTATCTACCTACCTATAGTTACACCTGTCTTCCATGGTTAACGCTCCATAGCGCACTGCTTTAACTCATCCAGATTAAGGTGTCTCACGTGTGCGATGACTTACCAGAGATTTGTTTGTCATCTCTTTCTCAAAGCAGGATACTCGGCTTCAACAACTCTCTTATCGGGAACATTAGTCTTTATGGACTACATACACATCGTGGTACCAACAGCTCGTAGTGGGATGTTTTCTTCTCCGATCACCTCGCCGGCGAGAGCGTCGTCGAGTTTTTCTTTCGATGACTCCATTTAGCAGGACTGGCAAAATATGAGTTTTTTAGGTCCTTCGAGCCGGATTTGTTTTGACAAGTAGTACCAATTCGACGTCGGATATCCACTAAGTTTGTGGAATTCACGTCTGCATCGAGGTAGACAGACTCCTTTACTACGTCAAAATTGTAGTTGCCGCTTGTAGCGTTTGATCCTTGATGGTGTCTGACGGATCGACTCTTGCTCCACAGCCAGCTCGTTTCATTTGTTCTTGAATCGCAGTCAATACTTCATGCACTTCCCGTTGGGACAATGTCGATGTGATCTGCAAGACCCAATATTTGGACTGATTTGTAGAAGTTTCGTGCCTTCTGTGTTTGCAACTACCCGCCACACTATCGTCTCCAGTACCAGATTGAAGAAATAACACTACAGCCCATCTCCTTGCCTAAATCCTGTGCAGATTTAAAACGTCTTCGAACAGACGATGCACGATGTATCGTCTGTCTGTTAGAGTGGTATGCACAACTGGATGAATTTTCAAGGGGATCCCCTATTCGATTATCGCATTGCAGGGTTAATTGCGATGATTCTGACACCAAATCAAAGTTTCCTTTCTCATTTCATTTGTGTACACACTACCAACGAAATTTATTTCATAGTCTGCACTTTAGAAACGTCTACACAGTGTGTCCAATTTTGGATGAAAATAACTTAAATTAAGAGCTAAATGCAACTTCATCTACCACTCTGGGCTTTTTCGTCGCATTTCGTCACATATCTGCCAGGACAGCATGTAACACGATTTTGTAATTTGGTGAGCTAAAGATCGATTTCGGCATGGGCTGTGTGGCGTAGCGCACCATCCTGCATGAACCAAAGGTTGGCCATCCTGCATGAAAAAAGTCGGTTAACATGGCTCTGTAATGCCAACCGTTGACCGAAACGTTGTTTCCAGCTTCATTTTCGAAGAAGGCCACAGCAGCTACATTCTAATCTGTGCCCACCGACGGGGACTAAGAGTGTTGTTCACTAGCATACCAGTCTCATAACTTGCGTACAGTTTGCGGTGGGTGCTTCATTTCGGCCAAAACTTCTTCTATTCATTAAACACACTCTTTGGTCTACACAGCACTCATTTTGGAAATAAGTTTTGAATATTTTCAACGTTGTTCAAGCGTTATGCGACTCATTTCGTTCCGCGAAGGTATGACGGTGACTTTCTGTCAAGATTTCTGACGGGAAACAGCTGCCAGTGTCAATGACTTAAAAAAAAACCAATAGATGGCCCACCCTGTTCATAGCACATCAGTTCTATCAAGTTGTTGATCGACCCTCTGAAGCTATGTGGTAATGTGACCATTCGCCCTCATCATGACTGCACCCGCAATACTTGTCTCTCTACAAATGCTAGCTTAGTTTAAGTCTCATTTCACTAACAAGGTTCCCACAACGAAAGCATCACCCCTAGTCCCGGCACATGTTCCAACTCCCCACGCACAACTTTAACACAACCCATCTATTCCACATTTCTTAAAATTAATACAGCCAGCAAGTTTGCACAGCCAGTTCGTTACGAGAGTGCAAACTTCAGCGGCAGCGGCAGTCGAGACTTGAGGTACTCGCGAAGCAGCGATGCCTACGCGATGTCTGATGATTGATGCTTTCGCGAAAGTTTGCAGATGCCACCAACCAAGCGATGTTTACACCCACAACTTGATTATGCAAATTTGTTTCACCCAACAAATCACGCGAAATCATCGAGACGTTCTGCGCGCGTAAATGACTCCAAATATTTATCCTGTAGCCCTGTCAGCGTGCCGTGCAAAAAATCCCTTTCAAATATTTTGACACAATTCGATTGGACGACGGGGAGGGGACACTTCAAATAAAGGGTCGCTCTTCTTCTTCTCCGCATTCGGAGATTATCCCAATGTCAACCGTCGTGCAATCCACATCGGAATCCAACTCGAAATCCCCACCGGAACGTCCCTAGACACTAGCACTTATCGGAGTAAGCATCTAAAATACTACTCCAGCATAAGGTAAACAGCGCGAGAATCACTTCACTCGAAGTGGAAACTAAGCGAGGACACCCTCTAGCGACGTGGGGGGAGGAATTGTGCGTGAGTACTATCTCGTCTCAGCCCATCTTATTGCATTTCCCGAAGCTGTATGCGCTTTATGCCCTCTTCCGTGGCACTCAGGATGTCCTCTTAAAAGTTTTCCTTTTGCTTTCCGCTGCTCCTCGCATGCATGCATGCTGGTGCCAGGACGAGTCGCAACGAAGTGGTGGTGGCATGCATTGCAGTTGTTCAAAGCGTCTGCTGAGTGGTGGAATCGGGGTGCGTCTGCGAAGATTTCCATTGAACATTGCTTTTTGGGGGATTTGCAGTTTGTCCAGATGGTTGATAGGAAGAAGAGTTGTTCTATGGGGGACCTTCACGGACGTGCGATGATTACGGAAGAGGGTGGAGGTAATGGTCCGACGTCCATTGGGAGTGTCAGATTCTTACCGACTTAAACCACCTCCCGAATCTTTTCGTTTATTCGCCCGGATTCGACCTGTTTGCTTCGTCACGGCGTCCTGGGCGAATTCGCGTTCCGCAGCCGCTCTAAATTTCTTAGATCGCACATTATTCAGACTTGTATAACATATATAGACTTGAGCAATACATGACAGCAAAACTTCAATTTAATTGAGGTCAAAATCTAGAAGCCAAGCTTTGACTTTACTTAGAAATGAAGTAAGTGTTCTGACAAAGCAAATAGTAACACGAAGACAGTTAAATAATTGAAAGCAGACAACGGAGTTGAAGTCTCTAAAGTTGGTGGTACGAAAGGAAGTAGTAATACAGGATGAGTGAGACAAAGAACACCACAAATCGTTCTAATAGCACATTTCTGTGGTACAAATAAAGGGTGGTTAAATTTTAAGGGCCGATGTTGATTTTGAATAAAACACAAATTATTTAGGAAATTATTGTCATTTCTTTTTATTATGACAATATTGGTATGGTTCAATTACGTATGGAACAAAATATCGGCCAAATGGCCGCCGCGACCTCGGCGGTACACCTCCATCTGATGGTCCAAATTTTCGATGACGCTGAAGCATAATTGAGGTTCTATGCCCTTTAATGCGCCGAATTATCTCATCCTTCAGCTCTTGAATTGTTTCTGGCTTATCGACTTACACCTTTTCTTTCAAATAACCCCAAAGAAAAAAAGCCAACGGTGTCAAATCACATGATCTTGGCGGCCAATTGACATCGCCACCACGTGAGATAACACGGCCATTGAATTTGTCGCGCAAAAGAGCCATTGTTTCGTTAGCTGTGTGGCAAGTGGCACCGTCCTGTTGAAACCACATATCGTCCACATTCATATCTTCCAATTCGGGCCATAAAAGTGCGTTATCATTTCATGATAGCGAACACCATTCACAGTAACTGCCTGACCGGCCTCATTTTGAAAAAAATACGTCCCGATGATGCCGCCAGCCCATAAACCGCACCAAACAGTCACTCTTTGTGGGCGCATTGGTTTTTCGACAATCACTCTTGGATTATCATTCGCCCAAATGCGGCAATTCTGCTTATTGACGAATCCACTGAGGTGAAAATGTGCCTCATCACTGAAGATGATTTTCTTTGAAAATTGATCATCCACTGTTGCCATTTCTTGCCACCATTCTGACCATTGACGACGCTTGAAATGGTCAAGAGGCTTTAGTTCTTGAGTCAATTGCACCTTGTAAGCGTGTAAATGCATGTCTCTATGCATAATGTTCATCAACGACGAGCGTGAGAGGTGCAATTGTTGGGCACGACGACGAGTTGAGGTGGACGGCTCTTCAGCCAAACTATCGCGAACAGCAACAATATTTTCTGCAGTACGAGCTGTACGAGCATGCACTGGTGTTTTCACATCTCCTGCAGACCCGGTTTGCTTAAATTTTTGCACGATTTTTCCGATTGTACGCACATTTGGACGATTAAATTGACCGAAAAAATCACGAAGTGCACGAAATGCATTTTTATTTGAACGCCCGTAATTAGCCTGAATAACTTTAACGCGTTGCTCGATTGTGTATTTTTCCATGGTTCTAATTGAGTTAGTCTGAAATTGAGAAATGTCAAATGAAATGCAGAAAAAAACTTGACGTTTAGGTGTGGTTCACATTCAACATCGGCCCTTAAAATTTAACCACCCTTTAGATGATGGAGTTTTGAGCGATTAGCTCCTCCCCGGTACCCTAAGCCATATTGAAGTCCAGAGTGGAATATCCCGAAGTATACAGCTCTTATAGTGTTATTTGTGCAGAATCTGCGAAGTTCATACAAGCCACGGGTAGGGGAACGAAGATACTGCTTCAAGTTCGCAATGTGGTTAGACCAATTCATGTTTTGATCAATAGTAATGCCAAGATACTCGTAGCTTGTTACAGTATCAATTTTGAAACATCTAGGATCACATGCAGCAGCTTCATCAAACAGCGACACAGTGGAAAGAATAGAACAAGTGCAGTTTGACATTTTGTAACGAGCACAATTAGCGGCATGGAAGATGAAATCGAAATCAGGTGAATCCTGAGATGTGGCTGAAAAACACAATCTCAGTAGATGCACATCAAAGTTGATATCAAGCACAAGGTTCAAAGGACTAGGAGAGTCGTTCGCAATACCAAGATCGTCAGCAAAGGCCGCAACTTTACCTGCAAAAGGCTGAAGAAACAAGGAATTGATATCGATTAGGAAAAGAATTGAGCCTAAAACAGACCCCTGAGGTACCCCAATATTGATTGTTCTAAAACTACTGAAAAAATTAACAACTGCCTTCTATACTTCAGATAGGAAGCTAGCCATCTGTGAATAAGTCCCCGAAAACCAGCCCGATATAGTTTGCTCAAGAGATTTCTATGATTCACCATGTCAAACGTCTTGGTTATGTGTACAAACAGGCCGGCACAACTTTTTTTCGAGTCCAGGCCTTTATTGATTAAGGAACTGAATCTTCAGTGGAGAGTCCTTCCCTAAAGCCAAATTGAAATGAACTGAAAAATTGAGTTCTCTTTAGGAAACGAAAGGATCTACTCTTGAAAGCTGTTTTAAAAAAATGTTGAGATAGAAGTGAGCAGTGAGATGGGTCTGTAATTGATTGTTTCTCTTTTATTTCCCTTTTTTTTCTTGGTAGAACGTCAGCACATTTTCACCTAGAGAAAAACCCACAAAAAACAGGAGACCCCTTCAACTGCGCCAAGTACCGAGGGATAAGTCTGCTAAACATCGCCTACAAGATCTTCTCTGTCGTTTTGTGCGAGCGCCTGAAACCATTCGTGAATAACCTGATAGGTCCTTACCAGTGCGGTTTCAGGCCGGGAAAGTCCACCATCGACCAAATGTTCACACTGCGGCAGATTTTGGAGAAAACCCAGGAGCAACAAATCGATACCCACCACCCGCTTATGACAGCGTGCATAGAGATGAGCTGTACAACGCCATGTCTAGTTTTGATATTCCTGCCAAACTTGTCAGGTTGTGCAGGATGACGATGGAGAACTCTCGCTGCTCCATCAAGGTCGGTAACGAACTCACCTAGACCTTCAGTGTCAAAAAAAGGTTTTAGACAAGGCGACGCGCTGTCATGTGACTTCTTTAACATCATCCTGGAGAAAATCGTGCGAAACTCAAACGCCAACACTAGAGGCACGATCTTCCAGAAGTCCGTACAATTGCTAGCATACGCGGACGACATTGACGTGATTGGTCGAACACAGCGAGCCGTCAATGAAACGTTTGCTGGTATTGAAGCGGAGGCTGCAAAAATGGGTTTAACAGTGAATGAGGGCAAAATGAAGTACATACCTGCTGTCATCTAGAAAGGACGCACAACATCGACGTCTCGGCCAGAATGTCACCGTAGCCAGCTTTATCTTCGAGGTAGTTAAGGACTTCGTCTACCTTGGCGCCCAGGTAAACAGTACAAACAACATCAGTACCGAGAATAAACGCAGAATAACTCTTGCCAACCGCTGTATCTTTGGGCTCAAGAGTCAATTGAGTAGTAGAGCTTTCTCTCGAAGGACCAAGCTAACAGTATATAAGACCCTCATCATCCCTGTCCTGCTCTATGGCGCAGAAGACTGGACAGTCTCAAGAGCAGATGAAGAAGTCCTTGGTCTTTTCGAGAGAAAAGTTCTGCGTTCCATCTTTGGTCCTGTTTGCGTTGATAGTTTCTGGAGAGGAAGATACAACCATGAACTGTACGGGCTGTACAGCGACATGAGCCTAGTCAGGCGTCTACTGATTCAGCGCCTAAGATGGCTTGGCCATGTAGAGTGCATGGATAACACTGCTCCAGCCCGAAGAGTCTTCGACTCCGAACCAGTGGGACAACGCAATAGAGGACGCCCACGAAACCGAGAAGGACCTCAACCAAATTGGTGCGCGTAGTTGGAGACAGCTGGTTAAAGATCATGCCAGCTGGAGAAGCTTATTGACTGAGGCCCAGGTCCACCCCGGACTGTAGTGCCACTAGAAGAAGAAGAAAGAGAAAAACAAGTATGTCGACTATATTTAAAGCAAGTGGATAAACCATCACCACAGGATCCGCAGGATCCTTTGGATTAGTCGGTATGTCCTTCTCCCCTTTTGAGATTCCTTCCAGTGTTGTTGACGCGCTTCTTTCGAGTTTCTTCGCTTGATTTACGGTTGGCGCGACTATCATAGAGTCGCCTTGCTTCTAAAGCTAGGATATCGATTGGTACCATAGAGGATATCGCTACGATATCACGTCGTAGGAAACCGTTAGATATGCACTACTAACTCTCAGTGCACATAATCTATACACCGATTTGATTCCGTTCATGAGCGAGTTTATATTTGCGATGTCAGACCATATATGTGCCCCGTACAACTGTATGAAGGCTACAACTCTCGCAAGCATTAATCGTTTACCTTGCATCGGACCGCCGATATTCGACATGAATCTCGATAGAGCGCATATCGCTTTCGACGATTTCTCGAATCTATGCTAGGTAATGCTTGAAATTAAGCCGAGCATCAACGATAGGCTGGAGTCTTTTACATATAAATCGCTCTAATATTTCGCCCCATTGTGTCGACCATGCAGAGGGGTCGATAAGATGAGGGCTTCTAGCTTCTTCTTCCTGTTCGATAGCCGAGGTGAGTTCATCTTTTGTTACGGCAGGAATGGGTTCAAGAAGTTCTCCGATCCCGCTTAGTAGAACTCAGTCATGTTGAAAGGAAAACAGAGATTCTACGATTGTGCGGAGCAATATCGGGCAAGTTGCAGCCGATCTCTGAGGCGTCTTGAACTTGGCGGTTATAACCTTACCCCATACACTTTCGTTCAGTTGCGTACAAAGATCCTTAAAGCACTGTCTTTTGCTAAACTTAATGGCGGATTTGAGTGCGGCGAGTGCTTCTGTAGACGATGTCCTCAATATCCAAATACCAAGGGTCTAGAGTTGGTATTTTCGTCGTGCCTTAAGGCAGGCTGATCGAAGTTCCTTAACGTGTCCGTTCCACCAATACGTTGGACGACGACGGTTTTGTGTCCCCGTTCGAGCCATTGATATATCGCAGGCAGCGTGCATTTGTTGCGTTACTTAACGAACGATCTCGTTGGCTGTTCTCCTTTCGACTATAGCTTCAGTGATTGCGTACTCTAAGAGCTCCTCATCTAACGTGTTCACGTTCCATTTCGTTTTGCTACTTGGAGACCGAGTCTTTCGAGGTCTGGTAAGACTATGGAGTTTGATTAAACTTGCATTATGATCACTGTGGGTGTAGTGATTGCTGACACACCAAGCCGTATGTTTAATATCAACAATCGAGCCCGCACGTCCAAACTAGAGACGACTTCGAGTAGTATGGTTCCCCTTTTATACGGTAACATGTTGGCCATTCTACTGCCCATGCGTTAAAGTCACCGGCTATAACACTTGGCGTATGATCCTTGGCATCAATGGCGTATAACTCATTCGTATAGTTTAATAGTAAAGCATTTTACGTTACCTTTGCTCGTACGAAATAGAAAAACGGAGACTGAGATGTCAGGAGAATCGGCCTTCGCTGAGGCTTCTCGTTTCTCTTCTTTGATTGCAATTTCCGTCATCAACTGCGGATCGGACCATTATTGCCATTATGCGTCCAATTGATGAACGCTGCCTATCTGTCGATACATTTCTGCTCCATAACCTTGAGCTTGGCATCGCTTGTATGGTAGCTGCGCTGGAACCACAGCTAGGATATATCGATGTTGTCGACTTCTGGCCACAGAAAGTCGGTTAACATCGCTCTGTAGAGTGTGTTGGACCATTGTCAGTAACGGTGCCTCCTTCCACATTTCGAAAGAAATAAGGTCCAATGATGCCGCCTTGCCGTAAACCGCACCAAACAGCCAATCAAACGACGCCTTCTTCAACATTACTCCGAATAGACTTTGGCGTCAGTTCAAGAAGTTATCGGGAGTTCACTGTTGGTGTTTGATTTGGTGGCGCTACTGAATCCCATTTTATTGATTAAACGTTTAAAATCCCATCCAACCCCTTTAATGGATCAAATGAATACACAACTAATGCGAGGAGGACAACCGCTCAATGTCCTCTACCTCCAATCTCAATTAGCTCCGACATCCGGAAGCACAAACTTCCACATTGTCACTCTCGTCCTTAATTGGCACGCTGTTCGTTATTTTGTTACATCAATCGACTCGAATTACTATTGATTACATTTTGAAGACACTTCATTTTGGATTGAAAGCGAACGTAAATATTCCCCTCATGTGCACAAAAAAGAGCTCAACTCTTCTACAGACAGTTCCATTAACGGGGAGGCGGCGCGGCATTGTCTACGTAAACACGCTTTTCGATTATCGAATGCATTTAATTCACGCAAAATGCATTACGACACAACGGACAGGCAGCACTTTAAGAAGAGCGGAAATCAACGAATTCAAATTGGATGCGATCTGTCTGTGATGGCGTCTTAATTGGTTATTCCGGATTGAAACAGGACGAGCGTGTGTGTTATGGATACGTAGTGACAACTTTCAGGATGCAAATGATAAAAGTCCGTCATTCTTTTGCAGTCCGTCATGCGCTGCGCGATGCAATTATTCTGCTTGCAGATTACTCCAATTAAGGCATTTAATGAAGTCGTGGATGTGAGCACCAAGTATTAAGTGGCGGTCTATGACACCTTGTATACGGGCAACACCTTTGTTACGTAGTCGGAGTGACTGAGAGTTGGCTTCGGGCGGAAGCCAAGTTGTTCATGCGTCCACCTACCTTGGACTCTTTTCTTTAGGAGGAGTTCTTGGAATAGAGGTGGTGTTCAGTAACTGCCAGATGTGGTACAGCGGATGTATTCAGATCCTTTTTTCCCGAGGTTCAAGGAAACGGGCATATCCTCTTAATCCGGGATTTTGCGTGTGGTTATCTCCCAAGTTCTACACGTCCCAATGTGCCTTCTGTAATAACGTGGGATCCTAGACCACGTACTGTTTATGGGATCTGAACATACGGATCTCTGGGCCATTGTGACCCTCTACGTTCTTACTCGAAAACAGCCTCTACTAACCTCGTCTACCACTAGACCGCTTCATCTTCCGTCTCAAAGGCGATGTGAAATTCGATTGTCAGCGTCGATTGTCTGAAAAAAAATAGCAAAGTGTGGAACTTATTAGACAAAATGTCCAACGGATGCTTTTATCGTCATCCTTCTTCTTCTGGATACTTCAATGACCCGCTTATCTGCAGCGGGGTAGCAAAACCAAGCGTAACCTTATGTGAATCCTTCAACACAGTGCTTCAGAAGCTCCTACAAAACTCACCAGCCAGCACCAGCGGCACGAGCTTCCAAGAATGATGCCATACGCAGATGAAGATGAAACGGGTTCAAAAGGGTGTTATGACAAGCGAGGCATATACTTGGAAGTATATATTGTCATCCTCGGCAACGTCAGTAGCGAGATCAAACGCAGACTACTATCAACCGCTGTCTTTGGATTGAAGAAGCAAATGAGTAATAAAGCCAGCACTTTAAGGACCAACCTGACTTTATATAAGGCACTGATCATCCCAGTCTTGTTGTACGTCGCAGAGGCATGGACAATCCTAAAAGCGAATGATGAAGTCCTTGGTCTCTTCGAGAGAAAAGTTCATCATGCGACATTTGGCCCTGTTTGCGTTGACAGCATTTGGAGGAGAAGATCGAACCACGAACTGTACAAGGACATGCCATGCGTCTACGGATCCAACGCCTAAGGTGGATAGGCCATATAGAGTTTATGGACAACACTGTGACACCTGTGGGCCTAGGCAATAGAAGATGCCCACCAAAGCGATGGCGCACACAAAAGGAGAAGAACCTCAGTCAAGGCAGCTGGCTAAAGATCATGCCAGTTGAAGGGGCCTGTTGGCTAAGTCCCATGTCCACCACGGACTGTAGCACCAACTGAAAGAAGAGGAAGTGCCCACTCAAGAAAAAGAATTTCCTTCTCGTATTTATGAGATAAATACGTAACATTTTTGTTTTAATTTGCAGAAATGGGAACCGCTTCCGAAAGCCTGAGTATAGCTGTGTAAAAAAATAGTACGTATACGCCACAGACTCTCGATTCTTTTAAACGAGATGTGAACTTTAAAGATATTAGGTCTTGTGACTGAAAATATTCTGATTTAAGCCCATTTGGACATCGAACGAGTGCATACGAAACGAAGTGGAACGGACGCATTGTTCAGCTGTCACCCACAAGCACCGACGACATCATTCCGAAGTGCGCTGCCAAAGGTTTGGGCACGCCGCGCCGTGTATTTCTGCCAAATGCATGCTGAATGCATGAAATGCAGTGAAAAACACAAGAACTGCCCACTGGGAGGAGGGCCAGGTGACAAAAGGTAGCTCAAGTGCGAACTCTGCATGAACGCGAGGCACATCACCCTCTCCGACTTAGACGTAAGCAATGTCACATCAGCACAAACAGCAGCGTTTGTCGAATTATCTTATGGCAACCATCCGACCAACAACAGCAGATCTTGATCATTTATTCGAATTTATTCGATGTTTAGCTTCAGTTTACGAGCTCAATTTTCGCAGCTCGTCGATTGGATCGAGGAAAGCGAAGAGCTTCTACAAGCAAACCATGCTGCTCACGTACTAGACGCATGGATTTGGCTTCGAGTTCACAGGAAACTACTCAAATGGTGACCGATTGCCAAATAAGCTCTAGTCAATGGCTGTGGATCGTGGAAAGTTTTCAGAATATTTGATCGAATGTGGAGACTTGCGTAATTTGACGAAAATAAAGCCATGTGGATGTCCAGCATTTGCATCACATCACGGAAACTTGATGAAATTCCGATGTAAACGAAGCCTTGAGCGCTTGAACTTGGTAGGTATTTAATGAAATTCAGTCAGAAATGGAAGCTTTTGGAGTTCAACGCCAGGAACAACTGGCATTCGACGGTCTAAACGACGCCAAGGATGCTGATCAGAACAGATGCCACGTAGACTTGAAGGAGACCTTCCCGCTCGCTATCCTAGAGATGGGGTTTCTAAAAACACGTCTCGATTATATAAACGCCCATCTGACAGAACATTGTCTTCATCAGGCATAAATTCGCGAATAGTTCAAAAAAGAGTACGGAATTTAATCGAAAATTAAGGCCTTCGGAGACCCTTTAGTCTTTGATGCTCAAAATGACGCTAGTTCTCGTACATTTCGCGGGCGTTTATCAATATTTCTGATCAAAAACGATACCCCATAGTCTTGTAGACAGTTTTCAGAAGCTTGCTGTCCATCCTAACCCGAAGACTGAGTCTAACTTAGAGGGATGCCACAAGTTTCAAGATCGGAAAGAAAACATAGTTCTGTAGAAGGACCCTTCAGTGAGTTATCAACTCGGGCGGTCATAATCTCCACCCCGTCTATGCCCAAATGGCGACTGGACAGAGAATCAAGGAAAAGCAGCCACTGCCAAAGTGGCACTAGTCACAGTGTCGAGAGTACACGAACGGTTAGAGGCAGAAATGGCTACTCGGTTAGAGCCCCTGCAAAACCCAGTCCGCCACCAGGCCTAATGGCTACGCCGAAGGGGCCGGTCTAACTACAATGCTGGAGGCGGTGTTGTAAGAAGAAGGCCGAATCTTCGGTAAGCCGTCGAAAACGTAATACCGTCAACGATGCAAGACAGCTACAGCTCAGATGCAGAACCCTCTTGGGTCGCAGGACTGATACGAAAGTTTGTGGTCTCGCGGTGGAAATACATCGTGCCTGAGAGGCCAGACCAAGTGCCACCAATGCCCGTGGTGTCTTCTATTTCAGCGACTCGCTTAAGCTTGTCCACAAGAAGAAGAACGATTCAGTAAATCGGTGCAGCGACTCAACACAAAAATACAAAAATTCGAACGCTAATTCAAACGTTGACGAAAAGGAAAGCTCCCCAGCCTTCCCACCTTCACAGCTAGATGGCGCCACAAAGGAACACACATTCAAAATACACACTCTCTCTCTCCCTCTCTCACTTTCACCGGATTATGCGCAAAATCACGGAACAAGCTTTTAGTCCACAGCATCCGACATCCAACATCCTGTGGATTGGAAGAAAAAATTCTCACTCACTCACTCATCCGCGCGGTGCCAATAAAAGTAACTCTCCTCTCTAGACGTTAGTGTTTTTCAGGATATACACTCTCACACACACGCTACGTGTGAATCCTCGCAGAATAAAGAGCCCCCTCGAGGCCAGCAAAAAAGACGAAACACAATTTCGCATATCCATCATTTCATTAAGTTCCCAGCCACGAGTCCTTTTGTCATCAATTTTCATCCCGTCACCGCACGACTTTCCGTGCATTTGCAGCGCAGCGTCGCGCACCAAACAACACACTCGGTCCGCTCTCTGGGAAAGGTGTCACGGTTAAGCGAACGAGAGGAAAGATTAAAGCAAAAAGTGAAAACAGGTCACCCCACCAAGGCGCTGGGGAGTTTAAGTGCAACAAAAATTACATAAAATCCTCGACTGCAGTCGCCGTCCGTCGTCTGAATGGACTTTTCTTCTTCTGCAGGATATCTGAACTCCGGACGGTTTTCGGTGTCAAAAATTGAATAAAAAGCAAATCAGTTCGTCCTTAATTCGGTTTCAGAGACTTGTCGTGCCGTCGTCGCTGTGCAACGTCGTGACGGTGCGCTTTCGGTTGTATGACGTTGGTCGCTCTTTAGTCCTCAGTCGTTGTCGTCCCGCATTGTTGGCTGCTCGCTACACTAAAACGCTGTTGTCGTCATCGTGCATCGTTCGTCGTTCGTCGTTCGTGCGGTGGGTGCTTATCCAATTAACTGGTTGCTGGTGTCGTTAAAGAAGGCAACACAAACGCACACACACACATCCACAGAAATGGGTCAACGTAGTGCATGGGAGTGTGCGCGCGTGTTTGTGTGATGTGATTTAGTCGCCTTACAACACATATCCCTTGTGTGCATCGGCTTCAGCTTACGATTAAGGATAACGACGTCAAGATAATCATTTTCGCTGGCATCAAGTGGCCTCCCACACCACACCCGCTCACTGTCGGGCCCGCAGGCGGTGTCCCCCCCCCCCCCCCCACTGAAGTGGAAAGTGTTCAACCTCGTCGTCCCTTGTATGTCGTATCATCTGCATGTCGATCAAGGACCCCATTGAGTGGCAACTTTAGGCCATTCGCTGAGAGTTAAATAAAGTTGCAAAACGGACGCACACACCAGAAAGGACGGTGTGCGATGCTATGAAAGTCGGTGTGTTGCCAGCGACATAGACAGACAATCGAGTGGTCGGGTGGTTTCAGTTTCCGACGAACATCCTCTTTTTATCCTTTCGCCGCGTCGCTTGCTAATAATGTGTGTCGAGTGATACGTCATTTTTAAACTCTAGTGTACGGGCTGAGGAGCACAGTTGCGGTTGAGTGTGCATATATGTGTGCGTGTGTGCTTGTGTGTGCGGTTTTCGGTTGATGTGGAATTGCATGAAAATTTCAATACGAGTGCATCCTTGCGGATTTAAGGCCATTTGCATTCGGTTCGCTTCGGTTGGCGGCATAGACAGGGGCGCACACGAGACGGCGGTTGGAGACGCAGAAGAAGGAGGAGGGGGAGGACGAGTGGAGCAATACCTTAACGGCAAACGAGGATGAATCACATTCACATTGGACTGCTCCGAGGTGAGTGGAATTGAATAAGAATTCTGAACAAAGTGTATCCCCCTTCCGGGGCGATGGAGCAGCTGAATGTGAGTTTACTCAATCAATTCGATTGGAGTGCGCTCGTGGAAAATGTGGGCCAATCGGCAGCAGTTCGTCGATGTCATCCAGCGTCAATCGATTGCAGAAGCGGCGGCGGCGGCGATGTTAGAGGTTGGCGGTGGTTTGCTGATTTAATGTCCTTGCCGCATTGCCTTTGATGGCTGGGCCTTGTTTGTTTGCCATTGCGGTTTGTCTATGCGTGATATTTGCTTTTGCTCATCACTGCATCGGTGAGCCTTTGATGTGAGCCGACTTGCGAGGAGGGTCTGAGGCTTTCGAGAGGAACACTTGCCAGCGGTAATGAGCTCGTGATGGGCGCAGTGTTTCGGGAGAACTCTTACAAATCTTATTCTGTTCTTGGGCTCTGCACACACAAAACAGACAATTGCTTGCCTTAGGGACACGGTACGACACGCTTTAAAGAATCATCATAGGAGCGCAACCTCTGTGAGTTAAAATGTCTCATTACAACGAACCCAACTTATTCCAATTGTGTCGGTTCGAAAAGTGCGTTTGGATTGCAGGGGGACACTAAAGCCTCGCATCGGTTCTTTCCAGGCACTGACTAGTTCATTCTGTGGTCAAGTGAAAACATTTATTTGGGTTCCGACAACCAAAAAGTGGACGTCGAATCACCCTTCTTCTCAAACGCAATGGAGGCTGTTGAAGAATGATTTAATTTCCACAAGTAAAGGAGTGAAGAGCTGACAAAATCAAACATCTTCTACCTCTAGCCATGAAAGTTTGACAGAAACTGAAAATGGAAAGCGGGAAATACAATTTATCTCTTATAGAACCTTTAGCTGGTTTTTTTCAAATGCGATTTCCTCTCTTTCGGCGAACTGTTCACCAACAAAAACGACAGGAACAGGTGGTAATCACTTGGTGCTATGTCCGGACTATAATGTGGATGTATAAGGACCTCCCAACCAAGCTCCCAGAGCTTCTGGCAAGTCGCTATCGCTATGAGTGTGGCCTAGCGCTGTCCAGATGGATCACAATTCCTCTCCTATTAGTCAAATTTGGCGGCTTTTGAGCTATTGCTCCCTTTAGACGATCTAATTATTGACAATACAGGTTCTGCCGAAGGAGATCAGCTCATAATACATGATTCCCAGCCAATCCAACCAAACACATAGCAAGACCTTCCTGGCCGTCAATCCTGGCTTTTCCACCGTTTGCGCCGACTCACCGCTATTCAACCACGACCGTTTTCGCTTGACGCTGCCGTAAATGATCTACTTTCCATCACCATTGCCCATTCGCATTAAAAATGGGTCGATGTTGTTACGATTCAGCAGTGATTCGCTGATGGAAATTCGGTCCATGAGGTTTTTTGGCGTTATCTCGTGGCCCATAAATCGACCTTCTTTCCAACCTTGTTCAAATGGTTGCAAGCGGTGTTTTATGCAATGTTTAGCTCCTGGGCAATCGAAACAGTGCTCGACTCGACAGATTTCCATGATTTTATCGACATTTTCTACTGTTGGTCTTCCAGAGCGTCGAAATCGAAATTACCGGAATGGAATCGACGGAACCACAATTGCGAATGATTAACTGTTATAGTATCAGGAGATGTTATTCACATTTTCAGCCGCCTGGCTTGCGTTTTCGCCCTTATCGAAGAAAAACTGAAGATTATGTTAGGTAAGCATGATTGTCACAGCTGAAACAGGTGGGGCCCACTTAGATCATGTTTGGATCCACTGTACTATCACTTGATACACCGATTCCTCGTTACCCAGGGGAACTAACTGACACCTAAGAAGTACCTGCTGGTATCCAAGTGATCTCTTCAGGGATTGTCCACTTCATTACTGGGTTATAAGCACTTTATTTTGTCTATATTTTTATTGACATTTTTATTTTATATTTGACGTGTCTTCTTGGCTGCTAAATAAATAGTCGCCTAGCGTACTTTTCCTTGTCCTTGTAAGAACTGGACAGGTGCCGAGGTTTCTACTTCTTCCTCATCTCTGCAGCTTCTGCCTCCGCCTGTCGTTGTAAGGAGCTTCTGTAAGGCTTAGGAATGCACTTGTCTTTTTCGGATTTATTAAAGGCCTTGAATTGAGGGGTAAGGGGTCTTCTGATTAACTGTCAGTCGCAGGCTCATTCGTGTTCTCGGCTCTTTCATTGCCTGGAACACCACAATGCCCAAGGACCCAACATAAGGCTCAATCGCTATCCGCTGTCTCCCTGAGAGATAGGCGGCAAAGTTTGACCATCTTACATTTAGTCGATGTCGATGGTGTGTCCAGAGCCTTGATGGCCGCCTGACTGCAACCCGTCTATCGGATTAAATAACAGTGAGCGGGCAGCCTCCTGGATAGCTTTAACTTCTGCCTGCAATACACTGCAGTGGTTAGGCAGTCGAAGGGACAGAGAGAAGGAGATCCCTGACGAGGTCGCCGTGACTCCGAATCCGGGGCCTTCGTCCGTGTAAGCTTCCAGATTCGCAGGTTTTATGACTATATCTTTAGCCCAGTCCTCCCACGAAGTCTAGAAAGGGTGCAATCAGAAGAAGAATAAAAACTTTAACTAAAGCTCTTTGCTGGTGTCCGTCTTTGACGCCCGCAATGTACGAAATCTTATCTTTCTTCCGGCATTTAGTTTGATCCGATGGGACGTATGTAACGCGAGAATATGTAGATTACTAAAACCAACTGTTGGCAAAATAAAGGATTTCATTTTACTACACCTAATATTTTGGTTTCACCGCATTTCTGCTGAATTGTGTGGTGAATCCACATGAGTTGATGTGTGTCAGAGAATCGGATAAAAAGAAACATCGGAATCTGTAAATAAGAGTAGAGTAGGTGTTGCGAGTCACTGTCAAGCTAATCTCGAGATCATCTCGCACCTGGACACAGTCGGCGACAAGTGAGTAATTGATTAACGCGATCTCCTGCCGAGAGGCTAATGAGGACTTTTAGTCCTAGCACCAGTTCTTTACTCTAGACGCCTTAATTATGAGTTTCAAGTTCCAACTTTGAGTTAGTGTTTATATGGTATATTTTGCTCCAATTTGGTGAAGTGTGAGGGCGATCTAAGTCTTTACGTCGCAGCATCCGGTTGTTTTTTTGTAGCTCGGTTGAGTCGCACACGCTACTTCCCTTAATCGTGACAGACTCGCAACAACAGAGGTATATCCGCTATCTTTCTCCACGATTTTGGGCATTAACCCACAGCCACCACGATGCTCCCACTATTGGCCCAACCTCATCCTATCAGGCTGAAACCTATGCTCAGGTCTCCGGGGATTTCCCGATCTCCGTTGCACCAGGCTATAGCCTCTGGTCAAGCCGAATGATTACTACCAGTAGCATAACATAAAGTCGAGGACTAGCCGTCATTTTATGTGCCTCAATCTATGACTGCGATTGGGCATTGTCGAAAATCCTTCATTTGTGAGCTTGTATCTGTTATATTACTGGTTTTCTAAACCAGTAGCTCTTAGCTCAGAATTTTAGTCGGCTCTTACGACACGCATACCGTACCTCGGCTATATACCCGAAGTTGGAACAGTCGGGGACAGAGTTCACATTTACACGTTATTTTTCGATTCACTCGCAAGTGGACACATATATTGACCAACAGCGGGTGGTTAGCTCGCTGCGTACCAACATAGTCAACACGGCAAGACAGTGGACATTCGAAGAAACAAATCCAATCATAGAGAACATGAGTCTGTTGAAAGCTTGTGGTAAACCTCCGATAAATGATTTCCCTTCAGAAATAAAACTCGTTCTCCTCAGAAAGACTGTAATAATTGTGTCATGTTCCATTTTCTGTTTCTGAACATTTCGGATGTAAACTTGTCACAAGGACAATCAAATGTCTTTAAAACTGCAGAAGATCACATAAGCAAAACGACGAATTCGAGAACTCTTAAAAAGTCACCTCATCTTAAAAGGTGCCGAAGTGGGTTAGTGCGTCTGCTATGCCAGGCTCAACCCGGAACTTACCTCGTTCTAGTCACTTTGCAGCGCTCAAAAAGTATTCCCGCCTAGAAGAATCTTTTTAAGCTTCGTTGACACACAACTCTAGCTCCCATACATCCATAGTGGTAGAACGAACAATGGCTCGCAGAACACGGGTGGTTGTTGTAGAAACTATGGGCAGGTCCAACTCGGCTGTCCGGCCTCCCTTATTTTTACAAGGAATTGCCACAGATACTAGTCTAGACGTGTGAGATCACTGACGACAACTGGCGATGGAATAAGTGGTCCATTTCACAGAATGGTGGAATCTCCAAAACCTATAAATTAAATAAGTCACGTATTATGTACCATGTAATGATGTCTTGTGATTGCGGTGGCGTGAAATCGAGCAGCATAAGTCATGACTCCACCTTGTTGTTGCTCCAATGCCCAGACCAAGCCACCGACTTCTGGCTCTATTCAGAGCTGTACGCTAAGCGGCGTATATGCATACGACGTTATCAAATATTTTCCCAAATCAGATATTTTTTTTCGATAGACTCTCCGCTTTCGCGTTACCTTGGCTGCCAATGTGGCCTGGAACCCAGCATACAGTCACCGTGTTCACCAAGAACCCTCTGTCTGCATAATCTGTCAGCAAAATGGTGATCGATTTGTCGGTTATATTGTGAGCAAGTGCTGCCACTCGCAGCCACTTCAGCTCGAAAAATGCTGAAGTAGTCTCTTAGTGCCAGAGATGTCTCAAAGTGGTCACAGGAGACATCTGCGCCCATACCAGCGCTCGTGTTTGAATCGTAACACGTCAGGGTAAAGGGCGATGTCCCCTTCGGCCCTAACAATCGGCTACATTCATGCAGATGATACTTATAAGCTGTTTACGGAAGCCATTATGCCACATCATTTTATACGCAAGTGCTGCCTCGTCTGTGGAAAGTCACTTCGGCTTGAAAAACGATACAGTCGTCTATTAGGCACACTCTTAGAGTCCAGCTTTGCACTCTGATTTGGTCCAATTTGTATGACGAGTATAGCACTGGTTTTTGGTCGGGTAGACAAAATCCAAAAGCGAGCGATTAAGCTCATAAGAGACCCCAACCTCGCGACGTCAGTCGATTCTGTCGTTTGATCATCATCTTCTGACCAGCATGATCTACTAAAAGAGTCGCGAGAGTAATGCCACTAGATCCTCCACCATCCACTCATCAGGAGTTATGAATTTATGACCAAGCGTAACCAGCCGAGTTTTTGGACTTGGTAAAACCACCTTGTCCTGGGTTTGCAGTAGCCTACCTTATCGCATTTAAGGCACACCTCGGAAGTTCTGATGATTGGCACGTGCCCAAACCATCTAAGCATAGCCTTCTTCAAATTCGAAGAAGCAGCTGCTCAACATTGAGTTCCTCGCGCACTGTTGTGTGTCTCATACCATCACGACAAGCAACTCCCACAATAGAAAGAAGTGATCTGATCTCGGCACCTCGAGATCGTACTCATTCGGTGATTACCCAAATTTCATTAGTAAATGTGCGAGTTTTCATTAATACAGAAAAAAAATCTTTTTCTGTTAAGTGGAAAAGACGATATCCACCAGGTGGCTGCCGACAGTGTTGATACACCTTTGTGCCCGTTTTATCGCATTTTCCATGACTTTCCGCAAGATTTCGAGTGATAACTGTTCGAGCTCCTGTCGAATATTCTCCTTAAGGGCTGCGATTGTCTGAGGCTTACTGGCATAAGCCCGCGACTTCAAGTAGGCCCAAAGAATGTCGTCCGGGATGGTTAAATCAGGCTGGCGATGTCTAAATCATTCTAAATCGTCTGATAATAGACGGGGTAAACAGCGCAGCGGGTGTGTTGCTTCTTCATGACAACGCTCCTGTTCACACGGCGCGAGTTTCCAAGGCTGCTGCGCGAGATTGTGGTTTCGAGAAAATCCAACACCCACCCTATAGTCCAGACCTTGCCCCTAGTGACTATTTCCTGTTTCCGGATTTGAAAAAATGTCTTCGTGGAAAAAGATTTTCGGATGATGAAGAACTCAAGTCGGCAATAAATGGGTATTTTGTTTAACTAGAGCTAAAACGCGAATTAATAATCACAATTATATGAAATTTTACATGAATGCACTAAAATAATAGTATTACTTGACAAATAAGTCAATTTATATATACGACCACAGCTTCACCCCGATACCGAGAGTATATTGAACGCCCCTCGTATTTAAGAATAATGGGTAGTACACTCCATAACTGGAGCCCGCTTTTAAACTGTGAAGTGCAAGGTATACTTCAGTAGGGTTCAAAGATAATGAACCAATGTCTACAGGACTAGGGAAGCTATAAGGAGTAAGGTTGTTGTTGTTTGAATTGGTAGAAGTGGATTGAAAGAAGTTTGCAAATAATTCAAGAGTTGAGTCGATGTTATCTGACTCATCTTTCCATTAAAGTGCATTAAATTATTTGAACAACTGGACGCATTGGTGTGGATAGTCTTGGGCTAACCTAGGTCTTACCAACAAATATGTATCTTATTTCCTCTGTTCCTGAACCCACCAGCGCGATTTTCTAACTAGCGATGAAAGAAAAGCCGAGACTATGGACAGAAATATAGCTTTATTAAACTAAAAGATCCAGTCCATGGAATATAAAATCAAGTTTAATTCAAATTTAGACAGTAATTCAGAAACAAGTGATTACATCAACTGACCTGGTCTGCGTAAGCATCTTCCAGGAAACACGAGGCTTGGCAGAATCGGAAACCACATGTTAAATACGCGAACGATTCGAAAGTAATCTTCAGTGGAAACCATTTACCAGAATGGCCGTGTACGAGATGAACGGGGGTTAGTGGTGTGATATACAAATGGACACTGTTGATACACGTTTAAGCTTCAATAGGGGGCGGTATGTTCACAGGTCAACTTCGCCATTCCATCGGAACACAGAGACGCCCCTCTTCGCGCAATATAGCGCCTAAGTCTCGTGAGGCAACACTCCGTGGACATTGACTTGATTAGCTCTAAGTGCACTCCTACAATCGCGGCGGATGTGAACAATACATAACAAACTGCTTTCAATCGCGCACATGAACTGGGTTGGTTCTACTTCGCTTGTGTGTGCCGCGGCGAGCATTTAAATAGCGTCGACTTCTGCTGGTTTGTCCCACAGACTCGGAATTGTTGACTCTTCTGGCCGAATCCGCTGCTATATATAGTATGGGCCAAATACACGTTTCTTTTAAAAAATGTAATAAAATGAAAAAAAGTTAATTTTTTTCCATGTCTTATGGCTTCATAAGTAAGAGCAAACATTCCCATTAATTATGAAATACAACGTTGTTCCAGTGGCTGCCTCGGCTGGCTTCGCAGCAGTGCAATCTGTCATCCCAGTTTTCCAGGACATTGTTGATCGTTTCGGGCACACGGATTTCTTGGATGAATCGTTTCCGGATTGTTGGCATAACATCAGTCCTTCACGGTCCCCTACAAAAAAAAAATACCAAAGGGGTTAAATCGCAGCTCCGATGCGGCCAATTGACATGGCCAAGATGGCTGATAACACGGTGTGTTGATTTGAGTGTCACGGCACGCTATTCGACCAAGACTTCTTTTCCAAAAACGCAGGTAGAACCCATTATTTTCTGTGCAAAAAATTGCGTCCATTCACGGGGACATACCTTAAGCCTTGAATGGTGAAATTCACTCAAGAACCAATACCACGCCCGAAAGAATCCTGCGAAGTTAATTACAGTACGTTATGGTCCACTCACTGTTAATTAAATCCATTAATCCCAATATCATGCACATCCCAGGAATGAATACGCAAGCAACCACAAGTACGGACTCGCTCCGGCTAATACCCCTTCTTCCGCATGTGAGCACAGTTGGTTGGTTCACTTTTTATTGAAACCACAAGAGCCCTTTGCATTCGAACGGAGCCCTTCACCCGACCAAACAACAAGCCCCAGATGTGACATGGTTTTCCCACTTCCACTCGTCCCACCAACTCACCTGCACATGCAATTGGTCCATCAGAAGGACACCAGCATCGGGCCAGCCAGCCACCCACTATGCAGGCAGCCATCGTTACGTAAGTTCGTAAATTGACCCAAAGGCAAACGTTGACAAACCCGGTTTCCTAATTAAATTGTTCCACGAAACTAAGTTCTCCAACTCTGTGCCGGAGTTCCTGCTCCGAGTTGCCGACCGAACAGAAAAATGAGAAGAGACGACTTGAGAGTGCAATGAAAAGCACGAGGAAAAAACGGATCCACGTCCTGTGGCAGGCGTGTAACTCTTGCGAACGAATTGAAAAACTGAAAGAAAAACAACGAAAACCCAAGTGAAATCTCTCGTCCACCGGAAGGAGGAGAATAATACGAAAAAATAAAAGTCCTTCATTCAAGTGCATAATTCCTTCATGAATTCCACACTTAGTCCTCGGCGCTGCAATTATCCTAAGTGACTTGCCAGGGCCCGTGCTCGGCGGCGATGGTGCCGAGAAAATAGAAGAACCTTCTGAAGTGCAAGTGTATCCGGTTTTTGTTATTGCACCGCGCTGCGCTGTCCGTTCGCCTAGCTCAGCCTGCCATGCCGCGAATGGAGACGCGCAACAATGGCGCATCTCATCGGCCGATCAACAAAGCATCATCGGCCCGTACTTTGTTTCGCCGTAATCGCTTCTGGCTGTTGACCATCAACAAACCGAAACAGTAGCTGCCACCCACCCGCTCTTCAGTTGTGGCGGCCACAGATGTCCTTGGACGAAGATGTAACTGTTTCGGTGCGTTGAGCTGTCTTTTGTGCGTGGCATGGCAACGTGGAGAGGGGGGGGATGTAACTGAATTTTCTCCGTCACTTATCCAATTACAGACAAATGTAGGACGCGCAAGAGATTGCTCCAATTGTTGTGCACACGAATGCAGGGCGGGTGGCACTTGGATTCAATCATAACTGGGCTGAGTGGTGGGTGGCTGGAGGATGCCCCTCCACCACCAGGGCACAGATGTGGGACAAGGGCATGCAGCAATTGTTGGTGATTTATTGATTGCCCGATTGAAAAGTCACACAAAATGCCGAGCCCGACCGGCAACAATTAGTGCACTGCTTACGATGGGGTGGTATGCGTGTTTTTGCCCGATTGATTGAATGTTTGTTTGGATGTGTGTGTGTGTGTGTGTGTGGGTGGGAGAGAGAGAGAGACAGAGCGAGAGGGACATTGAATATTGATATTTCTTGTGTTATTCTTTCAGATTAGCGACATGATTGAAGACTTATGCAACAATAGACACCGAAGCAAGTTCCATGACTAACAATTGCCGGAGGACGACATTGCCGCCATTGCAACATGTTAAGAGTTTTGGGTCTGTTCATCGCTTGCACTGTTTTCATGATGTTCACACCACTTGTCAGGTAAGTGCGAAGAAGTTTGACGAGATCGTGTAGAGAAGGTTAAGAAGTGATGTCGGAAAGGTTCCTGCGAACCGATACGGCTCGTTGAATGAGGTTCCATCAACTTATCAAGGTCATTGTCCGACACTATCTTCAAGTCTTATCTTGGAGCTTTCAAGGCTTGCGAATGCTTCTCACTTCGTGCTTAGAACATTTTTGGGAATGAAGAGATTTTTATGGTCTGGTTCACCACATATTTTTGCGGCATGGACCGTTTGTCAACTTGGACCAATTGGTTGATCCCTGCCTTGCCCACGGTGGCCAGCTTTTTGGTGACATCGACCTCCACTTGTCCTTGAGACATCGTCGGGAGATATGCATTCATTTAGCTTGAAGAAAAACTGGCAACAAAGTGGATGAGTGCAAAATGTCGCTGTTTTGTCAAGTTTATTCTAAATTCTTTGTTTTTGCCGAAACATGGATTGATTGTTTGGAAAAAATGCCGCTAACGACACCCAGCAGCATGTTCCAAGCGGCAATCCTCGCCATTAGGGAGCTGTGTCGTCAGCTTAATTCTCAATGCATAGAACGGCTATCTTCATTGACAGTTAATCTGCCATCAAGGCACTTCCATCGACCTTCATAACCCCAAATTTGGTCTAGGAATGTCGCAATGAGGTCCGCTACGGTCGCGGAAAACTTAAAAATAACCATAATGTGGGGTCCGTGGCACAGGAAGATTTTTGGTAACGAGAAAGTCGACGAACTGGCCAAGGAAGGAGCTGCCCTCCATAGCTACGGAGGTACACATTCCACTTGGGCTAGTAAAAGCACGAATTACATCACATTTCTTGGAAATGACAAACCTTAGATGATATCGGATAACTAGCTGTGCAATATTTAGGAAGTCATGACAAGATTACAACACAGAACGAACTAACGATCTTCTAAAGAGGTGCTAACATTACAGCGATAAGTACGGTGCACATTCCGATAAGAGATCATGCATTGGCTGCCACAGCGGCCCAACCAGACGTACCTACGACTTCTGTACACCAGCGGTTATGTGTCTGTATGAAGAAGTACAATCCGGTGGATGGCGTCCACCTGAGCTACCCCCTTGGCCTGATGGTGCCCCTCAACGGGCAAGTGTACCCACAGCAGTACTTAATGAGGGCCTTCAGACCAGCAGTGTGGATCTTCATAGCATTCACCGTGGCATACATCTGATGCACGCCGACGCACCCATCGGCTGATGGCCCCACTTCAGCCGAACGTTACTGCCGCTGCTCAACATGTTTTTAGGCAGGCGAATCACTACCGGCGCGCAGGCCCAAGTTCACCTGCTCGCCTTCATCCCGGCCAACCTCTACACAGATCATTTTACGTCCTTCCTGATGGTCTTCATAAACGTCAAGCAGTACGACCCGATACAGGATCTGATCGACATCGACGTGCGCCTCATGATGACCGACGAGTTCGCGGCTCCGGGTAAGCGAGCTCAATACCGTTTGTAATAACACGACAGGTCCATGTTCCATGACTCACTTCATGTGCTCGTGTACGCTTACGCTTACCGGAGTAAGGTTACGGACTCTAGGCAAACCTTTCATTGAAACCTTGGGTGTGATCTCCGAAAGGAGCATCAACGCTTTCAGCTTTCAATTCAACAAACTACAACAAACTTCAATCAGAGCAGTGGTATCGAAATGGCACTCAGTGCTAATTGGGTTCTCACAGAACCACCACTTGACACACACGCGCACGCAGCAATCACATCGAATTGATTTTACAATCAAGAGCTATCGAAGATGACTGAATTAAGCATGGTAACGAATGCGTGGTAATGCTGTCTTACGGCTCATCAGATCCAATTGGATGTTGAGTAGAAAAATGTTGAAAAAGTGCCTCACATTGTGCACATGTATACCCCTCCACTCGGAACAGGAGCTCGTTCCCATTCCGCAAAAGGATTTCCAGCTCCCCGCCTTGAATTATGACGCAATCAACTACCACTGTAAGGATCAGGCCCGATTGTGTACACACTCGAGGTTTAGAACATCAGCCGCATAAGATCCAAAAATTATTGCAAAGGACAAGGACCCCTCGCCGCATACATATGTGAAGTCCCTGTTTGAGTAGTAAAAATCCCATTTCACTAGCCCCCGTGCGGTTTCAACAGCAACGGCTTCGCCGAAATTGAATTAAATTACAAGTCATTCCCCCCACTGCCACTGGTTGTGGTCGACAACGACGACGCCTTGCTCCTCGTAGATAAATGACCTTAATCGTTTTGTTTTCTCTGTCTCCGCTCAGTGTCGACAAATATATTCGGCTAGCAGCATGCACCTCGAGTTTATCTTGTGAACCAACCGAAAGCATGATGAAGTGGCTATAAGCGCTGCCCGCCCATCCTTCACATATCCATCCTAAACACACACCCACCCACGCGCAGGGAGACAGAGAGAGAGAGAGAGAGGAACTCGTTTCTCGTTGCCGTCACCTCGGCAGCAAAGCACTTCCGGAAGGCGGAAGACAAAAGCGCAATATAATTCTCAAGAATGTATCTGTGGACGGAAGGTCCTTCATAAAGTAATATTTATGACCTCCCCTCTCTCTCTCTGTGTGTGTGTACTCGTTCGTTCGTCCCTTGTGCAGATATGCAAATGTTGCCAAAGGATAACCGCCTCCTCACGCCCTTACCCACTGATTATGCAAACGAAGCCACAAAGCAACATCACACAAAGTGATCAGGGAACGGGCGGCGGGTGGGTGGGTTTGTTATGTTTGGGTGTGGGTGTGGGGGGGGGGGGGGGTGAAGGAAAATTGTTAAATATTTTCTACACGATGAAATCGTCCTTTTTTCCTTACATTGACTTCAATTCCATTCCCGTCTGATTTCAGATGCAAGAGAAAAGAAATGCCAGCCGGTCGCTTGGAGAATGTTACGCAAACAATTTCGAAAATTCTCGAAGGTTATGACATAAGGCTGCGACCGAACTTCGGTGGTGAGTATCAAAGGAATTTTGATTTTTTGTACAAAAAACATGCAAATTTTTTTTCTCTCACATTTTTTTTCTTGTGTACCTGTTCGGCTCGCCTTTGTAGGTGATCCACTTCATGTGGGAATGGACCTGACGATAGCCAGTTTTGATGCGATATCTGAAGTGAACATGGTAAGTGCCACACTTGAGGTTGATGAATAGTCTGCGATACCGGGGGGAGGAGGAGGATGCAGCGAGAATGGGGTGAAAGGATGCATTCTTTTGTGTCACAAATAATAAAATGACTAAATAACATCTCAGAGTAGGGTCGGTCGCACACACACGACCCGCACCAGCAACCGCACATTCGAACGTGTGGAACTTCGTTCTACTTCGCCGTTACCGTGCTGTATGCCATCAAGGTCTGTGTCATTTGTCAATCGAATGTCATCGTTGCGACGACAAATTTCCGGACATCCTTTTGCCCCATTCCCAGCCGTCATCATCTGCGGCGCACATTCACCCCACCTACCCTTCACGAGAACACAGAGAAAAAGGAGAGGAAGAAAAAAAAGAAATATAAAAGCAGGTCAGTCGTCTCAGCTTGCTCTGTAAAATTTTATTACACACATTCGCTCCTCCGACGGCGGAGGCGAACGTTAAGTCCCCGTACCGTTCGAATGGAATCTTATCAACACAACGCCACCCCAACACGGTGGAGCGAAACTAGTTAAGTGCACACTAAGCGCGCGCTGCGGCTGTACTCTGGTGTGTGGGTGGGTGGCAGAGGGTGAGAATGTGGGAGAAGCCGGAAGGAAAAGGACTATACAGCGAGAGGAGTTAATGTCGTTGTCCTTGGCACAGAATCACAGAATCAGAGAATCACCTGAATCAGTTCAGTTGAAACCAGCCTCGTGAGAGCAAACCCCCCCCCCGTCCCCTCCTCCCTCAGTGGCAGGGTGTTTTTCATCATTTTCTTGCACATCGCATCGTTGTACTAATGTCCCTTTTCCACTTGCATCTTTCATCTTTCTCTCATTTCACGTCTCTCACACAAACGCGGAAAAACGAAAGGATTACACAATCACAATGTACTTGAATCAATACTGGAGGGATGAGCGTTTAGCGTTCAACGCCTACGGCCCCTACTACGATGACGATGCCGATGATGATGGTGTCAACGATGTGTTGACGCTGTCAGGTGACTTCGCTGAGAAAATTTGGGTGCCGGATACGTTTTTTGCGAACGACAAAAACAGGTGAGTGACGACGACGACGACGACGACGATGGTGATGATGATGAGTGGTGTCCTGTGTGCAGCGCATGCACACGAATGCCGCTTTGATGAGAACTTTTAATTGACTCGAGAGGGATCCTCTTTTTCCGTCTGTTTTTTCTCATTTTCTCGTGTTAATTGATTTTGGCGCGGATTAGCTTCCTGCACGATGTGACGGAACGTAATAAACTGGTGCGACTGGGTGGCGATGGGGCGGTGACGTACGGGATGAGATTCACAACGACACTGGCCTGCATGATGGACCTGCACTACTATCCGCTGGACTCGCAGAACTGCACGGTGGAGATTGAAAGTTGTAAGTACTTGGATTTCAATTGGCTGCAGTTTTTATTTTTCTTTGGAACTGAATGGTGTTTGCTTGGGATAAGTCGGTTTGGTGAAGTGGAGGGCTTATGGGAGTTTGTTGGGAGACTTGCGTAAGCCGAGATATTACAAGTGTTACACCAAAAGAGGTCTTCAACTGAATGGAATTTTCCATAGCCGTGACCAACAATCAAGATGGCTCTTAAATTGCTTGTGCTCCTGCCTGAAGGACACTGCAATGTGTGGCACACGGAATGCAGTTGCGACTGAAGAAGCATATAAACTTCGATTGATTTTGTATCTCCACCGACTTCCTCAAAAAAATGTCACACATCCGGAGTATGAGTCGTGTTTCAGCTAAGAGTGTCTTCGAATTCGATCAAGGCCTTTGGATAGATGGTGCGCGCCGGTCTGCAGTATTGGCTCATCGGTCAATAGTTTACGTAAGGATCGTAGGGACTAGCAGATAGAGCAGCTCGAGGTGTGAAAGTAGCTCGCTGTTATTGCATTCCGAAGGGACTCATTTCTCCTGAATGTGCATTTTTCCTCAACTTGAGATAAAACGACACACGGTACCGGAAAAGACTTCAAACCCATCACCCTCTCCTCTTTCTGGCTGATGGATCTGTGTATCCGTGACAGCTCGACATGCATGATGCAGTTTCTCCCGGTTATTCGACGGGACCACTAAGATATTAAGGACATGATACAATCAGTGTCAGTTAAAATAAAATAAAGGGTGTTTTTTTAGAGGTAAAGAACTTAAAGTTGGCAACACTATTTTCACTGGGGGCCATTTTGTCAGCTGTCAAGTGAACTAAAAATAGTTTGGTTTTGCTTTTCAACATGAATAGACTGACACCTGAACAACGCTTCCAAATTGTGCAAATTTATTTCTAAAATCAGGGTTCTGTTCGAAATATGTATCACGCCCTGCGTCCATTTTCACCATACTCACTTCTGGTTAAATGGATACGTCAATAAACAAAACTGCCGTATTTGGAGTGATGATAATCCTCAAGTGTATGTTGAGACACCGTTACATCCACAAAAACTGACTGTTTGGTGCGCTTTATTGGTTGGTGGAATAATTGGTCAGTACTTCTTTAAAAACGATGCTGGCCAGAACGTTATAGTCAATGGGAACCGCTGTAGAGCCATGATTACTGACTTTTTCGTTCATCAATTGAACAACCATGATGTGCAGGAGCTGTGGTTTCAACAAGACGGCGCAACATGTCACACAGCTCGTGTCACAATTGTTCTATTGACGGAAACGTTTGGTAACCGCATAGTTTAACGTTAGGGACCCGTGGATTGGCCTTCAAGATCGTGCGATTTAACGCCGTTTGACTATTTTCTGTGGGGATATGATGAGTCGATAGTCTACGCCGCTAAGCCCGAAATGATTGACCACTTGGGGGACAACATTCGCCACGCTATTGCCGATATGCGACCACAAATGTGTGAAAAAAAGATTGACAATTGGACCGCCAGACTAGACGTTATTGCCGATATGCGACCACAAATGTTGGAAAAAGTCATGGAAAACTTAACCTCCAGATTGGACTACGTCCGAGCCAGCCGTGGCGGCCATATGGCAGAAGTCATATTTAAATGAAGATTATTTTTCGAACGAAGTAAATTTCATGTCAATTTAAAAAAATCGTCTTTGATTTGTTCCATTTCAAAGCTCTATGCCTCTAAAAAAAACACCCTTTACTATAACCGACAGCTCTGGAATAGAAAGTGTGTCGCTACCAAGCTCTGCCATTAAATCAAAAAATCTGAAAAAAAAACCAAGGCTCCTGGCAGCGATCTAATAACCGAACTAATTCTTAAAAACTTGCCGGAAATACCGCTAATTAAAGTCCTCCATTTAATGAACGCTTCGTTTAGGCAATTATACAATATGTTCCAGATTCATAACCGGGCAAACTGTTAAACAACAAAAATTCGTACAGACCCATATCACAGTTACCAATAATATCCAAACTATTTAAAAAAAACTGTTGTTTAAACGCATTCAAAAACTTATCGCCGACCATTCATTTGGGCTTCGAGCGAAACACTCGACAATTGACCAGGTAAAGAGAATAACAATGAAATTCAAGAGGCTTTGGGGAAGAAAAAGATCTGCCCTTCCGCTCTACTTGACGTTTCCCAGGCCTTCGACAAAGTCTGGCATGAAGTCCTAAAGTACAAGCTAAGCAGGCTTCTTCCGACAAGGCTATTAAAAGATCCTAGAATTCTACCTCGATGATAGGATATTTAGAGTTAAGCATAGAACTGAATACTCCGATTTTAGGGAGATCTGAGCAGAAGTCGCTCAATCAAGTGTCCTTGGCCCTACATTACGAGTATATCTGTTGTACAGCTTGGACACACCTGAGGGTACACTTGTGGGTACACTTTTGGCTACATTTGCTGATGATACAGCTATCCTGGCAACGGGAAGTTCAGCTAAGTCCTCACCTGTAAAACTTCAACGAGCTCTTGGTTATGGCAGATGATTTTACCCCACTGCCACGATGGATAGCACATTCAATCTACTCCCAGTTGACACTCTGGGAAGGCTCATGGCTACAAATGCGACCGTAAAACGCTGAGAAGGCATTCGCTTGTGCAACTCAAGCATTAAGGGAGATATCGCAAAAAACACCGTCCGAAACACAAACGACCGGTAAGGCCACTCTGGTCACTGCGGTGTATTCCAAACAGAAGCAACAGCTATTCCAGAGGCTGCTCGCTTTCTGACAATGAGTCCGATGGATGGACAATTATCGATATTTACATTGCACGTCTATTTTCTTATTTTCGGGTGTTAATTGATTTTGCCGGGGACTGGCCTGGGGACTGGACGATGTGACGAAACGTCATAAACTGGTGCGACTGGGCTGTGACGTACGGGATAAGATCCACACGATTGAACTCCGTTATCGTCAGGCGGCCATAAAGGCTCCGACAAAACCTCAAGTTGCACCTCCGACTTAAGTGCTGCAGAAGGGACAACCAGGTATTCCAAGGTGATGGAGTTAGAATGCGAATTTATTGTTGTTTTAGTTCTTTCGTTGGCGATGGCGATACAATTCGGGATGGAACTGGGCCTCAGACAACATGTTGCTCCATCCGGTACGGTCTTACTCACGTTCTTCTGACTGAGGTCCCTTTCCAACTGTGGACGTCGTGATCTCCCTCTGGGTTGGAGTCCGTAGCCCGTAGCATTGCTGTAAGAATGTTTCATCGCTAGGACTTGAATAGACTTGAACAGCAGTCCACGTCCCCTTAACCCGGCCATAGCTTAGAATCCGAATAACTGAGATTGTGGTCTGAATGCTGTTGCAACCAATGCCCGTTTGCAGATTGTGTACATTAACTTGCCCTCTTTCACAGATGGATACACAGTAACTGATGTAGTCATGTACTGGAAGCCGACACCGGTGCGCGGTGTCGAGGATGCCGAACTGCCACAATTTACAATAATCGGCTACGAGACGAACGATCGCAAGGAGAAGCTAGCCACTGGCATCTATCAGCGCCTCTCGCTGTCCTTCAAGCTGCAACGAAACATCGGCTACTTTGTGTTTCAAACATATTTGCCCAGCATCCTGATCGTGATGCTGTCCTGGGTGTCATTTTGGATAAATCACGAGGCGACCAGTGCGCGCGTTGCCTTAGGTGAGTGATCTAAGGTCCTCTCCTCGCCCTGATTCTCAGCTAACACTCTTGCAGGCATCACAACCGTTCTCACAATGACCACTATTAGTACCGGTGTGCGAAGTTCCTTGCCAAGGATATCCTATGTGAAGGCCATCGATATATATTTGGTGATGTGCTTTGTATTTGTGTTTGCCGCTCTGCTCGAATACGCCGCGGTCAACTACACCTACTGGGGCAAGCGGGCGAAGAAGAAAAGCAAAAAAGCGAAGGAAACTGACAAGAAAACTGGTAAAGTATCCAAAGCGAATGCTTCAGTCGACGCGTGCTGATGCTGATGTTCGATGTTTGTTTTCAATTCAATTTCAGGGAAAGGCGATAAATCCGATACGTGTTCAACTACCGAGGACATCATTGAGTTGCAGGATGTTCGCATGAGTCCTATACCATCGCTGAGGAAGGGCAACTACAACAGTACACTGGGATCGATAGGATCTGAGACATTAGATTTGGCTAAGTTTCCACCTAGTTTTAGAATTGCTAGAAATTACGGAACGAATCGGAATAATCTACGATATCGAGGGGCTAGAGGTGAGTTGGCCTGAGGATTTGGATGAAAATGGCTTATGGTAGTCTCACAGGATCACGAAGGATGAAGGATGTAATGGCAAATTTCGTTAAATCATGAAATCAACAAGATCACGAAATCCCTCGTTGGGCGCCAGTTTATTGTTTCAAACTTTTAGGCATTCTTTCTTCTTCTCTTTCTTCTAAATGGATAGACCAGGACCTCTACCAAGAAATCGGGATATTTAGTCAAGTACTGAGGTCCTTCTCCAGTTGCGTCCCCCATCGGTTTCGTGGGCGTTCTCTACTGTGGTGTACTTTCGGGTTTCTTGACTGTTCGGGCTGTAGCAGCGTTGTCTAAGCGCATTCCGTGGCCTCGCCACCCCAGGCATTGAATCCGCACCCCAGGTAATCCGCCTGGCTACACTCGTGCTGCTGTATGTTCTTCTCCACATTCCACCAAGGCAAGCAGGACCAAAGATTGAGCACCAATTCGTTCTCTCGGAAAGATCAAGGGCTTCTTTATCTGCTCTTGGGATTGTCCATGTCTCCACATCATAGAGCAGGACGGGGATAATAGGTTGGTACGAATATGGATGCTCTGACGACCTTATGGCCATGGCTCACTTTCGTCAACCACTAGGATCCAGAAAGGAGTTCTCCTTGGAGTGTCCCTCTGTTCACCTTCCAGATGGCACAACATCAGAAAAACCTCCTCCCTATCCCTGTCGTGTATGTCTATCAGACGTTCCAAACTGATGGCTTTCTTTGCCTTCCTTGGGTATAAAAATGCCTTTGACATCTCGCCATATTTCCGAACATAACCTAGACATCCTTTACAGATGCGGCTACCTCAGGGAATGATTGGATCTCTGGACATTTGTTGCATAATTGAACGTATGTTGTCCGATCCAGGAGTCTTGTACGTGGAGAAGGATCTTATCGCCCTTGTTACATGCCCTTCCCTACTGCGAAAGGATCATTATCAGCTCTTGATGCTTTTATGCAGCCTGAAAAGTGCGTGCTGAGAAGGTTGACTACCGTCTCTTCATGAGAATTGGTCCAGTTGCCGCCAGTTTTCCAAATAGAAAGCAAATGTGACGGCGTTACTAACAAAATGTTCGCAACCTGGACGTTTCTTTGATTGAATTCGACAACTCCTGCAGTTAGTTATCTTTTGTGTATTATTTCTTCCTTCAGGAGATTGACAATGATGCCCTCCTTTGCGTGGTTCCCTATCGTCCTTGAAATGCGTCTGAATCTCAGCATTCCACCAAGCCATCGAGTTCTGGCTGCAGAAGGGATTGCTGGAGAAACTCCCAACTCCGTTCCCTTTTTCGCAAGACTGTCCTGTTTTTCGTTTCCCTTGCATGTCAGTATGCCCTGTAAACCAGCGTATGGTCGCCGTGTTTACAAAGGATGTCTCACTGACGCTGACACTGATACTGGCTAACCTAACTGAGTTTCGATGTCATAATGTCCGATGCTATGGCCTTTATTGTCGCTTGGCTATCAAAAAGGACAAGGATGATCAAGGTGTTATATAATCCCAACTTGATCCTTCGAGTGAAGCTCTGCTCCTTCGGGAGACGGCTCTGGCCAATGAAACAGTGGCAGATAAGAGTTACTAGCGTTTGATCTCGATACTGATGTTTTACTGTTTACTGCGGAGTCAAGGTAGACGAAGTCCTTAACTACCTCGAAGGCCAAGTCTGACGCAAGGACACCAGTAGTCCAACTGCGATGAACATAAAAAGTCAACAGCACTGCAGTCGAATCCTCGCGGAAGCCTCCAAGACAAAAGAAGGATCTAGGCCCGGCGCTTTCATGGAGGGCGACAACATTAGGTTCCATGTAGAAACCTATGCGATCCTAATGGCCACGAACAATTTTGGGATGACCAGGTGGAAAAGGCGAAGTATTTGTGTCTGTAGCAACAGCCAAGCTGTGCATTACTCAACTCTTTAACCACTTCTAGGATAGTTCTCTGAATTTAATCGGTAGACTAAATTGAAATGAAATCTCGGGACCTGAACATGAGCTGGGGCTACCTGCAGCCTTTGGTAGGGCTTCCATTGATGGCTCGTCCTCTCGATAGCACAACCGGAGATGGCATGACTCTCCAGGATGTAGACAAACCAAGCGCATGCTCCCTAATGTCTGTACGAAATCCGCGGCATTACTGTTATCTCTTAACAGAAAAGACTGCAGACGACTTACCGGCGTACTAATGGGACACTATACCTTCGCCAAACACCTTAATGTGCTTGGCCTAAGCAATGAGACCCTCTGCGACGACTGTGGAGAAGACGACGACACTGCTGAGCACTTCCTCTGCTACTATCCCGACTTTGCTCCGATCAGGTGGCAGTTATTCGGTGCTGATGAGGTGAGATCTGATGATGTAGGAAATGTTGGTTGCTACCTGGTAGTACAAAGACCAGTTTCTGAGTCTGAGTGCTCCAGTGCAAAGTCAAAAAAGGGGGGTGGTGAGAGTGGCGTCTTCTTAAAGATCGAGGCACGAAAAGGACCCTATTAGATTGTCAGAAATTCTTGTAGGAGGGGCAGAGGCAAAGAGTTCCTCTACATATGTATTTCTTTTACATGAATCCATCCATGAGAAGTTCTGTTCTGAAATTGTATTCGTTTGACTCGGACTCTCTCTCTTCAATCGGGTGGCATTCGTTTATGGACGTACAAACAGTAATATAGCTCGATATAGATGCTTATAGGCTTCCACTTTCGACTGCAATCACGTGTACTCGCCCTCTGAGTGAGGCGTCAAATTAATCTCTTCTCTAATCCCTTGCGGCTCGGTGGCGTATACGTACCATATATCTCTTTTAATTTCTAATTCGTCCAGGAAAATTCCACTGATTGGTGTTGAATGGAAATAGGAAGCTATGGTTTGGTACGTTTTGACCATCATCATTTTTGCAGACATACTTTCTTATCAGGCCGGCGACCCATGGAGGGTCCGAGCCTGAGCAATTGCTGCCTTCCATCGTTGACGGTCCTGGGCACGCTGCTTCAAGTCACCAAACTTCTTCCTCTCCTTCTGGAACCAGTAGTCTCGGATTCAAAGACCCTCTGTGCTGGAGCATTGTTGTCCATGTCGAGCCAGTGCAGTCGACGGATTTTTGCCCTCCGGACTACATCCACATCCTGGTACAGCTCGTAGAGTTCGTGGTTATGTCTTCTCCTCCATTCGCCTTCCTCGCAGACGGGACCATATATCCGACGAAGAATTTTTCTTTCGAAGGTACCAAGAATCAGCTCTGCTGTTTTGCTTAGCGTCCAGCTTTCGGCTCCATAGAGCAAGAGTTTTGTAGAGCATGATTTTGGTCCTTCGAGGCAGGAGTTTTGAGCCCAGTTGATTTGACAAACCGAAGTAGCACCGGTTGCCACGGGCGATTCTACGACGGCTCTCCACTGTGATGTCGTTTGTGGAGTTCACGGTTGCCCCGAGGTAGACAAACTCCGCAGAATTACTCTTGTCAATCGCTGTTTTTTTGGGCCTCTTGACAGTTGAGTAACAGAGCCATCTCTCGAAGCACCTAGCCGACTTTATATAACACTCTAATCATCCCTGTCCTGCTCTATGGCGCAGAGACATGGAAGCTATTGAGAGCGGATGAAGAAGCTCTTGGTCATTTTGAGAGAAAACTCTTGCGTGCGATCTTTGGTCCTGTTTGTATTGATGGCGTCTAGAGGAGGAGATTCAACCACGAACTGTACGGGCTGTACAGCGGCATGCACCTAGTTAAGCGTCACGTAGAGCGGATTGACACCACAGCTCCGGCCCGAAGAGTCTTCGATTCCGAGCTATTGGGACAACGCAACGTCCTAGAACGAGATGGCGCACACAAGTGGAGAAGGACCTCAACCAACTTGGTGTGCACAACTGAAGGCAGCTGGCGAAAGATCGTGCTGGCTGGAGAGGCTTGTTGGTTGAGGCCAGGTCCACCCCGGACTGTAGCGCCAAACAAAGATGAAGAAGACAAACTCCTTTACTACCTCGAAATTGTAGCTGTCGACCGTGAAGTTTTGGTGTGCGACGGATCGTTTGTTGGTCGACAGCAAATGTTTCGTTTTGTCCTCTTTGACCTTGAGACCAGTTCGTTTCGCCTGTTCTTCAATCGCCGTAAAAGCCTCCACTACGGCACGTTGGGGACGCGCGACAATGTCGATGTCATATGCGTACCCCAACAGTTGGACCGACTTGTAGAAGATAGTGCCTTCCGTGTTTACAGCAGCACTATCTTCTCCAGTACCGGATTGAAGAAATCACACGACAGCGCATCTCCTGGCCGAAATCCAGTGCATGGTTCAAACGGCTCGGAAATCCTTGAGCCGAACTGCACTGTGCATCGCGTATGTGTTAGCGTGGTGCGACACAACCGGGATCCCGAATACTGCCATCGCATCGGATAGCTCCTTGCGATGAATGCTGTCGTTTGAAATGTTTGAAACTCACTGGTCTTCTCCAGGATTTGTCTTATTGTCAAGATTTGGTCTATAGTTGATTTGCCGAGCCGGAAGCCGCATTGGTACGTGCCGATTTGTGCGGTGCAAAACGGCTTTAGACGTTCACACAGTACGCTGGCAAGATCTTGTGCGTTGAGGAGGGATATACCTCTAAAGTTGTTGCAAGAGGTAAGACATACGAACCAATTATTCCAGCGTTCCATAAAGCAGACTAGGGCTTTAGTTGAAGTTTCTCGAACAGAAGCGGGTAGGTTCATTGCCGAGGAGGACTATGGCTTCTTCTTGTCCTTATTTATGACTGTGTTTGACCAGTTTCTTACACTATGACGATGGAGAACTCTTGGTAGCCTATCGAACACATCGACACCTTCGACCGTGGACCCTCAATTTTAGGAATTTTACGAAGCTCACTCATTAAATTTCTTCAAAAATATTTTTGAGAAGATCGTCTTAGACTCATTTATTAGCCCAAAATCATAATCCTCCAAAACATGGCCTAGGATTCCTAGATATTGAATCCGCACCCCAGGTAATCCGCCTGGCTACACTCGTGCCGCTGTATATTCTTCTCCACATTCCACCAAGGCAAACAGGACCAATGATTGAGCACCAAATTCTTCTCTCGAAAAGACCAAGGGCTTCTTTATCTGCTCTTGAAATTGTCAATGTCTAGGCATCATAAAGCAGAACGGGATGGTGGGTTGGGAGGAATATGGGTGCGCTGACGTCATTATGGCCACAGCTCACTTACGTTAACCAACTAGGATCCAAAGAGGAGTTCTCCTTGGAGTGTCGCTCTGTTTACCTTCCAGGTGGAGCAACATCATGTCCATCAGACGTTCCAATGTTCATACAACTGCTAGCATATGCCGGTGACATTGAAATTATTGGTTGAACGCAGGTAGGCGTAAACAAGTCGTGTGCTAGCAATGGAAAGGAAGCGTCTGAAATGCGGCAAGCGAGGACACGACGAAGTACTCACTTTAGCTGTATTTTGAAACATCACAAAACCCTCGACGGTTTGGTCAGAACAATGGTGACTGAGTAATCACTTACACCGCCCTCTGATAAATAGGAAAACTGTTTTGTCCCCAGATCACTCACAATCACTCTCACCAATTTCTTTGAGCTTTAGTTTGCCTTCCCTCGAAGTAAAAGCTAAACAAGATATTAATCAGCCCAGTCTTAGGTTATGTTAGGTAATTTGTTATGTTAGTGGTAAGAGATATCAGTCCCACCTAGGTCCGTCATACCACGTGGATTGACTTACTCCTAAACCTGGAACCAGTTGGTGATTGTGACGAAGTTCGCTGAGGTCGTTGTGTAATTAGGCCGCCAGGTGTGAATACCTACGACTAGCCTCAGCGCACTGCACGAGCATAGGAGGTGCAGTTGGGTCGCTACCATCGACTTCATCCATGCGCCTTCTGCGGATATCAATACTGCGGCCGTGTCTGCCAATTGTGCAGTGTCCTGTTATGACACCGATGACGGTGCTGTTTGCTGATCATAGTTCTGCTTAGTCAGTCGTTTGAGATTAAGTGCGGGCAATATTTCCCTTGCTTTAAGGGTGGTGGTGCCTTCTAGCCACTTGTGGTCGGTTGTCTTAATTGTGTGAGCGTTAAGAAGATGGTTGACTGCAGCGAAAGATGTGGAGCGTGGGTCTTCTCCCGATGCCAGAGAGGAGCTTAGTAAACGGCTTTGCAATTTTCCAGTAATGCAAAAAATGCTCAACCTTGTCGTTCAGAGACAGTCGGCAATTTAGGGATGCTGATTTTTAGTTCAAGATAACATAGAAGAGTCCCTCTTTTATCGTTTGATAGGTTTCTGCCCGAAAAATGCTGCAGTAGTCAGGGAGTTGCATGTTAAGAGCAGTGTTGAGGTCTTTGGAGTAGTGTCCTGCATCGTCTATCTTCGATCCGTTCGCCCAGCGTCTGATTATCAGACATACAGTCCGATCTGAGAGAGAAGCTGATCGAGACGTTTTTCTCGAAGATGGCTTTGGGAAGTAGGCAATTGGCATTCGGTATCGTTAGGAAGGATGTTGAATTCATTAAAAATAGTTGATTAAGCAATGGTGAGTGCGGAGTTCGGACCACAGTTGATGTGTTTGCTAGCTGCTATCATGCAATGACCTTTCATCCGGCATCCTCTAATCTTAATAGCTGAAGTGGTGAGAGTACACCTCCTAGTGGGGTTCCTCCATTAACACCTCCGTAGATCGCAGCATCTCACAGCTTAGAGTGAATCACACTCCCGCTGATAGATAAAAGCCACCAGAGACTTTTCGACACCGAGATTTTTAAGCACAAACGACACTGACTTGAGTTCAATTTTCTTAAAGGTGCCTTCGATGCCTGGGCATTCTAGGTTCAACCAGAATAGACTATGTCAATGACGTTGGTCTTAAGACTGAACTGAACTAAACTGAGTGACTGATCAATTTCTTGCTTCCGTTCTGACTGTCGTTGTCGATGGCGGAGGTTGCGAACGAAGATGTCTCTTGTTTCAAGCTTTCGTTCACACAGCCGAAACCCTAACACGCTGTGAAGAGAAGGATATGACGAATCAGATTAATGTTTGAGCGGCATTGAGAGGCTTGTTGAACGACTAGCTTGGTAATCAGTTCTGGCATGGGAGCTCATGGGTTGCGGTATAGGCTGTGGGCAAGGCTTATCAGACCTAGCGTGATGTGGTGTCTGCCGTTTTCAGAAAACCCATATTCAGCTTAGCAAGTACTGTCGTGAAATGTGCTTCCACTCGAGGCAATTCAAGTCTAAACTACGGCTTACACCAAGACGACAGTCGACCTTCGCTTCTGAAGCCTTCCTCTCCATCATTAGAAGCACAAGCTGTCTTCATTTTTTTTTGGATACGCCAGTGGATGTGTTTGTCTGCGAAAGATCGGAGCATCCAGTGCTACTAGCATGCGCGATTCGCAATCCCGAAGTAATCGACGTCAGAACTGCGTCTTCGTACCAATCCACAACCAGACCTCTTCAACCACTCTCTCAGTACTGCCTTTAGCTGTTACTTCACGGGACTGTTTAGCAGTTATTCTCTGCCGCCAGAAGATGGCCAGAAGATGCCCTCCGGAGTTTGCCATGCACACAAATGACGTCATTCAGTATTGCTCCGATTCCGCCATGTAACTGGCTATCTCTGGACTCTGGACTTGCCAAAGAAGTCCTTTCCGCAAAGCCTCTACGGAGGAACATCTCGTGCTCCGCATATTCTTCCATACTTGGACATTCCGGGCAGTAAGGTCAGTTGTCGTGGGCGCAATTGAATAAGTGCCCAGGCATAGGCGCGTAAGGTAGTAAGGTGTAGTCTGGTTCCTAGGTATGAGATTGTGGGTTCATCTTCCTTTCGTGGAGTTGTCTTGCCACAGCGCTACTGATCCAGCTCTTTCCTGGGATGGCGCACTTTCTCTTGACGGTCTACGGTTCGCCGAACAGCCATCCTTTGATAGATTCTTACTATCTTGATTCTTACGTCTTGATAAAATGCCAACAAATCCATATATTGATACAATTTTCATTTCAGCAACTAGTAATCAAAGACCACGAATGCTCCATGCCCTAAAGAAGGGCGCATCAGCACTCAAGGCATCGATACCAAAAATCAAAGACGTCAACATCATTGACAAGTACTCCCGCATGGTGTTCCCGGTGAGCTTCTTAGCCTTCAACCTTGGCTACTGGCTCTTCTACATCCTGGAATGATAGCAGTTGACCACACTTCACGCAAAGTAGCTCAGTGGTGTGTAGTGTTATAGAAAACCTTTCAAACAAAAAAAAAAAACATGAATCAAAATCAAACCAAGATCCTCCCCCGCAGCAGAGGAGAAGCAAACGAACCAAAAGAGAACCAAACCCGAATCAAAAAAAAAAAGAAAACAGAAAGCATTTGAAAATCAAAAACCAACTAACTAACATTCGGAACGAAACAAAAAACAAGAATTGAACAAGAACAAATTTAAAAACGACTGTGACACAAAAATCGAATTAAACTTCATATCAGCGACCAAAGTACACGACAAAACCGATCGAGAAATCAAAATTTGAACCAAACTACACGACGAACGTGCAAAAACAAGAAAAGAAACGAAATCAAAAATTTGCAAAAAATAAGAAAATTTAACAAACTTTATGCCAAAATTAGAATTAATTGAAATTAATAAATAAACTAGAACAAATTTTGTATAAATCCAACTAAAAACTACTAGATACAAAAATGAATAAGACCCCTAAGGCATTGTTTTAACTCGCTGTTAGAGTCTACATGAATAATTGTTGAAAATATATAGAATTAAAATTAAATCTAGAAAAAAAATATTAATTATGAACAAATTCAAAAAAAAAAGAAAACACACAAAAATTGGTAGCAATAAACAATTTGAATAGACGTCTTTAATTGCTTTAAGATTATCCTCATCTCCAGCCATTGGTTCTGGGACTTAGCTTAAGTATTGCTGACAAATTCCTTTTTTCTTTTTTTTCCTTTTTTTTGTTCAGAATTTGATGAAAAATGGAGAAAAAAAATAAAACCATGTCAAATTAAGTGCGAATTTCATGATTTCCGACTTTCAAGACTCATTTTTATAGAAAAAAAAAGAAAAAAACGAAAGGTTTTAAGATTAATTAATTTTCTAGCGACCATATAGTGCGAAGAAAACTTATCAAAAAAAAGCAAAAAAAAAAAAAAAAGAAATAGTTTAACAAACTTAATTGATTGATTGTTGAGACAAAAATTGTTTTAGGAACAACTAAGTGAAAAATCAATAAAAAGTGAATTCAAATAATTTAAGCGTCCTGAGCATTTTCTTTCAAATTTTCAAACTGTGCGAGCTTCTTCATCATGTTTCTGTCACATCTCACAGTCTTCCGCTACAGCACGAGGTGCCCTACCCAAAGAATCCACACAGCCATCAACTGCTCATTGACGCAACGCATGCGTCATTCAGGTGGGCAAACGTCGACTATGACCACTTCGTATTAGCATCACGATTAAACGAGCCATTGTCAGAAAGCTGCACCAAGCAACAGGAGCTCTAGCATTGGACGCCGAAAGATTGTCAGAGCTTACGACTCTCTGGTATGGCTACGTCGAACGCCAACGAAATGTGGTTGCGCTGCCGGAAATCAATTAAGGCTAGCTACCAACCCCGACAAGAAACCCGTGATGTTAGCGAGTGTGAGCAAAAGACACGTGTAACGACGCACAGTGTGCTATTTTGTGAATCTAGCGGAACTTAATTCAAAAATCAAAGTCGTCCGAATGACAAAGGTTTCATGGAAACGGTATTTACCGCTGTGTGACACTGCAAACAGCAACCATTTTTGAGCAAGAGAAATGTAAAACATTAGTTGCATTATGTGTCTCAAATTCACCGTGTTCGTGTGAAGTTCCAATTTCTTGCCTGTTATCTAAGGAATCTTTTTGGTAAGTGTGAACCTTGTACGACCTCAGCAAATGGTAGTAATTACCGATTGGCTTGAAGGCCTTAGAATTTTTTTTTGTATTCTAACTTTGTGCAGAGTTTTCAAAATGTGTCGGCGTGTTGTTATTATCTTCCCCGTACTATATACCTCCAGAATCCGTTGAGACATGTTGCGCTCAGCTGCGCACCCCATACAATTTTTTTTTATGAGTTAACATCGCTCAAATAATTAACGATTATTTGTCTGTGTACCAATACAACTCTGCTGCTCTAAAGAAGAAAAATGTACAACTTTGGGATTTCTCCCTTGCATTCCCTTGGATTCGATCGTTTGAATGTCTATTACACATTTCTTACAAGTTAGACATTAAGAAATGGCAAGCAAGATCACAGGAAGAAAGAAGTTTAGTTGCGAACAAGAAAGCCATATTCAAAGACGATTTCCGGATGAAATGGGACTGCTAGTTGACAAGCCAAAGCAAGTAGCAGGTAATACGAATGATGGTAACACAGCGCGAACATTGTTTTAGAAATTGAGATGAGTGCGGATATAACATGCATCAGCATTGATCTGATCTACCATTTCCGAATTTTACTAGAAGTACGAGGGGCGTTCAATATATTCTCGGTATCGGTTGCATATATAAATTGACTTATTTGTCAAGTAATACTATTATTTTAGTGCATTCATGTAAGATTTCATATAAATATGATTATTAATTCGCGTTTTATCTCTAGTTAAACAGAATCATAATGGCAACTGAGACGATGATGGTGAAAATTGAGCATCGCGCTGTAATTAAACTTCTCACTAAGCAAGGAAAAAGTCAAAAAACTATTCATGAAGAGATGGTGGCTGTTTACCAGGGTTCCGCACCTTCATTATCGACTGTGCAAAAGTGGTCAAGTGCGTTCAAGAGAGGCAGAGAGAGCATTGAAGACGACCCCCGCTCCGGCGCCCTGGCTACTGCTTGTACGGGAGAAAGCATCAAAGAAGTCGAAAAACTTGTTCTTGAGGATGCCCGAATAAAGGTGAAAATGATGGCAGAGATCACCAGGCTTTCAATTGGTACCATTCACACCATTCTTCATGACCATTGTAATGACCCGTGGTCTATCTAAATCAAATCCTCCAGAGTTGAATAACCAAAATCTTTATTTGTGTATTCTCTCAAAATATTAATTGACACAATGTCCCACGTGTTTCTGCCTACTCTGTTACTCATAGACTGACTCAATGCAAGTGCGTGAACCTGCAGCTGGCTGGTCATTATCGGGAGACATAGATCTCCACAACCATCTTAACCTTTCAAAGGTCAGCGCAATGTGGGTGCCACGAATGCTTACAGCGCCTCAGGAAAAAGTGAAAATCGCATGCTGTAGAGAGCTTTTGGAGATGTGTAGTGAGAACGCGGACGGTGTTATGGATCAAATTGTTACTGGTGACGAAACATGGGTCCACCACTATGACCCTCAAAGCAAACAAGAGTCCATGCAGTGGCATTCAAAAGGAACAGACCCCCCGAAGAAGTTCAAAGTCACTCCGTCTGCCGGGAAGCTCATGGCCACAGTTTTTTGGGACTCAAAGGGAATCTTGCTCATTGAGTACAAAAAAAAAGGTGAAACCATCAACGCCACATCCTACGCTTCCACTTTGCATAATTTGCGGGAGGAAATTAAAAAGAAAAGACGGGGTAAACAGCGCAGCGGGTGTGTTGCTTCTTCATGACAACGGCGCCTGTTCACACGGCGCGACTTTCCAAGGCTGCTGCGCGAGATTGTGGTTTCGACGAAATCCAACACCCACCCTATAGTCCAGACCTTGCCCCTAGTGATTATTTGCTGTTTCCGGATTTGAAAAAGTGTCTTCGTGGAAAAAGATTTTCGGATGATGAAGCACTCAAGTCGGCAATAAATGGGTATTTTGTTTAACTAGAGATAAAACGCGAATTAATAATCATATTTATATGAAATTTTACATGGATGCACTAAAATAATAGTATTACTTGACAAATGAGTAAATTTATATATACAACCACAGCTTCACCCCGACACTGAGAATATATTGAACGCCCCTCGTAATATCGAGTGAATATGAAATTAATGCAGACAAGTTTGCAAGCTATGCCAATGAAACAAGAAACATATATCTAGCGCACTACGCATGGTACCACATGCCTGCAAGCATACATAAACTTCTGATACATTCAAAAGAGATAACTCAAGCCCGCATACTGCCACTTGGTCAATTGTCCGAGGAAGTTCAAGAAGCGAGCAATAAGGAATCGATTTCGAGAGCATTTTAGCCGGAAATCTTCCAGAAAAAATACGAATAGAGGTGTATTAAACAGGTTTTTAATATCATCAGATCCATATTTTTCGATTCGATTCCTAGTACATTCCTAGTACAGCGCCCCATCGAAAAAGGAACCCACTACCTCAAGAATGTATAGCTCTATTAAAGGCGCCCGAAGTACAAGTACCACCACCTAGTCGCAGTTCCGATAAAGACGATGATGAGAGCGACTAACTTCAAGTCAACAAAAATGGCCTATAATGTGTTAGTTTCATCAAAATATCTTGGGACTTATTTGAGATAATGGGCTAGAGTAAAAGAAGTGATTTTTCTGAACACTTTGGTGAAAATTTAACAAAATCGGTTCAGTGGTCTTTTAGTTTGTAGACGTTTGTATCCAAGAGGTTTATGGAGGATGGATAGCGTGGGCTATACGCCCCCTATCGGTGACCACCTATAGCTATTTGTTTTGAAAAACTTGATAGAATTACTTCTTTTCCTTCACCGAATAGGAAAATCCATAGTTTAGCTATACCAAGCGCAACAGGAATAAAGTTCCGCTAGATGTCGAAAACAACACACTGTGCGACGCCGACCAAGCAAACCAAAATGAGAACGAGAACGAGAACGAGAACGAGAACGAGAACGAGAACGAGAACGAGAACGAGAACGAGAACGAGAACGAGAACGAGAACGAGAACGAGAACGAGAACGAGAACGAGAACGAGAACGAGAACGAGAACGAGAACGAGAACGAGAACGAGAACGAGAACGAGAACGAGAACGAGAACGAGAACGAGAACGAGAACGAGAACGAGAACGAGAACGAGAACGAGAACGAGAACGAGAACGAGAACGAGAACGAGAACGAGAACGAGAACGAGAGTCCAAAGGTCCAAGTGGTCCTACCTATTACATCTGTACACCTTTGATGTTCTACACCTTTGATGTTCTCTAGCGTCTGTTAATCGAATCAGACGTATTTGGAATGCATTCCCCGACATCGAAATTTTCACCCAAAAAAGACGACAGTCATTTTGAGGTTTTTTCTAGTTCATCTTCGAACTATGCAAATCGTACGCAAAGGCGCGTCTTGTGACTTACGGCTCACAATGCCGCTACGGGAAAATGTGATGCAAATCGATTTGAGAACATCGTTACGAACATCCTCAATTTCCCGTGACTCACTCCGGGCAGATGTATGATTCAGCCGCCCAAAGTAAACCCGGAAGCAGTGAATCTGCTTGTAGTCGTTAGAAAATTATGAGTTCCACGGACAGTTGGTTACTCATTCAAACATCTCTCACAGCGTGCCACGTAGCTCCCAACAGAATAGCAGCCCAATAATCATCTCTCTCAAATCTGCTTACTCACTCGTTGATACTCCATTTCATTGATAAAACCCCCACGAAAGGAATAAGTATGTATTCCTATTGATTGCCTCCTCCGTCTCGGCTGCCATTCATCTGCCGCCACCGCCCATCATCATCCATCCGTCGGGATCTCCGCTAGCAACATGGACAGTATACAGTTTCTCTCGAAAATCCTTCGAGGAATCGCTTGTCCTTCTCTCGCTGTCGCTCTCTGTCTCTCATGGACACGCGGAAAGTAACCCGAGAAGAAGAAAGTGTCCTCAGCTTGAAGCTTTATCCTGTATAGACATTTTTCTAATGGAACAACCCGCAACCTACTCCTTTTCTTTCCTACTCGTCTCGTGCACAGTGCGTGTGGAGCTTTGCACGTGGGTGCGATGCGAATAAAGCCCCACCGTGAGTGGGCGGCGAAGAGCTGAGAAAAGAGAGAGAGAGAGAGAGAGAGAGAGAGACTGAGAGCGAAAAATAATCAAGTCAACAGATGGAAACATCGCAGTTTGCCACCCGAAAATAGACAAAACTGGATAAGTGCCTACAACAACAAGTCGCCCACACACACGCCTCGGCGACTCTCCCACACGCAGGCACACGCGCGCTATGCCCAGGCACAGGGTGTGGGATCCCCGATGGGATAGAGCCTGCAAGGCTGAAACTACGTGGAGTTTGGGCTAAAATTAGACGAAGCCAGACGAACTCCTTAATGAATCAATTAACGCATCAAAAGGATGCTCTTGACGATGGCGCCTGGCTAGGTGACGTGCGAGTGAGAAAAAAATGTTGCGTATACGTCCGAGTCTCCGAGGAGCAGGAGACACCACCTCACCCACACACGGGCAGTCGACTGCCTCCCTTCGTCCGATGAATGGAGGATGCTGCGGTGCCGGCGGAGGTAATCGGTGGAGTTGACGACGACGACGACGACAACGATGATGATGATGATGCTGGCGATGAGAAGGACGTGTGCGGTGTGCCGAAGGAACCGTTTAAGCTCCTCACGCGATCTCTCTTTCGCTCTCTCAGACAAGCACTTGACTCTCTTAACTGCTGGCTCGTTACTTTTCTCTGAATGAAAATGAAAACGAAAACGAGACAATGGCAACGGAAACGGGGAGAAAAACGAAGCAGAATGAATACTCCCTCCCATTGTGGGCGCAGGCTGCTGTACCACTTGACGAGCATGAATGGAATGGTTGCAAGTGGGGGCGGCAGCGTGCGTGCGTCTGTGCCTGTGCATGTGGCCGTGTGTGAGTGCTCGCTCTCAATGAGGAAGCGACGTTTTTTTTTTTTTTTTTGTCGAAACTCATTTGTGCGGAATTGTTGTGAGACGAAGAAGAAGGAAAAATGAAATTTTATTTCATTTAGTGAGGAGCACAACAAAAGAATGCCCCGCACGCACGCAGTGGCAGCACATACCAGCCAGGCCGGGAGGGGGGGGGGGAGGGAGTGAAGCAGCAAAAGAATGTATGTAGGTCAGAAAATGGTGCACCACTGTGAGTCCTTTCATCCTTTGGCGCTGCGCTGCTTGACTCTAATGATGTAGTGCTTGTTTGAATGCAGATTCATTTACCCCCCCCTCTCCCTCCCGCCATCCTCTCCACTCCCCACGGGACAAGGAAAACGTAATTGGAATGGATAGCGACGGATTCAAGAGGGGTTTTGATAATTAAACCAGAAAGAATGGTTCGGGAAGGGTGAAGGGTGGTAGGCGCAGTTGTTCACAACCACTACCAGCAAAGTGGCTGATTGACGAAAAGAAGAGTTTGATTTTTACAGCCTTCATCTGGACAATGATGGAAATTGAGGTCTTGAGGAAGAGACGCTTGACGACCTGGGACGCTACAGGATACGATGGCGCAAGGAGAGAGGCACCTCATTCAACTTATCGTCCAAGACTCGAGCAAGAGGTCTGTGAGTCAATTAGAATCTCATTGTCCTCTTGACAATGCTGATGATTTACTTACTTCTCAGGCCGACGACCCATGGAGGAGCCGAGTCGGAGCTTACTTAGCGAAACCAAGCTGTCTGGTATCCACGATAACATACCAGAGATTCGATCAAAGCAGAGGCTCTAATTCGGAGAACAAAGAGGGTCTGGAGCATGGACTGGAGATGGACTACATTCACATCTTGGCGCAGTTCGTAGAGTTCGCGTTTCCTCCATCCTCTGTTGTTTTGCTTATCGTTCGACTTCGCCTCCGTATAGCAGGCACGGTATAATTTTGTAGAGCTGAAATTTGGTCCCTCGAGCCGGATACCGTGTCGACAAACCGAAGTAGCAAAGGTTTTCAAGGGCTTTCCTTTGTCGGATGTAACAGACTGATCGGTAAATGCGTTCCATAAATACCTCGCAATTGTAGCTGTGCTGTCGATTAAGATGTATTGCGTATTGCCGCGATGATTTGTCCAGCTTCTTCACCTGTTCTCCTGTAAAGGCATCTACCACGCAAGTTGGAGCCACATCTGACACCAGTCTGACAAGAGCGAAACAGAAATAAAGCAATCGCTGTAAGCTTCCAACAGACTTTATTAATTTACACCTCGTGTGTCAGCAGTTGCAAAAATTACGAGGAAAACGCAAGAGATGCACCGCTTTCTTCAAAATCGGGACGATCCGGTTCTCGAGAGGTAAAATGTGGTTTTATCTTTTTGTTGCTTTTTTTGTTTACTTTTGTTGCTTTGAAGTGATGCCAAGTTTACTTTTCGTTACACTGCGCCGTCCTTAAAACACCGCCACCCCGACCGATGCACAATCTTCCTTATAAGGAGCAAGGCGGTTAATGTGTACCACTCGTCTCTTTCTTGTACTGATGCCCTATATGAGATACTTAAGATCGGTCATCCTTTTCTGGATCATCAAAGACAGACTGCTTAGGACATAGTCCCAATTTTCGCTGCGGGTTATATAGCCAGACTTTATCTGCTGTAAGAAACGAAACGGGCTTAGAGCGTAAATCGTACCTGTTCTTCGTTACTTCGGCAGGTGGTCTCAAGTTTTCTCGTGCTACTTTATTCACTGAGAACATTTTGTGATGCAAGTTGCTCATGAATTGCGTAACTGTTTGCTGCTGTCGAGTTTTTCTCGAATTTCTCTTAAAAGATTCAGCACAGCAGGCGTAAGCTTTGTAAATTCATGTAGCGAGGAACGATACGTGTTGCGATGCCACCAGCTCTAATTTTTGGTCCGGAAGTGCAAAAGGCTTCAGTCAGTATGCCTCTCCAACCACCACGGTATTGAGCGAGGTGCTTGCAGTTTCGTACACCCAGTTTATTGAGGTCCCTTTCCAGCAGCGTACGACATCGGCGCCCATGTCTTCCTCTACCACTTTGTCCCTCGGGGTTGAACTCGAAGACTTTCCGAGCCGATGCGTTGATGTCCATTCGCTCTACATGACCTAGCCATCTGAGGCGAGACATTCGAATTCGTTTGACTACGTCGATGTCATTGTGCATCTCTTCGTTCAATCTTCTCGTCCAAACTTCTGCGTATACAGGACCGATTTTAATTCGAAGCATTTTCTTTCGAATCGACCGATCATCTCTCCGTTCACTTTAGTCAGTGGCCATGCTTCGACGCCATACAGCTGGACTGAAACTAGCAAGGTCTTGGTCCATCGAGAGCAGGCTTTATTCCTCAGTTGCCTTCCAAGAACACACAGCGATTCGCAAGGTGGGTCCTTCGATTTATCAACGCGGCGTTGTCATTGTCTGTGTTCACTTTGTAGCCTAGGTAGACAAAGTCTTTCAGTATATCAAAGTAGACGTCGATGTTGGTGGACCTTTCTTGAAGACAGCGTATACTCTGCCTTACCGTCATTCACCGTGAGGCCCATTTAAGCAGCTTTCTTTTCGATGATCATATACGCCACACTGACGGCCCGCTGTGTTCTTCCGATTATGTCAATGTTATTGGCATCTGCGAGCAGTGGTACAGATTTGTGGAAGTGGCTCTGGTCTTGACGTTGGAGTTAGGCACGATCTTCTCGAGAATGCTGTTAAAATGACTCGCATGATAGTGCGTCACCTTGTCTCTATTCAGTTTTTGACATCAAAGGCCCTTGTTTTATTTCTCCATCACCTGGGTAACCGCTGGACTGATTTTGTAGAAGGACTGCCTTGGAAGGTTGGGATTGAGAAGTAGATTTGGATTTGAGCTCCGGCGGGGGTACTTGGACGAATGGACAAGGTTGGACGGACAAGGAAGTGTGAGAATATTTTTCTACACTGGTAAACACTTTTGAGCATTGGCAGTGACTCGAAAGAGGCGGAAGCCATGAACTATGAAAGACGTTCGCATCGGGGATTGAACCCACACCTTCTGCTGTAGGAGTTGACATGCCTACCTTCTACGGCACGGCGACCATTTCTTCTTTCTTTATTTGGAGCAAGAGTCCGGGCTGGACCTGAAACTCAGATAAGATGGCTCTCCAACCAGAGCGATCTCTAGCTAGCTGTGTCCAGTTTCGTACACCTAGCTGGTTGAGGTCCTTCTCCACCTATGCCCTCGCCCTCGCCACTAGTTTGCACTAATTTGTTCGTTTCGATGCCTGTTTTTGATAAAACGAGGTTAGAAGACTTTTCCGCAGGCGATTAGCCTGCACACCAAGCAAGCTCAAGAAGAAAGGAGGGCTCGATGGAATAATTGACTACAGGAACGAGGCTGAAATATCGTGGAAGAAAGTACATACCAAGCAGCAGGATAGAACATGACAAGTACGGAAAGGGGGACAAGTTAAGCCACGCAATAGTTTCAGGACACTGGCCACTATCCAGTAACTGTGGATGTGGATGCATAGACAATAGCCCAAGAAGTACTCGCTCTGCTGAGTAAAGAATGACCGCCAACTCACCCGCGAGGTAATACCTGACGCCTGTTCCGCAAGGACAATGATGAGTGCTGAGGCGACGAAGATTCATTAGAAGACCACTCCTAATTCGTGGCATGTGTCAAAATCATCGTTAAGCGACTAACCGAATGACTTGCCACCACGTCTTATTCTCTTCGAGTGAGACTTATACAAGCTGGCCCGATGAGCAACCTTAGGCAACAGCTGGTTCATGGACTGGAACTGGGGTTCAAGCGAGACGGCACTTCATGCCATTCAACACGCGAATCGATGATCTAACTGGGAGTTGAGTTCGATCTTTCTGACCCGAGAATTGGACGACTAGATCGTCTGTCGACACACAATCGCTCAATAAGCCAGAGTCAATTGCAGCCTTGGAAGATACCACAGAAATTTTGCTCGAAAAAGTGACTTAAAATTGGACACTCCGCATAAAAAACTCAACAACTTTGTTCACAGATTAGTAGCCTTGATACTTAAAATGTTTTTGGAAACTCCAGTCATTTGAAAATGGCGCCCAACATTGGATTCGGCAGTAGACTTCAAATTTGGGTATAAAACATTGATCCCAGATAGAGATGACTGGCGTCGGGTAACTTGCCACCCTGGCAGTATAGACAAACGGTTCAAAGCCGGATGAAGGAAACAGGCTGGAAGTGTCGCCGGATGTCCTTCTCCTGTCCCTTTGACTATAGTGTATTGCAAGGCGGGTTATCTATCGCTATATGCATAGACAATGAATCAAGTCAATCAAGTCGCATGAGATCATATAAGCGATGTTTAGGAAACTTACCCCTCAGTAATTGGCTCAGTTCAAGGGGTCTCATTTTGTATGGATCGGGGAAACTATACTGAGGTTCGACATGTGCTTGGCATGATTTTCTTGCACCATATCTTACAGATGAGTTGGTGCATGTACCCTACCATCTCATCTCCAGATGCTTTAAGGAGTTCTTCAGGCCCGTCTGCACCAGCAGCGCTGTTAGACTTTGGTCTCGATATCGCTATCTTGACGTCGTGTAGGTTGGGGGTACGGAATTCTCTTCTATCATCGTCCACTGTGTGGAGTGGAACATTCTGCCTGACAGCGGTATTGGTGTCTTCCACGCCGTTTAACAGTCTACAGAAGTGATCTTTCCAGATTCTCAGTATCGACTGCGACTCTGTTACTAGTTATCTCTGTTCGTCCCAACAGGCTTCTGTCCGAAGTTTATGCCCATTGGTAGAACTTTCGGCCATCATTTCTGCCGTAACACCTTTACATTTCTTAGATCACGCGCTTCTAATGCTCTTTCTTTTTCTTTTTAGAAGCCGGTGCTCTTCCCTTTTTTAAGTTCGCAGAGTTCACGAACCGATCTCGGCCTTCTGTCCGTCGCCTTATATCGATGTTGACTGCTCGAAACGCTCGGACATCGAGAATACTGGTATCGGAGTGTCTGACGTCGATGGCAACGTGTTATTACAATGTATCCAACTAGGATCTAAGTTAATCACTTTAACCTAACACACCACAAAATTAAAAGATTTTCGAAAAATTCACTTATTTGTAGTGGCGCCCAACACTGGATCTACATAGGCAAAGATGCTACAAGCAATGGAATGCTCATAGATCTCGCCGTTATGTCCCGATCTTGTCCATTCATTTTCCACCCAGGATCATATGTCCGACACAGTTTTCTACGTTCGAAGGCACCAAAATACAGTTCTGGATCGATTACTCTAGCCAGCTCCGGTTTTCTTCTATTACATTTTGAGGTCTTCCGGTGCCGTTACATACGACTGACTGTGTACTTAACGAATACGATACTTAACGAAACTTAACGAAACTCAACGAAACTTAACGAAACTCAACGAAACTTAACGAAACTGAACTTAACGAACTGTTCTCTCGAAATGACTTAAATTGCCTTACAAATACATTTTATTGAAAAAAAGCAAAAACAATTCGGTTCTGGTTTTCTACTCCAGCCAGCTCCGGCTTTCGTCTTGGACTTGCTGGCAGTTGTGCACTGAATTATTTTTGATTCCTCCAGTGGAGAAGTTCAGGCCGAAATTTCTACATCAGAAGCCGTAACCGAAGTATCAACGGTTGCCAAGGGCTACTCTACTTCGGAGGCCCACTAAGATGTCAGTGGAATTCACGCTCGGATTGGGGCAGATAAGTTCCTTAACTACTTCAAGAGTGTAGCTGTCCGTCGTGACGTATCGTCATGAGTCGATTACTGCTCGACATCATGGATTACATTTTACTTAAACCTAAGAACAGTCTGTTATACAATTTGAAAAAATGAGTCAAAATTTGGTGGAAAATGAAGTAGCGCTCCTGAGCTTAAGAAATATGCTCACAAGGATACGATGAAGTCATCCATTCATCAAAGTGATTTGAGCTGTTTTTTGAGAGTCATCGTCGGTGTCTTCATGGACTGCAGTATGTATTTGCCCGTGCTGCCACTCTATGGGAACGAAATCCGTATCTTGGAGCTGTAGAAGGGTAGACAGACTGATTCTGCGAATCGGACAATCAAAGGATTGACGTCTGTAGTGAAGCCACCCACATCAAGTATTTCTTCGTTCCCAGAAGCCTTTGAAAAGAAGCTTGTCTCGGGTGCATTTATCAAGCTTGCAACACTTTTTCAAGAATCACTCAAAGCCAACACAATTGGATTACCAAGGAATTCTGCCAAAAATAGCTCACAAAACGTTGTCCCGCTGCAGTCACGTCCATTGTGCATCGCCAAGTGTCAACTGCAACACAATTTGAGTACACAGCATAAAAACCGCAACGAGGCTCGGAAACATACAGCGAATGAGTGATGGAGACACGAATAATTTCGACTCCTTGTGCCTCATCATCCAGAGACGACAAAACTCTCCACTATACAAGCACAAGTGTGCAGGGATACATCGTTGTCGTGATGAATAATCTACGTTCCCCACCTACATCCCCCCCCCCCCTCCCCCTCTAGATAGAAGAGCAATGCTACGCGAAAACGCGTAGGTGTCCATCCATGTCCTGCATCCACCTAAGACCTGCGCAAAAGCTCTTCTCTTCTCTGCGAAGAGCACACCAACATCCAGCATCCGTACATCTCAGCAAGCAAAAGCTCACCGAACTCAAACAACACAAATTTTTGCCTGTATAACATTGAAAAATTTTTAGTCGTTCATACGAGTCCTTGCTGTGAATACACACGAAAATCAAAAATCCAAAAAAAAAAACTCTACACATCCTTTTCAAAGAAAATAGAAAAAATGAAAAAGTTTATAAGTTAATTTTTTTCGATTTCAATTCATTGGAGTTCGTTATCAGAAAACTGTGAAGTGTTTCATTTAAATCAAAAAAAAGGATTCGTGTGACGATACCCTCCCACCCGTGAAAAAAATCACATACACACACACTCCCACACACCCACACACAAAGTAACACAGTCGCAGAGACCAGATCTCGGTGGAAAATTATATAAAACCAAGGCAAACAGCTGCTCTCATCCTGTGAGCTGTACCAAAAATTTATCAGTATCCCTCGGCCATCATGCACCCCAGTGAAGTGAACTAAGAACAAAAAAGAAAAACCGAAACAAAAAATTTGAAAAACGAAAAAGTACAAATTTGAGTCCTCTTCAAGCAACACACACCCAGTTTGCTGAAAGGACTTCTTCCCTGAAACTCACTCCGAACTCCGAACTCCGAACGCCGAACTTCGAAATTGTGTGTTCCTCTGCAATTTTTTTTTCTTATTTTTCTGTGCGATCCTTGCGTGGGCTTTGTGAATTTTTGTGAAAAAAAAAAAAATAAAATATCGAAAACGAAACGACAGTGCATCGACGAGAGATAGAGAAAATATCGAATCAAGTGCGAGTGGGTAGTGAAGAAAAAATGCATACGAATTGGCAGTCCGCAGCAGACAACGCTCGAGTACTATGAAACGAGGATACAAGAGAAGACGAAACGGGACATCGTCGCGTCATTGCCTTGGCTAGTTCGTTCATCGAAAATTTCATCTAATTCGGAGATTTTTTTTTTTTTCTTGTTTTTTTTGCGAAAAACACAAAGACTCGAAACGCAAGACCTTAAGACTCAAAAGCGAGCTTCTCAACAATCTAATTCACACGCACACACCCAAGCACACTGAAGGGAAGGACTCTTGTAACTGATTTTCCTCTTCAATGCAACAACAATAAGCCGTAAAGAAGACAACGACTACAACAAGGCAAGATCCTTAGCCAAACCCAAAAAAAAAAAAAGAAAAGAAAAAACAACAAAAAAAAAAAAGAAAGTAAAGTAATTGCGCAGTGATTTGCCTCGAGGACATTCATACCTCGGTATACTAAGGATACACACTCTTTTCAGTGTTTTTCTGTGTTTTTTTTTCTCGTTCTGTGTGTCTTGTTCTCTTGTGTTGTTGTTGTTGAATCTTCCACCCACTCTCATCCAGTCAGCGATTCGTTTTTGTGATATTTTCTTTTCGGGCACCGCTGCTGCTGCTGCTGCTGCTGCTCGGGCAATTCGAGGAAACAGGACCTTAGACGGACAAACATCATGTATGGCTGTGTGGTCATATTCGCTGGACTTGGTAAGTTGTTGACTTTGTTGCAAGAACCCTTCTCAGTAGCAATATCAAGGATGGACCACCTGTTTGGAACGCGGAGAGTGAGAGCGAGAGCGCTGAGGTTGACTGGTGGCCGCGACGTGTCAAGGAGTGTCAATCTGTCAAGTGGGTAGACTTTGTTCGGCGCAAACATAATTTTTTTTCCATTTCCATTTATTTTTTAACAAACACTGCCTACACACACCTACGTGAAGAAAATTAGATTTTCCTTATTTTCTCGGCGAGAAGATGATGGCGTTCGTGAATTGTTGTTGTCATTCTGTGTATTCAGTGACACTCATTGTGTGCCAGTGCCAGTACCAGTAACGCCCATGCAATCCTGGATGGCGTCGCCTCTGTATCTCCATCTGTGAGCGTACATATGTGCGTGTGAGTGTGAGCTTGTGCCGTAGGAGGCCTCCTGGAAGTTTGAGTGAGCTTTTCTTTTTCGGGGCGAAAAACATTTTCTCTATCCGACCAAATGTGACCGACAGATGGAGACAGCCAGAGAGAGATACGTGGGAGTATGAATCCTTCTTCAAAGGAGAAGGATAAACTGGCCGACGAAGAACAAGGAGAAAAAGAAGAGGAAGAAGAACTAATTTATGTCCCCTGGGTGCACTTGTACCGAGAGAAAGGATTATCTGCGTCTTGACCAGCAAATGGTGTCGAGCTTGCCTTGAATTGTGTTCAATGTGTGAATGGCGTGCGACTGCAATATGGTGGAGGACATGTTTGCCCGTCTGCATTCCCCCTTCAAACCACACTCGGTTTCCAGGAACACACCACTTCTTGGATGTGGTCAAGCTGTGTCTGCGTCTTCTCCTTTCATTGATTCTAGATATTATTGACGAGCCAAAGACCAGGTGTGAGGGTGACTCGAGGTGTACAAATTGTGATGAGCGAAAAGAGAGCTCCTCGAGCTCCTGCATAGACTTGAGGCTGCAACTCAACAGAAGGTGGCCTTGTTTGATGTTCCTCTGCCCAGTGTTTCCCTCGACATTTAAGGGATTTTCAGCAAAAAAACGTGGTGTGAGATACAAAATCTCAGTCGGAAAGGCCGCGGCGGTCGTTTGAACTATTCTTCTTTCTACGCGCAGTGCCATTGCTGGGACTTTCAACTAAGCCAAGAAATTCGTTGAAATGTCACATACAGTGTGGATATTGAACATTTCCCATCGGGGGCTAATGATTTCAATCTTCTCGTCTATCGAATGGTTCCCGTCATAGAGTCAGAATTCAGAAATGATCCAACTTCTCCATGGTTCATGTTGTATTCGAAACGGGTACGGCTTAAAAATTTTACCAAAAGTAAAGTAAACTTTAGCTTCTGTCCAACCTAACAAAGAGTCCATATTACAAGTGTCCATAGTGTCCATATTACATTTTGAGGTCTAAAAAAAAATTCCGGTGCTGCCTAGCCTGTGTACTTAACGAATACGACCCTTAAAGAAACTTAACGAAACTCGACGAAACTTAACGAAACTTAACGAAACTGACCGAATGTATTTTGGTCATATTATATTACATCGCTGTTCTTGCGAAACGATTTAAGTCGCCTTACATGTATTATGTGTGGTCCATTCGTTCGGCAGATGACAGATAAAATATTGAAGACACCTGCGAACAGACTAGCTTTATATTCCATGACTGCCACCGCAGTGTTTCTCGAAGCACTCCCATGACTGCTGGAATGTAGAACCAATCTCAAAAGCGGTCAAATAAAAACATTGTCACGAAGGAGCATCGTTAACCGAATGGTCACCAAAAATGCAGAACTTGACTTTGGGTTGCGCTTTAAATCTTCCCCGGATAAAGATCTGTCACAGTTGAACAAAGAAGTAGACATACTTTCTTGTTTCTTGCGCCGCTGTACTCAAGTCAACAAGCATCGTCGTTGGAGAAGAGAAAGCAGACTCCACAGCTTGGTACCATCTTTCAGCCATCAGCGTTGTTGTCGCTGAGTTACTTAGGTATACTGCCACCCACTCAGAATTGGTGGCGTGCAGCTGTCAATGAATTCCTTGGAAATGAAAAAACGAAAGTTTTTATTCGCTTTCTAGAATTATTTGTACCATTGGTACACACAAGCAGGGCTCGCCGGTTTAGACGTACCACCAGATTAGTTGACTCTCAAGGCACTTCTTGCAGCAGACACCTGCGCAGTGGGGGTACATTGGGCGAAAGGGGAGTATTAATCCAAGCCAGCTGTTGAAGACGTCCTTGCTGTCTTCATCACTCTCAGACTGGCTTGAAAGCAATCTTGACGATGTCGAGGAGCCTCTATCCTCCTATATCCTATAGCCAAAGCTTCTAAGCGTGTGTAATGCCCCAAATACACAACACAGACATATGACCGCAGGCCTAGTCTGTGCAGACATATTTTCACAGCCGACAAGAATATACACGAATATATGCGCAGATATGGCGGGCCGAACATATTACTTGTAAGGAAAGTTATTTCGAGAGAACAAAATAACAGATTCGATCAGTTTCGTTAAGTTTCGTTGAGTTTCGTTAAGTTACATATTCGTTAAGCACATATGTGTCAGACTTCTGAAGTGTGGTAAAAATGGAAAAAAGAGCTTCCACATACCCCAACAGCCCTCGAGGCACTGAAGATGCTCAGACATTTCAACTCCCACGAAATGTTTTCTCAAACTTTCCCAAGTTTTGGAGGAGTTCAATTCTGTAAAGAACATGTGAGGGCTTGCATTTTTCCGAGTGGTGTAGGACCACGAAGGTCCATGCAGTCCAAAGACGCAGAAGCGACAATATACTTCAGGTAACACTTGACACTTCATGTTTTGGGGGACGATCCCTGCACATTCGAGTTGAGTGCGGGCCCAATTTTGAGGCTCACTAACATTTTGTCGCTCTACTCGGTTGAAATGCAACGCCCCACTGGCCAGAATCATCATACCATTCACAGCAGAGAGTTGCACAAGAACATGACGGCATAGTCGGGAACAACTGCATGACGTGCTGGTATAAATCTCAAACCACCACGAAGACGCTCAGAGAACGACTTGATCGCTCTGAAAACGGCTGATAGTTTCAGGGGCTTGTGGCTTCTGGTGAAGCTCCATAACCGAATACTTACTCTCAGATGGGTGCCATAACATCCACGACCAGTGGCCGTCCTTGCAATAAAAATGCGATTTCCACTCAATAAAATCGAGCTTTGTCCAGTTCCTTCGACGAACATTTTCATTTCGTTCAAAAATAACCACTAAATCATGCATGCGTCCTAAACCAGCTGCTTAACTTCGGTAAAGCACAGCTTAGCAAGCACAAACCGAGTAAAGTTCCAAGTACACCTTCTTCGTCTATGTGTGGCGATATAGTAACGATCTTTGGCTGGTTGTCTCCAGCTTCGCACACACCGTTGGCTGAGGTCCTTCTCCGGTTGAGTGCAGCACGATGGCTGGGTCATCGGAGTCAAAGATGTAAGTCCATCTTCCATTGATGCATAAAACGAATTGCTACTCAAACTGCGACTACTCAGTAACTCATCAGAGTACGTCCAGCTCCATCTCCAAAAGTGGCCACAGCCGCAGGGAACGATTGCATCATGAATTGATGACGTCGAGCACGCCCCAGAATAACACCCTGAATGCATAACCTCATTAAAGACCACCCCACCAATCGCAATCGCATCGGGTCATTGCAATGCCACTTATCCAATAGGTCACAACTGTCCGCTTTTGCGAATCCAATTGACGTCCCATTCAAACACCACCGCAGTCTCCTTGTGTGCAGCGGGCCAGCACAAGAGCCAATTGCACATCCTCTCTTATCACCTTCAAAGGTTAAGGCGAAACGGCAAAATGGAATCCAGTGCGGTTGCATTATTAATGTTCGCCGCCTGGAGGGCCACGGCAGAGATGCATCCAACTAAATGCGAATCGCTTCACGAAATGGGTCGAGGTTCTGCTTTATTGCATTCGTCCCTCGCTCCCCGCCCAAGCGGTCCTCTGCCACGCTCTGGGCGCTTGTGCTGCACGGACAAACTTTAAAGTGCAGTCTCTGGCGCGCGCGAAATCTTGTTTTGCGATAATTAACTTTTTCACAGCAAGGACACACGTGTGGCGAGTGTATGTGTGTCAATGCACGAAATGGACGAGTGAGTGCCTGGTAATTGCCGAGAAACAAGATGTTTCTCTCGGCCACGAGTGGGAGACTGGCAAGTGAAGATGTTCTTGTGTGTTTCTTTCTTTTTTTTCTTCCATTTTGTTCTTTGAGTTGTTTTGAACGGACTTGCGATAGGACCTCTTCAAGGATCACAAGCTCTGTGAGGGCGCTGTGAAGTGGTCCAGAAATAGACGCTCCAACTCTGACGGGGGATGCCATTTCTAGATCGGCGTGCGCGGTAGGTGCGTTGGCTAATGAGCGGATTATGCTGGAGGCCTTTTGCCCTTTTCGATTCTGGAACACGGGACACGAACATTACAGGGGAGGGGATGTAGCCGACTGATATGGCCTCTGTTTCGGTGATACGGGCGTGGAGTGACATTGGTGGTCATAATTGGGGAGTGCTAGAATTCATCATCAAACATTCGAAAATGTGCGTGCAGAATAGTTGATTGATTCAACAACTTTTGCAGAGAGACATACTCATAGTCAGCAAACAACTCACGGCCGTAGTTTAAGAGAGGCACTGTGAGTGCTTTGGCGAGTTTTAATTTGACATTGATGACCTGTGGGAGGGGGGCTGATATTTTCGGAACGAAATGGCTCTAATTTGAGTCACTTTCAGCGTCCTCTAGAGTCCTCGCGGAGGTAAAGAGGACACGAGAGATCTGCAGGCCACCCCTTCCACTGCTATCGACTCTTACTCTTTACGAGCTTTGCCTCAGCGCGAACAGGCGACTCGGTCCGACCACCGGGGTCTGCCAATTGATCGTCTACCCGATATAATCGCATTCAAGGCACGCATCTGTCGTGGTCATGGAGACATTTGTGCCACGTTACCAATCTTTCGAAGCATAGCACTTTCCGTTCGACGAAGCAGCTGCTTAACGTTGAGTTCCCCGCTGACTGTCGTGCTTCTCACGAAGCGATCTCATCTCGGCAGCTGCTATTCGGAATCTTATTCTTTCGGCCATTACCCAATTTGCACGACGATTGGTGATTGGCGTTGGAACAAATACTGAGTGGAAAGCTCGGCTTTTCTGATCACAGACCTTCCGTTCCAACATCTCTGTCCGGTCAAGACGCTGATTGCTTCTTAGTCTTAAATATCTAAGAAACTTCAACACTCGGCATACCAGAAGAAGAAGCACATCTTCCCTAGTTTTCATGTTTCAAAGACCGCTGAGTGTTGGCAGATCCGTGCGGTGGGGCATGCAATTTAAATTGTCTATCTCACCTCTCATTCTAAAGATCGTACAAATTTTGTCCACAGAACAACAGTTCACGAAGTATGTGCTTTCATTTAGTTTAGGGTTTAATTTGCTGTAAAAATGTCTATACAATGTGGCCCAAGCTTCTTCAATAAACTCTTTGTCAGCCTTTTGACTAAACTTCTCCACCAACGAATTAAATTTCACTCATAGACAACCAGACTGTTCATCTGACTGAATACCTAAGTCCATCCCAGAGTCTGATGCAATTTTCTTATAACATTTCGCAGTATTATGTTTGGTATCCTTCCTTCTTCAATCTCCAATACTTTTATAATATAACTGAAGTGCATTCGAACACTATTTTTTTTTTTTTTATATTTTGCGCGCGCTCAAGGGATTGCGAATACCCTTAAGTGTCCGGGGTCAACACACAGCACGGGCCGAAGGTATAGAGGGAGAAAGGGAGAGGAGGTACCTGTGCACATTGGTCTTAAATATCTGCGGGTTGTAGTCTGTGGGAAATATAGGGCTGGGAAGAGCATTCCAAATTCGCGTAGTACGGCTGAAGAACGAGTCTCTAAATTTAACTGTGCGTCCGAAAGTAGTACTGCGAAGAAGGACAAGAGCTGCTCGGGAGCTTTACTAAAAGAAGGAGCATGAGAAGCGCGCGATCGGCAGAATAGAGGGATATTACTGCAGGAATGAGGTGAGGAAGTTTTACCAAAGGGTAAAGTTAACCAGTCAAGGTTATAAAGTCCGAACCGAAGCCTGTAAGGATGATCAACGGAACATCGTAGTAGAGTCACAGTCGATGCTGAGGATATGGAAAAACCATTTCTGCAGACTGTATAACGGCGACGAAGAACCAAATCCCGCTGTCGGGCAGAACGAACCATTCAACCCCAATGAAAGGGACGACGAAGATCAACAATTCCGTCCACCCGACTCGGATGAAGTGAGGATTGCCATATCTAACCTGGAATCCAACAAGGCGGCGGGAGCTGACGGCCTAACCGCCGAGCTTTTTAAAACCGCAGGCGATGATTTGGTAAGGAGCATGCACCAACTCATCTGTAAAATATGGTCGGAGGAAAACATGCCCGATGAATGGAACCTCAGCATTGTTTGCCCGATCCATAAAAAAGGAGACACTTTGAACTGCGCCAACTACAGAGGCATCAGTCTCCTAAGTATCGCATATAAAATCTTATCTGCCATGTGCCTGTGTGAACGCCTAAAGCCATTCGTCAACAACCTGGTCGGTCCATACCAGTGTGGCTTTAGGACAGGAAAATCCACCATCGACCAAATATTCACACTGCGGCAGATTTTGGAGAAAGCCCAGGAGCAACAAATCGATACCCACCACCTTTTCATCGATTTTAAGGCCGCGTATGACAGCAGCTATAGGGACGAGCTATACAGAGCAATGTCTAGTTTTGGCATCCTTACCAAACTCGTCCGTTTGTGTAGGATGACGATGGAGAATGCACGCTGCTGCATAAAGGTCGGTAAAGACCTAACCGAGACCTTTGATGTCAAAAAAGGATTCAGACAAGGCGACGCGCTGTCATGCGACTTTTTCAACATCGTTCTCGAAAGAATTGCTCAAAATTCGAACGCCAACACCAGAGGAACAATCTTTCAGAAGTCCGTCCAACTACTCGCATATGCCGACGATATTGACATTATCGGAAGAACGCAGCGTAATGTCAATGACGCTTTTGTGGGTATTACAGCGGTAAACCAGAGTAAGACCAAGTATATGCTGTCAACGAGAAAGGACACCCAACACCGACGTCTCGGTCAGAACGTCACAGCAGACAGATAGTCAAAAACTTTGTCTACCTAGGCACCGCTATCAATTCAGACAATGACACCAGCGCTGAAATCAAACGAAGAATAACTCTTGCCAATCGCTGCTTCTTTGGGCTAAGGAAGCAATTGGTAAACAAAGCCCTCTCTCGAACAACCAAGGTAACGCTTTACAAGACCTTAATCGTCCCAGTCCTGCTATATGGCGCGGAGGCATGGACTTTGTTAAAAGCGGATGAAGCTGCTCTTGGTTGCTTCGAGAGGAAAATTCTTCGTGTGATTTTCGGTCCCGTCTGCATAGACGGTGAGTGGAGGAGGAGATATAATGACGAACTATACGTGAAGATCCAACGTTTGAGATAGCTAGGTCATGTAGAGCGGATGGAAACCAATGCTCCGGCCCGACAAGTCTTCGAATCCACCCCCGAGGGACGGCGCAGTAGAGGAAGATCGCGACTCAGGTGGCGCACGCAAGTGGAAAGGGACCTCAAACAACTATGCGTGCGAAACTCGAGACAGCTAGCTAAAGATCGAGCTGGCTGGAGACGCTTGTTGGTTGAGGCCCAGGACCACCCCGGACTGTAGCGCCACCTTAAGTAAGTAAGTAAGTCCGAAAGTAGGCTTAAGGGTAAACTGATGAGCATTCCTGGCGAGACGAGTATTGCGGGTGAATTCATTGAGAGGAGGAATGCAGTTGGCTAGCTCACTTGAGCAGCGTTTGTTGAAATAGCGATAAAATACGGACAAAGAAGAAACGGTACGTCGATGTTCGAGCGAGTCTAATGACTTTGCGACATTGTTGTCTCCTATAAGTTTTATCGCTCGCTTTTGGATTCTATCTAGTAGGTGCAGAGTGGTCTTTGGGGCACCAGACCAGATATGAGCGTTGTACTCCCACTTGGGGCGGATACACTCGTACGCCTTATAAATGAAAGCCAAATCAGAGGGGGGTGAAATATTTCTTGCATCGATTAAGGAAACCTAAACATTTCGCAGCATTTTTGGCGACCTCAAATATGTGATCGTTCCAACTAAGTGTTGTGTTGATACACACACCAAGGATAGAAAGCTTTCCGGTTTCATCGACACAAGCACCATTCATGGGTAATGGCTGATTAACAAGGGTTCGCTTGAGTGACAGCAGACAGCATTGAGTTTTTGAAGCATTGCATTCCACTCTGTTGTTGTTTCCCCAGTTAATTATGCTGTCAAGGTCGGAATTCAAGAAGCTTAACATACGCTGCCGTTCCAATTCTACGGCCGAAGGGCAGGGCCGTGAGTCTCGGAACGAATATGAAAAGCTGAGGGTGCTGTCATCAGCGAAGGAATGGATTGGATTAGAAGTAGCAGACAAGAGATCATTAATAAAAATGAGAAAGAGTGTCGGAGACAGAACAGAGCCTTGGGGTACACCAGCATTTATTTGGTGGATATCAGACTTGAACCCATCCAAAACAACTTGAATTGAACGGTTCGAAAGGTAATTTCTAATCCATAGAAGAAGAGATTCATCGATACCATATGCACGCATTTTCGAAAAAAGAGCTTGCTTGAAATATCAAGTGCAACGATCTTGTTTTCGCCTGCATTATGCAAAGATGTGTTCCACTTTTCGGTGAGATAAGCTATCAGATCACCAGTGGACCTGTTGCTGCGGAAACCGTACTGCCGGTCATTAAGAAGCTTTCGCGATTCAAGATATTTCATAAGCTGACGATTTGTCAGCGTTTCCATGACCTTCGAAAGAAGGGACGTAAGTGCTATGGGGCGGTACGAGGTAGGTGACGAAGATTCGCCCTTTTTAGGGACGGGCTGGACAAATGCTGTTTTCCATCTGCTCGGAAAGAGACCTAAAGAGTAGGATAGATGAAAAAGCTTACGCAATGGTTTTGCCAGCGTAGAAGAACACCTCTTCAGAAGTAGAGGGGGAATACCATCCGGGCCGGTGGATTTGTGCACGTCAAGATCTTTAAGTACTCTTGCCACTGTACGAGTGCGGAAGTGGATTTGTCCCATGGTGAAATCAACACTCTCAAGTACAAGTGGAGACATATTGGCATCTGGCAGTGTTGAGCTGGCTGCAAAATGCGCCGCAAGCAGATTGGCTTTGTCTAAAGAGCTGACAGCTGGAATGTCATTGTAAATGAGCGTGGGAATTGAAGACGAGGCGGAATTCCTTATGTTTTTTTACAAATGACCAAAAGTTTTTGCTTAAATAGGTGGGGTACCAGCTTCTAGATGTGACATATAATTTGACGTGTTTGTCGGTAACCGGAACATTCTCTTTAAGAAGTATCGAAGGGACTTTTCAACGGTCTCATGTGGTTTGTAACCCCAAACCTGAGCTCCGTTAAGAAGGATTAATGCAGCAGGTGAACGACACACCATATCGATGAAATAACTCGACTAGCTTCTTCTGATTTTTCGTCAAGGTGCTTGTTTACACTTAAGTTTACTGATACTATCATACCCAGATATTTGTATTTGCACACGATCTCTTTGTCTTCATCATTAACTGTCCACCTTTCGACACGAGTGTAGCGACCACCTCAATCTCTAAGCACCACCATTTTCTTTTGTATTTCTGCAAGTTGACTGTTAGACTTGAACTATGGCAGGACACGTCTAGCCTGTTAATCATTCAGTCACCACGATGTCATCCGCATATATCAACGCTGAAATTGTTACTCCGTAAAGCCTTCGTAAGTCCTTGTATAGCATCAGTTATATCATTTATATATACAGTATGTAAAGTAATGCAGTGACTATACACACCTGGTAGCGACCGTTTTTTTTTTTTCTTGTTTGCGCCAACGGATGTGGAGTCTTCTTTAAGATACTGGGAGCCCGTGCTACCAGCATGAACGATTCACGGGATATTATTCTCCTTTGTCCTCGCGCCTACGTCCTAAACCCTTACCTCTGCACACTTCAACCACTCTCCCCGCGGATCTGCCGGTAGGTATTTCTTCGCGGGGCTGGTTAGCAATTATGCTCTATCCTGTAAGGCCGCCTCTTGGGCTCTTCTTGGAACTTCAGCTCTTCGTAGTGCGATCTGCACGTTAGCTATGAAAGAGCAGACCTCTGTCCAGTCGCTCTCAGATCTCGTCATGTAGCGTACGAGTTCCTCTGGGGTTGGCAAGTTCGCTCTGTCTTCGGCGAAGCGTGTGCAGTAGAACACTGCATGCTGCGCGTCTTCATTCACGTCTGGACATTCGGGGCACATAGGTGAGTTATGGTGTCCAAACCTGTGGAGGTATTTCCGATAGCCACCATGCCCCGACAGGAACTGTGTAAGATGGAAATTACAGTTCCCTATTTTTCTTTTCGTCCATGATTCAATGGTGGGAATGAGCCTATGGGTCCACCTGCCCTTTGCCACTCTTTCCTGCCGCTCTTTCCTCCGTTTTTACTCTTCTTGCCTCCTGACGATTCAGAGGCCGCCGAAGCTACACCCTCTGGCTCTCGTTTGCGAGTACGTCAATGGGGATCATTCCGGCTAGAACCCATGCTGCATCGTCAGAGATTGTTCGGAAGGCGCTGATGGCGCTGATGGCTCTGATTGCGCCGAGCCTGTACCGACAACTTCCTCCTGCACGCAGTAATTGCCAGTGCACCAGCCCATACCGGGGCGGCGTACAGCAGGACTGAGCTGACCACTCTGGACAACAGGATCCTACGAGCGTATCCAGGACCGCCGATATTCGGGAGCATTCGAGAGAGTGCCGCTTGCATCGTCGATGCCTTGTGGTAGCGACCGTGGCGTTGTGTGTCTGTGCGTCGACTCCTACGCACTTGAACCCCGGTGTCTGGCTTCGATTCCTCTTTCCTCCTTCGAGTCACTGATAATGCTCAAAGAGTCGTTCGGAGTCGGCATAAGACTGTAGGTCCCTTCCACGCGTGAGAGAACAACAGCACGCACAACACGAATCGTTGCTGAGAAGCTAGGCTCTGGCCCTCTACGGGCTTTAGTTATTATTATACACCTCTGCTTAACTCCCATTGAGGACTCAAGTTCTTGGGAAAATTAGATCTCCATCCCAGACAAGTGCAGCGTTACTGTCATTAAGTGCTATCAGAATACGAATGATTTTCGTTGATACACCAATTTTTGGACAATTTATAAAACAGGGCTTCGCTGGGTGTCGTGCCTAATGCCGCACGAAAATCGACAAAAAAAGCATGTGCCTTGTAAGTGTTGGCGATGTTGGTAAGTGCAAAATGTTTGGTCTATCCTGGAGTAACACGTTCTAACGTACTGGATGGGGCAGTTGCTTGAGTGCCTGCCCTAGTTTAGAGGGGTTCCCGGTTCGAATCCCAGTGAAAGCAACGCTTTTATCCGGTTTTCAAATCTGGTCCAGTCACCATTTGCCGTTGGGATCAAATTAATGGCTGGATCACTGGAGTTGTCCATTAGTAGTCTGACTATAGGTATCACAAGTGTGCTGACGATTTCGCTGACAGCCCACTTACCTACCTACCGAGGTTGCTGCTGGTACTACGAATGAACCAGTTTTGAGTCTAAGTGCTCCAGTTCAGAGCCAAGAAACATCTCAGACAAAAAACAACGCTTTCTAAGCCCAGCTTGGAATTCTGTAACAATGACATTTTCATTTACCCATTCCCTGAGTCGTTTGCATATCAAAGCTGTGAACAACTTGGCTGATGTATTCAAAAACGAAATACCCCAGTAATGTGTTGGATCTTTATGGACACCTTTTTCTATGCAATGGAACAATTACCCATTTTTGAAGCAATCTTGAACCTGATCAGTGCCGAATATCCGGTTGAATTCATCCATAAGCAATTACATAAATTCGTTTGTTGAATTTTTATAAAATTCAAAAGGAACTCGGTCATATTCTGGGACTTTATTTTACTTGGAATTTCTTATAGCTTCCTGAACATTTTCAAGCGTAAAAAGTGCATCAAGTTTGTCATCTAGAATCATAGGAGCTGCGTACTGAAATTAGAGCGACGTTAGAGGAGCGTTAAGAAGACTGCAAAAGTGTGATTGTAAGAGCGGCGCTTTCAATTATAGTCCGATGGTGCATGGTTCATCCGTTTATAAAAGGCGGCTACATTTTAAGGGCCGATGTTGAATATGAACCACACCTAAACGTCAAGTTTTTTTCTGCATTTCATTTGACATTTCTCAATTTCAGACTAACTCAATTTGAACCATGAAAATATACACAATCGAGCAACGCGTTAAAGTTATTCAGGCTAATTACGGGCGTTCAAATCAAAATGCATTTCGTGCACTTCGTGATTTGTTCGGTCAATTTAATCGTCCAAATGTGCGTACAATCGGAAAAATCGTGCAAAAATTTGAGCAAACCGGGTCTGTGGGAGATGTGAAAACACCAGTTCATGCTCGTACAGCTCGTACTGCAGAAAATATTGCTGCTGTTCGCGATAGTGTGGCTGAAGAGCCGTCCACCTCAACTCGTCGTCGTGCCCAACAATTGCACCTCTCACGCTCGTCGTTGATGAACATTATGCATAGAGACTTGCATTTACACGCTTACAAGGTGCAGTTGACTCAAGAACTAAAGCCTCTTGACCATTTCAAGCGTCGTCAATGCTCAGAATGGTGGCAAGAAATGGCAACAGTGGATGATCAATTTTCGAAGAAAATCATCTTCAGTGATGAGGCACATTTTCACCTCAGTGGGTTCGTCAATAAGCAGAATTGCCGCATTTGGGCGAATGATAATCCAAGAGTGATTGTCGAAAAACCAATGCACCCACAAAGAGTGACTGTTTGGTGCGGTTTATGGCCTGGCGGCATCGTCGGGCCGTATTTTTTCCAAAATGCCGGTCAGGCAGTTACTGTGAATGGTGTTCGCAGTGGTGGATATGTGGTTTCAACAGGACGGTGCCACTTGCCACACAGCTAACGAAACAATGGCTCTTTTGCGCGACAAATTCAATGGCCGTGTTATCTCACGTGGTGGCGATGTCAGTTGGCCGCCAAGATCATGTAATTTGACACCGTTGGCTTTTTTTCTTTGGAGTTATTTGAAAGAAAAGGTGTACGTCGATAAGCCAGCAAGAATTGAAGAGCTAAAAGGATGAGATAATTCGGCACATTAAAGGGCATCGAACCTCAATTATGCTTCAGCGTCATCGAACATTTGGACCATCGGATGGAGGTGTGCCGCCGAGGTCGCGGCTGCCATTTGGCCGATATTTTGTTCCATACATAATTGAACCATACCAATAATGTCATAATAAAAAGAAATGACAATAATTTCCTAAGTAATTTGTTTGTTTTATTCAAAGTCAACATCGGCCCTTAAAATTTAACCACCCTTCATATTTCAGTTTTCCAAAACTCAGCTGACGATCTGGTGGACATTTCTGGGGAGTTTTAAAAGAGATTTGTGTCTGCAGTTACAGCAATCTCTTTTGGCCCCCTTTTTTTGAAAAGAGCTTGCCAATCGTCGGGTGTATCGTCGTATTTCGCGACAGGCTCTACAGCCCGTAAAGGGCCAGGGCCTAGCTTCTCAGCAACCACTCGTGTTGTGCGTGCTATTGTTCTATCACGAGTGGAAGATTAAGTTGAGAAAAAAAAACGAACGTAATTGAGGCACTATCTTTAGTAACTAGTTAAAAATATTTGTGCACATCAATATGGAGGGTGAGTGAGCTGAAAATGATCTGCATACTCTGGTCTTCAATATCCATCAATATAATTGCACAGCCAACGTCTCAAAAAAACTGTTGGTAAACTGTCACCAACGACTGGATTTTGGATGATGTTATGAAAAATCACTCTCAGTTGAATAGTTCAACTTTTGTTTGCATAGACCGTTATCAGGGATAAAGTTTGCAACAAAAAAATATGTGTACTTTTAACTTTTGCATTTTGACTTTTGGCCTATGGGAGGAACCACTGTGCATCGGCATATGCAAATGAAATGCTCCGAGGCTCGATGATGTACTGTATAAATATGATAGGTCCAAGTTTAAATCCTTGAGGGACTCCGTATTGCGCTTGCCCTCTTTATTTCTACGAGAATATTCTGCTACATTCCACCACATTTCGGCACGGCATGTCACTCTTGTCAACAACACTCTTAGAGAATACCGTGGCACGCACCGGAAGCAGAAATGCTCGATATTTGGACACGAGGGAAAAAGGAGTAGGTACCTAACACCGCATATCACACAGCCTGCATTCCTTCACGTACTATAGGGAAGGATAGGTACTAAGGGAGACGTTTAACATCTCAAGAAGAAAAGAAAGAGAAGAGACTTCAATTTGAGCTTTCGTTGAAACAATCTTTGAAATTCTTCGAATTCCATCGATTGTTCCAATTGTGCTTAGCACCTCGGAGGTGTTTGTCTCCAGAATACAAATTCAGTGGCTATTCGCGGCCTATGTTGTCCCACAGTTTCGTAGTGGAGACGTCTGGCTACCTGCCTCCAATCGTCTTGTGATCGCGGGCTTAATTGTTGACCGTTCTTTGTTACACTGTCACACTGGTTCGCAGCCGAGACTAAGCTAAGGCATCTCTGGCGCTTGTCGCCCGTTCATCGTTCTACTGTAGTCCCCATGACCCTTGAGGTGAAGGCTGTTCTTCCTGCAGACTTGGTGAACTGAGTCCAACTGAGCCAACAAGCCTCAATAAACTCTTGGAAACGCAACGAAATAAAAGAAGAAAAAAACGTCCACCGTCCTCTTTGTTAAAACAGAGCAAAGATCTAGCGGTTTGATTCTTTGGTGACGGAATTCACGTGGCCTCCTCGGCGAAACTGAGAACTAGAAAATATCCAAGCAATTTTCCTTTCGCCCACAAGTCTGAATTCCCACCGACAAAGTTTTTCCTAAAAAATCCCCTCTAAGTGGAATGAAGTGGCGCCCAACATCGGATCAAGAATGAAACGCTTTGGGTTGGGTGGCAAATGCCACAATTTTCCTCATTGTGACCAGAAATTCAATCAAGACACCCACGCCATCCGAAATAAGCGCTGTCCAATTCGAACATTTGCTGTGCATTTCCAACGAACATCTTTGCACTTTTTTTTAAAATCTCGTAGCATGCCAAGTCCAAGTCCGATCCCATCTCAATCGCGTTTGTCCTCACATTCAAGGCAGAAGACTTTTTGTCGCGAAAGACAATCCAAAAAAAAAGAGGAATAAACAAGCTCCATCACAGGGCGTCCTAATTCGAAGCAATTGTTGTTCATTATCCTCTTGTGTGTGTCCGTCTCTGTGTGTGTGTGTGGGGGGGCCACCTACAACTTGCCATCCACACCCACGCGGCGCTCGCACAGAACACAAATCCAAATCAAGGCATCATCGCCCAAGTGTCATTCGGAATAATTGTGTCTAATCTAGTTTTACTCCGAAAATGTGGGCAAACTCTTGGAAATTGCTCGAGTATACCTACTCGCCTCGGTGTAGGTGGTTCAATTATGTTTATTCTTTTTTTGTTCGTTGCCTGCCTCGCCCACTGCTCAATCTTCGCAATTCAATTGGGAATTACAGCAACAAACACTTGAGATACGTAGCAAACCCACATGCCCAACGCGTCTATGAGGCGCAATAAATCGAAAAACAATTTCCATCAATCCCACCCGATGTGGTGGAGTATAGTTATGTCCTTGCCGGAGCTTTCCTCTCTCTCTCTCGCACAGGCACAACTCTCCAAGCTATCCCAGTGGAGACTGGAGAGTCTCATCATCCGAGTGAAAAGTGAAATTAATGGCGGATCATGAGACTACGTGTGCTCTTCTCTGTGACCAGAGATGCCTTCGTCGTTGCTGCCTCGTCTCCTCATGGCAGCTTCATCGCATGTCGATGCTTTGGAGACCGGACACGCCAAAGGCCGCATGCGCCGGCGAAAGCTCTCGGTTTTCATTCATCAATCTGAGCTACAGCTTCGGTCTTTGTCGAAGGTTAGGGTGCGCGAACGAAGGCGGTGTACAAGCTTCAACCATTTTCGAATTGCGTATTTAGATGAAATCTGCTGCTAACTGGCTCTCGGATACATGCACAGAGAGAGCGAGAGCGCGAGAGAGCGGATGTCATCACGCCCTACCCCACGACGAGTTTGACTGCGCCACAGGAACACAACCAAACGCCGAGCAAGCTAGCGAACTTTCATCTCGACTGAATGAAGAATGCTCTCCTCGCGTGTGTGTGTGTTTCCTTGGACAGGCTCTTCAACCGATCTGATTTATATGAATTGACTGAGTGGCGAGGATGGGCCGGAGCCCGTATACCTTTCATTCTGTATGCGCTGCTGCCTGCCCTTGTCGAGGGTGAGTCCTTGTCGGCTATTAAGGCGTATCTGCGATTTCTTTTCCTTCTTATCCCCCCTCCCCCCCCTTCATGCCTTGCCAGCATACGCGGCGGATGTCTTTTACGCTTTAAATTTCATTCAGGAGACAGTGCGGCGAAAAAGCTTAAGACGATGTCTGTGACTGTGCGCGTGTGTGTGTACTGCCATTGGGTGTGGTAATTATCGGGGAGAGGATAAAAATGATGATGCGCTTGAGGTGCGCCTCTAATGAATTGATGATGTCGATTAAATCTTTATCGAGCTCTCGAGGTAGGGGCTCTTGTTCCTCGTTCCTAATGAAATCTTGGGAATTGACCTTTCGAATGGACGGCAGCATCGGAAGGGACACACGCTTCTCATTCGTTTTCGAGGACAAACTTGAAGTAGGAGCGAGAGTGAGTGAGCGACGTGTCCCCTTGTTGCCGTGACATGGACAAGCTGACAAGCTGACAAGCTGAGGCATTTCGATCGCTGAAAAATGTCAGCTTGTGGGAAGTTAAAACCGATAGGAGCGTCGCTCGGAAGTGACTTCTGATATTCATCCACTTGAAGTGACAGTATGGTGTGTTGTGTTGCATGGCTTTCACTTTCTGCAGGATTATGGGGCCTCTTTTCGTCGAACTTGGATGCTTTCGCCTCTCTTAGCACGTGGCTTCTACATTCGTGGTACAATTTCTTGTACTGCCAGAGGGACGGAGAATCAGGAAAGTTCTTCAAAATTAGTTGCACTGCATGGAGTGACAATGAGGTTGATTTTAAAGAAAGAAAACTCCTGCTCCAACTGCTGGGGCGTACATCTTTTAAGTCTCCACGGTAATGTCTTCGCTAAGGTGTTAGAGACGCTATGGGGGGATGAAGAGCTTTCGTCCCGACAGAAGTACAACCGAGCAGCTTTTCGCTCTAAGTATGGTACTCGAGAAGTCCTGGGAGCATGCCAAAGCGATCTACAGCTGTTGTCGTGGATTTGCGGAGGGCACTCGACCGGATTCCTAGAAGTGATTGAAGGTCTTCGTTTTGGGGCCATTCAGTCTCTAAGGGTGCTAAATGAGCACCTCTAACCGTGGGCATTGGATTTCGCCATGGGAGCGTCTTGTTACCTCTCCTCTTCATTGTACTTATGGACTGGATGCTGCAGTGCAGGCGAGGCGAGGAATGTTTCACATGGGAGAGGTGAGGATAAGCCAGCTTCATTTTGCAGATGACTTAATCGTCCTCACACCCTTCCGCACGAAACTCCAGCCCGGTCCGTATCTGCTGATGCTGGGATGAACAAATTAACGTGAACAAAGCCGAGAACTTTGCCACGGGACAGAACCTCTCTGTAGCAAGTACGCGGTTCACACACGTCAACATCCATAAAAGGGACATTGAGGTCCCCTGATCAATTGACCGTCAACCAGATTGATGACGTTGCGATCGACGTCAGACAATCCTCCAGTATTCTTGATGTCCGAACGTTCCGACGAGCCAACGTCGACTGGGACCATTTCGTTGTTGTAGCCAACAACTGTTCTTAACAGAGAGAACAACGGACTCGAGGAAGATAACCACGGTTTGACGTCGCAGCAGAGAGCCAGGAACTTTGCCAATTGAGTATCCCTGAAACTCTCAGAAAGTTCGACTCAAATATACAGAAGAGTTAACGCAAAAAAATGTGATAAATACCGACACATCACGTCGCAGCTTCAAATTGGGGTGGAAGTAAGACCAGAGTACCATGCATGGAAGGAAATGTTCACTGCTGAGTCGGCGCACAGTGGTCCTGTTGTATGGGAGAGGTGGAAATAAATCTGTAACTTTTGAACCCGTAGACCGAGCTTAATGAAATTTGATTCATTAAAACCATCTTGCGAATTCTTCCTGCGTGTCTTCTAACATTCATCACATTTCGAATTCCATCGATTGTTGCAATTAAGCTTAGCACCTCGGAGGTGTTTGTCTCCAGAATACAAGTTCAGTGGCCATTCGCGGCCTATGTTGTCCCACAGTTTCGTAGTAGAGGCGTCTGGCTACCTGCCTCCAATCGTCTTGTGATCGCGGGCTTAATTGTTGACCGTTCTTTGTTACACTGTCTCACTGGTTCGCAGCCGAAACTAAGCTAAGGCATCTCTGGCGCTTGTCGCCCGTTCATCGTTCTACTGTAGTCCCCATGAACCTTGAGGTGAAGGCTGTTCTTCCTGCAGACTTGGTGAACGTGGGACTCAGCCAACAAGCCCCAATAAACTCTTGGAAACGCAACGAAATAAAAGAAAAAAAAAACATCCACCGTCCTCTTTGTTAAAACAGAGCAAAGATGTAGCGGTTTGATTCTTTGGCGACGGAATTCACGTGGCACCCTTGGCGAAACTGAGAACTAGAAAATATCCAAGCAATTTTCCTTTCGCCCACAAGTCTGAATTCCCACCGACAAAGTTTTTTCGTGAAAAATCCCCTCTAAGTGGAATGAAGTGGCGCCCAACATCGGATCAAGAATGAAACGCTTCGGGATGGGCGGCAAATACCACAATTTTCCTCCCTGTGACCAGAAATTCAATCAAAACAACCACACTTTTGAACCTGTAGACCGATCTTAATGAAATTTGATGCATAGTGCAAGTGCCACGAGATCTTGGCGTGGTCCAACCAATGGACGCAGCTATAGGATTAAAGGAGTAATCTTAAGTTTAAAAAATCAAAAAACTCTCTTTTTTGTTGCTTAAATGCATAAAATAATAAATTTATTACTGTCAATGTTTCAAAATTGAGTCTTAAGACAAAGTTGTAATCAGTACTCATATAATTAATGACCTCTTGTCTGCTACTTCTAATCCAATCCAGTCCTTCGCTGATGACAGCACCCTCAGCTTTTCATATTCGTTCCGAGACTCACGACCCTGCCCTTCGGCCGTAGAATTGGAGCGGCAGCGTATGCTAAGCACATTGAATTCCGATCTTGACAGCATAATTAACTGGGGAAACAACAACAGAGTGGAATTCAATGCTTCAAAAACTCAATGCTGTCTGCTGTCACTCAAGCGAACCCTTGTTAGTCAGCCATTATCCATGAATGGTGCTTGTGTCGATGAAACCGGAAAGCTTTCCATCCTTGGTGTGTGTATCAACAGAACACTTAGTTGGAACGATCACATATTTGAGGTCGCCAAAAATGCTGCGAAATGTTTAGGTTTCCTTAATCGATGCAAGAAATATTTCACCCCCCTCTGATTTGGCTTTCATTTATAAGGCGTACGAGTATATCCGCCCCAAGTTGGAGTACAACGCTCATATCTGGTCTGGTGCCCCAAAGACCACCCTGCACCTACTAGATAGAATCCAAAAGCGAGCGATAAAACTTATAGGAGACAACAATGTCGCAAAGACATTAGACTCGCTCGAACATCGACGTACCGTTTCTTCTTTGTCCTTATTTTATCGCTATTTCAACAAACGCTGCTCAAGTGAGCTAGCCAACTGCATTCCTCCTCTCAATGAATTCACCCGCAATACTCGTCTCGCCAGGAATGCTCATCAGTTTACCCTTAAGCCTACTTTCGGACTTACTTACTTACTTAAGGTGGCGCTACAGTCCGGGGTGGTCCTGGGCCTCAACCAACAAGCGTCTCCAGCCAGCTCGATCTTTAGCTAGCTGTCTCGAGTTTCGCACGCATAGTTGGTTGAGGTCCTTTTCCACTTGCGTGCGCCACCTGAGTCGCGATCTCGCTCTACTGCGCCGTCCCTCGGGGGTGGATTCGAAGACTTGTCGGGCCGGAGCATTGGTTTCCATCCGCTCTACATGACCTAGCCATCTCAGTCTTTGGATCTTCACTCTTCTGGCTAAGTCGATGTCGCTGAACAGCCCGTATAGTTCGTCAATATATCTCCTCCTCCACTCACCATCTTTGCAGACGGGACCGAAAATCACACGAAGAATTTTCCTCTCGAAGCAACCAAGTGCAGCTTCATCCGCTTTTGACAAAGTCCATGCCTCCGCGCCATATAGCAGGACTGGGACGATTAAGGTCTTGTAAAGCGTTACCTTGGTTGTTCGAGAGAGGGCTTTGTTTACCAATTGCTTTCTTAGCCCAAACAAGCAGCGATTGGCAAGAGTTATTCTTCGTTTGATTTCAGCGCTGGTGTCATTGTCTGAATTGATAGCGGTGCCTAGGTAGACAAAGTTTTTGACTATCTGTCTGCTGTGACGTTCTGACCAAGACGTCGGTGTTGGGTGTCCTTTCTCGTTGACAGCATATACTTGGTCTTACCCTCGTTTACCGCTAAACGCATCTTCGCGGCCTCCGTTGCAATACCCACAAAAGCGCCATTGACATCACGCTGCGTTCTTCCAATAATGTTAATATCGTCGGCATATGCGAGTAGTTGGACGGACTTCTGAAAGATTGTTCCTCTGGTGTTGGCGTTCGAATTTTGAGCAATTCTTTCAAGAACGATGTTGAAAAAGTCGCATGACAGTGCGTCGCTTTGTCTGAATCCTTTTTTGACATCAAAGGTCTCGGTTAGGTCTTTACCGACCTTTATGCAGCAGCGTGCATTCTCCATCGTCATCCTACACAAACGGACGAGTTTGGTAGGGATGCCAAAACTAGACATTGCTCTGTATAGCTCGTCCCTATCGATGCTGTCATACGCGGCCTTAAAATCGATGAAAAGGTGGTGGGTATCGATTTGTTGCTCCTGGATTTTCTCCAAAATCTGCCGTAGTGTGAATATTTGGTCGATGGTGGATTTTCCTGGCCTAAAGCCACACTGGTATGGACCGACCAGGTTGTTGACGAATGGCTTTAGGCGTTCACACAGTATGGCAGATAAGATTCTATATGCCTCTGTAGTTGGCGCAGTTCAAAGGGTCTTCTTTTTTATGGATCGGGCAAACAATGCTGAGGTTCCATTCATCGGGCATGTTTTCCTCCGACCATATTTTACAGATGAGTTGGTGCATGCTCCTTACCAAATCATCGCCTGCGGTTTTAAAAAGCTCGGCGGTTAGGCCGTCAGCTCCCGCCGCCTTGTTGGATTCCAGGTTAGATATGGCAATCCTCACTTCATCCGAGTCGGGTGGACGGAATTGTTGATCTTCGTCGTCCCTTTCATTGGGGTTGAATGGTTCGTTCTGCCCGACAGCGGGATTTGGTTCTTCGTCGCCGTTATACAGTCTGCAGAAATGGTTTTTCCATATCCTCAGCATCGACTGTGACTCTACTACGATGTTCCGTTGATCATCCTTACAGGCTTCGGTTCGGACTTTATAACCTTGACTGGTTAACTTTACCCTTTGGTAAAACTTCCTCACCTCATTCCTGCAGTAATATCCCTCTATTCTGCCGATCGCGCGCTTCTCATGCTCCTTCTGGGAAGCCGGTGTTCGTCTCTCCTCTTCTGCTCGTAGAGCTCCCGAGCAGCTCTTGTCCTTCTTTGCAGTACTACTTTCGGACGCACAGTTAAATTTAGAGACTCGTTCTTCAGCCGTACTACGCGAATTTGGAATGCTCTTCCCAGCCCTATATTTGCCACAGACTACAACCCGCAGATATTTAAGACCAATGTGCACAGGTACCTCCTCTCCCTTTCTCCCTCTATACCTTCGGCGTGTGCTGTGTCTTGACCCCGGACACTTAAGGGTATTCGCAATCCCTTGAGCGCGAGCAAATTATAAAAAAAAAAATATAAATACATTACATTTTACACGAATTGCAAACATACTGTACTTTTTTTTCAAAGATGAACTTAGTATATTAGGTTGCGCTTCATTGCTAAGTGGAAGATAATCTATTGTTTTCGGTTCAGGCCTTAAATACGCAATCCAGGGATCAGATGATACCAACATTTGATGAATAAGGAAGGAAAAAGCAAGGAAATTGGGTTCCACGTGAACTCAAGCCGAGTGACTTCGAAAGGCGGTTTTGCATGTCCGAAATGCTGCTGGAACGCCACAAAAGGAAGTCATTTTCGCATCGGATTGTTACTGGTGATGAAAAATGGATCCACTGTGAAACCCGGCCAACCAGCCAAATCAACGACAAAGCCGCATATCCATGGCGCCAAGGTAATGCTCTGTATTTGGTGTAATGAGAAGGGTGTGCTGTGTTGTGAGCCGCTAAAACCGGGTGAAACCATCAATGGACAACGCAACGGAACACAATTAATCCGTTTGAAGAGAGCAGTTACCGAAAAACGCCCGGAATATGCGACCAGACACGAGGCACTAATTTTCCATCATGCAACGCTAGGCCCCACGTTGCTATTCTGGTTAAGAACTATTTGGAAAACAGCCGCCTTATAGCCCAGACCTTTCCCCTTCTGACTACCATTTGTTCCCGCCGATGCAGAACGCCCTCACTGAAATACGGTTCACATCAGAGCAGAATTTCAAAAATTGGCTTGATTCATTCTTGGCTGCCAAGCCGGCGCAGTTCTTTTGGGATGGGATCCACAAATTGCCAGAAAGATTGGATGGTCATAGCTTCAGATGGGCAATACTTTGAATTTTGTACATGTTTTTATTAAATAAACGTTCAAATTTTGAAAAAAAGAACCACACGAATTAAGTTATATACCCAATAAATCAACAGCCTATAGAATGTGATGATTCTGCTAAGAATCTTGGCGTGATATTTAACCGCACTCTTTCTTGGGATACGCATATCAATGTCAAAGTCGCCAAAGTTCATAGTGGACTACGCTCTCTATGGATCGCTAAACATTTTCTACCTTACTTACTTATCAGGCCGACGACCCATGGACGGTCCGAGCCTGAGCAATTGCTGCCTTCCATCGTTGACGGTCCTGGGCACGCCGCTTCCAGTCATCAAGACCCAGCTGTCTTGCATCCGCTATTACTTGGTCTTTTTAACGGGGATTCGGTCGTCCTCTCCTTCTGGAACCAGAAGGCTCGGAATCGAAGGACCTCTTTGCTGGAGCATTGTTATCAATGCGCTCGATGCGGCCGAGCCAGTGTAGTTGACGGATTTTTGCCTTCCGGACTACATCCACATCCTGGTACAGCTTGTAGAGTTCGCGGTTATGTCTTCTCCTCCATTCAATCCATTCATTGTTCTTCAATCGCCGTAAAAGCCTCCACTACGGCACGTTGAGAACGCGCGACGATGTCGATGTCATCTGCGTACCCCAACAGTTGGACCGACTTGTAGAAGATAGTGCCTTCCGTGTGTACAGCTGCCTTCCGCACAATCTTCTCGCATCTCCTTGCCGATATCCAGTGCAAGTTTCGAACGGCTCGAAAATCCTTGAGCCGAACTGCACGGTGCATCGCTTCGATGTCTTAGCATGGTGCGACACAACCGGATCAGTTTTCCCGGGATCCCAAATTCGGCCATCGCATCGAATAGCTCCATGCGATGAATGCTGTCGTATGCGGCTTTGAAATCGATGAAAAGATGGTGCGTATGGATTTGAAAGTCACTGGTCTTCTCCAGGATTTGTCTTAATGTGAAGATTTGCTCTATAGTCGATTTGCCGGGCCGGAAGCCGTATTGGTACACGCGATTAATGCGGTACCAATACGGCTTCACACAGTATTCTGGACTACACTGGACAGGATCTTGTAGGCGACGCTGAGCAGGGATCGATTTTTTTGTGAATGGAGCATATTTCAGTCGTCAGGCATGCCTACGTCTCCACAAATTCTACAGATGATCTGGTGCATGCTCCCCACCAGAACATCGCCACCGGCCTTGAAGAGCTCTGACGGTAGGCCATCTGAGCCTGCGGCTTTGTTGTTCTTCAGCCTTTAATGGCTGCCGACTTCTTCAAAGCTAGTTGGGAGGACTACTTCATCGACTGGAGTTGGGATTTCCTGATTCCCTATCACTCTCTCCTGGTCAGACCCATTAAGCAGTTGTTGGAAGTGCTGCTTAAACACATCCACTATTCCCTGCGGGTCAGTAACAAGGCTACCCTCACAATTTCAAGGAGCCTGGGTGCCTTTCCTAAGGCATGAGGCTAGGCTTTTGGTTTTTTTTTTTATAAAAGGCACGTACTTTTTGTCTGTCCCTAGACTCTTCGATGTCCTTGAGCTGGGAGGTTGCGAGAGACCTTTTCTTCAGGCGTAGAAGCTTCTTCTCTTCCCGTCTTCTAGCCCGATACTCCTCTTGCGCTGCTCTAGTATTCCGTTGCAACGCTTTTTGGTATGCCTAGTCGGTTGCACGTTTCTTCTGTTCACACTCGCCATCATACCACGTGTTTCTTGTCGGGGGTAATAGGCGCCGGCTTGGCAGCCAAGAATGAATCAAGCCAATTTTTGATATTCTGCTCTGATGTGAACCGTATTTCAGCGAGGGAGTTCTGCATCGGCGGGAACAAATGGTAGTCAGAAGGAGCAAGGTCTGGGCTATAAGACGGCTGTTTTCCAAATAATTCTTAACCAGAATAGCAACGTGGGGCCTAGCGTTGCATGATGGAAAATTATTGCCTTCGTGTCTGGTCGCATATTCCGGGCGTTTTTCGGCTACTGCTCTCTTCAAACGGATTAATTGTGTTCCGTTGCGTTGTCCATTGATGGTTTCACCCGGTTTTAGCGGCTCACAACACAGCACACCCTTCTCATCACACCAAATACAGAGCATTACCTTGGCGCCATGGATATGCGGCTTTGCCGTTGATTTGGCTGCTTGGCCGGGTTTCACAGTGGATCCATTTTTCATCACCAAATGAAAATGACTTCCTTTTGTGGCGTTCCAGCAGCATTTCGGGCACGTCTCTCGGCTTAAGTTCATGTGGAACCCTTTTGAATATATCCAGCTGCTTTTAAACGTTTTGAAATGGCTGTGCCAGTGCCAGTGCCTACTGGCTCCCTCTCCGTTCGCCCCTCTCTGCACCGTCTTCCTAGCACACCACCAAGTAACCGCGTTCAATGTCTTTGCAGCTGTGTGGCAGGACTTAGTGGAGATAACAGTCTACGCGGCAGCAGACAAGGCCAGCGTGCGCCAGGGCTCGGCCAGGCAGTTCCTCGGCTCCAGCCTTGTGCGCGACGACCAGTCGCCGCTGCGACCCATAGTGCGTTATGGGCCGAAATCTCGGCCAGCGGGGCGTGGCGATCGCCGTGATGCAGATCACTTCGGGGCGCATCCGATGGACTCGCTGCATCCGTCGCAAAACGTCGACGATCTGGGCGAGCTCTTCGACCAGTATGAGCCGCATCCATCGGAATTCCCGCCCTTCCACGAGGAGGACTACATCGGCCAGGACATACCGAATCATCTGGCGCACGAGATCTACACGACGGAGCCGCTGCAGCCGGGCAACATATTGGACAAGTCCGATCCACGGTACCGGGTGGTCGGCCGAAAGCCGATCGTCCGGACCGACCTGTACGGCGTGAAGGAGTACGGCGACAGGAAGACCGAGGCCCAGCGGGGCACGGAGCGGTTCCTGGGAATGCTGGGCAATCGCGACAGGATCTTCAGGCAGCAGACCCCACTGATGAACGACGTGGCACGCATGATGAACGCCGGCGAGGGAACTGGTGGAGGCTGTGGAACCGCACCCAAGTGCGCCGATACCCAGTGGATGTGCCAGGTGTCGTGCGCCTGCATCCCGCGCAGCGAGCGCTGCAACAAGGTGTTCAACTGCGAGGACAGGACGGACGAGCAGGACTGCGACGTCAACGACGACATGATCAGCAAGATTCTGATGACCTGCGAGTCGACCGGCGAGCACGCCATGTGCCCGAGGACCTACCGCTGCATCAACAAGGAATGGCTGTGCGACGGCGACGACGACTGCGGCGACTACTCCGACGAGACGCACTGCGGTAAGTGTGGCCATTAACTGCTGGTAACGGTGCTTGCTCAAGGCACTCTCGCCCCCTCTTCTCTGTTGCAGGTCAACGCGTCAACTGCACCGACGACCAGTTCACGTGCTCCAACGGCTTCTGCATTCCGAAGTCATGGGTGTGCGACGGCGAAAACGACTGCAAGGACTTCTCCGATGAGACGAACTGCTCACGGGCGACGTAAGTGTAAGTGCGGCTCCAGTTCCACTGAGGCTATCGATTTTTTTTTTCTTGCAGCTGCTCGGAGGAACACTTCGCGTGTGACGATGGCTACTGCGTCTCGCTGGCGTTCCGCTGCGACGGGGAGAAGGACTGTTCCGACGGGTCGGACGAGCGCCAGTGCCAGGCGGTGATGAACAGCTGCCCAGAGGGGGAGTTCAAGTGCCGCGGAGGCCTGGGAGGAGCCGGAGGCCCCAGCGGACAGTGCGTTCTGATTCGATTCCGGTGCGACGGCGACAACGACTGCGGCGACTGGAGTGACGAGGAGAACTGTCCGAAGAAGCCGACTAGCTGCACGGCGAATGAGTACAAGTGAGTGAAGGGAGGCCCCCCTCCTCGACGACTCTGACTTTTTCTGATTCCAGATGCGCCGACGGCACCTGCATCCCCAACCGCTGGAAGTGCGACAAGGAGCAGGACTGTGACGGCGGCGAGGACGAGAAGGAGTGCGGCAACATGAACGGCAGCCAGCCCTGTGCCCCAGACGAGTTCACCTGCCTGAATGGCCGCTGCATTCTGGTGAGTATCCAACCCTCTCCACTGTGAGCGAGCTCTGAGATCCCCTCTAACCCCCATCTAGTCCACCTGGCTGTGCGACGGCTATCCAGACTGTTCGTCGGCGGAGGACGAAGTGGAGTGCCACTTGGCCTGTGATCCCGGCCAGTTCCTGTGCCCGGCCAAGAAGAACATCACCAATCTCAAGTAAGACCGCAGAGCGTGTGGCATGCGTGTGCTCCTTCTCTGACATGCTATCTCCTTTGCAGGATCTGCGTTCACCAGAAACACGTGTGCGACGGCCAGAACGACTGCCCCCTGGGCGAGGACGAGATGAACTGCCCCCGGCTCAAGGAGTGCGACAAGGAGACCCACTGCGAGCAGCTGTGCGTCACCTCCTCCCGGGGCCTGGACGAGTGCGCCTGCCGGCTGGGCTACACCATGCAAGCCAACAAGATAAAGTAAGTTCACCTTTCACCGCCGCACGTGAGAACGTCCAGCAAAGTAACCCTTTTTCGCCCCCGCCCCTTTCCAGCTGCACCGACATCGACGAGTGTCAATTCCTGTCGACGCCGGTGTGCTCCCAGAAGTGCCACAACACGCGCGGCAGCTTCTACTGCTCCTGCGAGAGCGGCTACGTACTGCGGCCGGATCTGCGAACGTGCAAGGCACTCGGCGGCGCGATGCAGCTGCTCGTGGCCAACCGCTGGGACATCCGCAAGGTGACGCTGAGCAACAACAAGTACACGGCCTTGGTGAAGGGCCTGCACAACGCCATTGCGATCGACTTCCACTACAAGAAGGGGCTGCTCTTCTGGTCGGACGTGTCGACGGACGTCATTAAGACGGTCTACGTCAACGGGACGCGCGTGCGCGACATCATCAAGTGGGGTCTTGAGTCGCCAGGCGGCATCGCCGTCGACTGGGTCCACGACCTGCTCTTCTGGACCGACTCGGGCACCCGGCGGGTGGAGCTGTCCAACTTCCAGGGCAACCTGCGCGCAGTGATCGCGGCCAACGACCTGGACAAGCCGCGTGCGATTGTGGTGCACCCCGGCGAGGCGATGGTCTTCTGGAGCGACTGGGGTAAGTGTGCGCTGGCTTCTGCAGCGACTGCAGCTAATCGAATTCGCTTGAGCAGGGCCGAACCCAAAGATCGAGTCCGCCTACATGGACGGCTCGGGCAGGAAGGTGATCATCACGAAGGGTGTGACCTGGCCCAACGGCCTGACCATCGACTACCCGCGGCGCAAGCTGTACTGGGCCGACGCCAAGCAGCACGCCATCGAGTGCTCCAACTTTGACGGGTCCGACCGCGTCAAGGTAAGTGGACGAGCGTGTGGCTTCTCTCTCGACTCTGTTCCACCGCACCTGTCTTACAGATCCTCAGCAGCCACCTGCCGCATCCGTTCGCGCTGACCATCTTCGAGGACACCATGTACTGGACCGACTGGAACACCAAGACCGTGTCGGCGGCCAACAAGATCTCCGGCAAGGGCTTCCGCTCGGTGCACGAGAACTTCCACTTCCCGATGGACGTGCACGCCTACCACCCCGCCCGGCAGCCGGACTACCCGGACCGCTGCCAGAAGGACCGTCGCGGACTGCGCGGCGGATGCACGCACTTGTGCATGCCGAACAAGAACTCGCGGCGTTGCGCGTGCCCCATCGGCCTGACCCTCAAGGAAGATCAGTAAGTAGCCAGCAGGATCCCCCCCCCCCTCATCACCAGGCACGAGACAAACCGCCTTCTTTTCAGGAAAACCTGCAACAGTGCTCCGGACAAGCTCATCCTGGTGGCGCGACGGAAGGACATCCGCCTGACTCACCTGAACACGAATGGAAACCTGATGTCGAACATCGACATGATTGTGCCGCTGGACAACCTGAAGCACACCGTCGCCCTGGACTGGTGCAGCGAGACGGACTTCATCTACTGGACGGACGTGGAGCGGTCGTCGATCAACAAGGCCCATCTCAACGGCAGCTACCAAGAGAAGTTGGTGCACGCGAACCTGGTCTCGCCGGCGGGCCTGGCACTGGACTGGATCACGCACAAGATCTACTGGACCGACCCGGCCACGAATCGCATCGAAGTCGCCACCACCAACGGCAAGATGAGGTCCATCCTGATCTGGCAGAAGCTCGACAAGCCCAGGGACATCGTGGTCAACCCGATAGGTGAGTCACCGGAGAGACCGCGGCGGCGGAGGGGATTCTTAAGGCGTCTCGTTCACTTGCAGATGGTCTGATGTTCTGGTCCGACTGGGGCGAGAAGCCGATGATCGAGCGGGCTGGCATGGACGGCCAGGACCGGTCTGTGGTGACGGCCACCCAGCTGAAGTACCCGAACGGACTGGCGGTGGACTACGACAACCAGAGGATCTACTTCGTGGACGGCGGCTTCAAGACCATCGAGAGCATGAACTTCGACGGAAGCCAGCGCAAGGTCATCATCGGTAAGTGCTCCCAGCTTCACCTGCACTCAGACAGGCACCACTGACGGCAATCCTTTCAGGCACGGGCTTGGGCCACCCCTTCGGCCTGGACATCAACGACAACAAGGTCTTCTGGACCGACTGGGAGACGAAATCCGTCCGGGTGGCGGACAAATTCACGGGCAAGAACATGCGGACGCTCATCGCCAACACCAGCGACCTGATGGACATTCGGGTGTTCCACCGCGCCCGCAGGAACGTCCAGAACACCTGCGGCAGCAACAACGGCGGATGCTCACACCTGTGCCTGCTGAACCCGCACGGCTACTCGTGCGCCTGCCCCATTGGAATCATGCTGACGGTGAGTTCGGTTAGCCCACCGCCCGCTCGATGGTGTCTTGATGTTTGATCTTTTCGCAGGACGACCTGCTCACATGCCGCAAGGGACCCTCGCACTACATCCTGTTTGCCCACCGCACGGACATTCGACAGATTTCGCTCGACTTTGCGCACATGATCGACGTCGTCCTCCCGCTGCCACCGATCACGAATGCCGTGTCCATGGACGTGGACCGGAAGACCGGACTGATTTACTGGACCGACACCATCGAGGACGTGATCAAGTGCGCCACAGCTGATGGCTCCCGGGTGACGCAGGTCATCGGACAGAGCTTGGACCACGCCGACGGCCTGATCATTGACTCAGTTGGACGCACTGTAAGCTTGCTCGGAGACGTTGAAAGCCGGTGTTTACCGTCCATCCTAACCTCCTCCTTTTCAGATGTACTGGACCGACTCGGGCCGTCACACGGTCGAGGTGGCCGACTTGACCGGCAAGAACCGCCACCTGATCGCCTGGCAGGACCTGGAGGCACCGCGCGGCCTGACGCACGACTACCAGGAGGGCCTGCTGTTCTGGAGCGACTGGGGTCACTTTAGGAAGATCGAGCGCGCGAACATGGACGGCGGCGATCGGAGCAAGATCATCACGAGCAAGCTCGGCTGGCCGAATGGCCTATCTGTGGACCTGGTGCTGAAGCGGATCTTCTGGGTGGACGCCCAGCTGAAGAGCATCGACTCGTGCGACTACACAGGCAACCAGCGGCAGCAGATCATGTCGGCCCTGCAGCATCCGTACGCATTGACCGTGACGCCGACGCACCTCTACTGGACCGACTGGAAGTCCAAGGCCCTTCACATGGCCGACAGGAACAACATCTCAATCAAGTCGGACGTGATTGTGAACGTTGAGGGTCTGATGGACGTCAAGGTGATCATGGTAAGTCGAGCTCAGCCCGATCAGGTGCCCAGAGACAGACACTGAGTTCCGGTTGCATTGCAGACAAACCAGACGCTGCTGGACAACGTGTGCGGCAACAACAATGGCGGCTGCTCCCATCTGTGCCTGAGGAACCCCACCGGCTACTCGTGCAAGTGCCCGATCGGCCTCAAGCTGAAGGAGGGCAGCACCACCGACTGCCAGGAGATGCCCGACGTAAGTGTCACCTAGTGCGAAGCGAGCCTGCTCGTGTAATGAGCGCCGCCTCTTTTGCAGGACTACCTTCTGATTGCTCTGCGATCGGGAATCGGCATGATCTCGCTGAACACACCGGACTACATGGACGTGGTGCTGCCGATCAAGGGCGTCCACGGCGGGGTCGTCCTCGACTATCACTACAAGAAGTCTCTGCTGTACTTTGCCGACGTGAACCTGGACATCATCCGCAGGGTGAGCCTGGCGAACTTCAGCGATAGCACCGCGATCGTGCGCACCGAGCTCTTGACGCCGAACGGAATCGCCGTCGACTGGATCGCCGACAACATCTACTGGTCCGACACCGACCGCAAGATCGTCGAAGTGGCACGCCTGGACGGCAGCTCCCGCAAGGGAATCCTGACGACCGGCCTCAACGACCCGCGCTCGCTCATTGTCTACCCCAAGAAAGGGTAAGTCGACGCACGCCCTTGCACGCCCTCGATGCTCATCATTGTCCCTTGTTTCAGCTACCTCTTCTGGGCGGACTGGGGCGCACCGGCGAAGATCGAGCGATGCCTGTTGGATGGCACCAACCGCACGCCAATCGTGACAACCGATCTGGGATTCCCGACCGGCCTGGCCATTGACTTTGAGTAGGTTTCCGCAGGTTCCCTGTCCCCAGTTGACCGCTAACCCGAACCTCCTTTTTGCAGAACTCGCCGACTTTACTGGGCCGACGCGCTCCAAGATCGCATCGAGATGGTGGACTTTTATGGAAAGAATCGCGCGAGCGTCATTGGATTCGCAACGCATCCCTTCGGTTGCACAGTGGTAAGCATCGCCTCTGCATCCCACTCCCCGTCACATGTTTCAGCACCTCCGTCCTCTTTCAGTTTGAGTCGTCCATCTACTGGACGGACTGGTACAACAAGTCCGTCTATCGCGGGCGCAAGCAACCGCGTACGAGCTTCAGCAACATCTCCGAGATCCGGCACTCGCTGAGCGGAGCCCTCGACATCCGGTCGGTGTCGGCCAAGCGCCAGCCAGAGGACTGGAATCAGTGCTCGTCGGATAACGGAGGCTGCTCGCATCTCTGCCTCTTCCGCGGACAGGACTACGTCTGCGCTTGCCCCGACATCCCGGACAAACGAACGTGCACCCTTGCGCCACGGTTCCTAGTGCCGCGACGGTCGGACGAAGCGCCCGAGTACCCGGACGAGGTGACAGCGGGCACTAGCCACGCCGAGGATGACTTCGTGGCCGACGAGCAGACCACGCAGGAGCGCATTGTGATCGTGGCCAGCGGCGTGGTCACAGTGCTTCTGATTCTGGTGGTCGTCGCTATTCTGGGTAAGACTGCCAGGGGGAGGTGTTTATTTGATGGGTTAATGCTTGACGGGAGTCTACTTTCAGTGCTGGTCTTGAACTCGAAGAAGAACAAGCCGAAGAGGAACTCGCGCGGGTCCAGTCGATCGGTGCTGACCTTCTCGAACCCCAACTACAACGTTGACGGCACTCCCATGGAGCCGAAGACCACAATTTGGAAGAGATTCAAATACGATCGATCGCAGGTAAGTGGGTGTGGCTGAATGTCATTGATCTCATTTTGTACACCTTTTTGACAAGAATGGTGAGTTAGAAGGTGGTGTACTTTAATATGGATGAGTCTGTCCAATTTGCTCGTTGGCGTGCAATTCTTGTGAAATCCGGAGAAAGAGTAAAACAAAATGGTTGCTTTCCTTTCTGCTCTACTTACGCTTCAATAAGCCATAGACAGACCCTAAGCCATTGTTGGCTGCTAAAATAAGGCTGAAACATGCTCACCACCGCAAAGCAGGCGCTTCGATTTGAAAGTCTGTCTTAGTCGCACCGAGTGCTAGGTTAGGTTAGGTAATGTGGCTGCCATCATAAGCGATGGATTCACTTAGACCCAAGGGTCCATTGTATTGCCACTGCCACGCACCGAGTGTAGTCGACGGTTCTATAAGCAACACAAACCTGGATGTGCAGCACTCAGGATCCTGGCCTAAGCCTTAAACAATAAGCATTTCTAGCGCTGCCATTGTCCGGTTTCCGGTCTTTTTGGTTCCACTGCTGCTGAGTTGAATACCCCTCGGTGACACAATAGGTCAAGACAACACGGAATGATTGCACGAAGAGCATTTCAACAAGGAATACTGAGTGTCATTGGTTAAGTGATTATTTCAAAAAATAATAAAATTGTGGAAGGACGTCTGTTGATTGCCTACAAACATCGTTTATGGACCACAATCTACGTGGCCACAACGCCAAGGTTTCTTTTTTTGAGTCATTCAATAGTTTGTCACCCCATTGCGAAGCCTTAAAGCCGTCCTGCTAGATGCCCCTTGTGATGCCCGTACCGATTTGAAAGGAAGAAGCTCTTAACAACTTCCTCGTACCCCTTCATGTTGTTGTCTTACCGCAGCCATCCTGAAATCCTTATGAATCTGAAAAGAGATCTTAGGATGTCTTGGAAGAGATGTTCTCCCAATGTCCTGTAACTCAACTGGCGCAATGGCTTATGCACCCAGCCACGGGAAAAAAAATCCCCTGGTTGGGTGAAAATCCTCAACAAGACTCTATGGCGAACGTTCGACCATGGAAGTGTCAGATTTTTACTCACTAAAACCACCTGGTGGCCTGTGACGTTGTGAGTATGTGCGTCGACTTCTACGCACTTGGACCTGCCTGTCTAGGTTCGATTCCTGGTACGACAAGAAATACTTTTCACGGCCCCACGTCTTTCGAGTCACTGACAATGCTCAAAGAGCATAACTGTTTAGAAAAAGCTTCTCCAACTTGGCCGTTCGGAGTCAGCATAACACTAGTGGTGGAACAATAGCACGCACAACACGAGTGGTTGCTGAGAAGCTAGCCCTGGCCCTTTACGGGTTGTAGCGCCACCCATATTATTATAAAACCACCTCCCTTTAAATGTTATGTTCCACTACAACTAAGTGAAGCACTTATCCAGTAGTTTGTATTTCTAGATTTAGATACGTTTGACAGGTAACTCTCCAATGGATGTTCCTGCTAACACCGCAACCATGGACGGGTGTAGGCTATCGCACGGAATCAAGGGGTTTTGTCCTTTGAATTCGGCACAAGACCTTAGTTTCAGCAGAGTTTGTATGCTCTTCCAGGCGGCGCTTATGTTTGTAAGCGATTTTCTTGATTTCATCTTGGACTGGTAAAATTTCAAGATCTCTGTGGATATTGTCGTTTCTGCTATCACCTGCAGCACCTTATATTGAAAAGTCTGCATAATATTCGTATTGCTGGCTTTGGTACAACCCCAGAGTTGTAGGCCATACGTCCAAACAGGTTTTAGGATTTGCTTGCCATCTTTGTATTTTATGTCAAGTCTTGCACGTGTTCTTTCCTCTTGAGTTTTACGTCAAGAGTCATCCCGAGGTATTTCGCTTCATTACCGAAAGGTTAGTGGACATGATTTAGAAAGATTGGCATGTTATTAACGGATTTGCCTACGTTAGGGACAATTCGCCAGAAGTTCATCCATTCGTGTGTCTGATCTACGCGTTGTAATTCTGATGTAGACTCTTCTACCGTTTTGGCTGTAAGCAAAATGGCGGTGTCGTCAGCAAATGTACGTCAGAACAGTGTGTTCTTCTTGTGGTAAATCACTCGTATACAGCAGGTACAACAGAGGGTCAAGACCACTTCCTTGCGGTACACCAGCATTTATATTTTTAAAGGCAGAATATTCATTTCCATGTTTTACTCAAAAGAGTCTATCAGAGAGATAGTTGGCTAAAATACTATGAAGTTTCCCCGGTAGAGATCGGTTAAGTTTATATTTCAGGTCGTCGCGACGATTTAGTCGCTATGAACTAAATACGGTGGTACTTTTTTTCAAAAGACAAGTTAACATTTTTTTTATTTGTTGGTCCATAAAAAGAAGTACAGCTGAGTATAACCTCAAATCCTTGCTTACTTAAAGGTTGTATTATTACCTTTAAATAATGAAAAACTTAAGGCCGACACTCAGCGCAACATACTTTTTTCTTCTCTTACAGTTACCAATACGTCCATTTCAGGGCGACAATTTCCTCTACGGGAAGAAATTTTTTTCATTTATTCAGAGTGAAAAATCTTTTCAAGGCATCAGTAGCGGTTTGTGCGTTATGTCGATTTAATAACTGTTCTTGATGAAGCTGATCATAAAACATGCTTTGAGTATAGCAAAATGTTTTATCACGCCTTTACAACCAGTACAAAGGGAAGAAAATATCACTAGAACGATTTTTAAAAGCTGACGAGTGCTGGCTTCGCGATTAATTCCAAATTCCATTGCCTGAAGTACAAGTATGCCAACAACTTCTAGACAAGGAAGACTTGAAAAAGAATTCCAGGAGTGTGGAAGCAGAGCCAAAAAACGAAAAACTCTGCATGCTCATAAAAGGTTTAGGGAAGCACTGCTACATATATCTTACAAAATTGAAAATTAAAGCTGGCAGGCTAGGGCTAGCTGAACAGAAACTGGCAGTCAAAAATAGAAAAGAGATTTTGCAAAATGAACTTAGATCTAAATTGTTAATATTAGTAGATTTTCCAAAATAAGGTGGAGGAAATATGAATGACGGCAACACGGCCCGAACATTTTTTAAGGATCCAGCAAAAACCGCTGAAATAGTAGGCTTGCACACAAGACTGGTAGAATGGTTTTCAATTGCGATGAGGACATTAACATCAGGTTTGAAAATCGATACCATGAAATTCCGAACTTATTGTTTGGACGCGGCAAGACACAACAAAATGCCAGTAAATGTTGCACGGTGCTGACGTCATTGAAAGTTTTCCAATCCCCATCGAACAGCTTTCGGTAGATGTCTTAGAAGCTTGTCAAAAGGATTACAACATTTTTCGAAGCGGATTTTCAAGAAAGATGTCCCAAATTGCAACATGTGAACATCTTCAGATCCAAAAATAAGCGATTTGAGACATCTACCAACCCGACATCACAAGATACCCCCCCCCCCCCTGAAGTTATGAAAATGATTTTAAATTGATTTCAAAACATCTTTCCAACGAGCAAAACAAAGACAAGTTAAATCCGATTTAAGTCCAACTAATGACCCTAAATCGACCACTGCGCGTCGTGCCAAACTTTGTCAAATTGAAACATCAAGAAATGCGGCTGAACAAACGAGCCTATGTTCAAGTGCCTGTTCTACTACATCAGTTATACGATGTACTTGATCAAAAGTTGAGTATTTACTTTACTCTATTTGGAATAAGCTGTTTTTCTTCCACAATTAAACTTAAACGTCTAAGTAGAATTTTTTTCAAAAACCTTAGACATTATCGAGAGCAGAGAAATTGATCTATATGACTTTTTACCCGTTGGTGGTTTCCCGGGTTTTTTTTTAATAACTGCTGCCACTTTCCATTGACTAGGGACATGTTCTAGACTAAGGGCGGCATTAATTATGCAGACTAACTTAAGTAGGGCTTTCTTGGGAAACTCTTTAAGAATTTCTCCTGTAATTAAATCATAACCAGGAGATTTTTTCGGCGTGAGCTTTTTTAGTACTTCCTTAAGCTCTGTCAAGGTAGCACATCTCAGTATGTAATTGTCGTCATGTACGTCGGGTCCATTGTAGCTGGCAGGGAGCGTTTGACCGTCTAATGGCTTAAACGTTTCCTCCAAGTAATCTGCGAAGAGATTAGTCTACTCTTTATCTTCTTTCGCCCACTCGTCTCCATTCTTCCGGATTGGCGCGTTATGTGCCTCAGGTTTTTCTTAATCCCTTCAGCGCTTGCCAGAGTGAGTAGTTGGTTTCTTTTTTTGCAGATAAGTTTACTAGAGACGCATTCAAGTTATTGTTTTTGAACGCTTTGTTTTTCGCCTTCACCAGACTACACAATTGGTTAAGATGAGTTTTATGCTGTGGCGAGCGTGTTTGTTGCCATTTCTTGTGTGTTCCTTTACAATTTCCTCTATTTCCGGTGGGTATCGTAAGATGTGTTTAATCGTCACTCTTTTTGCTCGTGTTGTACTGCTCCATGAGGCACACTGTATATTTACTATCAAGTTGCCAAGTATTTGATGGGCGTAAGTGGATGGGTTCAAGGCTGATATCCACCAAATAAATGCCAGTGTACCCCAAGGTTCTGCTCTGTCTCCGACACTTTTTCTCATTTTTAAAAATGATCTCTTGTCTGCTACTTATGATCCAATCCATTCCTTCGCTTATGACAGCATCCACAGCTTTTCATATTCGTTCCAAGACTCACGACCCCACCCTTCGGCCGTAGAATTCGAACAGCAACGTATGTTAAGCACATTTAGTGATGGGTTAACTCGAGTTTCTAAACCGGGTCAAGCCGAACTACATCCAAACCGATTTGAATCGGGTTAAATTTGTGGCAAATCGAGTTGTCGAAACTAAGACGAAATGAATGTACAGTAAAATCAATAGCCGAAAGCGCCAGCCGTCTACAAGAAGTACCTTTCTGTTTTGATAAGGCGGCCCTACGACTCTGAAGGGATAAATGCTGTTTCGGGATGAAGGCCATTGATTTTCTGGGTTTTCGTTTGTAGGAACTCGTTGGGCATTAGGTCCTCAGCAAGGAAGGTAGAATAAGTACATATCGCCACCGATTGCAGCAGTGACGGCGATAAAGTCCTTGATAACGTTGTGGCGTAAGTAAGTTTCTGTTGAAACCCCGGTCCCAATATGGCGATCTGTGCATCGTAACTTGAGCCATTTGGGTGGGCGTCTTCCTCGGAGATGTTCTCCTCCAGCAAGCACTCGATAGCGTAGTAGTACAAGAACTGGAATACAGAAGTGAATTTGCCGCTGCACGCCCTGAGTACCTCTTGACAGCAGTTGTCAGAGCATGTTTTTGAGAAAGTGAGCACCAACTTTTCGTTGATGTCCTTCTTCTGGGCGTCTTAGTTGTCTGTGAAGTACGACAAATGTAACGTGCAATGTGCTCTGATGGTCGAACTTTGCGAAGTTTTAGATGACGAATTTGGACTCATTTCCTAGCTTATGGTGATGCATTATGTTAATAGTGTACTAAGGTAGCCCGCGCAGAGTACTCGTGTTGCAACTCGGTTCGCTTTAATTCCAACTCGGTTTATTGGTCCTATCACTGTAGCCCCTACTTTCTCTTCGGATTTCGACCCATTTGTATACCATTTTTGGGCTACATCCTTCAACCAGGTGGGGTTGTCGTTCCATTCCTCCATTCCTCAATGAAATGGAATGCAGGAGTTGTTTTAAGCCAGACCACGATACGTCATTGTGCTTTTCAATCAAAACTTGTCAAATTTGCATGCAAAAACATCATACACTACTTCAGTCGGGAGAATGGCAGTCAAATTTTGCAGATACAACGGAGAACACAGAGCTTTAGACAAGCGGGTTAGAAAAAAAAACTGCCACGGTGATGACTATCATCTAAAAGCTTGAGTGTATCAAGGCTCACAGTAATCACTGAAGACGTAGTGCAGCGTTTACAAGTTAAGAAAGAAAAGGACATTAGTATCACTTGCGGGCTTAGGTGCAGTAAATGCTGGTCCTGCTGGCAGTAGGATTAAACTAGAACTTCAACCAATACATGCATCATCACTTAAGAAATCGGTGTCTAACTTACAGAAGTGCAGCAAGATTGTACCATGTCAACAGGCATTAGTCAATAACCACCAGGCTGCGTGTCATCAATTAGTTGTGGAATAATAAATATTAAAGGCGGAGATAATAAATAATACGAGGAGTGCGAAATACGAGCTCTGAAACGTATCACCCTGTTTTATTTCTGTTTACTTTGTCCTATTGCTATCCCCCCAAGAGTGGTAAGGTGGTTATAGTGCAAAGCTGAACAGAGCACATGGCGCTTTCTTGACTCTGTCTTTGACATTAAGCTTCCAGTTAAGTTTCCTGTCTAGGATCCGGGCCAATTATTGGTAAACTGAATTGCGGAATAAGTCTTTTGTTAGAGAATAGGACCAACTCTGTTTTTTTCACTTCAATCCCTAGACCACAGGCCCCATCTGAGAACGGTTCTTATTGCGCTTTTCACTAGCTCACTAATAGTCGTCACACAATTTGCCACAGGCAATTATAACTTCGTCGTCGGCGTGGGCGATTGCCTTGGTTCCTCAGTATTTTTTTTTTTTTTTTTTTTTTCCATCACAGAGTACACAAAACACTACGTTCTCTAAGTGTTAACTCTCAGTATCGCTTTACACAGCAGATTTTGCTGCGCGACTAAGGATCATCTACCGATTTTGCATCTCACAGATTACATCAAATAAACAGTATTAATTATAGCATAGTGCATGGATCAATTTTTTAAACTCCAATCGAGACAAGCTAAAATCAATTTCGTTGCAAAGTTCATTAAAAGTGTTTATACACCTTGTAATAGGTTCATAACAACCATAGTTGGTTCTATGCCTCTTATCATATAGTAAATTTCTCATCCGAAGAGATCTTTGGGGAGCATATATATTCATGAGAAAAAGTAAGTCTGGTGAATTTACACGGCAATTAATAATATCGCGGATGAACATGGCTGACGCTGCCTTACGCCTGAAACTTAAGGCTTGCAAGCCTATTATTTTACATCTATCGTCATATTTAGGGAGTTCTTCGAAGGAATACAATTTACGGACAGCATATCTCGTGAAATTTTTTTGTACTCTTTCGAATCTGAGTTCTTGTGTATCATATGGGGAATCCCAAATGATGGAAGAATATTCTAAATACGGTCTGACTAACGAACAATAGATGGACTTAAGACTAGTTATATCCCGAAAATCTCTACTATTTCTTTTCAGAAAACCTAACATAGCATTAGACTTCGCAATTGTATAATCATAATGTGATGCAAAATTTAAGTTAGTATCAAAAATTACACCCAGATCTTTAACCTCTTCCAGGCGACTAAGTCTATGATCATTTATGAAATAATCATAGACAATCGGGGATGTTATTCGATATGCCGTAAAGATATTACATTTTTGAATATTCAGCTCTAGTCCATTGTGCTTGCACCATTCCACTAGTGCGTGGATATCCAATTGGAAGTTATTACAATCAGTTAAACTATTTATAGATAAATACAATTTAAAGTCGTCTGCGAATGTTAGAATTTTACAATATTTGAAAATTTCGTGAACATCTTTTATAAACAATAGAAAGAGTAATGGCCCCATATGGCTACCTTGTGGAACGCCCGATGTAACTTTTATTACTCGAGATCTAAAACTATCGATCATTACCAATTGCTTCCTGTCCTTTAAGTAATTGGAGTAACCACTCTAACATTGACGAATGGAATCCCAAAGACTTTAGTTTGTTTAAAAGCAAAGTGTGATGTACTTTATCGAAGGCTTTCGAGAAATCGGTGTAAAGTACATCAACTTGTAATTGATTTTCTAAATTTGTATAAATGTAATTTGAAAATAATGATAAATTAGTTGTACAAGACCTGCCTTGCACAAAGCCATGCTGGTTATTAGAAATAATTTCTTTTACCATGAAATATAATTTTTCTTTTACAATACTTTCAAATAACTTTGGTATCGATGAAAGCTTGGATATTGGTCGATAGTTTTCCACTTTTTGCCTTAAACCGCTTTTATATATAGGCGTCAGAAAAGAATACTTCCATTCATTTAAAAATTCACCCATTTTTAGGGATTGATTAAAGATAATTCTTAGTGGACGATAAAGCGAATTCCAACCTTTTTTTAAAATACCAGCCGGGACCCCATCTTGGCCTGGGCTGTAATTTACTTTAAGATTAGTTAAGGCATTTATTACATCCTGATCCGTAAATTCCAATACACCTATATCCAGAACCTCGGGTATATTAGAGTAATGGTTCATCGTTGTCTGGACCGGAGACCCATTATAGACAGACTCAAAAAAGTTGGCAAATAGGTCACAGGTTTCATCCAAGTTTGTTGAAGTTACGTTACCAAATTCCATTATCTTGGGCAAGCCCAAGGAATTTCTTTTTGAATTAACGTAATTCCAAAATGATGCACCATTGTTCCTTACCGAAGTTTCTACGCACAAGATGTATTGTTTATATAAAAATCTATTCAAGAACTCATATTCTTTCCTGAATCTCAAATACCGTCACGATTTAAACTCGTTTTATTTGAAACATAGTTTGAATATGCTTTCCTTTTAACATTTCGTAGATTTACTAAGCTTTTGTTTGTCCATGGAATTCTAAATCGATTTCTATGACGCGTTTTAGGAACAAATGACTCTACATCAGAATTAATTTTATTCATGAATATATCATAGTTACCTTTCAAATTGGGGGAATCCAACAAGTCATCCCAATTGAATTGATTTAGGTACTCATTCAGTGCAACAAAATTGGTCTTAGCGAATTTATAAGTTAAGCCGGTATCGTTATTACTACAATTTCCGTATTTTGCTCTTGAGCTCATATAGAATTTCGTTAGTAACTAGCATCCATAGAAGAGAAGACCGGTGGGGATATTTCACAGGGGTGCCTAGGTAGGTGCCATTGTACCGCCACGTGGGTGTTCAGATAGAGAGGACGAAATATGAAGGGCGTTTATAACAGCCATTTGGTACTCTCAGCTAAATTTCGCTAGCGCTTTGTCTGGTGTTTGGCTGAGGTCGTTTAGACTGTCGAAGAATTAGAGCATATTGTGGCTTCCCTGATTGAGGCAAGAGCAGGACAATTGCTCTGGAGGTGGTGAATGCTTTCCTCCTCCTCTTCATCTAGTCTGCTTCTACAGAAGTCGTCCGAAAATAGAACTAGTCGTTTTGCGTGACGGCCTAGGAGGCAGTGTCCGGTGATTATGCTATTCTAATTTGCAGTGCTGCAGTGCAAAATTGGGGATCACTTTCGGGAAATAAGATCTTTTAGGATCAAGATTGGGCCAGATTTGTTTTGAGATTCGACAGGTACTACCTGTCGACCATCTGGCGTTGAATTTCTTTGCGTAGAGATTATTGAGGTGTAGCTTGAAGGTAGTAATAGGGGTACTTATGTCACAAGAGATGCTATCAACTGGCAGTCTAGTAGCGCGTTTTGCGAGTTCATCAGCTCTGCAGTTTCCCGAGATGTCTCTAAGGCCTGGCACCCAGCACAGGCGAATGTTGAACTGTTCGGATGTCTCGTTAAGAGATGCGCGGCAGTCGATTACTAATTTAGAGTTTACAGAGAACGATGCCAGGGATTTAATTGCTGCTTGGCTATCAGTGAAACTGCAGATATCGCTGGCGGATATCACGATCCATCTGAGCCTGGACAGAGCTTCGCAAATCGCCATTACTTCCGCTTGGAAGACACTGCAGTGATTGGGTAGACGAACTGATTTGTTCAGGTGTAGACCCTCCTACTCCATCATCCGTCTTGGCTCCATCTGTGTAAAAGTGAATGGCTTTATCAAATGGAATATTGCCGCCATATTGTCCGGAATAAGGGTTTCGAAGTTGTTTTCCGAGAAGTGTCGTGGTGAGGTGTAGTCTAAGTGAATTGAAGTAAGATTCTGTTCGTGTAGATTTGGCTTTAGACGAACTGCGCAGTTGGTTGCTGTTTGCTTACCAAAGACATCAAGGGCGGTAAGGTTCAGAAGAGTTGCCAGTGCATCGGTGGGATTTCTAAGTGCTCCTCTGATGCAGATACAGGCTTGTCTCTGAACCTTTCTTAGGTTGTTGAGGTGGGTATGGGCGTTGAGTATGGGCCAACATACTAATACGCTCTATAAGACGATGGGTCTTATGACAGATGGAAGGTTGGAGACTCCAGTTGTGACCAATAGCTTTTTTGATCAAATATACTGCCGCGATGACATTCCTTGCCGTTTTTTCTGTGTTGAGCTTCCAGTTTAGTCTACCGTCCAATATAAAGCCGAAGGGTCCTACTTGAACTCGTTCTTTATTACAAAACAATGACATGCAGGTACATGTCTTTACTAATGACTTACATGAAGACTGACTATGCCATCTTCTCGGAAGACCATCAGCTAGCATTTTTTCGCGGCAATTACAGCTCAGCTATATAATCAGAGCCGGAGGAGCTCAGTCACTGCTGACAGATTTTTGAACAAAAACGATCTGTCCTCTTATAACAAACACTTTTTTACTCTCTCTCTCTCTCTCCTCCACAGCATGAACGGGTGTACGAAGAACGTAGCCTGACTACAGAGACACCATCCACAAGCATTTTTGTGGCCACTCCCTCGCCAATTGCATCGCCAGGAAATAAGAATACCATTCAACTTTCAACAATTACATAAATTCACTCTCTTCCGTCATCGAAGTCTTCGAGTCTTTAAAACCCCAAACAAAACAAAAAAAAAAGTCAAAATCATGCACAACAAAAATGTTTCGTTCCAAACATTTCGTTCAAACGTAACGAGAGCATAAAAACAACAACAAATACCTAGACTCTAAGTTTTCGAATTTAAGACATAAACAAAAAGAATGAACAAAAAAGAGTATCCTTCTCCCAACTTATCTTTCTCTATGTAAACGAAAAACAAAAAAAAAATAAAAATAAAAGAAACCAACAACTCTATAAAAATTTAGTAAAGAAAAAATTAAACAAAAAAAAAAATCAAACCCTTGTATAAAATTCAGAAAATGCACGGTTGTTTACTAACGAAAAAAAATTAAATTATGTGGTAAATAAATTAAGAAATTACATTCAAAATTGTATTTAACGAATATTTTGGATAATCTTAAAAAATTAATATACGTATGTATTTTTGTACAATAAATTTAAATTCTAAAAAAAAAATCCAAAACAAATTTTAGGCAATTCAAAGAAAAGATAATTTATTTTCTTCTCCTTAATTAAATTCAGTTTAATTTTATTCACTAAACAAAAAAAAGAAAAACCAAAGAAAAAAACCCAACTCTGCACAAAAATAATTGAATCGAAATTTTTTAAACAATAACAAAGAACTAAGAGAAACAACCAAAGATTCCTAAACAGAAAGCGAAGAAAGAAAATATATAAAATATATGTTTTTTTTTTTTTAAAAAAGAAAACTAATTTGAAATAGTTGAAAATCTATAAGAAAACCAGTACCTTGTGAATTGTGGTAAATCTAAACAGAATACTTAAGCATTCCTTTGTTTTCGTGAATTATGTATAAATTGTAAATAGGAACAAATTTAAATTGTTTAAATATTTGTTTTTATGTTCTGTTTTGTTTCAGAGTTTTCTTGTAAATATATGAAAATAATTTGTTAAGTAAATGTATTCGATTTGAGATTCCTTGAGTGTGTGTAATTATTCCTAGAGCAACTCGAAGGAATCGTTACAATTGAATGCAACTGTGAATTTCAGTGCCAAAGGGCTTCATTGAAATGAAATCCATCATAGTACATAGATATTTAGAAATAGTGTGTAAGAGAACTGTAGTTATGTAAGCGAACTGGAAACAGTATTATTTAATTTTAAAACGCCAACACTAGTGTTTACGATCATGATTCATGTGGTTTTTGGCTTGGTGTGGGGAATTTTGCAAAAAAGAAAGCCTAACTGTCGGATTTTTGCGGAGTGAATGGTGGAATGGGGTTTCGTTGTGAGAATATAATCCGGACAGTGAAAAGCCGAACTCAATGAGATTTGAGTTCAGAGTGCGACAGAATGAAATGCTTTTCCGAATAATAATTTTCTCATTTGAATGAACTTTTTACTCCATCCTACTTCGGTAGATGAGCAGCCGAAACAAGACTCAAGCATAATGCCATGAAGGTGTCAATTGTTAATAGTTCAGCAGCGACATTCACAAAGATGGTGCAGGACTGTGGGAATGAGAGACTGATGCTACACAAAATAAGGATCAATCGACATTAATGGTGGTCCTTCTTGTCCAACTTTAATTTTCTTCAGGTGGCCAAGAACTTTGTCTTGACCCCACTCTTCCGCGACTGTACTGAAACTAATACATTTTTTGTAACGTCCGGACAGTCGGTTATTCGCACACCCAAATCTATCCAACGAGGAGTAAATATGTAGATACCTCGTGTTCCCGATAAACGCCACCATGCATCAAATACTTTTCAATTATTGGATATTTCAAAAATCCGGACATTTCAATAATACACTTACCAATTGCTACCCGCTGAATATATGTATTTCTCACTGTTCAAAATTTACATAGGCATTTGTGGCAAACGTGATGTGATACACGTATCAACATTCGGATATTTTAAGAATCCGGATGTTTTGATTGTACGGAGACCAACATCACCCGTAATTAGCTGGATGCGGCTAACAACGAGGTGCATCACGTCATCTAACAAATGCCACTGAACCGCGTAGCACACATAATCATTGAGTTGGTAGCATACATTGAAAATCCGGAATTTCAATTATCCAGATATCTATGGCCTATTCTTCTCGTTCGAATGAGTGTTTTTACCACCATCACTTTTTTGAGTATGCATCTAGTCAATATTCATTTATGTAAAAAAAATCGGAATATATTGTTTATCCGGACACCCATATCTACAGACATTGTGAATGGAATTCTAAGAACAAAGTCATCATTCGTTCAGAGTTCACGCTAATAAACTCTATGCATCTGCTTGACATCCTCATTAACTTTCGTATATTTCATCTAGCCGGAATTTCAAGTATCCGGATTTTGGGAATACGTGCCTAGTTGCTCTTATTCGAATGATTTTTTTTTTACCAGCTTCATTTATCTGAAAATGCATTCTATTCGATATTCGGATATGTTATAAATACTGGAAAAACAGCAAATCGACATTCGGATATTTTAAATATTCGGCTTACCCCGGCTTACATATATATGAATGTATCTTTGTTCTAATTCACATGGTTTTTTCACCACCATCATTTATCTGAGTATGCATTCCACTAGATTTTTGAATATTTTAATTATCCGGATAGCATTTATTGCTCGACGTTTGGTATTCTAGGAACAGATGCCTTACTGTTCTCGTTAGTGAATGAATGCTTGACAAGCAGCGTTGTCAGTTAGATATGTGATCTTGACGTCCATTCGCCTTCGTTCGCATTCTCATTGATATCCACCAATTCGGATTGTTTGAAAATCCTGTAGCAGAAGTTGCAATTGCTTGTCAGTTTCTTTTAAGTTGTCCATCGCAATAAAGCCAATTATAATTCCAAGATTATTCATCAGGAAATTTAACAACCCTTTGCTTCAATTTATGGAATCCGGACGTTTCATATACCCGGACCTCTTAAGCTGATTTTATTATTTTTATTGATTCATCCCATCAATACATCTCTTCTTGGTCGTTCTCCATACTTAGCCGAATACGACATTTCGAGGAAGAACTTTACCAAAGATCAAAAACCAAATCCGGTCAATTTTCTCGATATCAGACAAAACCCGTTCCTTCACAAGAAAAAAAAAAAAAAACTCACTCTTCTAAATCGAGACAAATTGTACAACCTCCGTACAAGGCGATCACAAGAAATTCCCCACAGGCGACCCAAAAACCAAAAAAAAACCCACATCTCCAAGAGATTTTCATAAAAAAAATTAACAAATCAACTTGAAGTCAACTTGAAGCAACAAAATAAAAAAAAATAAAAATGAAATAGTTAATGGTTGTAATCGTTTGTAAATACCCAAAAAAAAAAAAAAAAAGAAATAACACAAAAATAAACTGTAAATATGTATAAAACAAAATAAATTAAATATAGTAGCTTAGACATATCTCCATCCAAAGAAAAAAGCTAACAACAACTCCACGACTTAACAATGATTGTAAAATAAGTAAATTCACAATATCCACCTAAGAATGGACAAGAAGAATATAAATTAATCTTGTAAATAGTAATTTTAAGATGATTTTTATATAAAAAGATTTTATAATTTTGAAAAAAAAGAAAACAAAAAACCAAAACACTAAACAAGCCACTACACAAATACAAAAAAAAAAAAAAAAAACGAAATTAGAGAATTAAGTCAAATGCATTTAAATTACAAGGAAATTAGTTTTCTTTTTGTTTTTATTTCCTTCTTCTTCCTCGGTTTGGTTCACTTGATTTTCCATTAAATTTGAGTTTCAAAATTTAAAATGATTAAATTTTTGGCAATAAGACTGAAAACAAAAAACAGAAAGAAAAAATTAAAAAACACAAAATTTTGATGTGATCACAAAATCATATTTTATTTATTTATTTTTTTTACTTAAGGGAATTTTTAATTTATTTTCTTAGAAATTGTATTGTCTTATGTTTTATGATAGAAAAAAAAAAAAAAAAAACAAAATTAAACTGGTTTTTTGTTCTAGCCGAGATGTGATTTTGTTCACAGATGTGTACATACATAGTATATACGGTTCTACTGGGAGTAAAAACAATTATGAGACTATATCGGTGTGAGGTCTTAATGGGTCAGACAGTATACTTGTGGATGCCTTGAAGGATCTTGCAGTGAAGTCACTGACAATTGAGTCGGAGTGGGTTTTTTCTTCGTTCGGTATCATTGATCTTCCTGACATGAGCAGGTTGCCACATTCCACAAGCGACAGGGACGCATTAAGCATCCATAAGAATAGACACTTATTTAGCTCCTGCTCCTACGATCATATTCCACCCGATGTGCAATCTTAGCGCGATCACCGAATGAATATGAAGATGCTGAGTTGATGATACATACCACAAACGCAGAAGAAAATGTCCCATGAAACTCAACGTTTGCCCCGTTCACTGAATAGTCTTTACGAAATGCAAGAGAGAGGTAGTAGAACAGCCAGGAACAATTTACCTTTTCTGGGTTACTCCTTCGCCAAATCGAGTGACCTGAGTGGTGCTGGTTAAAATTTGAAAGCATTCATAAATGGAAACTTTTTAGTAGTAAAGCCCTGAGCACTGGATTCGCAGTCGGAGTTGCTCCCTTTCCCATCGGTGTACATTGGTTACAGTGGCTGGAGGTGCTACTTGAAGGATGAGTGAGAAGAAGAAATCCAACAACTATCCTCACGTAGTTCCTCCAGGAACTGACCACAACATACGATCCTCCAGTCATTCAAGAGACCTTGTAGGTAGCGTTGACTTAAAGACTGCTCTTAGACCACTGATGGTCCATTGTGACATAATGGATCCTTGCTTAATTGAGGCCTCACAGCTGCAACTTTGATCACTCAAAACGGATCTGCAAGTTCTTGAAAAGAGAGTTGTTAAGTCATTGTCTTGGAGTGGCGGCAGCGCTTGTCACTTAGGTTATCTTCCAACGTTGACGTCTGGGGCAAGTCAAAAAAAGGTTGCCTTTTACCCGCGATCACTTGCTGTTTCCAATCGAGGTTAACTCGAAGACTTCTCCGAACAGTCGCCTATCTCTTAATGAGAGCCTCCATTTCCTGTGGGAGACGGTATACTGTGACGCTCGAAAGGACACTAGTTCAGTACTCTTCTAGAAGTCCCTTGCAGAAGTTTGCAGGGACAAGGAAGATGAGTAGATTGTGTTAACTCTGAGGCAACTAGGACCACTGAGGAGCCACGTAGATCCGAAAAAAAACCAAAGGTCTATCATATTATCATACCTCTCTCAGCTTTTTATGAAGCGACGCATTCAATGTTTGGTGTTGTGGTCCCCTCTTGGAAGTCACAAAGGTTGTCAAAGAGTGCGCGTTGACGCCAGAACTATGGAGATGTAGACGAGTTGTACGTTTTTTTCATTCCATTCCCACTTAAGGAGCTTCTTCAAAAGCTTTGAAGTCTCTCGGCACGCGCACCTTAATATAAGACGGCGTCGAACAAAGATACCAACCCTGGTACATATTCTTCTTCACTTAGTCCGCTTTTGACATTCTTCATCTCCATGTAGGCCAAACCTGCACCTGGACGTCAACCAAAACGACCTTTTCGCACATCTAGTTGACTGAGATGTTCGCGTGACGTAGTATATAGGTGCATCGTCTGCAACGTTGGGGGCTCTTGTTTCAATCCTTCTTTCTTATTTCTGTTCACCTCTTTCAAGTCACTGACAGCCTTCTCAAACTTGTCCACCTTAAGTGTGGGCGTGACTTTGCAGCTGTAGGCTTGGAGCCGACGATTTGTCTAACGGAATCCATGCGCTGTCCAACCTCTTCAGGCCAAGATTATGTCGGCGTACATCCTTTATAGTTCGTGGTTGATCCAGTGCTCCAGCTCAAAGAGGGTATCTTCTCTTGACATTGCCAAGGACATCTTCATGCACTTACGTACATGGAGAATTGCATGCTCATTCTTCGATAGAGCAGAACTGAGATGACCACGAGCTTGTGAAGAGCCAACTTGGTTCTTTCATAGAGTAGCCTCTTGACACACTGAATGTGCACCGTTGCGAGACGGAACTCAAAATTCATTCTTTTTAGAAAGATTCGCGAAGAATTCTGCTTTCAAACTTATGCACGCTATTCTGAAGCATTTAAAAATGTCCGCAAACAGTAGTTCATCTGCGAACATTAGACTGTATCTTATTGATAAAGAGATGAAAGAGCAAAGGCTCCAAGTGACTGCCTTGCGGCAGACCCCACTGAAGCTAGTTAACAGTTCTGAGATTCAGACTACCCACTCTGAGCAGCCTGTGTGAGGCATATTTTTCTTCTAATGCGACACCCAGTGCCAGTAGGTCATCTACGATTTATATAAGCAATCGTGCAAGCTTCTTTTTGGCAGATCTCCATTCGTAAAGAGTACGGAACCAGTGCCCTTTTCAGCAAGTTCGTCCGTTTCTCATTTCTTTCGAATGTCAATGTGTCATGGCACCTTTTTTCAATTCTCTCGAATGTCATTATGTCCTGGCATCCACATAATTTGCCCATCTCGTTGAGATATAGGCGGCAATTCAAGGAAGTCTTTGAGTTGAATGTGACTTCATTCAGAGCTTTGACCGCGGCCTGACTGTCAGAAAAGACGACCATATCTGCTCTTGCTTTTTGGCCAAGACAGACCTTCCTTAATAGCTACAGTTTCTGCTCGGAAGACGCTTCAGTGATTTGGTCAGTCGGAGGGGCAGTTGAATATTTAGATTATTAGAGTGCCCACACCTTCACACATCTTCGTCTTCACTGAACTTCTATAAGGAAACATTGTGCACCATTAAGCTTGGCAAACTGATTCATCATCATCGGCGCGACAACCGGTGTCCGGTCCGGACTGCCTCCTACAGCAGGTACTTCCACCTATACCGACCGCGGGCCGGCGACGCTTAGTTTTTGCACCCCTTGCCTTCGGGCGGCCTGGTCTACGCCAAACTTCCAGGGCAAGCGTGGTTTTCGAAGCTGCCTTCTACGGTGAATTGTACCGCAAACAGAGCGGTAACCCTTCGCTCACACGAGCTACGTGCATAGCCCTTCGGAGTCTACCGAACTTCATTTTCGTCATTATGCTGATTCGAGGTAGATTTCATATAACTTATGGTTGTATCGCCTCTCAGATATTTCCTTTCTCTTCCCTTCTAGCCAATGTGGTTTGTTGTGTTATTTGTGTGTACCTTAAGAAGATGGTAGGCTGTAGCGATCAGCATAGACTCCTGACGGTTGTGCCACACCTTGCGAGTTCATCGGCTCTGCCCGGTCCATCTCATCCATCTCGCCTACAATTAAGGGCTGTTTTTACGAATTGGACATGACATTGTCCACGTACTTAATCCCGGCCCGGATGTCCAAACAGATGGTGATATCCCTTTTGGCAGGCCATCGCTAGCTGCATCTAGAAATTGGCTCCACGGCGAGAGCTCTATGACCGGCCATCAGTAAGAAAAGACGACCATTCAGGATCAGCTTCAGTCGCAGGTATCCATGCGTGCTAGGTGCTACAGGCAGTCTTTACGGGACACTGTGCCACAATGTCTTAGCATAGCCGGTAGGGACCTTCTTAGAAGCTGCAGAGATGAGGAAGAAGTGGAACAAATATTACATTGTTCTTGAGCCAAGACGGTGCCTCCTTATCGCAATGGTTTCTGACTGAAATACGCTACAGTGATCAGGGAGGTCCGTCAGGAGATTGGGTCAGAAGATCTTTGGAGAAGACACCTACACCCAATCACTTGTTGGTCTTCGATCCGTCTTCAATCCTTCTTCGATCCTTCTTCGATCCGTCTTCGATCCGTCTTCAATCCTTCTTCGATCCTTCTTCGATCCGTCTTCGATCCGTCTTCGATCCGTCTTCGATCCGACTTCGATCCTTCTTCGATCAGTCCTCGATCCGTCTTCGATCCTTCTTCGATCCGTCTTCGATCCTTCTTCGAACCGTCTTCGATCCGTCTTCGATCCGTCTTCGATCCGTCTTCGATCCTTCTTCGATCCTTCTTCGATCCGTCTTCGATCCGTCTTCGATCTGACTTCGATCCTTCTTCGATCCTTCTTCGATCCGTCTTCGAATTGACTTCGATCCTTCTTCGATCCTTCTTCGATCCTTCTTCGATCCGTCTTCGATCCGTCTTCGATCCGACTTCGATCCTTCTTCGATCCGTCTTCGATCCTTCTTCGAACCGTCTTCGATCCGTCTTCGATCCGTCTTCGATCCTTCTTCGATCCGTCTTCTATCCGCCTTCGATCCGTCTTCGATCCGACTTCGATCCTTCTTCGATCTTTCTTCGATCCTTCTTCGATCCTTCTTCGATCTGTCTTCGATCCTTCTTCGATCCGTCTTCTATCCGCCTTCGATCCATCTTCGATCAGTCCTTGATCCGTCTTCGATCAGTCCTCGATCCGTCTTCGATCCATCTTTGATCCTTCTTCGACCATCTGAGGTGGTAGTAGGCGATCGGTGTCATGGGGAAGAAAGTCGAATTCAATAAGAATAGTTGAGTGATCGATGGTAGGTTCGGACCACAGTCGGTGTGCTCTTAGTCTCAGGGCTGTGCTGGCTGCTACTTGGCTGCCAAATAGTTCTAATGGACGAAGATGGAGGAGTGTGTTAAGAGCGTCAAGTGGAGTGCTTCTCAACGCTACCCATGTTCCTGTCTACGCTTGTTGCTTAACAAAAGCATTCTCTGTTACCTCACTTAGAGTGGCGACGAATTTACCAGACGCCACGGCGTTTCAAAAACAAGCACCGCGTATCTTGTATGTTGCCATCAAACGAAAAAACCCCCACCACCCACTCGAAAATCGAATTCGATTTCATTGCAATTTCAATCCAACCATCCACTCATAGTGCACCACACGTTGTATAACGCGCCAATATCGATTCCTTGACACTTTGAGTGATTTGCTTGAAAACCAAAAAAGCAATTTAAATCCAAAACAAAATGCATCCAAAAAAAAAAACCCCAAGACATTGGCTTTCGATTTAAATTCGCCAAAGCAATCCCTCAAACTGTTCGAATCGATCTGCAAAAAAAAATATGTATCAAATTGTAAAAGTTAAGAATTATAGAATTTTTTCCCAAAAAAAAAAACAAAAACAAAAGAAATTCAAAATTCTAACAAGACTATAGACATACGATTAGTTGATAAGAAATTATACAACAATTATTTAATTGTAAAATTTGACAATATAGTATAAACTCAAAAAACAAAGAAAAAAAAAACAAGGAAGAAATTAAATGAAATTAAATTTGTGAGAATGACTAATGTTAAAGTTAAAATAAATAAATAGGAGAAAATCTAAAACTAAATTGTATAACAATGAGAACAAAAAAAAACACAAAACAAATATTTAAATTGAAGCTCATGGTGAATGAGTTCTTAAAGGGAAGCTTCACGATGGGCAAACAATAAACAATTGCCAAGCCTTCCATAAAACAGGAAAGATTTTATATCAAGCGTTACACTAAAACGAATACAAAAAATGAAGGAAATTTAATTACTGAACATGTAGTTGAGGGATCTATTTTCTTTTGTTTTTTTTTAGATTTTTTCTTTCATCGGTTTTTCATTTTTGAGTCTGGTCTAAACTCTTTTTTTTTTTAAATATTTTAGTCGATCGGATGCTGTCGCCAGTGCAGTCAGAGGTGGACTATAGTTTTTGAGTTCTGAGAGACTTGGTCCCACTTTGCGCGCGCATATTATACAAAAAATGCCTTCAGAGGCTACATTTTGAGACAGATCTCAGACTGCTCAATGGGGCACCATGATTCATCTTTGAAATGCCAAAGTTTGGACACGTCTCTGTTCCTCGATTGGGGTAGGATAGTGCCTCTTGACGTGTCGTCAATTTTTATTACTTCTCTTAATGGGTACAAATGGTCAAACCAATTATTCGAAATGTCCTTCATCCGCTTTCCAGCAACGGCGAAGCCTATCTGGACACCCATCAATTACAAAATTATCCACTGCTCGGATAAGCTTCAGCTTCAAATAGCGTCTAGCAGAAACCATTGTCTCTAATAGCGGGCATAGTTTGTAGTTGAGAGCATTTGGGTTTGGGCTTCCAGGTGGCCATGCATCAGTGGAGCCTCAGTTCAAGCCATCTTGACTTGATGATGATGGATGACCACCCCAAATCGTGTCAGTGGCCAGTTCTCAATGCGGAATGGAAATCGAGGGCTTAAGTGTAAAAAACACGAACATTTGATGCCCTTGGCATAGGCTATGCAACGAATGAGGCATGTTGTGGAGGGACTGACGGACAAGCGAGTATTTTGTGCTCAGTGCGCGACGCCTTTGTCAATCCTAGTTCCTTGGTCATCATTCTTTGTCTTGCCCTCATGTTGTTAGCATTTTGCTACTTTTTTTCCAGACCAGACTATCGGAGGAATGCCTCTAAAGTCTGCGAAACTTAGGCATCGCCATGTATCGCCTATATGATGGACCTATGAAGTCATGTACTCCGTCTACGAATTACAGCTTGCAACAAAGGAGTTTAGCTGGTTTATGCTGATGTTGTTCTCTTCGCTCAAGTCAAATGTGAGTTCCTTTGGTTATCCTACATGAGCAGAGGGAGCATCAGTGCGTTATGAGCACACTCTATGGTCTATGTGTAGAGGGGCCCCCTAAAAGGATCTTTCATGATTTCTGAGCAGGACAGCATATATTCGCAAGCGTCAGTGACTATTTTTTTACCAAGCCTTCTCTCAACACGTAGAGCCATGTGAAGAGGTCCTGCTTAAGCTAATTCTATCTCTATTTGTAGAAGCTCCAATCGTCCAAGCTGTGTCCAGTTCAATGAATGAATTCGAGTCCAAATCGTGGCCTCTTTAAGGGACTACTTGTATGGCTAATGATCCACGTGATCTCCTCCCGATAGGCTTATATCACGAAGGTCTTTTACTCTTGGGACCAGTTGTCTACGCTGGGCCTGGCGCCTTACGTATCAAGTGCCAATTTTGAGTTATAGTTTCTAGACTTTTTCTCGACCTACGTGAAGAGTGGCCCGATCTACAACCTCTGCTCCTCTTTGGGTCGCAGCACCTGGTTATTTTTTGCAACTCAACACAGTTTTGGTACCCTTCACGTCTCGGCGTCACATACGCTACCTTCTTTAGTCGTGATAAACTCCCAGACATCCATATCTCCACACGACTTTGGGTATTAAACCACAGTCACCACTCGGAAGACAACCTCATCCGATCAGGCTGAAACCAATCGAGGTCTCAGAGGCTATCCTAATACCAGACCATAGCCTCTGGTCAAGCTAGCAGTAGGATACCATAACACTCCACGACTGGTCGCTATTGTGCTAAGCGATGTGGCTGGATGGAGGCACCACACAATCCATTACTTGCGACCTTGTAACCGTCATATTAACGAGCACTGGAGAAAGGATATTTCCTAAACCTCCTTTCCTCTTAGCTCAGGATTCTAGTCGCTTCTTACGACAGGAATGACTTTCCTCGGGTATATTCTAACACCTGCCCGAAGGGGTGTGAGAAGATGTGCCCAAAATCTGGATTTCCAACGCGACTAGGACTGACTTGAGCTGGCACATTTTGAAACCTCACTCACTCATTTTGGATCCCAACGAATATCAGATTGAGCTGACTTATACTTGAAACTTGAGCGGCCGAACCCTGAGACTATTTTGGCCGCCTTCCATCTTTCACAGTCCAGGGCAAGTCCCATTCTGTGCTTAAGACCAATCATCCTAGTCGACTTGGTGGAGTAAGCTTATAGAAGACTCAAAGGTAATGCTGCTTCTAGTTAAGTGCAGGGATGTGTACGCAACTTTACAATTACGTGGCTGAGCCGTACATTAATCGTGGCCGAGCCTTCCCGATAACATCCTCCAGTGTATCTCATACATTCTCCATCATCCATCTCGATCTGTTGTATCTTCTCCATTATTCACCTTTCTCGCAGACAAGCCCATATATCCGATGCAGCTCTGCTATTCTACTCATCGCACAGCTTTCCGCTCCATACGAGAGGACTGACTGACTGAGTTTCGTGTGGTCCTTCGAGCCGGAACTTGTTTCGACAAGCCGAGTCTACTTCCGATAACCACTTATGTATCATTTGTGGAGTTCCCGGTTGCTTGTCGATCGTAATGTTCGTCCCTCCTTGGTCTTTTATCCTCATTGACCTTAAAACTAGCACATTTCCACACTTCGTCCAAAGTTGCTACGAAAAGCGGGACGATGTCCATATAATCTAATCTACGGTAGTGCCTTTCGCTTTAAGAGCAGCCTGCCGCACTGTTTCCTCCCGAACTAGACTCAAGAAGGCACACGAAAGCCCCCGAAATCGGCCTCAGGTTTCAAACGCCTCGCAAACTGTATCACACATGTGACAACACGGACCTACAACCGAATCAATGGTCCTTGAATCCCCGATTTGGCTGTGGCATCGAATAGTTCCTTATGCTGGCTTGGTCTACTACACGGCGACGTGGAATTAGTTCAGCTACTGTCAGGTTGTTGACAGCAACTTGGTCGGCGAGTCCAACTATCAGAGTCACTTACTCGAGCACATTTGCTGGGATCTCGCCAATAATGACTCCGGCTTATCGGCATTGACGAATGATTTGACCCACGATCTAGCCGTCGACTTCAAAACGGTCCAAAACGTGACATAAATTCCTCATCGAACTGATTTCTTTCAAATTAGTTCATCGATTCCATTCCCTTTAGTGGCGCCTTGTCCCATAAAGAATGTGAGTTGTGTTCTTCTGCTAGAGAGATGCTCTGAAATCATGCACGATTCCCCATCTAGCCACATAGCATCTCCTTTCGATGAACTTAGAAAGCCAGGCGCAAGCGTTCTGGGTGACTTTCCGTAGGCGTCAGTGTATGCACATCTATTGAGCTCCGACTTCTATAGACTTGCAGTTTCTGTCATTCCAGAAAGTGTTTCGGAAACAAGCAAGACTATGTTTGACCCCTATGTGGACTCATGACTCACCATTGACGGCACCCCAACATCTCCCTGATGCTGGACTTGTTAATGAAATTCCACAGTAGCTGCAAACGTACCTCTACTTAAGCAGCTATGACTCAAAATGTCCTTTGCTCAGGCTTAAACCGCTCCAGAGCTGCATTCCTGATAAGTAGAAGATCTAGTCATTCATCCAATCCAACAACAAGATGCAGACCTTAGCCATTGGAAGTAGGTTCAGCCCACGTCCAGAGCTGACATCAGTTCGGCTCGTCATCAGTCAGGCTCGTCATCAATCAGGCTCGTTATGTTAACCCCAATTCAGACACTCCCAAGCCAATAGTCCACCACCTGACTGCAGTCCCGACACACTGACGCGTCACTCAGTCAGAAAGTAAGTCATCTAGCAAGTATCCTAGTCCATTTTTTGGTTTGTTCTCGCTTGTCATACCTCTGAAACGCAATGCCGCCACACTAATCCATCACGCATCCCACACAAGCTCAGCAAAACTCATCTAAAGACAGATGCGCCAAGGAAAAACAAATATTTACAAAAACCAAGCAAAAATAATTGCACGTTATAGTGCAGTACAGAGGACAAATTAAAAAATAAAAAAAAAATAAATGTAAACAAAAAATTAAAATTGAACGATTAAAATAGAAGATATTTATTTACATAAAACCAAACAGTTCCATTCCATGTATGAATCAAGAAGCATAGCATGTAAGACATCAGTTACAAGAAACACACTTCCTAGGGTCGACATGAAAACAAAAAAAAAAATAAAAAATAGTAAGAAAAGAAAAACAATTTAAGAAAATAAGACACAAATTAGGTATTTTTAAATTTATACTTATTTCCCTTAAGAATACATATAAACAGATATTTTTTTACATACACATACCAAGCAGATAAAAGAAATTGATATAAAAAATATATATATACATATAATTATATAAGAAATGAGGAAAAAAAAAACAAATAAAACTAATAATATCGCCAAGGATTTTTTTTTTTGATATCAATGACAAATATTTACATTCAACAAACAATAACATACTTCAGTAGTACAAGAGAATTACATGCAAGAAGTTTATTTATTTTATATTTGTGAAAAGAAAGAGAAACAAAAAAATATGAATAGTAAATATTTTTTATCGTACAAGAGGATCGCCACTACGAACAAGGGGATCTGGCACGAATGCAAAAATGCCTCCTTCATTTTGTGCAAAGATCCCGTCGAGTTCACGGCCTCTTGCATTTGAAAAAAAGCATCACCCTGCGGGCTAACTACAATAGATAATATAAAGTAATGAAAAAAAAAAATACATGTCAGGTAACTACTTAACATAACTAGGAGTAATAAGCAAGTGCTCAGTGTTTCTTTTTTACTTTGTGGCGTTTTTGTTTTTTTAAGAGTTATCGTATAATTTTTACGAAAGATTCAATTTATATGAAGAAACAAAATGAAAAACAAACAAAAAATCAAATGAAACATAATATACCTAATTATAGATATAATAGCGAATAAGGTGATAAAAATAAGAACATTCAAAGTCGAATATTTGAATTGATATGTGAAAAGCGAAAACGTGAGAAGAAATAAATGTATTTTAAATGTTAAAAAAAAGTGTGTTTAATTGGTAATGATTTCTCTCCCGCCTTCCTCAGGAAATGAAGATCCCACAGGTCCATTGGCGGTTTGATAGCTTGGCCCACCGAACAGCGAACAACGGACGAAAACGAGATCGTCCAGCATCTTATACTTCTGGCAGTACCACGTCTGGGTGTACCTAGGCCTCATCCAACAAGCCGCTCAAGCTGCCACTATCTTTAAACAGCTGCCTCCAATTTACGGTTCAGGTCCTTCCTTTTCCACTTGTGAGAGTCCAGGCCTGGATGCACTGGCCCTTGCCATCTTGGTCTTGTTCGAACCACACCTCGAATGTATGGCTGTTCTCGAGCTTCGGCCACAGAAAGTCTGCTAACATCACTTGGTACCTGTTTGTTTTGTTTATCAGGCGGGCGACCCATGAAGGGTCCGAGCCTGAGCTCCTGGGCACGCTGCTTCAAGTCACCAAGCTGTCTTGCATCCGCGATTACTTGGTATTTATACCGGAGATTCGGTCTTCCTCTCATTCTCGAACCAGGACGCTCGGATTCAAAGCCCTTCTGTGCTGGAGCATTGTTGTCCATGTCGAGCCAGTGCAGTCGCCGAATTTTTGCCCTCCGGACTACATCCACATCCTGGTACAGCTCGTAGAGTTCGCGGTTATGTCTTCTCCTCCATTCTCCTTCCTCGCAGACGGGACCATATATCCGACGAAGAATTTTTCTTTCGAAGGTACCAAGAATCAGCTCTGCTGTTTTGCTTAGCGTCCAGCTTTCGGCTCCATAGAGCAACAGTTTTGTAGAGCATGATGTTGCTCCTTCGAGTCAGAAGTTTTGAGCCCAGTTGATTTGACAAACCGAAGTAGCACCGGTTGCCAAGAGCGATTCTACGACGGCTCTCCACTGTGATGTCGTTTGTGGAGTTCACGTTTGCCCCGAGGTAGACAAACTCCGCAGAATTACTCTTGTCAATCGCTGTTTTTTTGGGCCTCTTGACAGTTGAGTAACAGAGCCATCTCTCGAAACACCAAGCCGACTTTATATAACACTCTAATCATCCCTGTCCTGCTCTATGGCGCAGAGACATGGAAGCTATTGAGAGCGGATGAAGAAGGTCTTGGTCATTTTGAGAGAAAAGTCTTGCGTGCGATCTTTGGTCCTGTTTGTATTGATGGCGTCTAGAGGAGGAGATTCAACCACGAACTGTACGGGCTGTACAGCGGCATGCACCTAGTTAAGCGTCACGTAGAGCGGATTGACACCACAGCTCCGGCCCGAAGAGTCTTCGATTCCGAGCCATTGGGACAACGCAACAGAGGGCGTCCTAGAACGAGATGGCGCACACAAGTGGAGAAGGACCTCAACCAACTTGGTGTGCACAACTGGAGGCAGCTGGCGAAAGATCGTGCTGGCTGGAGAGGCTTGTTGGTTGAGGCCCAGGTCCACCCCGGACTGTAGCGCCAAACAAAGATGAAGAAGACAAACTCCTTTACCACCTCGAAATTGTAGCTGTCGACCGTGAAGTTTTGGTGTGCGACGGATCGTTTTTTGGTCGACAGCATATGTTTCGTATTGTCCTCATTGACCTTGAGACCAGTTCGTTTCGCCTGTTCTTCAATCGCCGTAAAAGCCTCCACTACGGCACGTTGAGAACGTGCGACGATGTCGATGTCATCTGCGTACCCCAACAGTTGGACCGACTTGTGCCTTCCGTGATTACAGCTGCCCTCAGCACTATCTTCTCTAGTACCTCTTCAATCTGGTACTGAAGAGGATAGTGCGGATGACGAAAGCGCATCTCCTTGCCGAAATCCAGTGCAAGTTTCAATTCAAACGGCTCGGAAATCCTTGAGCCGAACTGCACGGTGCATCGGATCAGTTTGCCCGGGATCCCGAATTCGGCCATCGCATCGAATAGCTCCTTGCAATGTATGCTGTCGTATGCGGCTTTGAAATCGATGAAAAGCTGGTGCGTATCGATTCGAAGCTCACTGGTCTCGGCTGGCTCTGTACCTGAGACCATTGATAATAACGATGTCTCCTTCCTCAATTCGAAGGAAATAAAATTTGATGACGCCGCCGTGCCATAAACCACAAGAAACAGTCACTATTTGTGGATGCATTGATGCTTGTGGATCGTGTTCGCTCCAATCGCGGCAATTTTGCTTGTTTGACACAGCCGATGAGCCAAACAAAATCCGACTCTCCGGCCAACATTTCCAACGCCCAGCGCCCAATTAGCGAACTCGTGGTGTTGCCTATGGTCGTCGTCGTACGTCAGCACAATCGTATTCGGATTTATTCCCAAATCCAACCGCAAAATAAGCCGACTCCCTGGGGATGCCCATTTCAGGTGATCGGCTCCGAATCGACATTTCCTGGTCCTTTTCGATAAGCTTCGAGCTTCTACGGCGCGGCGGCTTTATTTTCTTAATTTCGCACTAATCTCTATCTGCTTAGTGACTTAAGTTCTAGAAAAGTGAACTCACTCTCGCGACGAATTGTCTGGACACTAAACGACCATGATGATGGTCGACCTCGCGAGGAAATTCCACCCTTTATGATTCCACCCATATTCACTGGAAGCCATCCTGCACAATGAAATCAAAGCTGTTATGAACTGCCGCGACTCACTAACGTCCTTCAGTCGAACTCTGCTGGGTTTCGGGCCACATCTCAACAGCAGAGAACGTGGGATGAGCTGGCCAGACAAGGTTCTGAAATGGACATTAGCGAAGTGGACACATCACTGCGACCATCGATCAGTGCATTAACCGGACTATAAGCGACATAATACAAAAGGTCGTTCTGGCTCGCAAGAAATGACTGTCACGCGACAAGATAAACATGGCCAGATCTTAATAACGACAAGACAAAGAAGCGTTGGACCGCAACTCGATCCGTGTGCTCGTTTGAGTGATCACAGGATCGGAACCATGCTCCGGAAATGGAACGCGGAATCCAGTGATCTCTGCCAGAGCTGCAGCGCCGAGGAACGTCTGCTGTGCCACTGCCCAGCTCTCCAGAATTGGCGCCTAGCTTCGCTAAGCCAAAGATTCTTCACAGAGACTGCGGCCTTAGCGAATGCAGACATATCGGATCTCTTAAGATTCGTAAAGAGCACGGGGTGGTTTAAGCCATCACGCAGCGGGACAGGTTGATAGTATTTGCACCCCACAAACGAAGGGATTCACAATGGGCCCTAAGGCCTCCGAGTGGAAGTGATGTTCAACCAACACACTCTCCTTCCGAAACCTAACCTAACCTAGGGGAGGCCAACGAGTAGCTTCATGTTCTTCACGCAGCGCGGATATTGACACAACAAAGGACCGGAACTGCTGTCTACTGTCTAGTGAAGCTTGTCACTTCTTCGTTGCCATGCCCACCCCTTTGTCCCTTGTTCATGTCCTAGTTGTCTTCATTTGCCATCCAATCAACTGTATGCCCACCACCAGCCCTCCCCCCCTTAACAGGAGTAGCATTCCCATCGCCCTTTGAATAACTTCACGTGTCACGGTCATCATTATATTTTCACCGAATCAATTCGCTCCAAATCATTTCGCCGAAATTGAATAGAGGACCCTTATTATCCTGCCACGCCGCCACCACCGTCGTCGTCGTCGTCGTCGTCGTCGTTACCATTCTCCATCAAATCCAATTCAATCGTCTACGTGCAGGAACTCTCCCTCACGCACACACACACACACACACTCACGGATGCACTCCCTCTCACACTCCATCGATTCCGGGGAACATTAATCTCTGTCCAGCACCGCACTGAAGAGCTTCCAAGGGGCCGGCTTCAAATTACGCGAAATAAAACATCCAAAAGTGCCCACAGTTCGGGCAAAAACTTCATAAATAAGGCAAATCTCGGAGTGAACGAAAAAAAAGACGAAAGCCATCCGCAATAGGAATTCTGCAGCAGCACCACCACCAGCGACGTCGACGCACCAGCAGACAACGACGGCGACGACGATGACGGGAAGCGGGGACAGAGAGAGAGAGACGCACATTTTATAACCCGCTGCACTGGCTGCGCGGAGTACTATGGAATGTTGTTCCATCAAAAATGGAGCGCATGCCTGCACCGGACTTGCTTCACACGGCCCGTGCGACTTGCCGCTGCCCGAGGGCGGTGGGCGGTGGGGGCCGCAGCCCACCGACTTGTGCTGGTTGGCTGTTTGACTGGTGGCTGCTTGGCTGGTGGCTGGTGGCTGGTGGCTGGTGGTGTCCTGGCGACAATTAAAATTACCGGACAATGTCCTGCGAATAACTACGCCACTATTTATGGTATACTCGTTATCATCATCCTCGTCATCATCATCAGCGGCATCAGTGGCATCGTCGGCGTGCTCATCAGCGAGGTTTGGGGAGGGGGGCGAGGGGCAATTAAATTGATAATCCAGCCGATGCCAGAATGGAACGTGAGAGTGCCAGGACAGACAGGCGAAGGGTCTCTAGGAATTGCGTTGATTTGATGGCCGCCGACCGGTTTGTGGAGGCCTTTATAAATTCGAGAGATGAGATGATTTAATGTCGACAACTGTCAAGGAAGTATCTCCTTACAACTTCAGCATCGGGTATGGCCTGCCGATAGGTTTCACTGCGAATGGCGTGGCGTTATCGGGATGACCATAATTTGTATGCTTCCAGCGATGATGGAGCAGGCGCTGTATTGTGGATTGGGGGAAATGGATTTCGGGCGGACGGACTGATATTTGAGGCAGTCCGTAGTCGAGGTATGGGTAAGGAGTGTGGGGAACATGCCCCCAAGTGGGCGCAGGTAATGAACTGTAATTTTATTTTGCCACCCCCGATGTCTTAGTTCCAGTGACAAAGTTCAGGACTATTGCAAGAGTGCGGTGTTTCAAGAGTTGCAACTGGAGCCCTTGCGATCAACGCCTCTTCGACTACGCCCATCGTTTGTGACTTAGTTTGACTTTCTTCAGATCCTGTCAAAGATCCTAAAGCTCGTTTCATCTCCTTCCTCATTTGCTCGCCTTGCTGACAGCGATTGACGATGGTCCCACGTTTGGGATGATCTCTTCTAGATTTCATCAAATTGTTGATCGATTCCTTCCGTGGTTCTGCCACCAGACAGAGCTGCCAAAGGTCAAGATGGCTCTGACATTTGCTGTGTACATTTACTGGGGTGGACACCCCATTTTTTTCACCAAATATCCCGGGGCGCAGGTACAGAGCACGACTACAACGTCAGCGTAAGCAACTGCCTGGGCTCGCAAATATTTGAGCTTCTCCTGGACGTCGTTAATGGCTAGCACCCACAGAAAGGGTGGGATAACTCCACTCTGGGGGTTGCCTCTCGAGGGAATGACTTTTACTCGTTGGCCTCCCCTAGGTTAGGTTAGGTTTCGGGATGGGTTAAACCACCCCGTGCTCTTTACGAATCTTAAGGGATCCGATATGTCTACAGTTGCTGAAGCCGCAGTCTTATAAGAATCTTTGGCTCAACGAAGCTAGGCCCCGATTCTGAAGAGCTGGGTTTTCACAGCAGACTTTGGATCGTCTCGGTTTTTTCCTCGTCGCCGCAACTCCGGCCGAGATCGCTGGATTCTGCATTCCATTTCCAGAGCATTGTTCCGATGGGGCAGTATCCGAGTTGCGGTCCAACGCCAGAAGCTTCTTTGTTTTGTCGGTATGAAGCCCCGGCCACGTTGATCTTGTTGTGGAACAGGCATTTCTTTTGTATTATGTCGCTTATAGTCCGGTATAATACACTGATCAGTAGTCGCAGTGATGTGCCCGATTCGCTCATGTCCATTTCAGACCCTTGTCTGGGCAGTTCGTCCGCTCTCTCGTTTCCTGCTGTTGAGGTGTGGCCCCGAACCCAGCTGAGCTCGACTTTATGGTGGCTGAAGGACCTTAGTGAGTAGCGACAGATTTTGATCTCATTCTACAGGATGGCCTTCCCTAAATATGGATGGAGTCAAAAAGGGTGGAATTTCCTCGCGAGGTCGACCATCATCATGGTCGTTCAGTGTGCAGACAATTCGTCGCGAGAGTGAGTTCACTTTTCTAGAACTTAAGTCACTAAGCAGATAGAGATTAGTGCGAAATTAAGAAAATAAAGCCGCCGCGCCGTAGAAGCTCGAAGCTTATCGAAGAGGACCAGGAAATGTCGATTCGGTGCCGATCAGTTGAAATGGCCATCCCCAGGGAATCGACTTATTTTGCGGTTGGATTCGGGAAAAAAATTCGAATAAGATTGTAGATAGACAACACCACGAGTTCGCTAATTGGGCGCTGGGCGTTGGAAATGTTGGTCGGAGAGTCGGATTTTGTCTGGCTCATCGGTTGTGTCAAACAAAGCAAAATTGCCGCTATGGGAGCGAACACGATCCACAAGCATTAATGCATTCACAAAGATGCAATGACAATGACAGTCGTAAGGGATTGCTTAACTGTGGCCTTTTATGGATTGCTTTAGTTTCTACCTGATTGAAAGTTCCTTCGATGTCAACGAATGTAGGCTGCAGCAAGTGCAACTTCTAGCTTTTCCTGCTTTGGGAATGCAGACGAGTTTGACTTCTCTTTGATGCTACGTAGCCACGAGCTTAGTTGCATTTCTCTTAAGGATTGGATTGATTATGTCCTTAGTCTTTGGCAGGCCTTTTCCGCTTGGTCCTTGGTGTCTATGCCAACATTGCCTAGCGACGAGGCCATCCTTGAAATGAGTAATTCATCCACGCCCTGGACTTTGAGATTGATCGTAATTCAGGTCGAACTCCTTATCCTTAAGTATCGCAATCGACTCTTGACTGAGAGGAAGGAGAGGAACCGTCGCCTGTCCCCCGGTTTGACGGCCTTTGTTATCTCTCAGCTCTCAATAAGGAAGCCTAGATTTTCTTCCTTTAGGAGAGTCAAAATGTTTTCGGTCCCCCTAGATCTCGGGGGCATCCATGCTCTGTCGCGGGGCATTTCCGAGCGTTGGTTAAACACAATTCTCGCATTTGGCCAGGGGTCTTATAATTTTGGAAATGTCACTTTCAGGCACACCGCTGAGCTCTGATTGTGACATTTAACTAGCTTACCGCCATTTGGAAACCATTCGGCGCCAGTGAAGGTCGGTGGAGTTCTCTGTAATGTGGTACAGTTTTTCACTGGCTGGGTCATAGGTGAGGTTGTCCTTTACGACTCCGCCGAAGCGACAGTTCACCATATCAGCGCTACTCATATTCTTTGGCGTCCTAGGGGCTCCTCATCTTGGGACCTCGGTCACTTGAACGTTTTCTTCATGGGGGCGCTAGCCTCTTGGCCACATGATGCGGGTTTGCCTTTTGGCATGCTAACCACTCTGCCATTACTAAAGGGTGGTTAAATTATAAGGGCCGATGTTGAATGTGAACCACACCTAAACGTCAAGTTTTTTTCTGCATTTCATTTGACATTTCTCAATTTCAGACTAACTCAATTTGAACCATGGAAAGATACACAATCGAGCAACGCGGTAAAGTTATTCAGGCTTATTATGAAAATGGGCGTTCACATCAAAATTCATATCGTGCACTTATTGATTTTTTCAGTCAATTTCATCGTCCAAATGTGCGAACATACGGCAAAATCGGGCAAAACTTTCAGCAAACCGGGTCTGTAGGAGATGTGAAAACACCAGTTCATGCTCGTACAGCTCGTACTGCAGAAAATATTGCTGCTGTTCGCGATAGCGTGGCTGAAGAGCCGTCCACCTCAACTCGTCGTCGTGCCCAACAATTGCACCTCTCACGCTCGTCGTTGATGAACATTGTGCATAAAGACTTGCATTTACACGCTTACAAGGTGCAATTGACTCAAGAACTAAAGCCTCTTGAGCATTTCAAGCGTCGTCAATGCTCAGAATGGTGGCAAGAAATGGCAACAGTGGATGATCAATTTTCGAAGAAAATCATCTTCAGTGATGAGGCACATTTTCACCTCAGTGGGTTCGTCAATAAGCAGAATTGCCGCATTTGGGCGAATGATAATCCAAGAGTGATTGTCGAAAAACCAATGCACCCACAAAGAGTGACTGTTTGGTGCGGTTTATGGGCTGGCGGCATCATCGGGCCGTATTTTTTCCAAAATGAGGCCGATCAGGCAGTTACTGTGAATGGTGTTCGCTATCGTGAAATGATAACGAACTTTTTATGGCCCGAATTGGAAGAAATGAATGTGGACGATATGTGGTTTCAACAGGACGGTGCCACTTGCCACACAGCTAACGAAACAATGGCTCTTTTGAGCGACAAATTCAATGGCCGTGTTATCTCACGTGGTGGCCAAGATCATGTGATTTGACACGGTGGGATTTTTTTCTTTGGGGTTATTTGAAAGAAAAGGTGTACGTCGATAAGCCAGCAACAATTGAAGAGCTAAAAGGATGAGATAACTCGGCACAATAAAGGGCATAGAACCTCAATTATGCTTCAGCGTCATCGAACATTTGGACCATCGGATGGAGGTGTGCCGCCGAGGTCGCGGCGGCCATTTGGCCGATATTTTGTTCCATACATAATTGAACCATACCAATATTGTCATAATAAAAAGAAATGACAATAATTTCCTAAATAATTTGTTTGTTTTATTCAAAATCAACATCAGCCCACGTATAGTTCGTCATTATATCTCCTCCTCCACTCACCATCTATGCAGACGGGACCGACAATCACACGAAGAATTTTCCTCTCGAAGCAACCAAAAGCAGCTTCATCCGCTTTTGACAAAGTCCATGCCTCCGCGCCATATAGCAGGACTGGGACGATTAAGGTCTTGTAAAGCGTTACCTTGGTTGTTCGAGAGAGGGCTTTGTTTACCAATTGCTTTCTTAGCCCAAACAAGCGGCGATTGGCAAGAGTTATTCTTCGTTTGATTTCAGCGCTGGTGTCATTGTCTGAATTGAAGGCGTTGCCTAGGTAGACAAAGTTTTTGACTATCTGTCTGCTGTGACGTTCTGACCGAGACGTCGGTGTTGGGTGTCCTTTCTCGTTGACAGCATATACTTGGTCTTACTCTGGTTTACCGCTGCAATACCCACAAAAGCGCCATTGACATTACGCTGCGTTCTTCCGATAATGTCAATATCGTCGGCATATGCGAGTAGTTGGACGGACTTCTGAAAGATTGTTCCTCTGGTGTTGGCGTTCGAATTTTGAGCAATTCTTTCAAGAACGATGTTGAAAAAGTCGCATGACAGTGCGTCGCTTTGTCTGAATCCTTTTTTGACATCAAAGTTCTCGGTTAGGTCTTTACCGACCTTGATGCAGCAGCGTGCATTCTCCATCGTCATCCTACACAAACGGACGAGTTTGGTAGGGATGCCAAAACTAGACATTGCTCTGTATAGCTCGTCCCTATAGCTGCTGTCATACGCGGCCTTAAAATCGATGAAAAGGTGCTAGGTATCGATTTGTTGCTCCTGGATTTTCTCCAAAATCTGCCGCAGTGTGAATAGTTGGTCGATGGTGGATTTTCCTGGCATAAAGCCACACTGGTATGGACCGACCAGGTTGTTGACGAATGGCTTTAGGCGTTCACACAGTACGGCAGATAAGATTTTGTATGCGACTAATGCCTCTGTGGTTGGCTCAGTTCAAAGGGTCTCCTTTTGTATGGATCGGGCAAACAATGCTGATGCGCGCCGAATGCTGGTGGTATATACCGGTCGAGGACGGCCGGCAGATGTCTCGCTACTGGAAAGACAAGGTCAATAAATGTACATTTCTTACATTCTATTCTGATTCTGCCTAGTTGTGGGTCCTTCGTTTGCTCCTGTGCGATTGCTTTGTAGTCCAAACCAACTAAAGTGCGTGCAGCCACCTCCTATCCTATTGCACTACTCAATCTCAGTAAGAGGCCGTCCCAGACCGTAATTCAATGCCTCCCACCCCATCGGTCCCGCCTCGCCCCTGCATCACCATTTAATGTCATGGTCAATGCCATGACTTTGTGATTTCATATCGGACCTCGTGTCACAGCGCAGAGATTCATTGACGAATTTGCATTCATCACTTCGCGGCGATTTCATTCACCTACGGACATCGCGATATTGATGTTCCCGCAGCCCATCAATGCCACCGATTACCAGTTTAATTGAGAAGCCATTAGAATCGAATTCCAGCGATCACATTACCAGACGTTTTACGATCCAATAAATTCCAGCATTCGCCATTAAGGCATCCTGTTCTGTTCGACCAGCGATCTTTATCGTCGACCCCGCCGATTGCGATCGCACTGCGCTGCGCCATAAATTACCATCGTACCCCGTCCAAGACGTGCTTAGTTTGGCAACAAAAAAAAAACCAAAGAACACACGAAAATTCAGCAAACTCATCTCGTCGTCCGTCAATCAGTGCAACGACAGCGACAGCCGTCCACACTGGCCGCTGCTAACTCGCGAATCAATTCTGCCCGCGCGATCGGCGATCGTTATGACAGACATCGGCTCTGTGTGCCATTCATTCATAAATGCCGGTTCGATTCCTGGAATCGCCGAATTCCACACTCGGCCAGAGAGAGAGAGAGACGGAGCGAGAGAGTGGCTCCGGCGCAAAAGGAAGATGATTGAAAGGATCACTTGAATGCAAATTGCACGATCGGCCTCCGTTTGAAGTGGCCAGCCAGCACAATTCGAGTTTGAGTGGTTCACTCCATGTGGCTGGACACGGCCGCGAACTGTCCAGTGGTCAGCCGGAGCGCGATTCAATAACCGAATCACAGCGCTGCGATGATCATAAAAAAAAAAAAAGCAACAAAAAAATGCTCGTACATGTGTTTTACGGTGGCGGCTGGCGGTCGATGTCTGTTGCGCCGCCAAGTGGCATCTCATCATGCTCATCATGGCCGGTGATGCGTGGCAGTCAGCAGTGCCGCTGCCGCCACTTGCTGTGGTGATCGTTCCAGCATTGTTATTATCATCATCATCCAGAGCGGCTGGCGATGTCATTAAAACTGTAGCCGGCCGGCCCCGGCTTTGCGGTGGACTGCTGCAGTAATTCGCCGAACACTGAGGGTGATGGGCCAACCCAAATTTCGCAGTGTTCCTCTTTTGTCGTCGGCTTGGCTTGGTGTGGCAACGACGACGACGACGATGACGACGACGGCGGCAACGTCGGATTTGGTGGAGAAAATTTGGCGAGATAATTGAAATTTTCTTGCGGTAAGAACGCCGGGGATGCGGCGTCACTTTAATCATGACAAAGGAGGCGCCGAGGATAAATGCGATTATAACTGCTGAAGGAGTAGACCTGCGGTTGGAGGCGTTAAATGTGCGAGTTAAAGTGGAACGCGAAACGCGACCGCAGTGCGACAGACGGTGAATGGGCGACACTGGTGGCGTGCATGAGTCATGAGGAGACTCGTGGTCGACGGATGTGTCCTCATGACAGAACAGTCTTCCCCCATTCATCGTCTGTCTGGTGGAACACCGTCTGTGGTCCGTGGAAGCTTGTAAGACAACTTTAACAGAGAGAGCTCTCGTTGTGGAACCAAGCGAACCAAGGCATCCCCTGTCTCACTTGCTTAGTGCCGCCAAATGTTCCACAGAAAGTGGGCACACCTCCAGGAAGATGTGAGGCTATAGAGGTGACAACCAAACAGCTCACAAGTGAAGGATGGGAGGAGCACCAATCGGCCAACAGGCAGCAGCTACGTTAAATGAGACACCAACTGCCACTGAAGCAGTAACTGAGGAGGATTCCTCGTCAAGGGCCTTCTAACCGACGAGTCGCCAATGGATGTCCAGCTGTCCTTGAAGTGGGTCACCAACTGAAGACCAAACACAAGGCCCTACCTCTGTCATGCCCGATTAAGATTGATGCCAACTCTGAGCTCACTTGGACGACCAAGCAACGAGCCATTAAGACAACACTCCCACTTGACAGCTTCCACATTCATTCTGACCGCGCGTCGCCTTAAATGTTCTCACGGGCCGCGTTCTCTCTCTCTCTCTCTCTCTGGCCAGCATTCAAGCACTTCCGCTGCGGCCAGGCGAGTCCTTCGCAGGCGGGCCCAGCGCGACACTTCGTTTAAAATGCCCAGCTCAGCAATAATTAAGTCCATGGACTGCCCCAAGGCTCGGTTGATCTCCTCACATCCTTCAGCGATCCCAGTTGGCGGGCACAACTTCACAGGAAGCAGTCAGAAAGAAGCAGACGTCAAAAAAAACATCCTTTCTCTTTTGCTGCATCCAAGCCAGGTGATAATCACTCCTTAACCAAAAACAGGTGCAAAGTATTATCATTACCCCCACTCGAAGGATGTAATGCAACACGCGTCATAACGCGTCGCGTCGGTTTCCCACACACCGCACCACGGGCACGCCATGTAAGAGCATCCGAATCCTCGTGTAATTAAGTGAATGCTTCCTCCTCGAGGACAGACGGTGCGACGGTGACTGTACTCCTTTGTCTCGGCACGTTACAGGTGCATCTGTCATTTCTTTTGTTTGCCGCTGAGCCATAAATGCGGGTGCAGGAGCGGACAGTGTGTATGTAAAGGATGAGACCGATAGCCATGCATGACAGGTGTTGCACTGCGCATGCGTGTACAGTCAAGTGCGGTGCGTTGCGTCGCTGCAACATGTTGTTGTGTTGCGGTTGAGCTGTGCACCAGATGAGGGATGGTCTCGGGCAAGTTTCCCAATAGGGGATGCACTAGGGAGTGTTTGTGGCCGACAAGCAACGACAGGTTGGAAGACAATCATTCTGATGGCCAGCTTGGAGTTTTGTTTTGGTGCCGAGCTGCTCGTCGCAGCCTTTGTGGGTGCCGAAGGAACTCTGCGATGACATCGAGAAGGGGCCTAAGTTGAGGTGGATAACATTGTGGGTAGGGGCATTGTCTTAGAGAAGGGACTTAGACCGGGGCGAAGTCGGCCGAAGACGGCTCTATGAGCTGTGAGTGCTTGAACAACTGATTGGCACACGAACAAAATGTCGGTCTCTCCGCACGCCTGCAAAAAACTGTGGAGACAGCCCTCGTTGACAGGCTCAATGGACATAGAGGGAGCTTTGAATCACATCGAACCCAAATCATTAGCACTCAACAGGCTCGAGATAGAAGTCCATAGAGGATTTTATTCGACGGGGCGATAAGCTCTAAGGACTATGAGACCAGGATCTGCAGTGCGGTCAACAGAGGCACACCACAGGGCGGTGTCCTCTCCCCTCTTTTGTGGAACGAAGTGGAGAGTGAAATTCGACTGACACTAGATAGGTTTAGGAGCAAGGTCATTGACAATGCAAGCAGCCTCTGGGAAGAAGTATATGCCCACGATCAGGGACATTATGCAGTCGGCCTTCTTCGAACTGAAAGAATGGACTAGAGAATGTGGCGTACGGTAGGTGTCAATAAGCAGAGAACGGAGCTAGTCCTCTTCACCAAGAAATGTAAGACCCTCCCTCAATATGTGGTACCCCTCTAAAGCTGAATGATTGGATCTGGACACGAGGTTAAGCTGGAAACACAACATCCAGGAGCGTGTCAAAAATGCCTCCACGGCTCTATACTTACTGGCCAACGACCATTGGATGATCTGTGCCTGAGCTGAAGCTGCCTTCCATCGCCGACGGTCCTGGCCACGTTGCTTCCAGTCATCAATTTGTTCGCTTTAGCTTGGTCTTCATACCGCAGATTTGATCTTACTCTCCCTCTCGAGCCAGCAGGCTAGTATTCGGAGCCTTGGTGTCCATGAGCTCGATGTGACCAAGCCAGTTCAGTCGACGAATGTTTACTTTCCGGACTACATCCACATCTTGGGACAGCTTGGAGAGTTCACGGTCCACTGCTCTATATTCCTGTAAAAAGGCTGTGTTGTGCCAATGGGGTATGCAGCCTGGACTGCTCTCGATAAGAACATCAACTGCAAGCGGATGGCGTGTGTATATCTCAGCGGAACGTTAAGGACAACCCCCTCCTCAGCTCCGAACATACTCCTAAATCCTCCAGCGATGGACTTAATCGGCAGACAGACAATGGCCAGTACGGCGATTTGAATGAAATCGCAGAAGGCTGTCGGTGTCATTGGGGTGGAAGTTGAATTCCTTAAGAATAGTGGCTCCTTACAAAGAGTGGCTGATGCTGAGTGCAGACCACATTCGAAGTCTCATGGGTCCTAGGGATGTGCTGTGCTGTGCTGTTACTTGAGGAAGGCTGGGCGACACTACAGTCTCGGGACTCGATAGAGATGCAGACCGGAATTATGTACGAAAGTAAGTACGAGGGGCGTTCAATATATTCTCGGTATCGGGATGAAGCTGTGGTTGTCTATATAAATTGACTTATTTATCAAGTAATACTATTATTCGTAATCTCTTAAGGACTTGACTGATAGATACTAGGACATAGAAAAATCCCACCTCATGCGACGTCGCCAGGAACGCGAAGAACATTGTCATTCGAACTTGAACACAAGGCAAAGAAATGTTTTTAGAAATGAGAAAGCCGACTGCCTTCTATCGTTGACAGCACACTCCTTCCATTCATCAATACCTAACTGTTTTAAAGGGTGATTTTTTAAAAGCTATAGGAAAGTTTTTCAAAAAAAAAAACACAAAAAATTCAGAAAAATGCATGAAATCTTTATTTGAATCGATAGTACGGTCCATGTTATTTAATGTTTGAAGATTATTTCATGCAAATGTTGACCCTGACTGCGCCTCAAATGGTCCATCCGCTTAGTCCAATTTTGGCATACTTTTTCCAAACATTTCGGCCGGTATCTCACGAATAAATGGTTCAATGCTGTCGTCCAATGCGTCAATTGAAGCGGGCTTGTCTGTATAGACATGAGCTTTAACATAGCCCCACAAAAAAATAGTCTAAAGGCGTTAAGTCGCACGATCTAGGCGGCCAATTGACCGGTCCCGAACGTGAAATAAAATGTTCACCGAACTCGCCCCTCAATAAGTCCATTGTTGCGCGTGCTGTGTGGCATGTGGCACCGTCTTGTTGAAACCACATGTCATGGAAGTCAAGCTCTTGCATTTTGGGCAAAAAAAAGTTGGCTATCATCTCACGGTAGCGCTCACCATTCACAGTTACGTTACGATTCGCATCATCTTTGAAGAAGTACGGTCCAATGATGCCACCAGCCCATAAACCGCACCAAACTGTGACTTTTTCTGGATGCATTGGTAGCTATTGCATTGCTTCTGGCCGATATTCACTCCAAAATCGACAATTCTGCTTATTTACGTACCCATTGAGCCAAAAATGAGCTTCGTCGCTGAACACAATTTTTCGGAAGAAGCGCGCGATGAACTTTCTTAACAGAGCACGCATTTTGATAATAAAATTCAATGCTTTGCAAGCGTTGTTCGTTTGCAAGACGATTCATGGTTAAATTATAGTCCAAACTGAAGATGTTTGACAGTGAAACAAAACACGAAACGTGCGTCAGCTGTTTGAACCAGTCTTGCCAAAAAGATAATAGCTAAAAAATCACCCTTTACGTCCGCCATGACTTGGTGTTTACACCGCAGATTCGGACTTCCTCTCCTTCTCAAACCAGGATGCTCATATTCGAAGACTACCGATGTGACCAAGACAGTGCAGTCGACGGACTTTTGCCTTTCGGACAACATCCACATCCTGGTACAGCTCGTAGAGTTCGTAGTTGTGTCTTCTCCTCCATTCGCCTTCCTCGCAGATGCGAACATAGCACCAAGAATCAGTTCTGCAGTTTTGCTTAGCGTCCAGCATTCCGCTCCATAAAGCAGGACTAGCAAAATGTAGAGAATAATTTTGTTCCTTCGAATCAGGAGATTTGAGCTCTAAAATCTTGCCAGCTCTTTCACTTGGATTGGTGGTGAGTGGGCACAGCCGAGGAGACTCTGGACCTTCATTAATGACTTCTGCAAGGAGTTGCCTTGTGAGAAGGAAACAGGAACACGTCCAGCTTCAAATATGAACCCAATCGACTATGGCAGTCGCAGACGACGGCAACTTGCAGCCCTCTTCTTCGACGACATCAGACCGCCTTAAGAGGCACACCCGTCGTCAGTCCATTTGGTTTCCTGTTTGCAATTGCCATCATCTGACAGGTAGGAGCAGTCTAAGAGCACAATCGCCAATTCAACCAGGTCTACGGGTGCTCTTGCTCGAGTTGGCTCCATCGTGCTTCTTCCACTTTAACGCAACCTAACCTGATTTGTAATAATTCCCAAAAGTTGCTTTTCATTGAAGCTGCTGATGAGCTTCCTCTTACCGAACCAACTCGGCTTCAGCCTGTTTTCTTCTCGTCGGGACGTCTTACTAGACAAATCAATTTCTGATCTTCCTTCTGAATTTTTCTCGCCCAGTTGTTGTCGTCCGCCACCCTATCCGTGCCTCTAACGAGTTTCGCCAATTTATCACACAATAGACCTTTGCACAGTATCTCGCAAACAGGATACCGCCAGCATCGGTGTCCTTCTCGTTTTGCTTCGTCTTCAGCCGACGAAGAGACAATATCCCAGACAATGGTTCGATGCCCATTCTCATCACATTCTCAAGGCGATTACAACCCGAAAATTCATTACTCAAGTGCATCATCATTTCGTTCGTTCCTCCCCTCGGCCAGTTCACATGGAGCCCGGCACTCTCTCTCTCTCTCGCTCCCTTGCTCTGTCCCATGGACATGGCTTGCGGCTGGCAAAGACCGAAGACCTGCGAGGAATTGCCATCCACGGCCCAAGGAAAACCACATTCAGCGGAATTGGTGCTAGTGCTGGTGCTGGTGCTGGTGGCACTCATATTGGACGTCGTCGTCGTCGTCGGCTGCGACCGCGTCTACCTCCTGCCTTTTTGTGCGGTCTTCCATTGACCACACCAGCACCACATCGGCTCAGTTGGCGCAGGACAAAGCACAAAGCACACAGCACACAGAACACAAAACAGAAAAAGTCGAAATAAATAATTTTCGTTATGCCCATCCGCGAAATGGTCTGCATGCGGCGGATGAATCTTTTTGTTCTCCTCCACACGGATTCCTGGAAGTGACTGACTGTCGTGGTTCACGAAAAACCAGGCACCGGACTTGGGACAAAAGCGCAACCGAGCCGAACCGAACCGAACCGAAGCCGTCCGCAGCAGCACCAGCACCAGCAGCAGCAGCTTAATGGAGAGATTCCAAAAAAGGGACTCGCACGGGCCCTACTGCGCTACTCCGACACTCCGCTGTGCTGCTCCACTGCTCCATCTCTGTGCCGTAACCTGATGATGATGATGATGAGGATGCGAACCTTTTTCAGTGGACCCTTCCCCCCTCCCCGTGCATCCACCCCCCTTGCCACGTCGCTCTGGTGGTCGATTGAAAATAAGAGACTATTCACTTACTTGCCGTGCCAGACGTAGTACTCGCACACACTCCCCCTCGGCCACCATGGCACGGTGGCATTCGCATTCCAAAATCAAGATTCCAGAATCATTCAGAACCAGTTGATGATGATGGTGGGGCGATGGTGGTGGTGCTGGTGCTGGTGGTACTGCTGATGGTGCACGGTCGCCCGGCCGTCGGAGTTGATTTTCCTTTTACGTAGCGGAGACCCTGCAGGTCCGCCCTCGCCAGCGTCGTTCCCTCCTGCGGCGCGCACGGCGTTGGGTCTTCAACAGTCGTGTGAATTATTTTGCAATTCACTCGCATCAGTGATGGAAACGCTGAATTCCAAGGACCTTGGCTGGTTCGCGATCGCAGCAGCCTGAGCCCAGTGCCCAGAGTTTCGCGTCTATTTCTAGGATCACTCAAATGAACTTCACAAAGTAGAGGAGTCAAGCTGGGCGGCGGCTGCGCACCGATAGAGGAGCGAGACGCGCAATCCTAAGAATGTTTGTTCCGTGACTCGGCGGTGAGTGCGTGGCACGATGGCCGGTAATGATGCACTTTTATGACAGCGTATTGCGCACTTGAAGAATGGAATTGCTCACGTAGACGGGGTTAATTGAGCGATGGCCGGAAACGGTTTTTGTTTTGTTTTCCTCGTCGTCGTCGTCGTTGGTTTACTCGTTCATCGCTGGTGGATGCAGTGACGTTCGGCCTTTGAAGAGCGAGTGCATGCTAAAGGATGAGCTCGTGTCGGGAGTTGTGTTTCTGTGTCACCGGGTAAGGGAGCCTTCCGCAAAAGGACGGATTTCTTCATCATCTCACAGAACAGATCATTTCACTGGAACTCGGTAAAAGGGGAATCGGCAGAGAATCAGATGAAGTGATGAACTTCTGGCAATTTTCCTATGATGTCTCCCAGAGACTCTTAGAAGGCCCGACTCTGCCAGCATCGAAGGCAATCGAAAATAAGATTGAGAAAGTTGTAGGGAAGGCACACAACACCAAACAGACAGCAAAATTGCATGATAACGCAAAGCTGGTGGGTTTGGTGCGTCGACTCCTAAGCTGTACCGGAGTACCAAAGAGCGCCGCCTTTTCTTCTGAGACCATAGAAATGTTGGTTAGGCTCTTGTGCATCAAAGTGTGTCCTCAAATCGCCAAAAAGGGCTGAACACAGCTTTACACACCAAGTTCGGGTGTTCTAGGTTATTTCGAATGGATTCCCAAGGATGTTCATGAAGGCTTCCTTACTGCAACAAAAACTATACTTGGGTGGGAGAAATCTTGTGGTCCAGGGATTACCCCGGAAAAAGCAAGAGTTGGTGCTGTTCTCCAACAAATGGGTCATTCCGTAATTAAACCTACTACCTCTTGACCTCTACCTGCCAATCCCTGCAACCCCATGTTTCACTGATCATGCATGTGTACTACATAGAACAGCATGCTGCCATGCTCAGTACACAGAACTCGATTACTCAAAGCTGGGTCCCAGGTCACAGGGACATAGACGGCAACAAGGCAGCTGAATCCTTCAGAGCGACAAAAAGTTGCTATCGTCAACGGTGGCCATTACAGACCTATGTTAACCTTTTTTTTTACTGAAATTAAAGAGACGGATTGGGACGGCCTCTGGTTGATGGAGGATGGCACGGCATGCCTCACAGCCCGTGCCACAATCGATCTTTTGCGCACCAAATTCCCAGATCGTGTCATCAGCCATCTTGGGCGATGTCAATTGGTCTCCTCCGAGCTGTGATTTTACCTCTTTGGACTTTTTTGTGTAAAAGACCGATGTTATGCCAACAATCTGGAAACGATTTAAGCCCTTAAGGCCAAGATCATCCAAGCAATCCGTTAGCTACAGCCCGAAAGCATCAACAAGGTCTTGGAATATTGGGGTCACAGAATGGGCTTCTGTGAAGCCAACCGAGGCAGCCACTTGAACGATGTTGTACTTCATAATTTAATGGGAATGTTTGTTCTTACTGATAAAGCCATAGTACATGGACAAAATTTAGTTTAGTTTATTTTATTGCATTTTTAAAAAAAAAACTTCTATTTGGCCCACAGATGTAAGTAGGCTGACTGCAAGACGTTTATCGTCCATTGTGCTGTCACTTACCGGCTTTGGAACCCTCGTTGATTCTTCGACAATTTGAGAGCCGCTTGGTGGCTTTGGGATATTTTTGAATATCTTTTATATTTGTGTTTTTTCGAATCCTAGCGGCTGTTGCATGAATAACTATCCAGTTGTCTTCTTCTAGTTTCTGCAAGGGCGAGCCACGTTCCGAGGTAGTGCAGCACTGTTGTGTCTTAATCCTCATCTCTGCAGCTTCTACAGAAGTCAGTAGGGTGCTCCGAGTCTTCTGGTTTGGTTACTTGGTGGGGCTTCCCAGCTCCTAGAAAAGGGTGAAAGTAGTATTTATCCCCAAAGCGGGAAAGAAAATACTCCTATGCCAAACCGAAGGACCTCAGACCTATCAGTCTTTCCTCATTTCTCCTGAAAACCTTGGAGAACCTAATAGACCAATATATATGGCAAACTATTCTCTCACTGTATAAAATGCCTACAATAAGGGTAAGTGTGTAGAGACAGCCGTCCACTAACTGATAGGCACCATTGAAAAATCTCTCGAGTTTGAACAATACACACTTGTGAGATTTCTCGACATCGAAGGTGCGTTCAACAATATCGAACCAAAAGCAATTTCACTTGCGCTTTACAACCTCGGGATCAGAAAGTCCTTAGTGGCTTTCATTCATCAGTTACTCACCAGCAGGGTAATACACTCTCACATGTGAGATGCTAAGATCCATAGAGGAGTTAATAGGGGCACCCCACAAGGAGGTGTTCTCCCTTCCCTTCTTTGGAACGTAGCGGTAAATTAACAGTTATTAATATTGGAAGAGGCAGGATGCAAAGTTATTGCCATAGCGGCATCTGGCAAATTCGTCTCTACTCTAAGAGACGTAATGCAGAATGCCTTCGACAAGCTGAAAGCATGCGGACTCGGCGGTAACCCACAAAAAACGGATATTGTACTCTTCACCAGAGGATACAAAATCCCTCGGTATGACCCCCCATTGCTGTGTGGTACTATCTTACAGCTGCCAGTGCGAAATTTCTGTGTCTCACGATTGATAACAAGCTAAACTGGAACTCAACAAGAAGAGCCTCTTCTGTCCTTTTTAGCTGCAAAAATGCCATTGGATGCAAATGGGGCTTACAACCACGCATCGCTCACTGGATTTTCATCTCGATTGTCAGACCGACACTTTTGTAAGGAGTCTCAGTTTGATGGAGAGCACTAAACAAACCTATCAACTGCAAGGCACTCAAGCGAGTACAGAGACTGGCCTGCATGTGCATCAGCGGAGCAATGAGACGCACTGAATATTCTCCTCCACCTTCCACCACTGGAATTATTCGGAAAACAAATAGCAGCCAGCACAATAGCAGAGAATCAAAACACTCCGACCGTGGACCGAACTCAACATCGGCCATTCAACCATTCTCAAGGAATTCAACTTCTTTCCCAGCGACACTGACCGCCTAATACCCCAGGCTATCTTCGAAAAGAAGAGCATTCCCTCCAGATCGGACTGGATGTCTGATAGGCAGACGCTGAATGATCCTCTGCGTATTTTCACAGACGGATCGATGACTAACGAAGGGGTGGGTGCGAGTGTATCTTTGAAGCTCCCTGCTCATTCTGTTCGATGCTCCCTGATGACTGTAGCGTCTTTCAGGCAGAAACCATAGCGATTAAAGAGGCGTTGTCATGGCTCAAAAATAAACGTGATATCTAAAAGGGATATCACCATCTCCATCATCATCGGGGCAATGTCGTGTTCAACTCAAAAACATCCCTTAACAAGATGCCAGAACATTTTAACATATACATACCTCATGTGGGTGTCGGGACATTGTGACATACCAGGCAACTGCAAAGCCGATGAACTCGCCAGGTGTGGTAAAACCTGCTCCCTATCAATAGCAGGTGTACCACCTCCCATGCCGATCGCTACAGCCTACCATCTTTTAAAGATTCATACAATAAAACCACCAATAACAAATGGCTAGAAGGCACCACCTGCCTTAAAACAAAAGAAATCTGGCCATCACTTGACCTAAAACGGTCACCCATTCCACTTAGGCTCAGCAAAGCCTCCCTCTCATAGGAGTCATAACCGGGCACTGTGCAATTGGCACTCATGCTCGCACGGTGGGTACCCCATATAATGATTTCTACAGAAGCTGCATGGATAAAGAGGAGGTAGAAAATACTTATCACCTACTCTGCTCGTGCAGCGCTCTGGCTAGTCGTAGGTTCCTACACCTCTTTTTTTTTTTTTTTTAGTTCATTTTTGTTTTATTTTTAATTCATTTACTTACATGCTAGACAAAAATACTTAAAACTAGCTTAACTATCTTAACAATTGTTCTTACATCTAACCTACTGACCCTATACGGGTACTCTAAGCTATTCTGATATATCATTTAAGTTTGCCTTTCGGCTTAGTCTATGTTTTTTTTTGTTTTTTTTTCATTCTGTTTTTGTTTTTTGTTTAGCCAAGAAAACTGTGAAAAACTTGGCTTAATTTATTTGTCTTAACCTACCTTAAACTAGCTTAACCTAACATTAAGAACTTAAAAACTATCTTAACTATGTCCGTAACTTTACGGACACGTGCACCAGGGCGTATATGTTATGTATATGCCTAACATATATAATTTATACGCCGTAGTGCACCTTTTTTTTTTTTTGTTATATATATTTTCTTAATTTTTTTTTTTTTTTTTTCTTCTTAATTGCTACCCTATAATCTATGTAAGTTGGCCACCATGGTCAACTAGCGGGTCATCATCTTGAAAAGCCAGTGGCGGCAGAGACTGGTTTTGGTGTAACCACCAGTAAAATTGCCGTTCTTTGGCAGACTCTCTCCTGTCTCGAACGGAGATCGCTCTGCTGAACCGGAGGAGATCCTCGTGACTGCGAGCGACATCCCGTTCGTATTGGAGTCGCCTGTCCACTGTTCAGCGTACGACATGGAAGATGACAGGACATCCTTGTGGATCCTGTATTAGGCCAATTGTGTCGAGATTGAGGAACGCTTCAGGAGGAATAATGCCGGTGAGGCGCACTCTCTCATGGTACATAACATTGGGGTAGTAAGCCCCAAAGATCAGACTGTTGGAAGAAGTCATAGCTCGTGCAATATGCCTTCTGATCAGTTTAATAATAAAATTATCTATCCTGTTCAAGTTTGCCTCGTTGTACAGGACCTCGTTAGGATAGATATTCTTGTACTCAGACTCGGGTGTACGATACAACCGGAGACAAGTGCGAAGACACTGTCTCTCGAACAACCTCATCTTTTCCATCTGGGAAGGACTCACATTGAACCACAGTGGACAACCGTAGGCCATAACTGGGCGGATGAGGGCCATGTAGCAGATTACCTTTACTCTGTTGTCAAGTTGGCTGCTGTAAAACAACCCCCTTGCCACAGCAAAGGCCTTTTTAGCTTTCGCCAGAGCAATATCTATATGTTTGTCAAAATACAGATATTGGTCCAACCAAATGCCGAGATACCTTACTACACTTTTCACATCTAACGGCCGTCCCTGCGGGTCAACTATGCCGAACTTACGCCAGTTTGTGCGCGTATCCCATGCTGCCATGTACAGCGGGGTCCTGAAAAGGATAGTTTCGCACTTCAGGAAGTTGATAATCAACTTCCAGTCGTCGCAAAATCGCTGAATCTGTTCGAAGTCAAGTTGCAGCAAGTTACTTATTACTTCGACCTTCGCACCTGATCTGTACGCTACTAGATCGTCGGCGTACGCAATTAAATGCGGCATGGAACCTATAAGATCTGCAGTGAATATTGAGAACAAGATAGGCGAACCAACGGCTCCCTGTTGCAGACCATTTTTGATGTCAAAGACCGTGGAAGAAGTTACGTCGCCACTTTTCACGACGAACTTTCTACCTATTATCATGTCATAGATCATGTACAGGAATGATTTGCTTATGCCGAGCCTGACCAGCTTGAGGAAGAGGCCCTCTAACCAAACGGTGTCGAACGCTTTCTCCACCTAGGGGCCTACTGATTCAATAACCTCAATGAGCTAAACAGCGTCAGCATAGGTTAGCTAAATCGGTTCACTGCAAGCACCAACGGATTTTGAGGCTGTGTGGAAAGACCCATCGAACAATGTCGGATTTCGGGAAAGATCCTTCTTCCACCAGTGTCACGTTCAGTCCTTACTTTGATTGCCTCAAAGTAGTTTCTCATCCATTCAGCAGTAGCACTGTCTGAACAGTGTGTTTCAAACCTGAAAAATGTGGCCACACGCCTTTGTTCCTCAGTTCGATAGAGACGTCTATACCTGCCTCTTGAAACAAAGCCATTTGCTCTGTGGACAGCGGTTCTTTGTTGATGTCCACCGGGACAACACCCAACCTAACAGCGTTGGCCACTTGGCTAAAAGTGGGAGCTTTCGGTGTGGGAGCTGCCCTTGCTCTCTTGGCTGCTGATCCCATGGAATGGTGATCCTCTAATCTTACCCTTTTAACTTCCTTTTCCGGGTGGGTTTTGGCAAAAGTTAGGGCATTTTCTCTGGATTTGCCTCTGCGAATGGGCAGTTTATAGCGTCTTTTCTCGGCAGAATTCAATTTAATGAATTCGCCAGGGACTACGTGCTAAGCTCATCGAGTTTCCCCTCCCAATGGAGGAACAGCCCGATTTATTTGTGGCAACGCTGCACGTGTCCATGAGAGTGGATGAAGAGGTGTTGGAGTCAGTGTTGGCTGTTGACTCCTCGTTTGTCGTGCCCTTATGGCTCAGTCGTTCTTGTCAGCTGATGTACCTGACTGATCAGTTGTGATGGTGGCCGAAGATATCGTGGCCGTCAGATTCTCAACAGCATCGTGACTGATCACTTCTGCTTGCTCAACAGCGGGAGCAGAAATTGGTGTTTATAGAGATTAGCCAATCTCATATTTTTTAATTATGTTAGAAATGTTGATTCCCACGAGTATTCGGGAAAGAAGCATCATCCCGGGAAGAGCTAGATTAAAACCGAAGGTCATCGTATCGCATACTAGGGACTAAGCACTCTTTTAGTCATGCATCTGTCGGCGTATGCTGCCACTACAGATTATTTCGTCAACTTAGGCAGGACAAGAGAACCAGTGTTCATAAAGTACGAGCCTAGGCTGTCAGACCTATTATCTCGCTGTAGCATTCGCTGCCCGGTGGTCGCCCCGAGGAGGCAGTATGCCTTGTTGTACCGGTTACTGTATAGAGATCGTGATATGACTTTCCCCTCGAGTCCGGACCTGACCACCAATATAACGTCGGCTCAGAGCCAACCTTTAAAAACATCGAAACTGGCAGTTGAACTCGACGCCTTGGACTGGGTATTGGAGCAACAGGAAGGACTCTATGGCCGGCGCTGAGCAAGAAGAGATCATCATCATTGATCGGCAAGGAAGTGCGCACAGTTATAGGCGCATACTTATAAGGCACTGATCCGTGCCAGCACTTGCATTGCGTTTGAACATACCACACAACGACTGTCGCAGCAGCTGCCGAGACGAGCAGCAAATGGAATCTGTTCAACATCTCCTCTGCGAATGCCTAGCCAAAGAAAAGGATGCAATTCCAGGGATCGCATGTCCGCGCTCTTCAAAGACCGAACGTCACTGCATCCGCCAGCCGTAGTGGAGCTGAAGGACTTAAGTGGCTTTGAAGGGAGAATCCAGCCAAGCTCACGGTAGAATATCATCTAAATGAGCTGCAGTCGTAAGATCGCCATAAACCGTGGTCTCCAGGGGCTGCAGAATGCTTCGTCGCTTGCCGTGCTCCTTAGTTCACAAGAACTTGATCGACCAAGCAACTTTGATCGAAGTCCACACATGACGATATGCAAATTCACAAGGACACACGATCTGAAGCACTAGACCCAAAGAAGGAGGTCAAGGAGATGATCACACCCGTCACCTTGAAAGTGCACGCTTACTCTGAAAACCGATCGAAAGCCAAAGAAAACTTTCGACACACAAACCCGTGCATGTGTCCATAGATCCACGCCCCAGCGGTGGCATTAGATTTTATTTTATTCTCTTCATCGGCCCATGATTAATGGCCGCGTCTATTCTTAGATAAATTTTCGGCAGCGGCGCGGTGGCGGCGATGGATTCATCATCATCACCGGCAGCAGCAACAGCAGCAACAGCAGCACTAGCAGCCGCCGCAGAAGGCAGTGGGAATGGATTCTAATGGATTTGGTATGCAGAATGGACGCGCCGCGCTCTGCTCCCGAATTATTCATGCCAAATGCGCAATTTGCCGAGCAGCACTGCGACGCATGCGAGTCGAGAGTCGAGAGTCGCTAGTCGAGAGTCTAATCGAAGCAGCACCGAGCGGAATTGTTGGGACAATTAACATTGCAAATCGGCCGCTCAATGTTGGTAAACAAAAGGAGCCTTCGCCGCGGCGCTGGTGTGCTCTGACTGACTTTCTCTGTTTACGATATCGACGGGGGCACACACACCACCGCAAGTGGGTCAGAATCAATATCAATCAAGTCGACATTCACGACACGACACGACACGACGACATTCCCCGCCCGTCGTCGTCCATCGGCAATTGAGAGTGGACTTGAGTGCGGCCGCTCAGATACCGCACCAAGTTTATGGCGAATTTGAAATGCAAATGGGCGTTGGGAGCGCGCAACTCCTGGGCACATTCAGGTTTTTGCAGTTCTAAGTGTGCTTTGTTTTGATTGTCCGCGTCCGCGCTGTCCAATGACCTGCTCGTGTTATGTAAACACGGGCTGGGTGCGTTGTCGTTGTCGTTGTCGTTGCCGTGGTCGCGGAGCCATCGAAGCAATGGCGATCGATTGAATGCTGTGCCGTTGCAGCATCAGCACGGGAATGGGTGTCGAGTGGCCTAACTGACTGGAGGAGTGCTGTGTTGACCTGATTCTAAAGCCGGCCAGCAAATGGTGACTCTCTTCGGCAAAAGCGCTTCTCTCAATCAGTAGTCCTGAGGCGTTGACAACACGCTCGCAGTGAGTTGCATCATAGTTCAAGCAATTCCAGTCGTCTCTTATCTGAAGTTCATCAACGTGGCAGCCCTGACGTGTATGCCGCCCACAGTCACACTTGATACGACGACAGATCCAACAGTCACTTCGATTCCCACCGACAGTCGAAGCAACCGAAATCTTTCGGTTTCCACATGATGTTCAGGCATTGACATCAATCGCGGAGAGATCATATCGGCGTTGGAATTCCAGCGCAGAGTGCTGTCGCCCGACCATCGTTGCCGTCGACTGCAGCGTTCATTACCAAAGCGAGCGAGTGAGGCAACCGTTAAACTGCGTGTGCATTAACTGAATTAGTTCCTGTGCTGTGCTGCGGCGGTTCTCGTTCTGTACCCATTATCATTCCCCCTTCAGTCGGCCGCTTCTTCGACCGAAGGGGCCGTTTCATGTTTGAAAACTGACGGAGCAGGGGCAGGGGGCTCGTTTCCTCCGAATGGGTGTCTTCAGTTAACAAATGGTGATTATCCGAGTCCCAATGTCGTGGCTCGTGCGAGAAACGATGTGCAGCCCTGGCTCAAGGGCACATCACGTAGCAGTGCCGCTTCCGGGATGGGTACGTCCGCGCGTCAACAAATATATGGGAAGACTACATGATTTCGAATCAACACGCTTCAGCTTTTTATCGACTTTTTAAGTGACTGTGTAATAAAATGATGGGAGGTGGGGGGGATCGCGCTTGCATAGGTTTCGACCATTTTGCTACCTGCACTCTAAGACACATGGCTGATGCTCCAAAGTCAGGCTTAGAATGAGATCAACGAGACACTCCGAACTTACTTATTCTTCTGCTTCCGTGTGCGGTGCCTCAACCTTCTTTCTTCTTATTCTTTGGCTGTAGCGCCGTACAACCAGCTGATTGAGTTAACTTTCCAGCTGGGCACGACATCGGAGGCGAGGTCTTCCTCTCCGGTTTGGACTCGAAGACTTACCGAGCCGGAGCGTTGGTATTCATTCGTCCAACTTGACCTAGCCATCTGAGTCAGCCAAGACATTCGAATTCGTTTGACTAGGTCGATGTCGTTGTACAGCTCGTATAGTTCGTCGTTCAATCTGCTCGTAAACAGGACCAAATATAATTCGAACCATTTCCCTTTCGAATCTACCAAGCATCTCTTCGTCCGATTTCAAAGACGAAACTCAGCCCATGCGAAGTACCTGTGTGGAATTTCCACCCACTAAGCCCACTTCCCCTTCTCAAGCATTTCATCGCGAGGGTGATCTTCGGCTTTATACATTCGGCTCGTTCGTATTGGCAGTTACCTACGCTGCTGCCGTTGCTCCTTCATGATGGTGGCTACGGTTTCACTTACTGCTTTCCAAGCTTCTTGTGTGCTTAGCATCAGTGTGATTATGTTCTCTGGGGTTAGGTTCACGCCCAGTCTATTCGAAAGCAGGTTACGGTCTTCACAATATCGGGGACAGTGAAACCTTATATGCTTCGCGTTTTCCACTGCTTCTGTCCACAATGGATTCCACTACAAAAGACATCTTTCATAAGGGAAACAGTACATCTTTTGGATTAACTCCAACCCTCCGATACAACAGATTTGTTAAGGTCGCGATGTTGTTGGCTTAACGGCATGGGTTGTAAAAGGGAGTTAAATTTTAAGGGCCGATGTTGATTTTGAATAAAACACAAATTATTTAGGAAATTATTGTCATTTCTTTTTTTTATGACAATATTGGTATGGTTCTATTATGTATGGAACAAAATATCGGCCAAATAGCCGCCGCGACCTCTGCGGCACACCTCCATCCGATGGTCCAAATGTTCGATGACGCTGAAGCATAATTGAGGTTCTATGCCGTTAATGTGCCGAATTATCTCATCCTTTAGCTCTTGAATTGTTGCTGGCTTATCGACGTACACCTTTTCTTTCAAATAACCCCAAAGAAAAAAATCCAACGGTGTCAAATCACATGATCTTGGCGGCCAATTGACATCGCCACCACGTGAGATAACACGGCCATTGAATTTGTCGCGCAAAAGAGCCATTGTTTCGTTAGCTGTGTGGCAAGTGGCACCGTCCTGTTGAAACCACATATCGTCCACATTCATATCTTCCAATTCGGGCCATAAAAAGTTCGTTATCATTTCACGATAGCGAACACCATTCACAGTAACTGCCTGATCGGCCTCATTTTGGAAAAAATTCGGCCCGATGATGTGGGTGCATTGGTTTTTTCGACAATCACTCTTGGATTATCATTCGCCCAAATGCGGCAATTCTGCTTATTGACGAATCCACTGAGGTTAAAATGTGCCTCATCACTGAAGATGATTTTCTTCGAAAATTGATCATCCACTGTTGCCATTTCTTGCCACCATTCTGAGCATTGACGACGCTTGAAATGGTCACGAGGCTTTAGTTCTTGAGTCAATTGCACCTTGTAAGCGTGTAAATGCAAGTCTCTATGCATAATGTTCATCAACGACGAGCGTGAGAGGTGCAATTGTTGGGCACGACGACGAGTTGAGGTGGACGGCTCTTCAGCCACACTATCGCGAACAGCAGCAATATTTTCTGCAGTACGAGCTGTACGAGCATGCACTGGTGTTTTCACATCTCCTACAGACCCGGTTTGCTGAAATTTTTGCACGATTTTTCCGAGTGTACGCACATTTGGACGATGAAATTGACCGAAAAAATCACAAAGTGCCCGATATGCATTTTGATTTGAACGCCCATTTTCATAATAAGCCTGAATAACTTTACCGCGTTGCTCGATTGTGTATCTTTCCATGGTTCAAATTGAATTAGTCTGAAATTGAGAAATGTCAAATGAAATGCAGAAAAAAACTTGACGTTTAGGTGTGGTTCACATTCAACATCGGCCCGTAAAATTTAACTACACTTTACAAGAGGACCATGTGTAAGGCGAGACAGGAAAAAAAGAATGGAAGAAATTGCGGATAATGCGGAAAGTGCTGCAAGAAGAGGAGACGCCAAGGATATTGTTGGCCGTAAAAGCAAGCTGTTTTAGATGTGGACGGCACACTTTTGGTAACAATCGAAGATCAACTGTGAAGATGGAGGGACCATTTTAGTGCCCTACTAAATGAGGAATCAGAAGAACTGAGTCCAACGATTGGCTCTCAACAACTAGAAATGCGGCGATCTTACAGGGGAATTGACACCGGTCCCCCAACACTTGCAGAAATCAAAACTGCGATCAACCTCTTAAAAGTCAACAAAGCAGCTGGACTGGATGGCATACCAGCCGAGTTCCTGAAAGCCGATCCCGACACAACGGCCGGTATACGGCTACCATTAATACAGGCTATATGGGAAGACGAAAAGTACCCCAGAGACTGGAAGGATGGAGTTATTGTTAAGATACCAAAAAAGGGAGACCTTAAAAACTTCAATAACTGGCGTGGTATTACCGTTTTGTCTGTCTTTCCGAAAATAATGGCAACTATCATTCTCGTACGGACAAAGGACAGGATCGAAAATACGCTCAAGAGGCATCAAGCAGGCTTTCGTAGTGGTCGGTCTTGTGTCGATCACATTAACACCCTGCGTATAATACTCGAACAATTAACCGAGTTTACGTCACAGCTCTACCTTATGTTCGTAGACTTTGAGAACGCCTTTGACCGAGTCAACCGTGAATTGATCTCGAAGTCTCTAGATAGGAGAGGGATTCCCCCGAAGATTGAGGAATCCTATCACGCCGCAAGATGCTTCGTTCTACGATAGCGGACAACTTTCCGACTCTTTCGAAGTGCGACAGGGAGTAAGACAAGGGGATATTCTATCGCCCATCCTATTCTGACTGGCGATAGATGATGTACTGACTGCCACCGTAGGTACAACTGAGGGACATGGTATCCAATGGAGACCGTTTGAGAGGCTAAGTCACCCGGATTATGCCGACGATATCTGTTTCCTGGCAAGTTCCAACAGCGGGATGAACGAGATGTGCCAATTACTTCAAGTGAATGGAGAGATGGCTGGTCTTAACATCAATTGCAACAAGACCAAAATCATGCACACCGGCCGATCAGCGCATCAGCAGATTATTCGGAGACAGACGCCCATTGAGGAGGTCAAACAATTTAATTATCTAGGCAGTTTTGTATCGCCCGATGGAGGAACGGATCTGGATGTTAATAGCAGAATAAGTAAAGCTCGCAGCGCCTTTGGAATGTTGTCTTCAGTATGGAATTCCAGTCAAATATCCCTACGCACCAAGTTAAGGCTATTCGAATCGAATGTCAAATCCGTACTGCTGTATGCCTGTGAAACCTGGAAAGTCTCTACCTCCATCTCGAGAAGATTACAGGCATATGTAAACCGCTGTCTTCGATACATTCTTAAGATCCGATGGCCGCAAATTATATCGAACCAAGAATTGTGGCGCATTACGGGTCAAAAGCTTTTGGTTGTCGAAATTAGGCAGCGGAATTGACGCTGGATTGGCCACACGTTGAGGAGACCAAACGACAACATCGCGAAGCAGTCCTTCGAATGGAATCCTCAAGGTACACGGCGAGTTGGTAGACCAAGAACCACCTGGAAGACAACAGTATTGGCCGAAGCAGCAACGCAGCGTAAAACTTGGCCACAGCTAAAGTATCCGGCCGCAGATCGAGAAGGATGGAGGAAGTTTGTCGCCGCCCTATGCCCCAACCGGGGTTGAAGGAATCATATATATATTACAAGAGGACTAAAAATAGTCCCGACACCAACAAAATGATGCGAAATCGCTCGGTATAAGATCTAGGATGGTTCTATCGTAGAGCTCTGCAGTCCAGCACCCAGACTCTCTGGGCATGATGGCGCCGTGTACTGTAGTGCATGTTACGTGTAAATCCAAAGGGAGAAGATGCAGCATTACCTTCAGAGCGTCTGACGGAGTCGATCCTAGAGCGCCCGTGGTAACTACGCATGAGGACATGAAAGAGAAGTCAATGTTGCACCTAACCCCAGCTCCCACGGATTACATTACTCGCACCATAGACTTTGACAACTCGGCACAATGACGATTTCCTTCCAGAAAGGACTGGAAACCCCTATCACTCACGCCTCAGAATACCAATTTCTAATCTACACAGACGGATCTAAGCTGGACCACGGTCTAGGCTCAGCGGTCTTCTCGGCGGATTTCAATATCTCCAATTATTACCGCCTCCCAGATCACTCGAGTATCTTCCAAGCTGAAGTATGTACTGGCGATCAGAGAAGCGTGTAAACTCCTCAGTAGTGCCTGCTCTTATGGTAGAGCCACAGCGGTCTGCAGCGACAGTCAAGCAGCCGTAAGGACCATCTCCTCAGTGAACACCTCCTCCAAATGGGTGCAAGGAAGAACTGAAACAAGCCAGTAGCAGGTGGAATATCAATCTCTTCTGGGTTAGAGGCCGCAGTAACATAGAGGGAAATGAGATTGGCGACTAACTGGCCAAGAAAGGAGCTTCCGGCAACGCCCCCACTGAGTTGGTGGGCCCCCAATAAACCACCTCAAATAAATCAACCATCAACACTTCCTGTCCGTAGCTAGTAGAAGGTGGACTATGTCATCTAAGTAAAGGGAGTTTTTTTTTAGAGCTATAGAACTTTAAGTTAGAAACACTATTTTAACTGGCGTCCATTTTGTCAGCTGTCAAGCGTGATTTATTTTTAGTTTAGTTCGGCATTTGTTGGTTGGCGTAGCATAGTTGGCATAGCAATTCGTAGATTCAGTGAATGGGCCCAAAACAAGATTTATTTGCCGTTGATCCCAATTTTCATAAGCGAATTTTGTTCAGCGATAAGGCTTACTTTTGGCTGAATGGATACGTCAATAAACAATCTGGAGTGATGATAATCTTCAAGTGTTTGTTGAGACACCGTTACATACACAACAACTGACTGTTTGGTGTGCCTTATGGTTTGGTGGAATAACTGGTCCGTACTTCCTTAAAAACAATGCAAGCCAGAACGTTACAGTCAAAGGTAACCGCTATAGAGCCATGATTACTGACTTTTTCGTTCAGCAATTGAACAACCATGATGTGCAGGAGCTGTGGTTTCAACAAGATGGCGCAAAATGTCACATAGCTCGTGCCACAATTGATTTATTGAAGGAAACGTTTGGTAACCGCATAGTTTCACGTTACGAACCCGTGAATTGGCCTCCAAGATCGTGAGATTTAACGCCGCTTGTCTATTTTCTTTGGGGATATGTGGTCCTTTCCACTCGTGATAGAACAACAGCACGCACAACGCGACTGGTTGCTGATAAGCTAGGCTCTGGCCCTCTACGGGCTATAGCGCCACCCTTATTATATGTGAAGTCACTAGTCTACGCCGATAAGCCCGAAACGATTGACCACTTGGGGGACAACATTCGCCGCGTTATTGCCGATTTACGACCGCAAATGTTGGTCATCGAAAAGTGGACCTCGAAATTAGACTACGTCCCAGCCAGCCGTGTCAGTGTCATATGCCAGAAATCATATTTTAATTGTAATGCCAGAAGATTATCTTTCGAATAAATCCTTGTTTTATTCCATTTCAAAGTACTATACATCTAAAAAAAAAAAACACCCTTTACAAATAATCTAGCAAAACCTGGACCTCCTACACGAAAAGAAGAACCAATGACCACCTCAATAGAAATCGCTCCGAAATAGCTATAGTCGTGGCTTTAAGCACGGGACACTGGCCCATAAGCACCCACGTCATGCTAGACTCGAAATACCGCTCAACCCACACCGTCGCAGTTGCCTCGACAGCCACTCAGAGGAAAGTCTGCCTCACTTTCTCTGTGACTGTCCGGCACTAGCCAAACAGAGATATATCGCGTTGGACAAACCCTTCCTTAGTGACCTCTCCGAGATCGCTAACCAAAGTACATCGAACATAATCAGATTCCTAAACTGCACAGGCTGGATTATCTAACCCAAACAACGCAGGTCTACTAGGTGTGGTACCAAACGGCGCTCAACTGCGCTACTTGTACCCGGTTTGAGCCAAATCGGATTGCCACTTAAACCAACCAGTCAATGCTGCTGAACAACGAAATGGACTGTGTTCAAAAGCGAAAAACGCCTCGATTATGCATATTTTCCTTGTGCAACCTCCGGTCCATTAGTGTCCTTCTGAAGATCACCAAGGTGGCAAAAGCGCCGAAAGAAATATAATAATAATATAATATGGGTGGCGCTACAGCCCGCCTAGCTTCTCAGCAACCACTCGTGTTGTGCGTGCTATTGTTCTATCACGAGTGGAAGGGGCCTACAGTTTTCTGCCGACTCTCCGAACGGCCAATTTGAGAAGCTTTTCCTAGACAGTTATACTCCTTGAGCATTGTCAATGACTCGAAAGAGGTGGGGCCGTGAAAAGTATTTCTTGTCGTACCAGGAATCGAACCTAGACAGGCAGGTCCGACGCACATACCCACAACGCCACGGGCCATCCACGAAAGAAATGTTCTGATTAAAATAGACGCAGTCTTAACCTGACTACGTTCGTGTTCTATTTTGGACGCATGGCAGACATGACACCGCATGTGCCACTAGTCGGAGTATGCGTTCCCTAGTCAACCATGCCACCTGCAGATTGCAATGAAGCGATTTAGTTGATTGGCAGTGACGCTGGATTGTCATAGAAGCAGAGTCGGTTCGATGGGAAGAGCATAATCCACGCAGCATCACAAAACGCCTGATTCGACTGAAGTGTCCTTCTTCATCGAGAGAATGCACAGCCGAAGCAATTGCTTATCATTCCTTGTCATTAGGAAGGAGGCTCAATTTGCTGACTCGGCTGCCAGTGCTACAGTGACTCGTAATGGCGCCCATTAAGGGTGATCTCCTCGCTCTGATTAACCATAGGGTGAGCATGAATCCTTCGAGAGAAGTGTTTTGTTCTGTGACGAGCAACCACGTGGCACGCGGTGTCATGGTCGTTGGAATTTACAGACATAGTTGATTCCGACCAGTGGCATGCATGACTTCTCCACGTAACGTCAATACGTCCTGAATTCCACAATTAAATGCTTAGCCGCCTCATTAAGAAACGGCCAGCAATTTAGGTCAATTATCGAACACGGGGTACAAGCGATTCCATTGCAGTCCGCGTGTCCGTAACAAATGATGAGATCCCTGAGAGATAACAAATTGTTTGAGAGCCGCATCAGTGTCTCCTTAATCGTAACCACTTCCGCCTGCGAGACGCTACCGTTGTCAAGAAGGGGTAAAGATGGGCACAGGTACCGGCTATGGTCGTCGATTAAAATCAGTTTTGCTATGATGGGCGACTCAGACGGTAGAGAACTGTTGGGAATGACAAACACTTTGGAGCGTGATTGCATTGACACTGCCACTGAGGAGGGGAGAGCCGCGATGTCTCGTCAATTTCTGAGAGAGAAGTGTGATAGGTGTAGTAGCTAGGGGGATAGTGGCTAGGGGGCTTGTGGGTAGGCAGGGTAGCAGCTAGTTATTAGGGAGCAAATGGGTAGTGCCACTGGGATATTGTGTGGATACACCAAACTGCCTGCTAAGGATTGTTATTTGCCAAGGGCTATTAAAGCACAGCAACACCACAACGTTGATGTACCACACTGACGTCAAGCAGCACAACGTTCCAGCAGGAGTTCCTCAAGAATCGATCTCTCTCCTGTAGAACATAATGAACGACGGTGTTTTGGGCTGCCAGGTGGAGTCAAAGTCATCGGTTTCGCTGACGATATAGCACAGCCACTAGGTGGGGTGTGCGACAAATGAAGAGCTGTCGCTAAAATTGGAAATTGGTTGGAACACGCTGACTGACCATGGAACACGAGAGTATCCTGATTGGAAACCACCAAGAAATTGCTCAATTACCTTGGGGTGCTAGTTGACAACGAGCTAAACTTTAAGACCCATGTCAAGTGTGCCAGCACAAAGGCGTGTCTCTCACGACTGCTGCCAAACGTGGATGGGCCAGGATGAGCCCGTAAGATTCTGCTATCCAGAGTGTCTGGTGCTCCTATACGCTGCCCTCGTGTGGGCGCAGGCACTTCCTGTGGAGCAGCAAAAACCTGCGCGATCACCACAATTAGCGGCTTCAGAATGACCTCAGACGAGGCAACTCGCCTGCTAGCCGGTATGGTCCCCAGATATGGACAGATTATCGCAAACCAGGTACAAAAGGTGTACCTTTGCTAACCGCAACCGAAAAGATCATAAAAGCCCAGGAGAGGCTGGATCAAAAGCGCTGTGGCAAGACCAGTGGACTAACACCACGAAAGGAAGATGGACCCACGAGCCCATACCGATCGTTGAACCTTGGACTTCAAGGCAGACAGGGGACTGCAACTACCACCTTACCCGCTGTCTGGGCACGGCGGCTACCGCAAGCGCTTCCTCAAGTGCGTACACGACAACCCGGAATGTCCAAATAAGGAAGACGATGCACTGCACGTGATCTTCTCTTGTAGACACTTTGACAAGAGAATAGAAATGTGCGCTCAGAAGTAGCATGTGTGCAGGGCAAACTCCGAAGGCCAGAATACGTAAAGTTCTTGCTAACCTGCCGCGCGAAGTTGTACCAAACGACAGTCCAGCGGCGAGAGCGGTTGAGAAGGTCTAGGCGTTGGCATATTCCGGACGAATCGCATACTTCGGGCTTGCGAATCGTGCAAACAAACAAAGGCGGGGGCACCTAATGCGAAAAAAGGCTTGGGAGACCACCAAACCGATCCACAGCTGTTTAGTTGATTCGGAGAAGGCAATCGACTGGGTTCCTCGAGGTATGCTCTGGAGTGCTCTGGAGAATTGATGATAATCTTTTGAGGGACCATTCAGTCTCCATACACAACGAGTAATCGGTGTTGGACTTCGCCAAGGGAGCGTGTTGTCACCTCTTCTTTTCTGTTCATATATGGACTGGATGTTGCAGAGCAGCCGAGGCGAGGGATGTTCCACATTGAGAGAGTTGAGGGTAAGTCATCTTCTTCATGTAGATGACTTAGTTATCCTCACAGCCTCTCAGGCGGAACTTCATTGCAGGCCTTATGTGCTGGTGCTGGGATGTGAGCAAACGTGGACAAATCATTTCCAGAACGCCTGTTCAATGCACTCTACATGTTAGTGGAGTCCCATTGAAGCAGGTGGAGAAGCTCAAGCATCTCGGAGGAGTAATGCTGAACTTTCATGTTGGTTTAGCCCAGCTGCTTCTCAAACTTGGCCGTTCGGAGTCGGCATACAAACTGTAGGTCCCTTCCACTCGTGATGGAAACACGAGTGGTTGCTGAGAAGCTAGGCCCTGGCCCTGTACGGGCTGTAGCGCCACTCATAATATTATTATTGGAAGGCCAAGCTTGGTGTCAAAGCCAACGGTTTTCAATTCAGCATTTGTTCCAACTCTCTCCCATGGCCATGAAATTTGGGTAATGACCGTAAGAATAAGATCGGGAATACAAGCCGCCGAAATGAGATTTCTTCGTGCTGTCGTGGGAGTTACTCGACGGGGTAGGGTGAGAAACACGCAGCTGCTTCTTCGACCGGAAAGGGGCAAGCCTTCGATGGTTTGGACACGTGGTACGTATGCCCGACTTACGAGGCGTGGTGTGTTTTCATAAACGTCGGACTAACAAAGGACTGCGTTATCCATGTTCATTAATGCCGATCGACGTTCATACTAACTTAGGTGAAGTGCAGTACCTACTGTTCATAAACGTCAATAGTTCATCGATGTCGGGCAGATTGTGCTTATTGTCATTATTCTTTTGTAAATACTAAGGCAAGACTGCGTGGTGGCCCGTGGCGTTGTGGGTATGTGCGTCGACTCCTACGCACTTGGACCTGCCTGTCTAGGTTCGATTCCTGGTACGACAAGAAATACTTTTCACGGCCCCACCTCTTTCGAGTCATTGACAATGCTCAAGGAGTATAACTGTCTAGAAAAAGCTTCTCAAATTGGCCGTTCGGAGAGTCGGCAGAAAACTGTAGGCCCCTTCCACTCGTGGTAGAACAATAGCACGCACAACACGAGTGGTTGCTAAGAAGCTAGGCCCTGGCCCTCTACGGGCTGTAGCGCCACCAATATTATATATTATAAGGCAAGACTGCAGACATTCTGCACCGTTTGTGTGTTCAAAAACGCATGAGAAAAGAAATGCGATTGTAATAGCGCAGATTTGCGACGTTTATGAAAACAACCGTGTTTTGAATACGATTCCAACAGGTAGACGACCGCTTGGCAGACCCAGGACGAGGTGGGACGTCGCCAAGTTGCGCTTGGGCATAACTCCTGATGAGTTAGAGTCGATGGCGGAGGATCGAGTGGCTTGGAGATCGCACACGACATTTCATTTCGTCAAACTCAAACTAAAGCCGAATTGTCGAAACACCATTAGATCCAGAACAAGTCGTCGTTCGAGGGGCCTCATGGGTGGAATCTGTGGCCGATATTTGAGTCATCGTGGACGGCAACGGTGAGGGGTAGAGACATGATTAATTTGCCCTATCGAAGTAACTGTTCGCAACGGACATATTTCCGATTTCCCACGAATCGGATGATTTTTGCTTCTGAGTACAATAACATTACGAACAGCTGATCGGAACATTTTTCCGACAAAATGTAACGCAACTCTGCATTGTGCGTTGCTACGCGTTCAATGTCGTTTTTTGACAAACATTCATGTCAGCCAAACGTCCGATTTATCGCGGAGCATTGTACGACCACAAATTTCATTCCGAAAACAGACATCTAGCACATAATTTATGTTTCCGATACGGTATGCGTTGCGGCAAAGTTTCCGTTCCGAACGGTTACATCGCTAGGGCAGAATAACTTTTTCGTGCCACACTTTGACTTGGAAGGCAACTTGACCAAAAAATAACGTTTTACAGGACATACGGCTGTACAGCGCGTCCAATTGAACTTACGACGAGCAAGAAGAGTGCAGCTACACCTTTCTGATGTTCAACTCACTCCAGAATTGATGTCAACTGACCACGGAATGCATACACCGATCGGGCGGTTACTCATCAGCGTCTAGGTGGCCTATTGTCTTCGAATATTTCCTTGTTTCAATGTTAACAGACAAAGTGGTCGCATGCCGACAAGCAGAGATGGCAGAGTAGACTACATGAGGTAATCTACTCCATTAACTACGCGTAGTTAGTCCGATTTGTTTCATTTACTACCTACATTTATTACGTGTGCAAATACGAGTAAATATGAGGGGCGTTCAATATATTCTCGGTATCGGGGTGAAGCTGTGGTTGTATATATAAATTGACTTATTTATCAAGTAATACTATTATTTTAGTGCATTCATGTAAAATTTCATCAAAGAAGTCTAAAAACTTGTTCTTGAGCATGCCCGAATAAAGGTGAAAATGATGGCAGAGATCACCAAGCTTTCAATTGGTACCATTCACACCATTCTTCATGACCAACTTAACCTTTCAAAGGTCAATGCAAGGTGGGTGCCACGAATGCTCACAGCGCCTCAGAAAAAAGTGAAAATCGCATGCTGTAGAGAGCTTTTGGAGATGTGTAGTGAGAACGCGGACGGTGTTATGGATCGAATTGTTACTGGTGACGAAACATGGGTCCACCACTATGACCCTGAAAGCCAACAAGAGTCCATGCAGTGGCATAAAAAAGGAACAGACCCCCCGAAGAAGTTCAAAATCACTCCGTCTGCCGGGAAGCTCATGGCCACAGTTTTTTTGGGACTCAAAGGGAATCTTGCTCATTGAGTACAAAAAAAAGGAGCAAATGGGTAGTGCCACTGGGATATTGTTTGGATACACCAAACTGCCTGCTAAGGATTGTTATTTGCCAAGGGCTATTAAAGCACAGCAACACCACAACGTTGATGTACCACACTGACGTCAAGCAGCACAACGTTCCAGCAGGAGTTCCTCAAGAATCGATCTCTCTCCTGTAGAACATAATGAACGACGGTGTTTTGGGCTGCCAGGTGGTGTCAAAGTCATCGGTTTCGCTGACGATATACGACGATATGAAACCATCAACGCCACATCCTACGCTTCCACTTTGCATAATTTGCGGGAGGAAATTAAAAAGAAAAGACGGGGTAAACAGCGCAGCGGGTGTGTTGCTTCTTCATGACAACGCTCCTGTTCACACGGCGCGAGTTTCCAAGGCTGCTGCGCGAGATTGTGGTTTCGAAGAAATCCAACACCCACCCTATAGTCCAGACCTTACCCCTAGTGATTATTTCCTGTTTCCGGATTTGAAAAAATGTCTTCGTGGAAAAAGATTTTCGGATGATGAAGAACTCAAGTCGGCAATAAATGGGTATTTTGCAGAGAAAGAGGAAATTCATTTTTTTGATTGTTTAAAAAAGCTTATCTCAAGATGTAACAAATGCATTGATGTTAGGGGAGATTATATTGAAAAATAAAAACAATTTAAATTGAATTCGCATTTTCCTTCATATCGATACCGAGAATATATTGAACGCCCCTCGTACACAGAAAACGTTGAGCTTCAAATGTAATTTCCAACTAGTGGAAACGGTCCTTGGCAACATATGTATGTACCGTCCTCCCGCCTGTCACCAAGCCATGTATGAATTTCACAAACACAACTGAACTGACGTTAAATTGACATCTCAACTACATTTTGACACGTAGCGCTACGTCTACTACATTTTGTTACGTATACTACATTGTAGTTACCCAATAACGTAGCAGACGTAACAAATGTAGCTATTCGAAAAAAGTGACATTTCTGCCATCTCTGGCGACAAGTGAAAGCTGCTAAGATCACACTGAGTAAACTCCACAAGATAGCTTACCATTCAAAGACCACCTGAAAAAGAATCCCAACAAGACGAGCAAAAAAAAAGGACAAAATCAATTACTTTTGCATTTTTTTAATATTTTTTTGCATTTTCCTTTATTTTTTGTTTTTTTATTCTCAATTTCTTTTATTGTATTTTTTTTTTTTATTTGTTAATTGTAAGAATATCTTATAACGAAACTTATTCTAAAAACTTAAAACTAAGACTTTAAGGCTGCTTAACGTCAAAAACAAAATCAAAAAAAATAAGAAATAAAACGCGAACGTCAAGAAACAAAAATTGTACACTACGATGTTCTTTTCTTTTTTCCAGAAAATTCAAATCCATGTGAAGAACTCAAAATTCGCCTTAGGTGTCTTTCGTTAATTAAACTTAACAAAAAAAAAAAATAGTTAAGAGCATGTGTAGTGGGAGATATTAGATTTTTTTTTCTTCTGTTTTTGTGTTAAAGCACGGCATAACAATCCGGCTGAGATTAAGGAATTAATTCAAAATTAATTGTTAATACTGAAGAAAGGAAAATGAAAAAGAAATTCAAAAATACGCAAAAAAAAAAAAAAAAACATCGAAGTTTACATTTCTCCTTTCGACACTCACGCCGTCGATTTCTTCTATCGTAAAGCAAAGATACACTAAAAGTAATATTTATAAAAAAATAAAAATAATGATAAACTAAAGATAAGTAGAAAAAAAAAAGCAATTTACTTAAATTTACAATTCTGTTCCAATATAGAATATTGTTTTATTTGTCTTGTATTAACAAATTATTCTCGCTTTCTTTTTTGTTTTTTTTTTTTGTTGTGTTTAATAATTCATTACGTTTTACAATTGTGTCTTCTTTTTTGCATTTTTGTGTGTTGTTTTATTTTTATTTTTATTTTTTGTTTTTGATCGTTCCTAAAATTAATTTAAGCGTATAAGTAGTAAATTTACATACTTTTTCTTTTATTCTTTCTACAAAAAACCAAACAAATGATGAAATTGGCTGAAGAAAAGACTGAACTTTGTGTGTGTGTGTGTGTGCTTTTATAGTCTGGGACACACAACAATCTGTGTGTGGTTTCAATGTACAATTCATTTTTTTTTTGACTAAGAAAAGAAATTTCACATTCGACTCGTAAGACTCAACCGTACACATTCGTAGGGTATTTGTTTTTGTTTTCATTTTGTGTTAAAATAAATAGTTTTACACGCTACACTTGAAGAGCTGTGAGAGCATTTGAAACAAGAAGGGACGTTTCTTTGGTTTTGTATTTGCTGGACAAGAGTGCGTGTATCTTTTTTCAGCAACAGCACTCCTGTTGGGATTATGCTGTGTTCGTTCGTTTTCTTTTCTATCGGTAATAGGGAATGACTATGTGGTATCCATGAAACTATAAGAAGAATTTTTCTATTTTAAATGTATTTTTTTTTTGTTTTTGTTTTGTTTTGTTTTTGCGTGTGTTAGTTTAAAGCGAGGTCTTTTTACAACAGATCCCTTCTCTTCAGTCTCACGTGGACATCTAGACATCTAAGCTATCGTCCTCTAAGTGTAACGGACAAATTTCTGACTAAATTGATGGAGAGAAACATGAGCCATCTACCTAGATAGCTCTTATAGTTTTTGACAAAAAAAAAAAAACTATTTTTATCTTTTTTTTCCGTTTTTTTTTGTAAAGCGTAAGGAAATGTCTTCCCCTCGATATACAGGTTTGCATTTTTGTATTTTTTTTATTCTATTTTTTTTTCTTTTTAGTCTATTTAAACATATTTTATTTTTATTTATTTATTTCATTTTACAATTCGCATGCAGTCAATTTTTTTTTTAAGTTCTCTTTCATTTATCGTAATTTTTTGTTTTGTTTCGTTTTTTTTTTCGTTTAAGCGAGGGATTCAAGTTCCATTTTGTTATAGTTTTTTTTTTTTTAAATAAAATTCTCATTTTTTTTTTTTTCACTTCACATTTTTGTTTCACTTTCACTTGGTATTCTTTTCATTTCGAATTCATTGAGATTAATGTACATTTTTTTTGTTTTAATTTGTTTATTTAATACGTATGTTTATGTATTTCATATCTAAATTGCATGCAGCTAAATTAAAAAAAAAAAAAAAAAATATAGAATATTCATTAGAAACTAAACACGGGGTGGCGCCCAAATAGTTGTTTGAACGTAAGCCTATAAAATATAACAGAATATACATATACAAATTCACTTATGAACTAAATGCATGCAATTAGAATTGTGTCTGGGCGTGTATATAATTTTAGAATACACTTCTCCGCTTGGGTATAACAAATATTTAAATTTTAAAATAAACAGAACATAAGTTGTTAACAGATTTTTTTTCTTTTCTTTTTTTTTTATCAAACGCTTAGTTCTTTTTTTCTTTTCTTTTTTTCTGTCATTGATTCGGATCTGAAGTGATGGGGAAAGGGGGTGGGGGGAGGGTTATGTTTTTCGTTTGTGTTCGTGTCTGACTGCATGGTTTATTTTCCTAATTCACTAGTGAACTTGCCAAGAAGTCTAGTCGGAGTTTTGTTTTTTTTTTTTTTTGTTCGATTTGAGAGAGAGAATGTGGACGGTCAAGTGGTGGATGGATGGGTGATTGTGGATTGCTCGCTCAGGAAGTGTGCTTGAATTCGAATTGGTTTGGTTGATGTTTAGTGATAGGCCTTGAGTGTGAACACATTTGGAGGGGAACTGAGACATGCCTTGTCTGACAGACTGGCACGTATGCAAGCGAAGACTTTGGAGGACCGATGTGGCTACAAGGAGGCATCTCAGAACAGACGTGGTCATGAGTAGGCATCAATTGGTTGAGATGAAGTTCAGTCATCGCTGTTTCCCAAGTCAAGTTGAATGCTTTGTGTCTCAACCTACTCTTCGTGGCGTCTTCTCTGTGACTTCATCTTTGCAGGAGGCATTCTCTTCTGTCCATTAATTCCTCTGTGTACGAATGCAGGAATGACTGGTGGCAGACATGTCTTATCTCATAAATTCTGAATCGTTGTCAGGTGTATTGAGTGTGAACTGAGGTTTGTTACTGGTCGAGGCACCAACTGTGAATACATAGATTCATACGCCTTCTCTGCGTCTCCTGCTTTGGTTGGCGCAGTGGAGTTCTACGCACCTCTGGAGTCAGCTGCTGGATTAGATGACATTGGGTTCCAAAGTTCATGCCAGAGTTAGAGCTCGTTCGAGACCACGATAGGGTTCCACAGTCGATGTCGGGACGAAGTTATTTGACAGAGCTTGTGCATTAGGCGACTTCCTGGCCACGGGATGGTTTCAACTTCGATGTCGAGGACACGGTCAGGTTCCACGTTCGATGTCGAGACCACGATAGGGTTCCACAGTCGATGTCGGGGCCAAGTTTGTATCCAGAGCTTGTGCATTAGGCGACTTCCCGGCCACGGGATGGTTTCAACTTTGATGACGAGGACACGGTAAGGTTCGACGTTCGATGTCGAGGACACGGTACGGTTCCACGTTCGATGTCGAGACCACGATAGGGTTCCACAGTTGATGTCGGGGCCAAGTTTGTATCCAGAGCTTGTGCATTAGGCGACTTCCTGGCCACGGGATGGTTTCAACTTCGATGTCGAGGACATGGTAAGGTTCCACGTTCGATGTCGAGACCACGATAGGGTTCCACAGTCGATGTCGGGGCCAAGTTTGTATCCAGAGCTTGTGCATTAGGCGACTTCCTGGCCACGGGATGGTTCCAACTTCGATGTGCAAGGACACAAAAAGGTTCCACATTCGATGTCGAGGACACGGTAAGGTTCCACATTCGATGTCGAGGCCACGGTAGAGTTCCACAATCGATGTCGAAGCAAACTCAATGCCAACTCCCCCCAGAATCAGTCCACCTCATTGATCGCGATGAAAACCAGTCCCAACAGATGCCGAGAGAAACGGCAACTCAAGCCCATCGGATACATTCAAATAAATATGAAATCAATCACCAATTGAACGCAATTTATGCATGTGCCGTGTGCTTGAAATTTCGGATAAGAACTTTAATTCCGTCGACATTTGAAGACTCTTGAGCGCTTTCAATGTGCTTTGAATTTCAATTTGTGCCGGTTCTTGTGTCAATATTACGTTTTCTGTGTGTATGTGCCTTGCCCACCCCCCCTGCCCCCCCCCCCCTCCCGCCCTATCCTCTTGACTGAATGAAATTTCCAAATTTTTGAAGAACATTCCCCAAAAACTTATCTAATCTCTTAATTTCCCCATACACCTCTTCTCAGAGTGAACACCGTGCATGCCCCCTCCCCCATGATCCATCACAGAGTGCACCAGCAGCAGCGGCGGCAGCATTTCTTTTCCCAGAAATTCTAATTGTAACTTAAGAGCTTTCGAGTGGCCGCCATGATGCCGGAGAAAAGTGAATCGAGAGAGAACGGTTTCTCGTCGTTCTTTTGAACGATTACACAATGTCGATGTAATTTTTGACCGACCCTTGACTCGTCGTCGTCGTCATTTGCTTTGTCGTTCTTCGTGTTTTTCCACACAACGCACGGATGGGGCTGACTTCAAGATCACCTTGATCACCACGATTGTTGATCACCGCCGCGTGTTTTGGTCTCCATTTTGGGCCAGGGTTTTTTTTTTCTTCTCTTTTTTTTTTTTTGAAAAACTTGTCTCTTTTTCTTTTCCATTGTCGGACAATGTTTGGAAGACTTTTTGACTTTCATGTTTTTCGTTGGCATTCATTTCATTTATTTTTTTTTTTTTTTTTGTTTGTTTGTTTGTTCTTTTCGGCGGCGTCGTCGTCGTCGTCTGGGGAGAATTTCAGTTTCATTGACTGTTGAGACGGAATTCAATGGAAATTTGGTCGACTTTCAAGCACACGGTGTATTTCTTGGGGCAACGGCAAGCGTTTGAAACGAATCTTGGGTTTGTTTCTGTGAAACTTCTTGAGTGTGAGGCTTGTGCTTGAGCCTTTGCTTGTCAGTTTCTCTCTTGAGGAACGTTTTGGGGGCGACACATTCTTATGATATCGAGAAAGTCCTCTCCTCCTGCTTTGTGGTTACACATCATTCCGCTTACGATCTTCTGAAGAAATTCTGATTTAAGACAGGATTGGGTGTTGGACTTTGTTGTCGTTACAGAGATGTAAGTGGACAGCTGGTGGATGCTGGTGGTTTCTTCGACCTCATCCAAGACTGTTCACAGCTGTTCACAGCTTCACAATCTGTGCAATTTTCCTTGCCCGCTTCATCCTCAACCGTCATCAATGCGAAGACAAATCCATCCTTGCCATCCAATCTCATCTCAACTTAGCATCGAAAAAAAAAAAACGAAGAAATAAATCAGTGTTCTCTCAAATTCTATTCTATAGCAGTATTCGTGTGTGTACCTAAAAAAGAAATTATACATCTAGAATGTTAATTCGCTGGCTAAATTAACGGAAATTTTGTAATTTTATAATTAGTTTACTTTTTTTTCTTTTCTTTCTTTCATTTGCTTCTTCAAACAACATTCTTCTTCTTTTTCAAATATATACACTAAAGTGCAAATGCATAAATTACTTCACAGTCTATTTTGTATGGTTGGTTGGGTTATTATTTTTTTTTTGTCTAGAACTCAGTAACTCTTAACTATTGTGTGTTTGTGTGTATTTACAAGGGGTTTTTGTTTTTGCTTTTTTTTTTTAATTCTGTTACAGACTATTTCACGGTATGAATTCAATTCGGGGCGTGGGTGGGTGGGTTGGTTGGTTGGATTGTGTTCGGGAAATAGGATTGTGTATATATAGAAATGTAAAAAAAAAAAAGAAAAATAATATTTGTATACATTAATGTGTACTAGTTATTTTATATAAACAAGAAAAAAATTGTATGTATTATTATAAGCGTGTGAAATTTTCAGTCTATGTATGGTAATCTTTTTCTTCTTGATTCTTTTCTCTTCTTTTTTTTTTGTTTAAATTATGGTTAAATTATATAATTTGTTTTTTTTTTTTGTTTTTTTAATCTATTCTTTGCCTAACTTTAGGAAAAAGGAAAACAAAATTAAAATATTTCTCATTCTGAACTATTTTGGATATCCAGTTTTCAAAAAAAAAAAAAATATATATATATATTGTATATAATTTACATTGTTTTTCTCTCTTAAAATATGATCTGTCAGAGATGCAGACTTATTAGTGGATTAACGGATATACATACATGTTCGGAGGCATTTCACAAACAGAAAAAAAAAATGTCCTTCAAATCTTTCGCCTTACACGTCACTGCCTGCCGCGGGCAGGGGCCACTGCTTTTTCACACACCGGAACAACGCAGAGATGGTGGAATAAAAATTATAAAAAAAAAAAACTTAAACCAAACAATATTCATCGCCATCGAAGAGGTGAAGAGTAATAATAATAAACAACGACATCTACTCCTAGATTGACTTTAACCTCGCACATATTTTATACACTCTTTTTTTCCGTTCCGTTCCTTTATTTTTAATGTATACACCATTCTCTGTTTATTGTTGTTGCTGATTTTTTTTTTGTTTTTCATTCTGTTTTACTAATTTCTTTTTAGTAAGTTTTGCTTTATATAAAAATGATTACAATATATAATATTTATATATAATTATATAAAAAAGATAATTAACTTAGTTATAATTCCTTTGCTTCTTTTAGTTTATAACGATAATCATATATAATATTCAAATATTCTTAAGTATTTACCAAAAAATAATTAAAAAAAAAAAAAATTAAAGAACATTGAAAATATTATCAACTTCGAATTTATGCTCGCGATTGTATTCCTTTTTTTCCCTTCTTGTTCTTATTTTTCTTTTCTTTCCTTCTTTTGTTTCTTTGTGTGTTTTATAGTTATTTAGAAAAAAAAAAAAACAAAACCGGCATAAAATATATGTTTGAGCACCAACAAAAATTTAACTTTAGTGAAAAAAAAAAATATACTATATATATATAAACACTATTTATAAACAAAAACAATTTGTATAAGAAAAAAAAAAAAATAAATGCTTCACTTTCTTAGCTAAAAAAATATATGTATTTCATGTTCATCGAGAAGAGTTTTTTTTTTCCTTCTTTTTTGTTCTGTTTTTGTGGTTGCTTTCCTTTCATTTCCGTTTCCTCTTGAGCGCACAAAAGTTAAAAAACAAGAGCTTCAAAATTCAATGTAAGGTTGGATAATTTGTTTTTTTTTCTTTTCGTTTGTTTCTTTAAATTTTGTGTAATACGCAGATTTTGAAAAAAAAAAAAATAATAATATTTGTTTGTGTTCGAAAATTCCCATTTGATTTAAGCAGATTTTGTGTGTTAATGATGGTGGTTGGTTTAACTTGAAATTTATTACGAAAGATGCATGTTTGTATATCTGGTTGGTTGTTGTTTATTTTTGTAATAATTTAATTAGTTGTTGTTTTGTTTTGTGTTTGTTTGTTTTTTTTTTTTTTTTTTATTTCGTATGATTTTGTTTTATTTTATGTACTTTTTTGTTTTTGTTTTTTTTTTTTTTTTTTTCAAAGACTAGTCTCAAGTCTGAAGTCTTAGCGGCAGACTTAGAATTTGATGTCGTGAATATCCTTCTGGGCATTCGCTTGCATTTTGCAGGTTTGCGTTAGATCAGGTAGAATAGAATTTGGATTGTTAACGTTATTACCATTCAGTGTATGATGATGCTGCTGCTGGGCCTCCATGACTAAGTATGGCTGGAGGCTACGACTGTGCTCTTCGAATATGTGCTCCAATTGAATCATGCATTCGTGGAGGTATTCCTGCAAAAAGAGAAAATCGAAAATGTCTTGTCAGTTGGTGAAGGTTTCTTTGGAGTTGTGTGGATGAACGTTAGAATTCCAATAAATGGACTTTCTTAGTCCTGTCCTGTAGTCAGCTTAGCCAAATGAACGAGCATCGAATTTCAAACAGACTCGATTTTGAGTAATTCTCAGATGATTATCAATAGCTTCTGAAGCTACTCTAGTGGTCGATAGAAGCCACGCTACCACAATGCCGGTTTAAGACCACGTTTTCTACATAATTTCTAGTACAGCCCGAATTCAATTTGGACCTTTGTCCCTTCTCAACACTTGCAGCGCCCTCACCTCCCGAAGGCGGCGGCGTCCCAAACTGACAATAATCATGCCGAGCTAAGCAACTTTAGTGTCTGGCAACACTCATCGCTTTGTCAAAAACACGGCGATAGCCTAAGAGCGATTGCTGGAGGCTTGAAGTTAGCCTCATAAGCCCTACCCAACATTTGGAAATCTGGTTGGACGCTCATCTGGCGCATGAAAGCATGCCCGACAAGTGGAATCTCCTTTAATCTGATGGATAAGTCTCCTAAACACCACCTAAAGCCCTCGTGTGAGCGCTTAAACCCATTCGGGAATAATCTGATGGGCTGATGTCATCGACTGAATATTCACACTACGGCAGTTCCTGGGAAAGACCAAAGAAGTTCAAATCGACACCCATCATGAGTCGCTCGATTTCAGGGCCGCATATGACGAGACGAGCCATACAACGCCACGTCTACTTTTGACATTCCTGCCAAAACTCGTCAGATTGTGTAGGATGACGATGGAGAGCTCTCGCCGCTCCTTCAAGGTCGCACTCCAACTCAGAGACCTTTAATGTCCAAAAAGGAAGTCACCTGACTTGTTCAACGTCTTTCTTAAGGTCGTGCAGAACCCACTTGCTAACACAAGAGGCACGATCTTCCAAAAGTCCGTACAATTGCTAGCATACGCGGACAACGTTGAACTGATTGGTCGATCACAGCGAAATGTCATGAGACATGTGCTGGCATTCATGAAATGGGTTTAGCGGTAAAAGAAGGCCATTCGAAGTATGTGCTGTCCTCAGAGAAGGACCACAACGTCATCATTGGCAGAAATACTTTTGACGTAGTTCACTACTTCGTCTACCTCGGTAACGAAATTAAATGCAGAATAACGCTTGCTAACCGCGGTTTTTTTAGCTCAAGAGGCAACTGACTAATAGATCCGTCTTCCAAAGGACCAAGTCGACATTATACAACACCTTGATCCTGTTCTGTGGCGCCTGTGGAAGCCTGGACAATGTTCTGTGTTCACTCTATGGTCCAGTTGGCGTTGACGACATCTGGAGGAGAAGATTCAACCACGAACTTGAGTCTAACCAGGCGTCTACGGCTTCGATTCCAAAGATGGCTGGAACACGTAGGCCGTGGGGAGAACTCAGCTCCGGCCCGAAAAGTCTTCGACTCCGAACAACGCAACAGAGGACTCCTAAGACTAAGGAGGTGCACTGAAGTGAAGAAGAACCTCAACCCACTTGGCGTGCGAAACTGGAGGCGGCTAGCCAGCGATCGCACCAGAGAGGCTTGTTTGGTTGAGGCCAAGACCTACCCCGAACTGTAGGTTCAAACAAAGAAGAGTTTGACCATTTGGAGATCCAAGACAATGAGATGTTAGATGTTAGACTGAATATAGCACAATGGCGCCCGGTAAAAATCATCGTAGACTTAGACTTAGGCTACACTTCGGCGCTATTTGTGTCCACTCCAGTACATGGGTCGAAGACACTTCGTTTACACACCCTTTCGATTCAAACAGACATCGCCAGCAAATAAAACTCGCCCTCATTTGCCGGGGAACGCGGATTTTGTTAAGCGAGGTTTCATGCTTACGCTTCATGTTGTTCGCGAAAATTCGCCATCGTTCATTCAGAGAAAGAGAGCAGCGTTTGGCCATTTCGCTAGTTCGTCAAAGGTCTCCTGCGGTCATCATCGTGTCCCTGAAAACGTCGTCCACTCGTCTATGTGATCAAATAATGTGCCGGCGACTGGTAGCTCCAAACCAGTCTGCCAGTCTGCCGAATCCACGGTACAGCCGCCATACCGTGATCTGTGACCTCCGACCGACCAGAATGACCGTGTTTCCTAGATTTCTTCGTCTGATGACTTCGCGATGGTTTTCCCCCTCACAGCAGCGACCTGCACTCATTCTGTCACATCGCATGTCAAGGTTCATAAAGAAAGCTATGCCCACGTCATATGCCGCATGCAAGCGAATGGAAATCATAAATTAACCTCGGTCTGCTCTCGCCTCTGACGTCCAGCTTCCTGTTCCAGTCGTCACAACTGGGCACAGTACACATTAGGAGGGACCTACGTCTTCTGCGTCCTCTGCAGCGGCACACAGTTTTATTGTTGACCCATTGAATGAGTTGTCATCTGTCATCTTCCCCGTTTCCCTTTCACAATGCTTTCATCTTCAATGAGCAACCAAAGGGCAGGGGGAAAGTCAATATGACAAAAATTTCTCCAAGACAGAAGTGGAGCGGGCTCGCTCTCTCGCTCGGACTGTGTCTCACTGACGACGACAATGGGGAGGATAAGCCGACCGACTGCTGGTGGTGCGGTGCGGTGCTGTGCTGATGCGGCGGTAGATGCCGATGGCAAATGAAGATCATGGCGATGACGAAGACGGCCAAATGCGTGCAGCCCCACACACTCACAGTCGTTGATCTTTGTTAACTTTCAAATTAAACCAACAAAAAAGAAAATAACCACTCCAGCAACAACAACAACAGCCACAGTGTGTGACAATAAAGAAGAGACGCCGGTCTTAATTTTTTTTTTTTTTTACGACATTTTTGCAACGATGTCGCCGCGCCACCGCCGTCTGCGCTGTCAAAAGTTTTTCCACATTCAAGAATGAAAATGATATCATCTCGCGGACTCTCTTCCTCTTTCGCGGGCAGGGTCATCGCTCAACTCAACAGCCGGGTCGATGGGGGTGCGTTTTGGAAAAACGAACGACCAGCGACACAACCCCACACAGAACTCTTAATGAAGTCTTCTTCTCTTTTTTTCGACAGAAACTTATTTATGCAGCGTTTCCATCAATTCGGCGGTGATCTGTGCCCATCTTGATTGGCGAAGGAATCATCCGTCGCCGCTTTAATTGAGGGATTACAGAGGCCGATGTCAAGTGACAGGAACGCCGAATGCCGAGTGGTCGTCGTCGTCGTCGTCGTCGTGGTGGCAGAATGGAACCAACAAAAAAAAAAAAAAAACGGAAATCATGTGTGACTCAACCGAGCTCAACTGTGAGGGCGCGCACTAAATTTTATTCATTTCAGCGTTTTGTTTCGGTTTCCTTGTCTAAAGTGGGTCCTCTTGCGGGTCGGGTCGCTGTGTTTACCCTTTTTGTAATTAATGTAAATTGCTGTGGAAAGGGCGACCGACTGTGGGTGACCTTGAGCGTGTCAAGGGATTCCTTTGAACTCTCCCAGGGACCAGGAGGAGTCAATAAAAATGCCACAATGAAACCGAATTACGAATTAAGTGCATATATCATCGTCAGACGGTGGTGCTGTGCGCTTGGGGTGAGAATTTGACAAATGTTTCGGGGTTTTTGATGGATTCTAAATGGATTTTCGTGCGATCGCGTGTGTGTGCGTGTTGAGGAGAGGGCTGCTTGATATGCAAACAGTTTTGTAACCACGAGGCGGCCCTTATCCGCCATCACAGTGGAACATATTTGATGATGCAGGAGCGGTTGCATAAGGAGAGGAAGCTTTCGAAAGGCATTAACCCTGGTACACACATAAATGACTCAATTAACTGCGCATACGGCTCTGGGATGCGTATCAACGAGAGAGGCAGAGACTTGTTGGTTCATTAATTTCATTCGAGTCGGTCGAAGGTTTTCCTCGGCCATTCGACGGCACTGTGAAACGATGACGCACTGGAGGAGACAGCAGTCTACCCTCGAAGTGGGCTGGGATTATTAATTCAGGTCGCAGGCTAGTTCGGTTTAACGACACCGAAGGGGTAACACACAAATGCGTTTTGTAATAACAATCACTCAAGGAATAATTTCCATTCCTTTACACTTTACATCGAAATTTATGACGTTTCGCGCCCGCATTGCCCTTGAATGGACGTGCGATGATGATCTGCCGGTTGCACTTAGTCTCCATTTATGAAACCCAATATGGTCGTGAGGGGTGAGACACATGGTTACACATTTGAAGGGAAGCCCAATGTTTGTTTGGACTCTGTCAGAAACACAAAAAGGAGCACTTTCTAGGGGGATTTATGAATCGTTTCACCAGATCAACCAAGGACATGCCTTACAGAAACAGTTCAGGCATCTCGAATGACGATTGGTATAAAATCAGAAATCATCAATCTAGCCACTGAAAGTCAACTCCCCTTCTGCGTGAGTCTAGCATTGACAAAAAGTGGAGAACATCACGTCTTCCCACGATCATCTGCAGATGTGAAACTAAATTGGTGTGCATCACCTGACGATCCTCTTCGATTTGGACTTTCAGGGTTTCGCAGCCTTCTTCAACGAGGAGGAAATCAGTCTCCCTCTCGCTGTGATATTTAGGCAGGCTGGTGACGCTTCATTTGAGGCCTAAACCATGCGGATACAGCCAACAGAAGGTGGAAGAAAGTGTCGGAGAAAGCGATTGTAATTTTGAAAAATCGTCTATATCTCGAATTCGGGGGGGTTTCGGCGACTACGGCTTTATTTCTTGTGAGTTGCAAATATGTTCGCATGACCTACTGACAGGCGAAGTGGGATTTGACAAAATTTCTATGAATTTCAAATGGCGCCCAACGAAAGACCAGGAAAAAAACGTACCAAAGCTGGCTCTCGATGTGTGTACCCTCGAGAAATAGTAAATTCTATTCATTCGCTCGAGTTTCCTTCAAAGATAAGTCGATGATCGAGAATGCAAGAAAACCGGACCAGCAACGTGGCCTCGTCAACGATAGAAGGCATCTTTAGCTCAGACTGAGACCATCTATAGGTCGCAGTATACGGGAGGCACTAAACTAAGACGTTGATCATGCCTCAGGACAAGGGCTTACATTCGTATAAAAAAATCCGACTGAAACGTGATGTGTAGAAAAACATAGACCACGTCGAATGTCGAAAGTAAACAGCAACTCCAGCAGTCATCTTCATGCGTCCTCAGCGAAGGCGTCTACTATTGAATAAGAGAGAATGTTACCAAAATAAATTTCCTGATTTGAGACGACGTCAATCCACGGCATCATCCGTCCGTCCGACGATGGTAACATCGCCTAAATTCAGTGATACGTGGGGATATGTGCAATGCTTGGCGACAGGCTCCACATTTGGCACATTGATGATAATGATGGACATTCAGGACGATTTGATGTAGTGCCTGATCCTCGAATCGGTGATCATAGGGATGAGAGAGAGTTGGAGAGGCAAACACTCAGAATACAATGATTTTGGTGAACCGGAAGTGTGTTGTTCTCGTTCATGACAAAGCCAAACCAACGTCAAAGGACAACAAGTCGATGTGGTCGAGGAACAATTACCTTCTTAAATGTGTCTCCACATGATCTTCAACATCGACGTGTCCACCAATTGATTCGCATCCCTTTCCACTTGGTTTTGTGGCAAATCACACACTAGAAAACATAAACCCTTGGACTCTTGGATCAAGCTATGCGCTTTTGGGCTTCTGTCCACAAGAGGATTCAGACTTCGTCCACGGACTCCTGGTAGGCTGTCGAAGAGAAGCAGTCCCATGCAAATCTTTGGCCTAGTCGTCGATGGCTTCCTTGGGAATACCGTCATTTGCTGAAATTCATCTTCAACCTCCGCAAGCGCGTGCAATCCGTCATCCAAGCCGTTCTTCAAAGCAAATGACTCTCAGCACAACTCAAACTGAAAATGCCAAATCATTAGCATTCTCCCCTCAGTCAGGTGCCCCAAACCAGCCCCCCCTTGTCCATCAAGTGCAGTTGAATCGATTTCCGACGAAATAACTTGACCAACTCCAAGGCCAATGAATCATTCCATTGACGTACCGCGACGTACCATCCCGTCCCATCGCAGCACCTCCATCAAGTCGTGCCATTTGACTCGCAATCTCTTCAATTGAGTTGATTTATTGATCTCGATGATCATTCCCCTCCGCCGCAAGCACAACTGGCCACGTTCGTCTGCACATCCTGGCGAATGCGGCGCGGCAGAGCCCATTGCTCTCGCTTTGAACTTAAAATGAAGAGAAAAGCAAGAAAATAAAGCTGGGCTGTGTTCCGCATCGGCGGACTTCGGGCCAACATTTGCCGCAGCAATTAAGATTAAAAAGCTAAAACGCACTCGCCGTCGCCGAACGAAACGAAACAATCAAGGCAGGCAATCAAATTAACTTTGAATTCGAATATTAGTTCCTTGGGATTGGATTAATTGCTGATTGCAGAGACATTAAGCAGAGCTTTCTTCTTCGCGATCGTGTGTGGCGCTTTTTTTGTTTGCATTTTGACCGCCTCTTCCATTATTGTGGTCAGTGCAGATGGGACGTGTGTGTGTTCGAATTCCGCCGATAACCGCGAGCACAGTCATGTGGTGTCCAGAGTCTAATGGTGGTGGCGACGACAGTCAGTCGCGAAACCGAAACGTGCTCAAAACGAAGGATAATCGTTTTTATTGACCCATCTCTGACCAGTCAATGGCTAATGGCTGTGTTCAGCGCTACAGTCAACCGCAATTCCCCGAGATATTAAGCAAAAAGTGGGCGGCACAGAGGGATGACAGCAGCTATGCTCTGCAATTAATTTTGAATTTTATTCTCCAGCCGCCTGCGGGAGGAAGAGGTGGACGCGTGTATCCTTGCGACCGTTGCTGGCGTGTGTCTAATTCAATTTAAATGTCTACTCGCCGCGGTGTAAACACGATTAATGGGTTCATTGTCACCTAGACGACTGTGATGACAATTGATGGCGTGAATGGCAATCAGAACGGAACCATTTAATTATGATGCTCCTCTAGACGGGCGGTGGTGGCGGATGTGCGCGCTGGGCGTTCAGAATACAGAATACTGAATGGAACAGCTGTTAATTTAATGACAATCCATGTTGTGCATCGAGAAAGAGAGTAATTATTACGATTCGAGTATAACACGAAAAAGGTGTTGCGTCACGTGGCGGAGGGCGGTTGTATTTGTGAACTGATGCGCATGACTGCAGTCTGGCTGAAGTTTACACGAATGGGTAGATTTTTCGGTGGGCCTGTGTGATGGTTGTCGGAAATCCAAGATGGTCGGCGGGGTAATGGGAAAAAACAGAAATTTGGTTGCGGCAACATCGCTATCACGCCTCAGCCAAGAAGGCGAATATTTTTCCGACTGCCCCCCACATCACATCCGGTGCAGCAAAATTGCCAACATTTGGAGCAACCGCCTCCTCTGCCACTCGATAAAACTTCTTCTTTAAATAATTGCCTCATAAAAAGTTCACACCAACAAAGCCACTTGACATATAATCTGCTGCTTTTATGGTTTTACGCAGATCTTCGAAATCTTATCTGCAGTCACCAGACAAGGTTCTAAATTTCTTGTTCACACAGTGACAGCATTTGTGTGGTGATTCATTTAGACACTGGCGCAACAACAATTGCCGACACTGCGTAGGTAATCTTCGAAAACGTGCCGTGCCGCGCATGAATTTACACAATATCTTATGCGGGTGATGGGGAATCTTTAATCAAGTTCTAAACAAAATTTTACGATCGATTCGTGAATTTATTTGTTATTCGTTATTCGGCGAAGTCAACAAAGGAACACATTCTTTGTGGATGAATCTGGTGAATGCAGCCGTGTCAGTTTGCCATGGCATTGTGTCAAGCCACTCTCTTCTAAACCAAGAATGAGCCAAATGTTGAAGTGCCCACAATTGCTTGCTTGGGAACTTGCGAAAAATTCCATGGATATCACATTTAACAGTCAGAGAGCGACTAAATTCGTTTAAGCTTAAATAAGCGAAACTTAACGAAACTGAACGAAACTTAACGAAACTGAACAAAGTGTATATTATGACCAGTGTATCATTTCTGAGTACAGCGCGACTATTGCTTAAGTTGACATAATCCTCCTTAAGTCCATTATGGTTGATAATAGTTCGGATCATCAAAATATTCAACAAAATTCACTCACATAAAATATGCATCTCTTCACTCACCTGTCTGATGCTGGTTAACTCGTTCAATCGCTTCAGGAGGAAGCGCAGATTCTTCCCGGTCCTCAGATGCCAGTTAAGGCCGCTCAGCGCAGCTGCAATACTCGATGCCGCTATATTGCTGGCAGAGTAAACCAAGAAATAATGCTCTGAAAAGACAAAAGAGAACACAATGAGCATCAATAACAAAATTCTCAAACATGAATTCAAAAAAAAAATAACATCGCCCCTACCTGCCTAACCCAAGCCGCCTAAGGATCACTTCAGGATCGGATTATTTTCTGTTTCTTTTTTTTTTTTTTTTTTTCTCAACAAAACATTCATCTCTATGTATACCCAGCGATTGTCTATTTTGCGCAGAGTGTACACAACAACAGGAAACAGATGGATTCAATTATGTGACCCGCATATCCTTCGGCGAAAGTGAGAAACACCCAGCCGAGGGAGAAAGGCAAATAAAAGGCAACAATCGTTTCAGCATGGGAAAGATGATTTTCATCCGAATTTCGAAAGATTGCTCATTTTCACGGGTGTCATCCTTCATGCGGATTTATGTGGGTGAAAGTGACGAGCTGCCGTACCAGCAGCCAGCCCATCCGCAAATTAGATCACAGCCGGTGTGTGCTGTGGGGCGTTATCCTTTTCTTCACTTTCCACACAAAAATGGATTTAATTTATTGCTGCTGGCTGATTGGAAATGGATTTTCTGCTCGACTCACCATCTGTTTTATCGGTTCAGCGATCAGACAATGCTAACACGACGGCGACGGCGAGAGGAGCTCTTAATTAGGAGCGCCGCAGAGATACATTTATCCGGTGAATAAAAATAGAGTGTATCACATTGCGGATCTTCATTAAGAATCGTTCGAGAAAGAGATCGAGTTCCAGTCGTTCACAATTGATGATTGAGTGAGACGGAGGCGGTGGCGGAGGCGGAGGCGGAGGAGAAGGAGGAGGATCGGTGCGAGATCCCACACTTTTCACACATTTCACAATTGGATGGGGGTTCGGTTTGATTATTTATGAGTGCAATTTGCTGGGCACCGCCACGGAGGATAACTCAGTCGCAGATGGCTCATTTGTGATATTTAAAATGCCATCAAATCGATATGTGCAGTTGCGAACGACGGCGGAGGTTTGAATTGTGAAATATTTAGAAATGATCGCATCCAGTTGAGATCACGGGTCCCTTTCCCATTTAGGGTCCATTTATGGAATGATCATGATCATGACACCGGGATCAACTCTGCCGATCGATCTGATGGGAGATGATCACATTTTCTGTGACTCGGTGGCTTGCCAATGATCGGCGATAAATTAAGGCGCTCATGTAGAAAGCATTGCCGTTCAACGGGGAGGACGCACGAGTTCTGCGTGATCAGTTTCAATTTGAGAGGCGCCAATTGGGCGACGAAAATCTGCTAAAGATCAGTGTTTTCGACGATTTGTCTCAATTTTGAGATCATCTACCAAGCGGCAGGAGTTCGAGAAGAACAGTCCGATGTTAATTTATGATGCGCCGGGTGAAGCATAAGGGCGGGGGGGGGGGGGGGGGAGGTTGCTCTCGAGAAGCCGCAAAAAGAGCCTGATGGATGCACTTCCATTGTGATGATGAGGTTCATAGAAGTTCGTAAAGTGGATGAAATCTGAATTTGATCGTGGCGGTAATTTGATGAAACAGACGACGATTCGACCTTGTTTTCTAGTCGGTGGTTCCTTGTTGCTCCCTTTAGGGCTCGAACGTAGCAACTAGAAAAAAAGATCGAGGCTCCTAGTGTCGATTGCGATCGATAATCGACTGACTGCCGATTCAATCGACAATCGACATTCGCAATAGGGATCCGAGTCATCGCCGTCACCAGATAGGCATGCAAGAAGCTGACGTACATTCTCATTGTTCACCCAATTCCCCACGTCGAATGTCTACTCTAGTGGCAGTAAGAGTAGTAAGTCGCATGCCGTCCACACGAGTGTCACTCAACTGTCATTTGAAGTAGAAACCCTGCCTATTTGATCCCATTGCAGGGGCATTTTAAATTTCTCATCTTTCGCGGAACATTTCTGCTCAATTAGCTTCTCTCTTAGCCGAAGCCGAGGCAACTTGTGAAGGCCCGCATCATTGTTTGTCTTGACTTCAAAGTCTTCCGCCATAATCCCCGCAAAAACACATATTCCATTCAAGCCATGCGACATTTGAGATGAGAGAGACAAAAGAACCCCATCCCAACTCATTCAGTCGCCGCCGAGAAACACCCTCGAATCACAGCACGAACGGGGGCAACCTTGAAGCATTGGCTGGCAAAATCAGCGAAAATGGAATTCAATCCAAGACACGAGACTGACCACCGCGCCGCCATCCCAGGGTCAGCCTTGAATGCTTATCTATTAACTGTAAAAAGGAAGTAGCCCCTTAAGCTTGATTTACCACAAAAACGAGGTGCTGTCAAAAAAATTCCCCAAACAGCCCATTATCTCTACAACTCTGCTCGATTTCCTAAGTAGAAACCCTGCCGAATCTCAAATTTCTACAACAAGAGAATTTCAAAAGAAACCTCTGCAAAGCCGGGCGAGACCGACCGACATCAACAATGTTGATGATGTCGATGGGGGCGACGGCGTCGCAGACGCAGCAGTGACGGCGGCGCTTGTGCTCTCCGCCCAAAACAAAAAAAAAAAAAAAGAAGAACAAAAACGAGGAAGGCACCTCTCTGAGGCGCATAATTAAATCAAATTGACACCTGAGATGTGTGTGATGTGTTCGAACGAACTCAAGAGTGCCAAAAAGTTGTTCCAATCTCCTTTTTTTTTTTTTTCTGTTCGTTCGTCTTCCTTTTTTTTTTTGTGTGTGTTGCCATTGTATGCCACCACCAGCAACACCGCCACTGTTGCTGCTTCCAGTCAGACTTCCACCTCGGGGGCCAGTGTGTACGTGTGTGTGTGCTTGTGTAGCGAATATGCGGAGGAGTTCGTGCAGCCCCAGAGTGTGGGAATAAATCGCTGACCAAGCAGCAGCAAAACAAAAAAATAACAAAAAAAAAAAAAAGAAGAAGAATGTTGCCAAGAATTTCCTCCTCTTTCTCTGCACACGATAAGTGATTTAGGCTTCTTGTTGTTGTGTCCTGGTCGCCGCGCGACTTGGCGTGGAGGGACTAAGGACCAGAGGGGAGAGAGAGAGAGAGAGAGCGCGCATAAACTCGTTACCGTTGAAATGAAATGCATAAATTTGTCGACTTAATTTCTTAATTAACTCAAATCGACGAGGGAGAACACATTTCATATACTTTACGGTCAACCGAAATGCGACCGAGAGTGCATTTCGCATGCCACTTCACCTCGAACTGAGGAGGAACGGCGAAAGGAGCCCTAGGAATCACCATCATCATCAATGAGACAGAATGCCGTCAATTTGCATGTGTGCGACCCCTACCAAGGAGTGGGGGCAGCATCGGGGAGCCTTCGCTGGCCAGTCGGGGGAAAAAAAGGCGCAGACGACCACCTTTGGGTTGCTTTTTGAAATTTGATAATTGACGATTTTTTCGCTGCTTTTTTGTGCACAGTCCCTTTTGGTCTGCTGTGTGTGCAACTCCCTTGGAGGGGGTGGAGGCGATGGTGAATGCGGGGGACATCGGACTGATCGTGGAAAAAAAAAGAAGCCACAATGGCGCTGAAATTCTTCGTTCTTATTTTTTTGCTTTTATTCAAGCTTGACTCGATGTCCCTTTTTTTTCAAGTCTGCCTTGTTGGCACATCGCCTTGAGTGCTACCGGCGGCGACTGGTTTAGGTCATAATTTATATTTAATTCGATATGGCGAGCTGGGGAGTGTATCGGAATGTGATACAATATTTACGGTAATTGGTTGCGATGCTTTGAAATTGATTTTAAAAGAAAAGAGCGCCGTCTTAGGTCGTTCGCCTAGAAATCTTTGTTTCGCAGGCCATGATTCACTCCTATCCTGTCGCTCGTACTGTGTACTCGAATGCGACTGCACTCCGTCCATAACTCATTCAAATTGTGAAACTTTGTTGAAGACTGATGGTCGATTGCTGATTTATTTTCGTGGTTTTACCGAAGAATTTGGGTTCAAAGAGGACTAGTTTGACTGCAGTTTCACTTCTCCTTTCATTGATGGGAGAGTCGGGCTTATTTTGCCCTCGGCACTGGTGTCATTGACGGAAGCTTGTGCCTAACATTGAGGCGGAATGCGACTGTACTCGAAAGTCGCAATTTTTGCATAGGTTCTGTACACGTCGTGAACGATCAATTTAGAAGCGAGAGCAGGCCAGATCTTAAGAGGCTCTTGGCTACACCTCAAAGGTAGTCTTTCACGCCTACGTTTGGGAGCCCTCCCAACGTGGGCGTGAAAGAGACTGTCGCGGGGTTCACTGTGGCCCACTTGAACGTCAGTCTAGTCGATTGCTATTCATCGTATCGATTCTTAGAAGCTTCTCTCGGACAAGGACAAGGGATGGGAATGTTCCCAGCATGTTTCCCATAGTGTCCTCCTCTTCCTCGACGTATGGAGCTCCTATCATCCTTATAGTCTGGATGGCTGTGATGTTTGAGCTTCTCCACCGATCTGTAAAGCTCCATTTCCGGCAGTGATTCTGATCGATTCGGAGGGCATTGGTTTCTTGCAAGATTCCACTTCATTCCATCTTGAGGACATCTGTGAGTAATAAGCTTTCGATTGCTTGAACTGGGATGTCTCCTGCTTCAATTCGAGACCGCACAGACAATCCCACTCTTTCTTCAGAATGGAATACCACAGGATTCTTGTTTATGTCCGCTGTCTTTTCTCGCCAAAAAAAAAAAGCATCCCAATTCTCCTCGTTCTTTCTCAAAACTGAATTATATCGCAATTCGCTTTGACCTTTGCTCGACATACAGTGACTAGCAGTGATTGGTCAACGTCCACTTATCCACTTATCTCGACTTCTCCGAGTCAGATTTCTCCAAAAAAAAAAAAAAAAACCCAATCAATCTCCAATCCGACACATCCATTCGAGAACATTTGACAGATTCCAGATCAGGGGCTCAGGACATTTCTGATCTTGCTGTACTTTCTCCTCATTAAAATGTCAATCTCCTCGGCTTACATGAAAGTCAGTCACAGAGAGGGACCGGTTTCGGTTTCGGCTCAGTCCTGTCCAACATGAGATGCACTTAGTGCTTTATCTCGACCAACTCATCTGCCGATTACCGTGCGATTAATGTCACCACTCATGTCCGAGAGTTGCACAAAATACATCAGACAACTGAACGATGTCAACTTTCTCGTTCACCTCACTTTCAGTCGCTCAGTCTAACATGCGTGCCCCCCTCCCCCCGTCCTGGCAAGACAACCCTTAACCACGGTCCTCGGCTGAGCTAAAAGTGAAATTGAATCAGAATCTCGCATGTGTGAGCCCCATTGCCTGCGGATTACGTAAGCCGCCTTTGGTCTGTTGCTGACCCTCGAACGACCTTCGACAGCGATTCGCTACTCATCTCGCATCAGTCGAAGGGATTTGACACGTTCCACGCGGACACAACACACCACGCGGTGGGAACAATAGTCGATCATTAGCCCCAGACAATGCCGATTAGACGGCCGGAGGAGGAGGTGGTGCCCCACCGCCGACTATCAAAAAGAAGGGGCAAAAAAAAAAGGTAAGACAGTGAAGTGAGGAGAAAAAAAAACCCACTTAATCATGTCGGGCACCTTTGGGCCGCTGTCAGCGCTATTACAGATACTTTGTCGAACCACCAGCCAGCAGGCAGCAGCCGGCAGCCACCGGCCATCAGATGGAGAGAGGAAGTTCTTCAGATGGTATACCTACATCAGACTATTACACAAGGCGTTTGTGTGCGCTGTGTTGCTGTTGCGAGCGAGATTTAATTTGTCCGGTGATTAATGAAACGAGTTTCATCGCATTAGATAAATTAACTAATTGAATCGTAAGCTGTTTAGGATTACGGCGCGACGCCATGGTTCGCTGTTCAACTGACTGACTTCACTCACTGACGGACGGACGGATGGACTTCCTTCTTTCGTGGGATTTTCTTCATTCACTGTTCATTAGGAGAGTCGGATGGAGTTATAGTGTTCGTTTAGGTTTCGATGACCTTGAGACATGACAATTTCCAAGTTGTTGCGGAAGGTTTTGCGACCGCTGCCAGATGTGTGAGATATGACGGCAAACATATTTGGGTCTCGGACGATAACTCATTCAAATTGTGAAACTTTGTTGAAGACTGATGGTGGCGAGATGGGCTTTTTTTTACCGTGACTTTAACGAAGAATGGTGGCTCAACGAGTACTAGCTTGACTGCAGTTTCACTTTTCTTTTCACTAATAGGAGAGTCGACCTTATTTTGCCCTCAGCACTGATGAGCGTGACGCAAGCACGTGTCTAGAATTGAGACGGAATCTGGTGCTGAACGATGACAGAACGAGGTCCCAAAATGTCACAATGGGGAGGGCTGATACACCTCGTCTACCTTCGCAGAGGAGAATAACAAATCAGTTGCGACGCAACGTACGAAACGCTGTGAAGGAGAAATTTGCTTCATCGAACGGCGAGCGTACTTCAGTTGGCCGCTACGATCATTCCACTTCCTTAGTCGCTTTGCACGAGCTTGATGCCTACTTTCGAGACGCTATTGTCGCACATATTGAACCGTCTGCTAGTACCGCTGCCAGCGAAATGAGCTATTCCAATTGGATCGTTCTTATCTGGTCACCCTGTACTATCGAAAGACTAAGCTAAAGCAACTGTTCATCTCATTCCTGTTTCAGAATGAGTTCTGCATGCGACCGTTTGGCGTTGCTTGGATTAATGGCATCAAATGGCGTCTAACCGGCTCTCTATGGAGGCAATGCCTAAGGAGATGGAGAACTGTGCTTTGGCTTGACAAGTGGAGAAGGACCACAACCAACTTGGTGTGCGACGGGCCAGCAAGCTGGAGAGGCCTGTTGATTGACTGACTGACAGACTGTAATTCTGGTGGATACGCTGAAGGATATGCTTCTCCAAGCTGGCATAAAGTTAATACCACGGTATGCTCTTTATGAAAGCCTAATTCCGAGTTGGCAGTGAAAAGAAGAGCAGCAAAGTTAGACGGTGCTTTGTGGCAACAGAGAAGAAGGTCCATGTGGCCAAGCAGGGTGGACCTGCACTGAGCTAGGCACTGGCCCACCTCGGACTGTAGCACGAAAGAGGTCCATGTTGCAGCCAAGGAGGGTGGAGCTAGTCTCTCCCCCATCACGGACTGTGGCACTAAAGAAAGAACTACTTTCACCTGGCTAGTAACTACTTAAAATGTGGCCTCATTGACACACAAATGTCTGATCCGAACCTCTATCCAACCTACGATCCTGATCTTGAACAGCAACGAACAACTAGTGCACCCATCGTTCGACAACTCCTTCATTTCCCCCTCTCACGCCCCTTGACAAATGAGCATCGCAACCCCGTCAAATCGAATTTCAATCTGAAGTCGAAATTAATGGTTAGATCATTTGTCAGACTCCACACAACCGTGAGAAGAATTTAAATGATTGTTTCCACACATCCATCTGTTGTGTGCTGCTCGTTTAATGGTGATTCACTTCGAGGTTACGTTTTCAAATCGATTCAAAATCCATTCATTCTCAAGGCAACTGGCAAGATGTTCGATGATACCAATGAAATGGTGAAATAATACCCATTAATCGCAGACTAATCAAATTCTAATCAATGTTCGACAATTGTGCCCCGTCGTGACTTCTATCTCGTGGTGATTGATACGAGATCATTTGAAGTGCTTGAGCTAAGATTTTTTTTGCATTTGTGACGTGTGAAGTCAGTGAGTTTGTTCTTATCCAACAAGACCTAAACTACATCAGACTTGTCTCGTCCAGGTCTGGGTTGTCAACATCAAGGACTGAAGACATTAAAATGTTATTGTCCTCGCGATTTCATTTCACTGTATTTCTGTCACTCTCCACGTCCTATGCAGTCACTCCACCTAGAATAGGCATGAACTACCACAAGGTTCCCACTTACTTCCACCATCTTTTCTCGATAAACACAATTCACCTCGTTCTAGTTTGAAATTATTCAATTTTCACACGAATTCGCTGTCACGTCACATGACTCCCAAATGGACAGTCAAACATGGTCTACCACACGATTCCCTTTCAAGTCCACCATGTTTTCACTGCTAAGTTGTCGCCTTCGCCCTGCCATTCAAGTCTCGACCAGACACTCCGGTTATTTCATCAGAATGGAGTACCACAGGACCCTTGTTTATGTCCATGTCTTTTCTCGGCAAAAAGTGTTAAAATGCCTGACGCGAGCTTGTTTCTTGTCCAATCTGTCATAACCTCGTCACTCTACCTCGAATAGACGGTTAGACGTGGAATGCCACCAGATTCAGGCATAGGCCCAGTATTTTTATTCTCCCAAAAACTTACTCAAATCCAAGTCGTATCTACTTGCATTTGCAAGCACCTTGCCTGGCTACTTCAGACATGGCCTACCACAGGATTCGCCCTCAAGTCCACCATCTTTTCTCGACAAGCAAAAATCTGCTCAAATTCTCCCACACCCACCACTTTGCTACGCATTTCATCATCATCATCACCGCAGTCCACCACCCTTCGTGGCCAGAGGAATGTCTCGGATCACGCTCTTTGCTCCACAGCCACACATCGTCCATTTAACGGCTGACCCGTTGAATGCAAATTCACATTCATCGCAGCCCTGTTAAGCGGACCTAAAAATAGTGCAAAAGTCCTTCCCCCAGTAGAGTCCATTTCCGAGCGGTTATTCATTAAGTGACCAAAAAAAAAAAAACAAAAAGAAGTGCGATTTCAGCGAATTCCACAAGGGAAACTGTGCAACCTCACGTATGTAAGTTAGTGAGTGAAGCCTGGTGCATCATGCGATGCAATTTTCAGGTCATCAGTGCACAGCCGCAGCCATGTGAGGCGAGGGCACGGGCACCTTCAACAGGGCATCATCATCATCATCTGTAAATATCAGCTGCTGATGCTGGCGATGCAGCTCCAGCTCCAGCTCCGGCTCCTGCTCCTGCTCCCACTCTTGTTGTTGATGCTTCCGACCACGATGACGATGACGATGAAGATGATGATGATGCCTCTGTGTAAGCCTTTGTGTGTTGATTGTAAAATTGCTGTCAGGGTCTGGTGTTTTTTTTTTGTTTTCTTCTTTTTTTTTGGTGTTTCTGTTTTCATTCTCTTGAACTGGCAGCCATCGCCACCGTTGAAGCCGACTACGACTATGAAGACAACGACGCTCGTGCACCGTGCAATGATGTGTGGACGGGACCAGAGAGGGATCACAGACATTGTTTGTCTGGACACGACGCCACCGCAATCGCTGCCACCACCACCATAAGCGGGCACCAGCACCAATACTAGTCGCTCCGCGGGACTGTCGTCTGTGCTCGCTTGTGGCGGTGGAATCGAAGCCGATTTGGAAGCAGACACTGAGTTGCTTTATGGTCAATTTCAGTTGATCACCTTTAAAGAATGATGACTGGCTGGGGCCGGTTGGTGGTTACTGCTTTTGCACTGCTCCTCGAGAGTGTGTTGGCCTTCAGCGGCAACACACGACAGTACTGCTGCGCTGCGCTGTGCTGTGCTGGGCTGCTGTCGTCTGAATGCCGATAAAAATCTAGTTTCAACAATCGAAACCGCAGCTTCAATAGCATGACGCTTTGATGTCGGCGATTCCCATTTGGTATCCACAGTAAATCTGTCGCTAAATGACTCGGGGCGGCCGGATGATTGAGAGCGTTTTGTTAGACTGTTGCCAATGTACTGTGGCTTGAAAGGTCAGCCGCTTAAGTGTCGGGAACGATGATCTTGCCGTTCGAGACGGAACTGCAGTTTGTTTTATGATCTAGACTGTGCTATGCAATGAGTCTCGTCCCAAGGGCAGGTCATCATTGATGTCTGCCACGTGAGCTGTTGGTGGCTCAAGAGAGACTGGCGGTGTAGAAGTCAGTCCCCCAACGAACCAGGCCTGAGAAAACTCTGGCTGGAAAGGGGCTTGGAAACGGTGCCTCTGCTGAGGAAGGACTGTGCTTGGACAGGACATGATTATGTCACTTCTAGGACAGGGCTTCGAAGAGGCAGCTACAAGAAATCCCTAGGAGCGCTTTATCATCATCCCTGCAACATCTGTGTTTTTTTGATGTAACGTCCGACTACATTTCAACGTCCGGTGAAGTACTGAAGGCGTCCGCAAGCCGACATATGGACCAGACCACACCGCAAATCGAACACTTCCAAGTATTTCTTTTAAGACTACACCAACCCAATACAGGGGTCTGTATGAAAACGATTAAAGTTTTTAATTTCTCGCCCGCTCCTTGTGCACTGGTGGCCGGCCTGTTGTGTGCGGCGGGGTCGTCGCAGCACATCATCGACGCTGCCAGTTGGTGTACTCAACTCACGATCTCATTAGCATAGTTTGGTTTCCTTTTCATCGTGCAACGCGATGAGACGCAGACACAAAAGGCAGGAGAGGCAACATAAAAAAAAATGCAAGAGATTTACACATCGCCACCGCCGCGAGTCGGACGCAGTCCCGTCCATGCAGACAAGACTATTCTGATGACGACGATGATGATGTTGTTGATGAAAGAAAACAAAAAATCACATGAGAATCAGCGTCTGGTGATTCAATTGCGCTTTATGAGCACCTCCTTGTGATAGCGGGCAACATGAGACTCCATCGTCCGGATGCGAGAGAGCGCGCGCACACGAGCACCGCGCCACACCAGCCATCGGACAAGTACCAAGAATTAAATAAAAATTAAATTCCAATCGCTGCACTGGCTGTGGCGTGGCCCCCCTCCGAATAGGGATCGCACAGAACAGGAAGAAGCCGCTGCCGCTGCTGATTTTTTGCATTACGATTCGGAAATTCTTCAAATTCGTAGCCAGGGCTAGATAAGCGTCTGTAAACTGAGACTGGCGCCTCAGATTCAAACAGCGATAGCCATTCGGGCGGCCATTCATGCTAGTTTGTGTGCATACGGCCACATGAAGGTATGGGTTGCAAGGTGCAGTCTGCGGCGTCAAGGAATGCGGTGAGCAAAACACATTTTTACATTTCCTTATGTTGAGTGCGCTGCTCAAAAGTAAACAGACCTTCGTGCCAGTTGTCCAAGCAGAGCTGAGGTGCCAATGAAAGTCACTCGACGCGATAACGTCTGCAGAGGCAAACAATGAAACGAAAGCAACATTATGTGACGCGGCAGTGATGTAATGCGGTCGATATGATGACAATCATGTCAGTCAACAAATGTGTCGCATCATATGTTGGGCGCCTATGGGAATGAATATGCTAATGGGGGGATGTCTTTTCTTTGAATTGAATTGAAAAAAACTAGAGGATTTTGGAATATTAGAAATGTTGCAGCAACATGTTGTCATACAAAAACTGTCTAGATCTAACCGTTCTCGGAGCAGTTTTTTTTGTTGAGAGGGGAGCTAATACATTGTCCTTGAGGAAAACACATTTGTTTGGTAATAAGATGTTTCTGCAACATGTTGTGAACTTCTTTGCTGAATCGATAACAGTTTGAATATCCGTTGGCTGTGACATCTTATGTAGTTACCCGCTGAGACACTCCCTGTGTCACCGCAACTTAGCTCGACTCTGGTGGCAGGAAATCGTCATTTTAAGAATTTCTTCGTTCAGATGATGCTGAGACATTGTTGAGAGAGAGAGACTTTCCAAGGCACTTCATACGCTTTCCAAATAAAATCTACAGACCAATTCCGCGATGATTTGCGACAATTGGTAAATTTTTTTTATTTAATTTATGTTGCAGCAACATGTTCCCAGACTTTAAGAAATTGGATTGGAAGGAAAAAAAATTAACCTTTTGAACAAGTGCAACGAGCGAAGTGAATGTGACTTTTTTTGTTTACTCCTTATAAGCCCATGTTGCGGGTACATGTATCCGGCAAACTTAGATCCACCACCAATCGACAACAACGCTGGGAGTACAATATACAATATAGACGACCACTCAAAATCTGGTCTTCTACGTAAGGCTCCAGAAGCACGTGCAACACTTGTTGCAAAGATTAATGGTGTTGCTGCAACAGTCCTAGATATTGACCAACTTTGACTGAATCAGTATGACAGTATGACTAAATTTGTGTACTCTACTGAACTGAATTCACAATAAAATGTTCCTGGAAGACATTCTCAGTCAGTCAATTAAATGTGTCTGCAACATGATTCAATGAACCTCGTCACCATACCCATCAGTGTAACGCAGTCATTTGTTATTACATTTAAATCGGCACGAAACTTCGCTAGATCATAGGGTCTATTCTGAGATTTTCGAAATAAATTAATTTATGTTGCTGCAACATATTTCAAAGCTTGAAAAGTGCGGACTTTAAACATTCTATTGGTATATCATTTTCTTTGTCTACACAAACTAAGAAAATTCAAACTTTAATCAACATTTCGCTGGATATTGAAATGTTGCTGCAACATTCTTCAACCGCAATCTTGAGAACGTCCCCCTTTTTTCCATCCACTTCACGGTCCCTTGCTATGCAATGAAATTTTCAACATAATTTAGATAAAGCCAGCCACCTTTCAGTCTGCGCGTTTTGAAGTAATCTTCGCAGCAACATGTTTCAAATCTCGGGAAGTCGCCTCGTCCTGTCAACTTCACATAGATTAATCTGTCTGTAGAAACTAACAAAATCCCGGCTTTAATCAAGGCCTTCTGACAAAAACCGCCATGTTCCTGCAACATGTTTCAAATGCAATCCCAAGAAAAAACCTTTATCACTCCAAAAGGGGTTCCAATTAAAATTCTGTCTCACAACAATTTCATACTTGACCTCTCGCAAAGTCAACAAGCTTTCGCCGTTCAGATGCTGACCCACTGCCAGGCCACAACCACAAAAAAACCCACATCCCAAGTGATCCCAAGCCCAGATATACGCCACATAACTAGCTCGTAAGTGTGTGTTGTGAAAATGGAGAATAAAAAATAGATCACTTTAATAACTCACCTTTGGCTGCTAAGGAAATAAACGCTTGAGCATGTTGTCGGACTTTTTCCACATTCAAATCCGGACACTTGGTGTTGCCAATCGGCAGTCGCATTAATAGGAGTTCTAGAAAATCTAACGGTGTCACCGATGATAGATCCCACTTTAGTCGACCCAGTACATACAATTCCCATTTCTGGAATAGAGAAAAGAAAATAAATAAACACATATATATATAATAATAATTAGCTGGCAGTTAAAGAGCACTAAGTGCGGCAGGGGAGACAGGGTGAATAGAGAGGGAGAGAGAAAAACGAGCAGAGGAAGTGTGGCATTAAAAATGTCGCACATCGGTATTTAACGAGCGTGTAAACATGGTCATACTGGTACTTTGTCGTTTCGAGGAAGTGCACACACTACACACACACACACACCACAGAGAGCGCTATGATTACATTTTTTTTTTTTTTGTTTAAATAAAGCGACAAACAAAAAATAGGAAACAAAAAAGGAAACGTGGTATTTTGGTGTCAATTAATAGGCCGATGGGCTTTTTTTTCCACTTTACGAGCTCACTGACCCTCAGCCGCGGTCCAGTGTTGTTCCAGTGAGTAAGCCATGCCATACCATACCACAACCCACCCCCACCCGCCCAGGGTAATTGGGACGATATTTCGAACGTCACATTAAGTATCTGGAGTAAGGTTAACGCGCGCGTTTTTTGTTTTTTTCGTTCGTTTCTTCAGCTGCTCAATGTTTCTGGGCCGGAATGTGCTTCCTTTTGTTCCGGTATTTGAGCGCTTCTAATTGAATTAAATTGAGATCCGCTTGGTATAGCCCATGGAACTGTATCTGGTCTGAATTGGTTTTGAATGATTTGTGTTACCTCATGGAATTCGCATTCGGTGAGGAGGTGTGGAGGATCGACGTGGAATGTGTTGCAGCGTGGAGCTGATGAGTTCTCGAAGAGACGCTGTCTTTCACTCGATCATTAGTAAGTCGATTTGTGAGAACTTCTCGCCGTGATATGGTGAAAAACACGACAGTACGCGAGGAACTGCTTCTTCGAACGAAAAGGGCTAGGCTTCGATGGTTTGGTCACGTGGCACGAATGTCGACTGCTGAGGCGGGCCTTTAATTCCATCGGGTAGGCGATCGATTAGCAGATCCAGGACTGGGTGGTCACCTTCTCCTACTTTCTACTAGTCGTAGCGGCATGGTTGACGACGCAAAGGAAGCGTCTAAAACGAACCGTCTCCGAGTCACATTTTCCGACGACACTATTTTGTACCAACTTCTGACCACTGGACGTAGCGGCGTGGTTGAGGAAGCGTCTAAAACGAACCGTCTCCGAGTCACATTTTCTGACGACACTATTTTGTACCAACTTCTGACCTACTGGTCGTAGCGGCGTGGTTGACGACGCAAAGGAAGCGTCTAAAACGAACCGTCTCCGAGTCACATTTTCCGACGACACTATTTTGTATCAACTTCTGACCTACTGGTCGTAGCGGCGTGGTTGACGACGCAAAGGAAGCGTCTAAAACGAACCGTCTCCGAGTCACATTTTCCGACGACACTATTTTGTACCAACTTCTGAGCTACCGGTCGTCGCGGCATGGTTGATGGCTCCAAAGAAGCGTCTTGCCAAGAACTCGCCCGGTTGCCCTTGGCCACAACTCCTGATGACCTACCGGCGAAGGCGGAGGCCTGGAGATCTCTCATGCGTTATTTGCCCCCCGCGACCCCTTTAGTATTCATGCAGGCTCCCTCTCATTTCCTTGGATGGCCATTTCCAGAGTTTCCCCCATCAGCTCAGCACCATGAACAGGAAGCCACACATCCAGCACCTTAAGTTGTCGGGTCATTAAAAAATCGATTACGATCCTCTGCAGTCTGTCAACAGACCGAGCCACCACACAAGATGCGAAGAGAATTTAAAGAAATCGTTTCAAATTTCATCGAAAAATCCTTAAAATTTGTCCCACAACAAAAGGCCACCGAATACCGTTCTCGTGCAACATCACGACACGACCCGATGATGAACTGAAGGTGATCCAAATATGTATATTACTTTCAAAAAAAAAACCAAATCTCGATAAGCCCTTTTGTTCCACTCACTGATGAGCCAATCTCTCACGAGAAAAACCGAGCCCACTGGCGGACAGCAGACCTTGAATAACTGATGACGGCTTCCGTCTTACCACTGGCCTCGTTGCATATACAAGCGTGTGCGCCGATGACATTCTAAAGCAACATCAGCTGCAGTGCATCATCGAGTCAATTTGAAGTCGAACACAAAGGTGCGACACGAATTCTTCCCCGTTGTTCATAATTAATTCGGAAAAAATTCCGTGTGGGAAAATGGAAGCATTTGGAGAATTAGTAGAAAGCTTAGAGGTTTAATCCGTTTTCAATAAAGGGCAGCTCTTCTTATGTCATTCGTTCTTAAAGTGGAACTCTGTTCGGTCGAGGTGAGTCCAATTGAAACCAAACTTCACAGAGTGAGCGTGTAAAAATGGACGTGGCATTGTGGGTTGGTGGGGGGCTCAGGGTGGGCCCGATGAGTGGAATTTCGGTATTGTTTGCCCGATCCACCAGAAAGGAGACCCCTTCGACTTCGTGAATTGCCGAGGGTCTCCTAAACATCGCCTGTCATTTTGTGTGTGCGCCTGAAACCATTCGTGAATAATCGGATGCGATGCGGTTGTGGCCTGGGAAGTCCACCATCGACTGAATCTTCACAAAAAACACCCAGGAAATGCAGACAGACACTCACTACAAGGCCGCACATGACAGCGTTCATACAACCCACGTCTAGTTGTGACATTTCTGCCAAGCTCGTCAGATTGTGCAGGATGACGATGGAGATTGGCGGACGACGATGTCTGTACTTGATACGAATTATATTGCTTTTTTTTAGGCAGGACAGAGCTTCCCTTGTCGCTATAGTCTCTGCCTGGAAGACGCTACAGTGATTCGGTAGTCGAAATGAGAATTGGCAATTTAGATTCTTAGAGTAAGCACGCCCCGCCCATGTCTTCACCGATCTGTCTAGGTTCTCAGAGGACCACCTGGTGTTCAGACTTCCAGAATGGTGGCTGAGGTGTCACGAGATCGCGGTGTCTTCGTTGACAGATCTATATCTGCCCACGTTAGCAGAGTGTCCAGAGCGAAGTTCTTTCCACATATGCAGCGATTTCAGTTTGATCGCCGTACTGGCCGATGTTTGTCCGCCGATTAGGTGTATCGGCGGAAGATTGAGGAGTATGTTCAGGCCTGCGGAGGGGGTTATCCTCAACGCTCAGCTGATACATGCGCATGCCATCCACTGCACCTTATCGAGCCAGCTGTTGTTCTTGTCGAGCGCAGTCCACCCAATCCAGCCGTTGGACCATGCGAGACGGCATTCCCTATTTGCACCCTTCAGCCTTCTTACAAGAACATAGAGCAGTGAAGCGCGAACTCTACAAGCTGTCCCAAGAAGTGGAAGTAGTCCGGAAAGAAAAAAATGCTGCCTTGGATCCGTCTTTGGCCACATCGAGCGCCAGGACACCAATGATCAAGAGCGTCTTCGAATCCGAGCATCCTGGTTCGAGAAGGAGAGTAAAGACCAAGAGTCATTGCGACCAAGACCAAGCTAACGCGGACGCAAGACAGCTTGGATAACTGGATGCAACTTGCCCAGGACCGTCGGCAATGGAAGGCAGCTCCAGCTCAGGCATAGACCATCCAAGGATTGTTGGCCAATAAGTATAGAGCCGTGAAGGCGGACATTGACACGTTCGTGAATGTTGAGCCTCCAGCTTAACTTCGTGCCCAGGATATGACGCAGAACTTGTGCACTGCCATTCAGCTTTAAAGGGGTTCCACATATTGAGAGAGGCGTCTTGCAAAGAGTGCTTCGCTTCACGAACACCAAAGGAGCAAGGCAAGGATGAGTATTATCACCCATGCTCTTCATCATTGTCCTTGACATTGTTCTAGACCAAACCAACAAGGTCGCTTCGAATAGCCCCTTGTAGTGACACTGCACGACCTCGACTACGCCGACGACATGCACCTGCGACCTAACACCTTAGGTGGCGCCCAGGAGAAACTACACGCGTTGGACCTCAACGCCAACGATCCTGGACTGAAAATCAACGTCAACAATTCAAAACTGAATAGAAATCGGGTCAAAAGGCGAGGCACCTCTCCTGCTAGATGGGAAACCAATCGAGGATGTTAAACAATTTCTGTTACATAGGCAACACGTTGTGCAAAGATGTAGGTGCAGAAACTGACGTCTTGTCTCGTATAGACAGGGCGCGTCGAACTTACTACTCACTTCGCATCGTCTGTCGGACGATTCAACCAGCTCTCCGCCTCACTCAAGCTTCCGATATTCTTGGCAGACTTTGGAGACAACCCACATCATTGTTAGTCAGCTTCAGGTCTTCGTCAACAAAAGCTTGAGACGATCCCTGGAATGGATTAGGAACGAAGAGCTGGCAGGCACCCATCGTAGCAGCGATCCAACGTCGAAAGTGGAGCCGGACAGGCCACACCCTGTATGGCTCTTACTTGCAACCCACGTAGTAGCATTGCCGGGGTCGTCCACGTTTAGGTTGGAGGCGCACCTTGGAGAAGGAGCATCGAAAGGCCGGTAAATCCTGGCCTGTCCCGCGTGGAGATCCTTCGCAGAATCTCTAATTTCGCTTTATGCTCTTTTCACATTTCCCTGATTTAGAGCGGTAGAGCGTGGGAGGCACCTGTGGTGACGCATCTGAGCTGTTATCTCTTTTGTCTTCTGTGCATGTCCAATCTTGTATCGGGGAGGTTGTGATTTGGCCACCAACAAGCGCGGATATACCGCGGAACCGACACTACACTCGTTATGAGCACCAGCAGCTGAAGGTAGTGTCGTCTAACATGTTTGGCGAGTTAGTTCGTTTTGCACTCGTCAGCTGGAACGACTTTCTATAGCCCGACGCATGGTATCGACTAATGTTAAGCTGCTCCATCTTCTGCTTGGTGAATCGGTTTAATCTGACCTGTTTAGCTGTGAAAACCGCTGTCTCGTGCGTGAGTGGAGGGGACCTACTTTCGTCAAAATGGTGCAGTTTTTTTGGCATGTTCACTACCGGAGCATTGTCCGTGACTCGAGCGGACACATTATAACGTATCCACTCATCCTACGAAGATAGCTTGGATTTTTTCCCAAGGATGCCTTCCGATAGTCAGGTCCGCGGGCAGCAAAGCCACGCAAAGTTACAATCCAGTTTAACACTCGAACCAGCGCAGTGTCTCAGCAACCTGTTGCACAACTCTACCACATCGACTCGAGTGTGTGTCTGTAGAAATCAATTATCGCATAGTTTGCCTCATTCAATCGAAATTCATTTCGCCTGCCCTTCAACGCGGCTTAATTGTGTTACAGGCAAATACAATGCCAACTCACAATCGATGCCCGATGAGCAGCATCATTAAAAGTAAAAAAAAAAAGCACAAAAAAAAAAATGAAATCCCCTCACTCTCGTCAACAATGTGGCTGTTTACAGCCATCCTGACCTTAACTGATAATGCTGCGCTGCTGCTGAGCGCACCATAATTCTGAACATAAAACAAAAATGTCAATAAACATAAAAAATTGAATTAACTTGGCAAATTACCCGGCCAGCACTTCCCACTTTGATAAACACCAAACGACGACACGCTGCCTTTTGCATCTAAACAAATATGCGCGCCACAGTCGGAGTCGGAGTCGGAGTCGTGTGTGGAAATACCCATATCCATAGAGAGGAGGAGGACGAGGACGACGACGACGGAGACTACGACTTTATGCACGATTTTTCATAAAAACATAAAAAAAAATGCAAAAAAAAAAATTGTAGGTAAAGATAATGGGGGTGAGATACAAACAACAAATGCAATCTCGTACAAATAATTACACCTTCGCAGTATTGTCGAGCACACAGCACACGAGAGTTGCAGGTTCGAGTTGTGGAGCTTGTGTGCAGCGCGCATTAGAGGCGGCAACTACAGCGCGTGGTGGTGGTCTGTTATCAATTTGACCTAAAACCGCCACAAACTCTCAACAAAAGCCAAGCGCGCTGCAGTTTATTGTTTTGCGAAATAAATACCGCCACCGGTGCACCGGGCGATAGGTGCCATAGATACCCTCGATACGAGCCCACTACTCTCTACGCGCTCGGCGGCATGGGAAATTTATGAATTTCCACCCATTTAATGTGCGGCACGGCCGTGTTGTCCCCCCGAAAGGCGGCTGTAATTACTGCACGCATTAAAAACTGCACTAATTACCAGTTTGTTTTCACATTCACGTCGGCACGGTGGCGGTGTCAGTGCAGCAGCAGCAGCAAAGTTACACTCGCACCACTCGTATGCCGATACAATTTGTGTCGCATTTCTTTTCAGCCGGATTCTCCCCTGGGTTTGGTTTCCTCTGCAAGCAGTACAGCACCCAGTAGGGCGATGGACTAGAGTTAGCGCCATTAACTAGCATAAGCGCCAGCGCGTTTGGCGGGCACATGAGTGCATAATGCACATCTAGCGGTAATTGGCACTTGTTGAAGCGGCGACGCGGGCAATATTGATATGAGGGCTTGTGTGCGTAGATTAGATTGCAAAGTGATTTCGATTTCGATACAGTGTTGCACCTAAAGAGGTTGATTTCGGCTGTTAACTGTGTCAACAAGTTATTCTAATGTGTGCTCAAGCGCACTGCTGGTGATTAATGATTGTGGCTGATCGATTTAGTTGGGCCGGGTGTGTGTTTTGTCGCGACAACGATGGAGTGCTGCAAATTGAATCAAAGAGCCCCATTCATTCAGCTCGTCCGGTTATCGAAATTCTCAGGAAGAAGGACATTATCGACGTGAAACTATTCCAATGACACATGGAATCTAGTGCAAAGACACTTGAAAAGAGGTGTGTCGACGAGTGATATGCTAGAAGTTTCCACTTGAAATGCACTCGTGTTGACTGCAAGCGAATGGGAAGCACTTGAGCGAGTTCCACCGAGAAGTTGGGCAAAGGTTCACTTGATTCAAGAACCGCCGACTTCCAGGGGGCCTCGTTCGTCTATTAGCAATGTCTGGACTCCACACAGGTTCCCCTGCAGTCCCGAGCAGCAAGGGAGAGGAGTCTAAATGCTCTACGTCACGCTGGTCTAAGGCACCAGCAGATCTACTCTCTCGAAGCACTTGCAAGCTCCAACCTAATCCACTCTCGCCTAGATGTTCTGATCGTCACCTCACACCAGTCCTTGATCTCATCTTAATTTTAGACACCGCCCTAGTCCTGAACTTCATCTCATTCCGGGACCTCATCTCAGTCTTGAACCACATCCCAGTTCTAGAACTTATCACATTCTTTGACCTCATCTCAGTCCATGACCTCATCTCAGTCGTGGACCTCATCTCAGTCCTCGACGTCATCTCAGTCCTGGACCTCATCTCAGCCCTCGATGTCATCTCAGTCCTGGACCTCATCTCCGCCTTGAACCACATCCCAGTTCTAGAACGTATACCATTCTTGGACCTCATCTCAGTCCTGGACCTCATCTCAGTCCTCGACGTCATCTCAGTCCTGGACCTCATCTTAGTCCGGGACCTCATCTCAGTCCTGGACCTCATCTCCGCCTTGAACCACATCCCAGTTCTAGAACGTATACCATTCTTGGACCTCATCTTAGTCCTGGACCTCATCTCAGCCCTCGACGTCATCTCAGTCCTGGACCTCATCTCAGTCCTGGACCTCATCTCAGCCCTCGACGTCATCTCAGTCCTGGACCTCATCTCAGTCTTGAACCACATCCCAGTTCTAGAACTTATCCTATTCTTGGACCCCATCTCAGTCCGGGATCTCATCTCAGTTTTGAATCACATTCGAGTTCATCTCACTTCTGGACTTCTTCCCAGATCTAGACCTCATCCTAGTCCTATGTCTGAACGTAGTCCTGGACCTCATCCCAGTTCTGGGCCCACTCAGCAGCCCTGTACCCCCTTCCCCCTCCCGACCAGCCACCACTTCATAAGCAACCTTCAACAGCACATGCACTTCCCATTCATTCTCCCGACAAGATGACACTCCGATTCCGAGAAGTAACTTGTTTTCTCGATCTTCACATCTAAATGCTAATCGCCAAGACCGTCAATAACCCATTCATCCTGTCCCGCCGCCTTCGCGCTCGCCGGCAAGTCTACGGTCGGCTTCACCCAGACAACTCCAAACGAACAAAAAGCAGACGTAATTCCTTTTGTTCGCCGAACCAGCAATCAGCGACTTCATGCAAAGTCAATAATTTGCCCAAGTTTATCGTCGCCTTTTAACGTGCTTATATCACATTCCGGCTCCAAAAACCAGCCGGCGGCAGCAGCGATGTCGGTCTCTTATCAACCTCCACCTCCACCGGTCGGGATCGAGATGCAAATTTTATGCAAAGCCCCGGCGCACAGACACGAATGCGGACCGGTCGGTAGCTGCGGCCAAGGGATGCGTGCATTAGCTCCAACCCCTCGGAAGCACCAGCAATTCTCTCGCAGCTCGGCTAGATTAGAATCCATCATAAAACTGCAAACGTCAAGGGAAGCACACAAAAAGAAAGTGTATCAGCGCCTGGCGCCAGACAAGGTCCCGCAACAACAGAGGGGAGAGACTTCTTATCTGAATGGCAAATCTGTTGAATCTATGAATTATATTTGATGTGTTCGTGCACATGGAGCGACCGGACATTCGGCGACCGGCCGCGGCCGTCCAGATCACCCCCTGCGCCGAGGCGTGATTTGTGAATGAATCTCCCGCAGAGCTCCGCCATAGATCGCTGTGCAGGAACAGTGCGGCTCACAAGGGTGCACGGCCAGCTGAATTAGCTAAGCAAACTCAGCTGATTAACGCGTGTTGGGAGGGGGGAGAGAGCGAGAGCTTAGGAGCGCGAGGCAGATGATAAACACGAAATTATAAAGAAAACACTTTTTTTTTATGCCTGTTTTTGTGTTTCGCTGGATTCTGGTTGTGCCTGACCTTCGAAATTATCGCGTAAAGTGTTGCCGGAGACACAAGTTCAAGAACTTGAATTTGTTTATTTTCTCTCACTCTCTCGGTTGCTTATTTGTGTTTGCATTTTTTTTGCTGTGTTTTGCTGCGACGAAGTGCTCGTATTTTTGCGCACACACGATATATTAGGAACATGGTGGCACTCGGGGTTTGTATGCACTCGACGCTGGAGAGCACCTTTGACTTGTGCGCCGGTCGAGGGGGGGAGGGGAATCTACGATTTGTAGTCCGGATTGCCGAATTCTCAAGGATTTCTCCACAGTTTCAAGTGGACACTGACGATGGAGGGTTTGTGGAAATCAATGGAAACTTCGACGAAGAGGGGGATACCACGATTTTGTGTTGCTTCGAAGAGAAGGTGGGGAAAAAGGGCCGGAGAAGGTAACCTGGAATACTTCATTTCGAAGAAATGACTCGAAAACTGTGCGTTTTTCGACGATGCAACTTCTTTTGAGGACTCTGCTTTATGCAGAATGCAAAGACGCTTCCTGTGAGCCATAAACCACTCCGCCATGGCCAGTGGAAGGTAGGAAAAAGCGTCGCTGAAGGTGACCTGAAATCATTTTCATTCGAAAAATAGCTTATATCTCGAAAACGATGCGGTTTTCGGCGATGTTTCTAATTCTTAAGCCACAAGTGGCCCTGGATCTACAGTCTCCTCATAAATTCGGCCGTATTTCCAATCATAAAATGGAAACGAAGGCTAGTTTCTCAAAATTCGGCATTGGCGCCCAACAAGGGATTCAAACAAAAAATGTTGATTTTCTATCGGATCTGCCTTAACCTGCGCAGGGAGCTTACAAAAAAGGCATATGAACGGTCCAGTTTGCTGTCCAAACTGCCCATTCAACTAGAGGTGACAATCAACGACCAACCCACGAAGCCTTGATTCTTGGCAAACCTCAATAAATATTCATTCATTGCGAGGCTACTAAGATGGCATTTAACAAAATGAAAATTATGAAATTTTAGCAATTTTAATGTCTCCCCATCTCAAAGGCGAGACGGAGTCATTAAACTGCATCGAATTGCCGACGTGTATGCAAAATATTCAAGATTTCACACATGCTGCGACTAGATTTCTGCATAACTTATTAAAATGTCAAATGCCAGTTGAATTCTTCCTTCCCTCCATCCGCCGTCTCCTCAAAACGAATTAAGTCCTCGGCCATTAAGCCGAGAGTCCCTTTCCAAGTCATGGGCAATCGCAACGCCATTCTGACCAACCAACGACTTACAACGAGGCGATCATTTGTTTTCTGCTTCGCAAAATTAAATTGTTAAACTTTTTCAGAATTCAGTAGAAAGGACATCAATCAAGAGGTCGGACTAGCCCCGTAGCTAAGCACGGCAGAAAATTGCGTTGTTCGCGTATATCCTTTGCCTTTCTCATGTTTCATCCGCAATGACATTTTGAACACGTAACCTTCATCCAACACGCTTCTCGTACTCTGTCCCGGTCTCTCTCTCTCTATCTCTCTCTCTGTCTTGCAGTCTTAACCTCGAACAGAAAAACCGCAGTGCATGCTAAAACGTGGTGCTAATCATTCAATCACCCAGAACGTGGCATATTCATTCTGTTGCACCTTAATTGCCGCTTTTCTTCCTTTCTTCACACAGTTTCGGGCAAGACGTTCCAGACGTTCAATTTGGCAAGGCGGCAGCAGGCAGCAGCAGCAGCAGGCAGCAGCAGCAGCATTCGATCGTCATGATCTGCATCGTTTTGCGTCGCTGTGCTTCTTCTTGTGTGCCTTTTCTGCTTCTGATTTGTGCCTGTGTCGCTGCTTTCCTTATCGGCCTTTGAATGGCGAGGCGAACCTTCATACTCAACGACACCACTAGTCTGGTTGTCCTCCTGGTCTTCTTCGACTTCATCGTCTTCGTCGTCGTCGTCGTCGTTGTGGTTGCGTTGTCGTCATCCGCGTCGTCGACGTAGACAGCAATGAACAGCAAATTCACATTCTTCGCCGGGCACACACAGTCTTCGAATAGCCTCACACATAGTCCGCATTTTGTGCACACATGTGATGGACCAAATTAAGGCCGTGGGGTCCTGCGCTGCTTAGGGCTTTCATCTTAATTTTGCAGTATTCCTCTTTGTGTCTATCCCGTTGCTCGTTTTTTTTTTTTTGGTTTTGATTTATTTTAAAGACCTCCGTGTGGAGTCGAGCACGCCGATTGGCGCCTTTTTACGCCTTTAATCATAACAAATGCTCAAAGTTTGGGGTTACTCGGAGCGCACACATTGCCTTCATCATTACGCTCATCTCCGTCTGCACTGCGGCGCACCATCGCACTCGTGTGTGCATTCGAATTAACATGTGTCTGCATTCCTTTGGCAACAATCGGTACCCTGCCAAACCGTGGGGTGCAACTCCAGTCCCGTGCCCCACACCACCATCCAGGGATATAAACTTTCATTCATAAAATCCAACACCCAGGCGGACCCGACGTCGCCGTGCAACAAGTGGAGCAGGACAAGGCGGCACAGTGCATGTGTGCACACATGTGGTTGTTGCGTTGAGTGCGCGTGTGTGTTGCTGCAACATTGAAGCGAATGCGCAATCGATTTTTATTGACTTACCTTTGAACTTAACGCTTCGATGCCTCGCCAATCAATCCGCATATCGGGCGCGCGAGACGACGGCAATAGTGCAGCGTGCAGCATCGATGCTGTTTGCCGTTGGCGTTGACGAGACCGATCGAGGGACAGGAAGTTGTTTGCATTGCTTCGCGTTAATTACCGCACACCACAAGTGATGGATAGAGCTACACACCACATCGCATTCCAGCAGAGTGTTTATCAATATTGACACAGAGCTTGGACTCTCCATCATGGTCCATTTCAAATTGCGGAAATACGGGGCGCGCATCCACAGACAGCCGCATAGACACTGATTGTGCCAAGAGAGGAGGACACCACGACGACGACGACGACGACGGCGGCGACTACGACGGACAGCTCGGCTCCTCTTAATGGCAACATTTTCTGTTGAATTTGTGTTCTGTTTTCCTTTCTTGTTTCTTTTTTTTGTCATTTTTGCCATTAATGCTTGTTTACATGAGAGGCGAGTTAGCGTGCGTTAGAGTGTGTGCGAGAGAGGTTGAGGTCTGTGGGAAAGGAAACGTCGAGATGTGATGCGATGTGCCACAGGGTTCAGTTGTGGGGTCTATTCACATTTTGTTTATTGCCTTTGGCTGTATCTTACGCTCTGGGCGATCGATGAATACGTTGTGCCTTGATTGTGATGTTGACATGTAGATCATTTCGAGTTGTCAAACAAACAAGGGCCCTGTTCAGGCTCGCGAGATAATGGCGGGTCTGGAAATTGATTTGATGGGCAGTGGGCTCTCTGGGGTCTCTGGTGTGTTTAGATTTCCTCCGTGATCGTGGGGGATGGCGCTCTCGTATGTAGTCCTGTTCTGTACAGGCGTTGCAAGTCACAAGCGACGCCCAACCAAGCTGTTCAGTGAGCCCTTCAGCGTTAATCTTTTGATGCGCCGAGCCACAGGCTTTGGAAGTCATAAAGGAGGCCCACTAAGTCACAATCGACCGATGCGATGTCACAAACAACGCAAGTCTATTTGGGCGGTGAAGCACAGACGTTGGGAGGCATAAGCGACACCCAACCAAGTCGTTACGTGAGCCTTTCAGCGTTTATCTTTCGAGGCGTCAAACCACAGACGTTGTGAGCCATAATCGACGCCCGAGCAAGTCTTTGCGTAAGCCCTGCAACTTTAGTCCTCTCAGGAAACAAACTACAAGAGCTGCAAGTCACCACCGACGGTCAACCAAGCCGTTCAGCGACAATCTTCTTAGCTCACGATCCACAAGCCTTGAATGTCATAACCGACGCCCAATCAAACATGCTTCCCGGCTGTCCCTCAAACGTCACGTCTCAAGTGGGGGGAAGTTGGCAGCTCGTAGTCTCAAGGATGACATCCGTAAGCAAGGCCACATAGCTGAGTCCTATCTAGCAGCTTCCTTGGCTAGGCACCGCCAAAGTCTCGCCTGAAGGACAGAAGCGAGAGTGGCTAAGCAACAGCAGCACCCCGCCGGGCTTCTCGAAATGAACCTGATTTCCTTGCTCACTGTTCTCCTACAAATCCCTTGAATCATTCAGGCACCCCCTGTCCAAACTGAAGCCCACCTAAAGCCTCGAACACATTGTAACCAAGTCAAATATTGACACTACACACTTCAGTGACTGTGTTCGCCCCCCTGCACGCGAAACTGGGTTAGCGACTCCACACTTCCTTTCCGCATCGATCATTCGCCGATGCCTCGCCGCTGATAAGCAATCGTCTCAACCGAAGGATGGGGGCCAGGTGAGAAATATGACATCAGTCACACTTTATCAGCCCTCTTTATGCAAAATCCAAGAAAAATGTGTGCCCGATAAGAAATTATCAGTAAACCTCCAGCATTCGAGGAATACCGGGAACGAGGGAGAAATCTTTGATTTTTTGGTCACACTTCCGCTGGGGACTTCGCACATTCGTTATCAGAATGAATTCTAAAATAGGGAAATACCAAGATCGCAACAAAAAAAAAAACAAACTGGAGAGAGAGAGAATTGGGATCTAGCCGCAAGGCCTGATAGGCGACGAGAAATGCCAGCGAGATTATGAGACGTAATAAATCAGCTGATTTGGCGGAATTTTCAACCGCGACAAGCGTCCGTCTTTATCAACAATTTGGTTTCAGACCAAAATAAACAGGCGCGGCAACGCAGGCAGAATGCGGTGAAAGCATGTTAGCGTATGTGATGAGTTGGGGGGTATTGGTGGGAACCTTGTGGTATGCCAACGTTTGTGGCTGATACAAATTTATCTGACTTCGAAAACGGACTCACAGAGGCCACCGAGGGAGTGATTGCATGTCGTAAGAACAGAGCGCTGACAAATGGGGCCCAAGAAGGGGAGTACATATGTATGCAGTGGTTTTCTGCAACTGATTCAACGAGCACAGGAACTGGACGTTAAAGTGCGATCTTACATCCTCGCGGCTTATCCATCTAAACGACATGTCACTGTGATCTTTAAGCACACAACTCCGTCGCAAAAGGGCAGAAATCCACTTTGGAAATGCTGGGTGATCTTGGCACAGTTCGATGATCTTGTCAAAGCTAAACGATTTCAGTGAATCTTAGCCAACACGACATGCAATGTACTTTAAAATGTGCCCAAAATTGATCCAAGAGACGTGGCGTTGTAAGTGATCTTGGCGATCATCATGACGTTCGTCAACAATGCCGGTGATCTAGACGATCTTGTCTGTTTAACTGCTCCGTCCAATAGAGGATCATGATGATCGAACTGATCTTGACGCACGAAGAGATCCTGGCGACTTTGTATCCCGGACAGTAGCGCCGCCAGACGAAGAAAATCTAAGTGATCTTTACTATCTATCTAACCAATGTTGATGATGGTAGTGATTTAAGCTATAGAAGTGATGTAGACGATCAAAAATGTTTAACTGATCAGTCAAATGATCTTGACGATCGCAGTGATCTTGGTGACTTCCCCCGCCACATCCTCGACTGAAGCGCTACGCGAAGAAGATCGAAGGGATCTTGGCGATCAACAGATCTGGACGGTGTTGTCAAGATCATTCAAACCGCCTTGAAACTGATCTCGATCTTGATCACAGTATTACAAGCACCTGAACATCTCGACAGACCTTCGGTTTCCCTGTGAATGCTTTCTAAGTGATCTTGATGTTAGTTGAACGTCATCCGACATCTCTATTATCCAACGATCTTGGCGATCATGACGATTTCAACAGAAGACGGAAAACACACAGCTGCCCGTGTTTGGTGGCTCCCAGATGATGGCACTTTCGCGGCTACCTGTTCGATGTTCGCATAAAATTGCGTTTCATGTGGATGGGCTATGGGATGCTGGACGCGATAGGACTCAGCTATGTTCCCGTGTGGCTTGTAGCTTGGCTCCATCTCGTAGTTTGCCCTTGCCTCCTTTGAGAGGAGGCCACGACAGGCCCCTCTGTCATCGTTTGTTGGCGTCCTCTCGAAGTTGAAGACAAGGAAGCTGCTAGATAGGACTATGTCGCGTGCCTTCTAGCTTTGCATCGTTGCATCGACCAAGGGACACGGATTTGTACCGGCTTCAGCAGTCATCCACTATATTCCATGCTCGTCTTCAGTCGGACGGAATAAATTTAAAGACTTTTGGAAGAGGGTACAGTCGCAACTAAGGGCTCTTGGATGCAGTAAGCGCTCGAGGCGAGACATTTGGAGAAATGGAGTGCTACACGCAACGTAAACAACGACTAATTGATCAAGACCAATGGGAACTTGCACAGACTTCCAGACAGGCTACCAAAATGATCACCGATCGATGACAACTTCCAAAGACTTTCCCTTTAAGCCGATGAATCTGAATCACTCTCAAGCCCGTTGAGTCAACCAACAGTCACCCGCTGCCATCGAACCATAACGCCACGATCCACGCCTCCTCCGCAACCAGCAAGACCGTGTGAGTGAGACGACCAGGAAGTTTCAGAAGACTCAATTCAGTGAGATGCACACGCCCGAAACCGACAAAACAGCTTTATCTAAAGTTTTCCTTCGTCCATCCCGGCCCTACGTTCATGTGCGCTCGCCAGAACACCAAGAACTAAATTCCTCAAGAGTCCTGTCGTGCCTGTCGCGGGCATTTCTTATAATGCTCGCGTCCCGGATAAGGCCGTGCTGACTCTGGTGCTCTTGCACGTTCTCCACTCCAACTCCAACTCCAACTCCAGCTCCATCTTCATTCTCTTCGCTGTCCCGCTTTTGATCTCGTTTCGGATTGACGATGGTGTAAGATTAATATTCACTTATTCCCCCCTCGCTTCCCGCACCCCGTCCCATCGCCCCGTCCTTCCTGCTCGCACCATCACGTTTGCGTGTGTGGCTTTATTTATCGTTTTGCACGAGTAAAGTGGTTGCGTTTTTGTTTGTGCCGCCATGCCTTCTATGCCGGCCCAGCCCAACTGCCGCCACTACCACCACCACCACCACCAGCAGCAGCAGCAGCAGCCACTAGATACCATGCCATCATCCTCATTCCGTTGGTCTTGACGTCTTTAAAATGCTTAACATTATCATCGAGAGTCCACCAACCACTACGGGATGGATTTATAACCAACAGATCCAGAATGATGAGCAGGAGGAGGGGGAGGGATCAGAGGGGGAGAGACAACAGACAGCTATGCTGTGTGTGCAGTTGTGCCGTGGTTGGTTGGCCCCCTCTCCTTGAGCGCGGCAGCATTCGCCTCTTGGCTGGCGTTAGCGGTGTGAGCACGAAGCACATGACGGTGGTCATGCAATGTTAGCCCGATGATCACGACTGCGACGACTGCAACAACGACGACGACGACGACGACGACCACGTCGACTGCGATGATGATGATCATCACTTTATTACTTTATTCGGTGTTTGCATGTGAAATGTTTTAACTTTTTCTGTTAATGACCAGCACCACCGCCACCAGCTGCACCGCGACCGCGCCTTTCGCCGAGCTGCCAGCCTGTTGAAGGTCATCGAACGTGCGCTGCCCTCCCGATGTTGCTGTAATGGAATGGAATGAAGGTTCCAATGGCTAATTGCTGCCCATTTCCATGTGCGGTAAATCAAATATGAGCGTGTGTGATGTGCGGTGGCCGGCTGCGCGGTATCAAGTGGAAGAACCGTTTTGTCATTCTATCCCTTCGCCGCCCCGTCGTGGGGGGGGGAGGGGACTTGTAATCCTAAACCAAACATTTTTATGAATGACAACAAAAAGTTTGACGGCGGCAGCAAGGACTCGTCGGCGATGATGGGCTGGCTGGTGATGGAGATCGCGTCTGAATGGGACGTTCACTGTGCTGATGATCGCGCTTGTGGATCTGGTGGACAGTTTCACAGTGACACTTGCAAGATGGATTGCTTGAAGTTTTCACTAAACTCGACTTCGATTAGCATTGATTTTTAGTTCGAGTAGTTGGCTGAGCGAATGAGTCTGCGATTGGTGATAGATGTCGCTGGTGACATGTGTCAGTTGGAGAGAACACCATCATATGACATTTCACAGACCAAGCAGGCGAGTGGAATGCGAGATACGATATGTTGACGTTCGTCTGAATCGCTAACTATTCGCTGAGTTGGCTGCCAGGATGACTCAATGAGCGTGTGGGAAATTCGAAGAAAGTTAAGTGATCGTGCTAATGACTGAATAAGCATGTCAAGTCATTGGAGCTGTGACATAACACCCCACACACATTTCAAAACAATTTTGCGATAGCCGCCGACTTGTGTGCAAAACTCGCCGCATCAGCAAAGTATGCAAATTTCTTGAGAAAATTTAGCGAGGTGGACTGCTGAAAATGCGTTCTATTCCTTACTAGTCGAGAGGATCTATTACTACTTCCCCTTGAAGTAGGTATGTACGCCAGGAGACTAATACCAATAAAATTGCCACCAAACATGACCATTGCTCATTACTCTCTCTCTCTATCCATCTCCCTATCACTCTCTTTCTCTTTTTTTTTGCTCAACGACGCACGGCCTAGACGTTGATCAGACTCAGACACCGATTTCCGGCTTTGGTCAAGGCGTCGTCCTCTAGATTCTTCCATACAGAGCCCAACAGCGTAGACACATAGTTGTCCTTTTTAAAAATGAAGGCCCGTCGAATGCTGTCAGCTAATGACCACAAGACGATGGTGATCTTGTCAGACCCTACACGATCGTTTAGAGCTCTAAAGACTTGTTATCGTATGTTGCCTGATTTTTGTGATGATCTTCACACGATCACTTGATTCTGGCCCCGAAGTGACCATGCTCCGGTTGCTGGAAAATGATGGAAACTCGTGGTTGCGAAATACGGCCCCTGATCTCCATTTGCCGACATGCAACAGTCGACTTGTGAGGAGCGTCGAGGCTACTCTGGAATTGAATGCGGCAATGCCACTCGAAATGATCTTGTTCGAATCACAAGCGCTCGGTCATCTCAGTGTTCATGATGCTCTAGTTTTAACCTGTTACGGTGATCGTGATCATGATCACAAGCTGATCCTTGCGGTGCAGCGAAAAAAGGCCGATTCTTCAAAGGTTAGCAAGTGATCGTCACTTGATGAGCGTCATTGTTGGGGATTACTGAGCGAATTCCCATTCATTGGGGCTACGTTTGTAAGATCAGTTCAGTGGTCACGATTGGAAGCAGAATCCCTAGAAACATCAGAGGAGAAGAGCAGTCTCTGTGATCGACGCACAGCTCAAACCTTCTCCCAAAGACACCAAGTGATCTTCGGGATCGAGGCAGTCTTGACGATCATCACGTCATCGATGAGGATAGCCTCAATATCCACTCGATTTCGAAACTCAAACGATCTACACTACACTGCGCAGCACCTGGATTCTCTAAAGGACATCAAGGTATCGTAGAGACTCCTGGGCTCTGCGCAGAAGTTCACTCAGGTCTCGTGATCACAAGTTGAAAACACGGGCTTTACCGGCGAAAGCAACACAGATTCCCCCAAAGAGACCAAGTGTAGGCGATCTTGGCAGGCTTTCGATCAGCACGTCGAATAGATTCACGGAATGCACCACGTTCTTGATGATTACGATCTTTTCACTTTTAAGGGAACTCAAACTTCATGACGTTCCCCCATTTCAAAAAAAAAAAAAAAAACGACCTTTTTAGGCAACATGCCAGCAACTTTGCTGTACCCCGAGAAAATCACGCCCGCATCCCATTTCTTACACGATCCCATAGAAACACCATCCATCTGCCTCAACTCAGTTGCACAAGCGGGCTAATGATGAATCCCTGATTCCCCTCGAGATTCGGACATAATCTCCGATTCAGTCCACTTTCATTCGTCGATGCATGCCGATCCATTTGCAGTCCCTTTCTCATGCATTGCATGTGCCTCCCTTCATGGCCCGTCACGAGCGATTATTTCGCTCCAAAGTGCAATAAATTCACTTCGCCAGTTGTCCTCCAGCCATTCTCTCTATCTCCGCCTAGGAGTTTATTAAAGAAAAACCCTCCATTCACACCGGCCAAGTGTTGCGGGGGACCACACCGTGACACTGCCAATCGATAGACAATTTTTCAATATTTATTGTCTCCAACTTCCACTTGCACCACACACCGCCCCATTGCCTCCACCTCCAACGGCGATCGCCCCCACCACCCGAAATCCAGTTGTGCAACGAAGACGAGCTCCGCACAAGAGATCCTCTCTCTGGATACCACAACTTGAGTGGATGACGTGCGCAGAGAAAGAGGGAGATACAGAGAGGACGACAAGCCGGATTCCAGACTCGACTCGTTCGCTACAAAGATGTTCCTATTCACAGTTGGCATGTATAAATTATTTCTAATTGGCACATTCTTGCGTAGGCCAATTGCTTCTTTTTTGGCCAGTCCCTTCAAACGTGGTGCTGGTGCACAGCAGTGTTCGGAGTCGAAGCGAAAGATCGATCGATTTTGCATTCGACTGTGGTTTTGTCTTCAAGCCGCCGCCTTCGCTATAGGAAGGGCTTTGCTCTCGAGAAGGAAGAACAAACAAAGACGGCCAAAGATGCAACCAAAACGAAAAGGCTCCAAAAACAACAGTTAAGAGGAAGCTGTAAAGGAAAATCCCTGTTCACTTCCCTTCGGCTCGGTTTCGGTTGGCGCACTGAAGATGGATATGCGTGTGCGCCACAAGTCGTCGAGAGGAGAGGAATTTCTTGCTGCAAAGCAAAGATACAAATGTATCTCTGACTGCTGGAAGACTGCTGGACTGAAGAATGGTGACTAGAGGCTTCGAGGCTGGATGCTGATGATGCTGGCGGTTGCAGCGATGGCGATGCCTTTTCCTTTCCTTTTTTATTTTTTTTCTGTTTTTTTTTTTCGGGGTAATATACTCGTCGCACATATTTTATTTTGGTTGCTCTCGTCGTCGTCGGCGGCGGCAGCGACTGGCCTCAGTGCACCACGATCCAGCATCCACCGAGTCGCCGTTGTCGTCTTCGTATAGACATCGGTGGGAATGTTGAACCAAAATCTCACACAGAACGTATGTTCACCGGCAGCAAAGCCGGCAAGCGGCAGGCGGTAGTGGTGAGGTGAATGGAAGGATGCCACAAGGAGGAGTCCGGTATTCAAGATGATGATCGAATTCCTGGAACTTACTTGCCTCCAAGAGATATGAGAGATGTGCGGCATTCGTTTTTAATGTTACTGTCTTCCTTTCGCCTTCGCCTGGTCTTTTCTCTTCAAGACCGCCCCTCCACCCTCTCGGTCGGTTTATTCTATTTTTTCTCTCGTTTTCCTTTTGAAGCTGGCAAGCGAAACAGAAAAATTAAGAAAATAAATGAATAAACTTGCTAACCCATACGATTATGGTTTCGTGGAGAAAGAGAAGAATGATTGAGAGAGAGAGCGAGAGAAAAGGAGATGGAGATACACATCTTGAGGATCCCCCGATCGAGAGACGGACATCACGAGGGTGTGGACTGGGAGAAGTTGTTTGGCATGCAGTTTATAGTTGGATGAACGTTCAAAGGACACGATCTTTTCAGTGAGTCCCGAACCGGAAAGAAGTGAGGAATGCCTTTTGGTTGGGCTTAAGCAAATGGACGCTTGAAGCGGTTTGTGTCTTCACTTGCTTGCTCGAGATATGGGTGGGGTTTGCACTTGCCAATGATCTTTATGAGGTGGGTGCAGGTGTTGCCGGTTCGATGTTTAGTGATCTACCACGTCACGGGAGAGAGATTTGCGCCCAAATTGTCTGAAACGTTGCCGTCTGCTGACATTCTAACGACTGGAATTTTGCAGATCACTCTGTGTAGCCAGGAGTGCCAAGATTGGGCCCACATTTCGGCATGAATTGTGCAGGACACGTCATCATTTTCATCTGCATCTCTGGACTTGGTACTCGATCGCCGTAAAAGTTGGACTTTCGGTGGAGATATGCCATCAAACTAGGCTGCAGTTGGAAGATTAGTGATCTGCCACGCAACGAGAGGGACATTGGCATCCAAACTGCTTGAAACAGATTCGTTGGAGAACACTTTAAAGGCTGCAAGTGGGCAGATCATCAGTCGCAGGCATACATGTCATTTTGGGCCGAATTTCGGACGAAAACGTTGGAAAGTCTTTCAGATCATCCTATGCTGTGGGATCGCTTTTCAAGTTCTCCAGGACGAGATCACTGATCTTCCACGACATGCCAATGACATTCGGAATGAGGACGACTGCAATCGTAGAAACTGCCCGAATCATGTTGATCACCAATTGTCGCTGGAGTGATCAAGACTCGGGCTGTGCAGAAGGCATGAGAGCACCAATTGAGCTCAGACTTTACCTGGTCATGAGGCTGCAGTTTCAATCACATACGTGTGAGAACATGGATATTTCCATAGACAAAGATCACCGAACAGTCATAAGTCAGTTAACTTAGTCACAAACACTCCGTTTAGTGGGTGAAGAAACTAAGCAGAGGCATACACCTACCATCGTCACTCCACACCAAGTGCAGACAACGACGATCGATTAGGTCATAGAACCCATTCACTGCTACCACCACCAGACGTCGTCGAACCTCTTGAGAAGGTGCCCACAAGAGAGCACACTGCAAACTGTTATGGCAAAACCATAGAATACTGATCGTTTATGGTTTGCCTGAGTCGGGTGGTTTTAGCAACGCCACCGCCGACGACGACTACGGCTACAACGACGATGACGACGATAGTGGGTAGCCCATGATAGCCCACATCCGTCGCGATGACGCACTGAATGGCTCTTCATGATGCGGTCGTTGACATCCCAATAAGCTCGTGGTGTGTTAATCCATATTTCAATTGAGGATGACGGCACTTCCTACACTGTCCCTAATTGGGGGTCGAAAGGGTTGTCATTTATCAGAAACGCACGCTTGTCAATCATCAGCTCACGCTGATCAACCAGAACATTGCGACTGAATCTCTTGCTGAAGCAGCACCAGCAGCAGTCTGACTCTGATGAACTTGACTCAGTCAAGTCACATGCGCCTGAGTGACACACAAGTAAACAAATTCAAAGTGCAACGATAATCACTGGGAATTTGTTCGATACGATCGGCGAATGAATGAATTTCTAGTACTTAGCCGGTGTTGTGCGCCCACCCCACCCAGCGCCAGATCGCCACCGAGACGGGCCAAGATAAGCGGGTTATTTTGAGACTTTCTGATTAAGAATGCGGTAATAATCGCTCGTTATGTAACTCCCTCATACAATGCGTCCCTTGTGAGCACCTTCATCAGTGTGCACACGCTCGTAGGTGCTGGTGGCCGGCGTTTCGTATATCTGGATCTTCGTCACTCGGCGCTGCAGTGAACGTGGGGCGAACGAAATGCCGGTTGTCGCCTTTATTAATTTGCATCAATCAAACTGTAACCGTCGCACGAAGTGGGTGGATGGAGGGCGGTGAATTTGCATTATTTGGGGATGTTTACTTGTGTGTGGCGTAACCGGTGATAAACTCACAAAAAAAATGACATGAGTCAAGGTCGGCCAGCCGACCGGCTTGTAGGTGGAGAGCGGCGTTTATTCGCATCGGAGTACCCTCCGCCGGTGGGTGATCACGGCCGGCACAGACATCTTTTGCGGTGCGCAGTCAGTCGTGATTTATTGACGCTTTCCGATGAAATTTGTTTCGTGGGGGATTTTGTGTTAGTGTACCTCGACCGGCAGTAACTTCGCAGAAAACATTCAAACGAACGTGACTGCGTTCGATGTTTGATGAGTTAGCCACAAGGAATGTGTGGAGTCGGGGGTAGAAGGACTAATTTCTGGTCCTTTTATTTATGCAATCATTGCGTCTGGCAGTCGCAGGAGCACTTTTCTTGATTTGTGAAAGGCTATTCGATGGGAGGTTACAATTTCAAGAGCACGTCGTGGTGATTGATTCGCTCGGAAGTGGTTGATGTTTGATAGGTTTATGAATGTCCGGTTGACAATTTTGACACTAGATCCTCATTTTTCATAGCACAAGGCAAGTCAGTAGCGCCCATAAGTGATTTTGATTCAACTTTGGGTAGAGATTCGCCATTAAACAAGGTTGCACTTGGGACTTTAGTTGATCTGCCACGTCACAAGAAGGATATTTGACTTCAAATTGCGCGAAACTTCTGCGACGGAGAGTAATTCAACGGTTGCAAGGTTGCAGATCACCAAAGCCCAGTCGGACATGTAAAGTGGCCAAAATGTTGCGAAGAAACGCCGAAAGAGGGTAAAATGTCCCAATAAAGGCAATGTGGACTTATGGGCTGGTGTCGATCATCAGAGACAGTCTGATCGTGAACAAGGCATTGAAATGAGATCATTTGAGGATATCCCTCCATCCATACAAGTACAGAAAGCTTAGACGTATTTCGAACAGAACAGAAACGTGCCATGATAATCGGTCTGGTTGAATGAGTTTTGGTAAGGAAACGACTTCAAATGGATGACTAGCTGGAGTTCAGTCGAGTTTCACGAAAAAGCAACTTTAGGAAACTTAGAGTACTCGCAAAACAGTCAGAAGAGTGGTACTTAGTTTGAGCAACACATGGTTGTCTTGTCTCTTGGGCAAGATCACTGGTCTACCACGCAGTGTCAACAGATTAGACTGCAAAAACGTCTCCAGTCGCACAAGAGGATGATGGGGCGGTCATTTGAGGTGTGCAGATCTTGCAAGTTTGTCAGATGAGACTAACGATAACCGATTGAAAAATTAAAATAGAAGACAATTTCTACCAAAACCTGATTTCTGTCGTTCGCCTGCAACCACACCCACTTCTCTTAAAGCGACGAGTATCTTTCAACATAAATATTTGCCTTGTACAACCCTATTCAACCTGATCACCGGAAGCTGACTGAAAAGAATAAACAGACACACAAAAGAGCGGCCTACGGCAAAGTCACGCCTCTTTCAGATCGCTCGCTATTAGGGTCAAGAATGACTAACCAAATGCCCATGTGTTGACACAGTGAGACACTTTCCACTGCCATCGCCAGTGTCAGTGCGAACCCAAACAAAATGTTCGGCAAGCAACACACGAAAGAAAACAAAACCTTCATATGCCACAAGGTTGCTATCAGCAGCATCCTTCCTACGCCCGGGACGTTCTCACTTCTCATCCTTTTCACTGAAAATCAATCTGACACTCACAATATTTGCTTGTTGCGCAGACACAATAAAACTACTTTTTATGACCTCCTGAAAAAAAGAGACACAGCGAGAAAGAGCGAGTGCGAGAGAGAGATGGAAAGAAAGTTTCGAGATAAGTGCCAAAGGAACAAACAAATTGAGCAATATTCTCCAGTACCAGAGGAGCGCAAGGATGAAAGTGTCTTTTATGTAACCACCACCACCGCCGTCGCCGTTGCAATGTGGTGCCGCCGTCTATCTGGTCCTTCCAGGAATTCTGTGAATGCGTGTGTGTCCTGGCATTTAATCTTTCGTCATTTCGGCAGCCTTCCATGGACCTTCTTCGGTTTTAATTGTCGAAACGAATGCTGTGGCCCAGATTTTCATTGCAGCACAGCACAGAACAGGTATCGCCCTTGGACCCTCGGATGAGCAGTTGACATCGTTTTAATGGTCAGACGGACGTCAGATATGAATCCGAGGTCGTTTACAGTTAGTCTGAGGTTTTTATCAGTCAAACCCCCCGGGGGCGCAATGAAAGGCCCATCGACGGGGTTCCGGCGAATGGCTTCAAGGAATGTCCATCAATGGGATTTGTCGATGATTGGACTATAATTGCTGGGTCGGTGCGAGTGCGGGAGCGGGAGTGATGCCGCCGCCACCACGGCCGTCGTCGCCGGTGCCAGAAAGGACATCAAATCGACACATAATTACACGAGATACACTTCAGAATGGAGTTTCTGTATTTTTTTATCGCGTACAATTGTGAACTGTGAGTTCCCAAGGATACCCCTCGGCGGCAACGGAGAGCCCATTCCCATGTGTATGCCACACGTATCTAAGTGAACGAGTAAATAACGCAATAAATAGCTCTGTCGGCACGGAGAGAGAGATATGAATACTGTGTGTGATAGTTCTCGGAAAACGTCCTTAGGCATTCCATTGCACTTGCCCCGAAGGATATTTTCTCATGAAATTCCATTTCGTCTACCTCCCTGTAGCAGCATCCCTCCTCAGCCGAGCAAAGCCCCGAGAGGAGGACATAGCACGGTGTTACCGAACGACAGACCGACCGATCGACTCGCATGCACTTGAGAAACGGATCCACAAACTGCCTGCGTCATAAACAATGATTACCGGAGTGAGTGTGCGTATCTATTCGGTCTACGAACCATGTCACATAATTCATTTCCTTTTGATCACCGCACCGTGTGCTGTAGCTAAAGTCACGCACACACGAACACACGCACACACTCGCCGACACGGGCACACAACATTCAAACAGAGATTTAGACACAGACTCGATGAATAATTCATTCCAATCAAGAGGTAATTAAGTAAATAAACGAAGAAGAAGTAGTATCTGTAACCAAGAGGGGTGTACGCGCCTGTTACCGGGTGAATTTGCTTTTTGCTTTTTGTGACCGTGTAACTTCGATTTCAAGGCCTTGCCGCGGCCGCGCGGTGGGAGGCGTGGGGAGCAACAGACAGTGGATGTGCGGTACGCACTTAAATTGCTTCTTTTTCGCTTTTGCCAAGTCGCCCAACTGGGTGACTGGGTGGGGGGCAGGAGGTATGGAGACGAATTCGAAGTTACTGAATTCATTTGGCAGCGAATTGTCCGGAGCGCTTTACACGCTACTTGCTGGGCCCATGTGCTTTTTTGTTGGACGATGAAATCACTGAATTTTTTTGATTTTTTTTTTGTTATGATCTCACGTTCGTGTCGAAAAGACTGATTTTGGCTGGTCGACTAGTAGTGGGCGCTTCAGCAGACGTGACAGATCACAAAAGCTTGCACTTTACGGCGAGGTTACATCGATACCACACTCGATGGGTGGCATAGATACCCAAGCCGGTGGAATTTTCCACGTCACTTCGTGAAATCCAACATCAGATAGTGCCGCCAGACGAGATGGCATTCGATTTTCTTGAGAAATCGATGAGTTTCGGGAAGTTTTGGAAGTATGGGGGCGTGGCACGAACGTTAAAATCATGCAAAAACCGATGTTGGTGCGTTTGTTTTCAGCGATTATGCTGGCGGCAGTGTTGAATGTACAGATACAGACATCCTCCCCCCCCGCCAATGAACCGAGGGATCAGCGACGATCAATCATAATTAAGTTAGATTGTTGGAAGACCCAGTTCCATCGGTCATTTGGTAACACCACCGCTCTACAATCGAACGCCCTGATTTGGAACAAATCGAGGGTGTCGTCTGCATCAGCTGCGGCCCGATGTTGTTGTTTTTGAGGGCGAGTGTTTTATGATCTCGAGTGTGAATATTGTTGATAACCCTTGAAGTGTCGAGAGACATTGCATTTCATGGATTCACCAGCGTTTCGGTGCAAGTTTTATGTAGCCAGCATTGTTAATTGAAGATTAACTGAGTGGGGGGGGAGAACGCTCGTCGTTTTATGATACGTGTAGGAATCATTTTAGGGCAACGACATAAAAAAAAAAGTTGGGCATTTATTTTTGTGTGGACCTGAAAATGATCACGAAACTTCTCTCGAAAATGTTTCGGCGATGAAAACGATAGCAACGCGAATGTCTGTGCTTGCTCTATATAAGGATGTGCAAGAACCTAGAAAAAACGTGGAAATTATCAATTTTGGGTCAACGTCAAATTGGAACCTCCCAATGAATCAAATCAATATTCACTCCAATCTCTCAGGCATTTAGACAGCATATCCCAGCATCTACCGGCTGCAAAAGTTTACATCTCCACAAATGTCTCTTCATGCTCTATATCAGGATGTACAAAACCGCAGGAAAAGGGTGAAAGTTGCTACTTTAGTGTGGACTTCAAATTGGAACCTCCCAATGAATCAAGTCAATATTCACTGCAATCTCTCAGGCCTTTGAACAGCATATCGCAGCGTATACCGGCTACAAAAGTTTACATCTCCACAAACGTCTGTTCGTGCTCTATATCAGGATGTACAAAAGCACAGGAAAAGGGTGAAAGTTGCTACTTTATGTCGACTTCAAATTGGAACCTCCCAATGAATCAAGTCAATATTCACTGCAATCTCTCAGGCCTTTGAACAGCATATCGCAGCGTATACCGGCTACAAAAGTTTACATCTCCACAAACGTCTGTTCGTGCTCTATATCAGGATATACAAAAGCACAGGAAAAAGGTAAAAGTTGCTACTTTAGTGTCGACTTCAAATTGGAACCTCCCAATGAATCACCGAGGTATTCACTACAACTAAGAGTGTATTGATATCCGAGCTTCCTGGTTCGACAAGCTTGGTCTTTACCGCCAACGATGAAATACTCAGGCTTCTCATGGATCGCAGGCCTGACCAGTAACGTTTTGGCCACAGTTTGTGACGCGATTGGCGACTGTTGTTAATTGAATTAAAAACCATTGTCATACTTCGCGACATAAAAACGCGTACGAAATGCGAAAATTCTTTATCGTGCGAGGCCCCTATTTAAGACAGATTCCCCTTGAAAAAACCCACCAAGGTTGACGCCACATTGAGTCAAGGTAGAAAAACAGCGTCGCCAGTCTGTCCAACAGCACATCCTCGAGGGGATGGGCGGGGTAGTCGAGGGGATTAGAGGGAAGGGCTGGTAGTCCTTGTCAACTGTACCAATTTAAATTCCACTTTCCCTCTCTCTCTCTCTCTCTCTCGCGCTCTGTCTGTCAGTCAGTCTCTCGAATTGAATTTACCTCAACCTACACATTCCATTGACCGTTTTTGTCATCACAAAAATTCCATCATCATCAAGAAACGATCAAAACTTCTGCCACAGCTGAGAGCTGCCTCACACGCGGTCCCCCTTATGCCCTTGCCAGTTCCCCCATGTGAGCCAGCAGCGACAATGTTGAATGTGCCGTACACAGCACAGAGTTGCTCATGGTCCGGGTCCAGTCAACCCAACCCAGCGATCACGTACGATCGTTTGTCCAGATTACCGTGGAAATAAACAAACGGCCTTGCGAAAGTATTCACCAGCGGGTCCAGCTGCACTTACAGTCCCTCTATGGCTGTGTGGATCTGACTCACCTCTCAGTCCTCCCCTTCACCCGCTGGCCGACCATCAACCACACAGCCAGACAGCAGAGCAGTGGTGGTTGTCGCCACGACGACGCGGACAGTGCGAAGTTGCCTAGAGGAGTACACAGATATGTACGTCCGTACGTAGCGCGAGTTCCATTCGCACTGCACGTGAATGGATAGATAGTCATGATCGAGAAAAACTGGACACCCTGCAGGAATGTACCACCGCAGCACACCCAACCTAGGTGTGCGTACGTCGCGTTGCCACCGCCTCACAGGAGCAACAACATATCTGCGAGGTGCAATTGCCAGTGTGACTGTGAAACCGATAGCAGACACGCCGGCGAGATAATTGATTGTGATACTTATTCGCAAGAGGAGGAAAAAAAAAACCGTTCTTTATGTTCGCGTCGCAACGTGGACGTGGTGCGTCCACCGAGAGACGTCATCGACGGTTTAGATGCAATAAATCGCCAGATATGCTCTGTTGCTCTCTCGCATAAACCGAAAGCCATTAGAAACAGAGCTATGCACCTAATTGGGGAGGTGGACGTGGATCTACCTGAATTCACCACATCACCACCGATCCAGGCGAAACAAAAAACAAAAAAAGAAAGAAAAAAACGAAACAAAAACAAAAGAAAAATACTTACAATCAGATCTTGCTTAATAATACTATTATCTGTGTAGTAGACTAAGAGTTCGGCGGAGAGCGCTCGACAGCTTGGCTCGCGCAGCTTTGACGCTAATAGAAGGCAGGCGGCTGCGAGAATTTGCAGATGATTTTTCAGCACTGATTTTATCGATAGAAATCTATCCATGAAAATGAGAGCGAGCAGGACAACTTCCTGTTGGCATTTTTGTTCGTCGCAGACCTGCAAATAGAAATCAGAAGAAAAAAAAATAGAAAAAAAGAGAACGCATTAAAATTGTGTGTGTTACGAGAATTTTTTTGGTGTATTTTTAGTTTTATTTTTCAGACACACTGTACTCTTAAAGTTTATTTGTCTGGCGAAAATTGAAAGTGTGTGACTGGGGCGGGCAGACATGCTGTTTGCTGCTGTGAGCTATGTACTCGTGTCTATTCAGAGTGGTCATTGCGGTCATTTAATGGAGCCGAATGACTCAGTAATTTGCAGGCGCGGGTGGAGGTGACAAACGTCGCTAGTCTCACAAACGGCAAACGGTGTATGTCGCGTCGTCCTCCAGGCGATCGGAGGTGTGACGATCGTGCGACGAAGAGGTGGGTCTTTGAAAGTGAGTGGGTAGTCCCCGCTCCGATCAACAGAGTTTGCAGTGAGAGATGAAAAAAGGCAAGCAGGTTTGCTCGCTAATCCCTAATCTAAGCGGCTTAGCTTAGGAATTAGACAAGCAGTGTGTAGCTGGCCTGGACGTTGAGACAATTGCGATTGCCGGTGCAGTGCATGGCACAATGCCAATCGATTAAGCAAAAGATTAAAGGACCGGTTTATGTCCCCCTTTCTACGTCATTTGCTTCAGCTGCCAGTGTCCCAAATGCGACTGCGCGCCTAGACTGTCTGAAACGTAAATAAGAATCGGGCAGCCTGAAGAGCTCAAAAAGGCCTAGGCCTAGATTAGGCTCAGTTTATTGAAGGAAGCGGTCCGTTGATGTATGTCCTTGGATAAGATCTTTCCGGCAGAGGACCACTGATGTCAGTTGGATTGGATGTCTCCTATTCACAAAATCAGTACCTGATGTCTGAATTTCGACACGCTCACAGTTTCGTCCTTAAGTGTATGCTCCTAGCGAAGGCACTGTACAAGGAGAAGAGGCTATATGTTGTCGGCACTGTCTGGGAGGACTGATATAACTCCAATGAGGCACGTAGTGCGTTTCAGCTATTGTTTGTGTTTATTTTTTCTATATCTTTCGAAGATCTCTGGAGCTCCATGATGCTCCATAAAGATGTCAAAGTAGTCGGGAAGAGGTGGAAATCCATCCAATATTGTGTTACGATGCTCCAGCTAAGACAGTCTTCGAATCCGAGCGCCCTGGTTTGAGAAGGAATGGAAGACGCGAATCTGCGCTTGGCGTTAATGACTGGAAGTAATGTGCGCCCGAAACAACCACGAAACAAGCTGAGGATTGACAAGAACGTAAGTAGAAACCATCTCCACAGGACCAAAAAATAAAGTCCTTGTTTCATGCATCAAACACTGTCGACTCCTTGAAAAACCCTTGTGACAGGCTCAGGACGTATGTAAATTAGCATTGAGCTATGCTAAAACACGTGAAAATATCTCATAACATGTTTTCCAGTTGCGCTTAGAAAATATGCGGCGTCAACACAATAATCGAGGAGCCAGTTAGGCGAATTCAACTGAAAGAAAGATGTCGCAGCTTTAAAGTGCATCGCCAATGATCTCAGAGTTTGAGTGAAAAATCAGAAGAAACATGAAAAAACTTGAGAAATCTTTAATTTCAGAAATGGCGCCCAACGATTAAGAAATTTTGCTCCTCGGACGGTTGTTCAAACACCTGAATTTTAAAATCACAGGATAACAATGATTTCGAGAACTTCTACCGAAGCAAACTTTACTACACAATGAATACCATAATTTTTAAGTATTTTGAAGTGGCGCCCAACGCATGCTCACAGAAAACTTCCTCACTTTGCCATCCATAAGAGTGAGTGGCATGATGCAAGTGGTTGACGCAGCGGCTCTAATACTCCAGATTCAGAAGGACCACAAGGACGATTATTTGCGAATTTTCGAGCGACCGACGCGACACCTAGTACTTCCGTCGTTTGTTTTGCATCGTTTTTGCATCAACTTTGTACCGGTGACAGATTGGTTTTTATTCGCAGTGGAGGAACAGGCGATCATCGACAAAGACACGTTCCGACAGAATATTCAAGTTTTCAAAGAGATTCATGGATATCCTCATCATCGCTACTTCCTCGGCGTGCCTTGAAGGGACAACCTCTCCTGGTTGCGCTTAGGCATAACTCCCGATGACTTGGCAGTCTTGTCGATGGCAGAGGATGGAGTGGTCTGGACTCTCTCTCTCTTGCTCCCGCAGCCCCTTTTGTGGATCATGCGGGTCGCTGAAGATGAGACGAGTCATGATCATCGACAGAGGCTCGATCGAAAGTCTGACAGAATGTCCAAGTTTTCGATGAGATTGACGGTAACTTTCACTCCTAAAGAGGGTTTGTTAAACAGTACCTCAAGATTTCCACTTGATCTCGAGAATTTTCCAAAATAAGACTTCGATGACTGACTGTGACATGGCAGAGCTGTCATTCTTAACGTCGTTTGCGTTGAACTAAACCCGATTGGAAACGATTATGTTGCGACCTTGATGAAACTACGAAGCTTCTAGTAAAATTGCTGCCCACTCCCACACGGCTGCCCAGTCGGGAGCATCACAACAAGTGCGTACGATTGTCCCTTAGTTGCGGCGACACTCGGAAAGTCCAAATCGAAATGAATTGTCGTGTGAAACACCCCCTCTTCATTCCATATTTTCTCATTTACGGCGCTTATGCCACGAACAACTAAAGTCGTCCCCTTTTCCACAGAACTGCACACCCTCATCAACCGATTAGCCCGACTACCAGGGGAGCTGGGCAATAATACATGAAAAATATGAGAAAACAAACAGCCGCCAAAAAAAAAAAAAGGGCAATCTCTTCACGGAATCTCGGATCATATGACAACGAGTTGAGAAGGCAAACACTTAACGACATACGGCCGAAGATTTATAACAATTTTATCGATGACGACACGCCCGACCAACAGTTATCCTGCAGATTTTCAAAGTTATGAACGGCCATCAATTCCCTGTCTCCGGGTCAAAGAGAGCGCATCCGCTCTTTCGGGCCCAATCAACGGCAGCAGGTAGACGGTGTCACTCTGATCCGAGCCGAGCTCGATGGACAAATAATTTATGAGCCTGTTTAAACAAATTATCATCGTATTTACACGAAAATCCATTTCAGCAAAATGTAAGGCGGAGAGATAGGCGGAGGACGAGTGGAAGTCCTTAATGAAAATGACAGCACTTAATCGGCTCTTCTACCTGCCCTGACGAGAAACGAGGAGAATCATCCAGAGATTCAGGTAAAATGTGATATATCAGTCAGTTCATCCGTCCAGAGATTCGATAAACAAGATACAAATCCCTTTCGTTGTGCACGAGAATTCCATCTTTGCCCTCGATACTCAGAATGTTTGTATCGCCGGGGGGATGACGGGCGCGCTGATATATATTTTTGCGTTCACACGAACACGCGCACGCACACACAGTGAGACGATAAGAATCACTTTCTCACAAACATTAACGTGCGGCGACAAAGCCTAAATTCGCTGTGCTCGACAATTCGCCGGAATTGAATTCTGGGTCGTCGCGGTTTCAGTCATCGGCTGCGTGTGTGTGTTGTATCTTTCCTTTCATCATTTATTTAATTTCGCATTTTGAACATGTTTTTTTTTTTTTTTTTGACAGACTGAGCCCACTTCTCTGCCTAACCAATCTACTCGCGCGGGTTCACTCGGCGCTCTCAGAATCAGGTAGGCAATTAAGAGCTTCCTTTGTGGATTCATTTTATATCATGAGCCCGCAGCCAAGTCGATTGCCCAACCACCGTCGTCGACGACGACGACGACGACCGCAGCGATGGCTCTCGTCTCGACTCACACACAAGAGCAAGGAACGACATTGAATTTGTAGATGCTTTGCGCTTGGCGTTTTCTTTTTTTTATTATGGCTCGCTGTTCAAGTGAAACTACACAAAGTAACTTGTATCTTTTGTACAAAGTTTATACAACACAACTTTTATAGCGGGCGGTGCTTTTGATAGTGATCACACTCGGGACTCTGAGGTTTCCGAGAGGTAAACTTATTCCCCCCAAATTCCGCGGGCCAGTGCGAGTGACGGGTTCTGCCAAGTTACGTGACCATGAGACGCGCGAGTAGATTATATGCGTCGCCCCCTATTGCTTGGTGGATCTCAACCTGGACTGCCCCCCCCCCCCCCCTCCACCACCTCGCCTTTGCCAAACTTTCAAACGTGTCAATTTGATGGCTCGTAAAAAATGCTGTATATCTACGGCGATGAACTCCTTCGATCGCCGAGCGATAAGATAGATCTTTTGTTTTGTGTTGCCAATCGTCGGATCTTGGCAACATTGTTGCCGCAGTTCAGACTTTGATGCAAATGCAAAGTGTTTCCCTTTCTTTCCGGCTACACGCACACACACCCCGAAAGGCACACAGAGGAATGGTCGTATTCAATTACAAATCGAATCGTCGTCGTCGTCAACATTCAGCGAAGGAAGGACGGAAAGAAGGTGGTGGGGTGTTTGAACTTTGATTGGTGTCGGTTTTGTGTGTACCTTTTTGCTTCTTAAAGGCGAGCCAATTATCTGAAGCGATAGAGGGACACACCGAGGAGAAAACAGAGAAATAAACTAGCAAAGCAGGAAATGAGTTTGGTTCTGTGGTTCCATAGATTCTCCATTCCATCACACACACACACACTAGCAGCACTTACGTAGCCAAGGTAAATCCGAGGAGAACGAGAGAGAGAGAGAGTGAGGAGAGACCCGACAAGAAAGCGGGTTTCCAAGCGGTGGCACTTCGAGAAGTCTCTCTCTCCTCTGGCGACGAACTCTGTGGGAAATGGGTTTTCGATGGGAAATTTAAATTGCAAAAGTCCAGCTGGTGCTGCTTGTGCTGAGGATAATGACGGAATTTATACGTGACACAGACTTTGCCTAGGCCTAGGAGTTGCGCGTTTTGTTAAATGTTTGGAATTACGTGCGTTTAAAGTTGGAAAAATTCCTCTGACTAGACACCGTTGCGATGGCTGTCCCCCCGTGTGCGGTACTTAATGAGTAACATGCTTAGCCACGGTGTGCATGTGTGTGTGTGTGTGAAACATGGTGGAAGAAAGTTCTCGTCTTTTTACGAATGTCTTCAATTTTCTCCCGTTTTTATCTTTTTCTTTTTTTTGCAGGAAGCAAAAACGCATTGGTCGTGTGCATCTTTGAACGTTATTCGTCGGCAATGACTTTAGAATTCAAGGTTAAGGAGGGAATTCATAACTGGCGCCCAACGGTGGGCTTCCACGAACCGTAGCGACTTGACAGTCTAGCCAGGCGTCTAGTCTAGGGAACCAATGCCAATGGTGGCTTCGACAAAGAGCCTGCAGACCAACTGAGTTTATCTAAATCGGTTACGGTCCAAGGAAAGGGCTTTGAAAGGACCAAAAGGACACTAGCGCCCAAGAGCAAACTAATCATTGATTTTGTCCAGCAAAAGTCGAGGCAATTAAAACGTTCGTGGTTGAACTAAGAGCAGGCTGCTCTGTTGCAGTCCAAAGGAAACAAACTTTGACATCTATCAACTGGCGCCCAACAGAAATCAATCGACTTTTTTGCCCATAACCACTCGGCGGCATAGGTTGACGTGTCAAAACACCAAAGACAGGCTGTCAGACTCAGTAGAAGCTGTAGAAAATACTCACAACTCAGACAATTAACTGGCGCCCAACGAAAGCCCACAGATTTCGCTCAAAATTCACTGCACCCGCGCAAAGGTGAACACCCCCCAGGCGCAGCAACTGTCACACACAGTGACATTGCAGTCCGACCAGTACCTAAACGATCAGTTCCCATCATTTGCCTGGCAGAAGCCAATTACTGAAGATCCTCGCCTGATATCTCCCCCGTTAGCTTTACACCACACATCACCGTCTCATGGGCGATCGCTTGACAGGCTCTTCACATCAATTAACTCACTCACTCAGTCACCACCCACTGGGAATAGAATTCGCCAAGCATTCGCCATTATTCAGCACAGAATGTGGCGCCTAAATGCAAACCTAACGCGCCTCCGTTGTATCACCATCAATTCCTGAGATTTTCGTCTTGCATTTTTGCTCGTCTTCTTATCATCTAACGAGCGAGAACATCTCACTCCACCCCCCGTCCGTTCGGCCTTCCTTCCGAGAGGAAGACGACACTGAAGCGTTTAAATGGCATTTGTTGCACGTCTTCACGACGGGTGCATGGTGGTTTGGGGACACACAGTGGTTGGCGGCGCACACACAGACAGCGTGCACCCTCTCTATCCCGCCGTCTTGTCGACTTCTCTCTTGTGTGCCGTCTCTGAAGGGAATCGCTTCCGGTGGTGGTGGTGGTCTCTTTAAACGTTCCTCTTAACCGACGACGGATCCAGCCGCCCGCCCTCCTGCGCTGTCTTTCTGTCTGTCTGTCTGTGCAACTCTTTGGCCAATAAAACTAAATAATGTGTGAATCCGTGAATCTAATTGAACGCGGGCACTAAATGCTCGCGGTTTTCCTTCCTTTTGATCGCGTTCTCTGCTTTCTGCTTCCTCTCCGGCCTTTGACTGACTGATGTGATGTCTGGTGCGGCCTGTGGGTATTCCTTTTTGAGAAACGCAAAATCTGTCAGTCGTCGACTGTATCGCACCGCACCGCCATTCAGACAAAGGACTGCGTTGGCTCTGGGTTTCCCTACTGGAGCTGTGCGAATTTCTCATATCACTCATTCATCCTCGTTTGGGCGTGCAACAGATTGTCGCTTGTCGCGCACACACACACACACTGCGCAACGGACGGAAGTAGGCTAACAGTTCACAAGGGGTAATGCAAAGGAATGCGCAGCCAGAACGAACGAGATTTTGTGGCGCTCTGGCGCACATGTGCAACGCACATCAAGACTTCATTTTTGCATTTTGCACAGATGAAGATGTTTCACACGACCAATTGTGGCCACCTGTTGGTGCGGGGCTTTCAGGAAGTCACGCCGGGGGATTGTGACGCGAGTGATGGGACTGTCAAAAGCGAAGTCATTCACTGCAGAGTCGCTCAATGGATGTGTCTAGACTCTAGAAGGAGTTTTCCAAAGCAGTCTGTACGCAGACGAAGAGACACGTCGGTTCCTAACCGGATAACGATCATGAAACGATCTTGCGACACGATCTTGCAGAGCGGTCTCGGAGAACGATGTTGCAGAGCCATCTTGGACCTATCTTGAGGCACGATTTTCTAGAGCAGTCTCGGAGAACGATCTTGGACCGATCTTGAAACACGATCTTGCAGAGCAGTCTCGGAGAACGATCATGGACCGATCTTGAGACACGATCTTGCAGAGCGGTCTCGGAGAACGATGTTGCAGAGCGATCTTGGACCTATCTTGAGGCACGATCTTCTAGAGCAGTCTCGGAGAACGAGCTTGGACCGATTTTGAAACACGATCTTGCAGAGGGGTCTCGGAGAACGATCTTGAGACACAATCTTTTCTGAACGATCTCGAAGAACGATTTTGAGACACGATCTTGCAGAGCAATCCTGTCACGGTCTTGCAGAACGAACTTTCTGAGTGACCTTGGAACGATGTTCCAGAACGATCGTCAGTCACGATCTTCCAAGCGTCTGCCAACGTGGACACACAAGTGAGTTCGTTGCCAATTTGCGGACAACATTCTCCAGCGGAACATGCTGCATAATTCCCGAAGGTGACACACACAGACACACACACAAATACCACCTCCCCAGCAGCACCATCTCCTCGTCCTCCCTCCACCTTCACTGTGGACAGACGTGTGTCTTAATGACACTCAGAGAGGAGTGGTTGGCTTTGCAAAAGCATCCTGAAGTCGTCAAACACCTCTCTCTGGGCATGAAGTCGTTGTCACTACGCTCATGGTGTTTCCCCAAACACATTCCAGACGACATTCCTTATCCAATCAAATCCAGTTAAGACAGAGAGACTCAGAACGTGCACACGAGTGGAGGAGCAGAGAGGCAACACGCTTACATCACACATAACGCAATCTACCAAAGTATCTAATCAATGATTCTCGTTCGCATACATGTCTCCCCCCCCCCCCCCCCCCCCCCCCAGCTCACCACACTCGCCGCCCCATTCCAGCACCAGCCAGCATGTGTTTGTGCCATGTTGTATCACACAATCAAACGCGTATTAATTAGGCAAATTGATTGCGAAGCATTAATACATTCCACACCACTCCGCTGGTGGTATAAAATTCCACCAAAAATAAACATCGTGACTCAGATCGGATCAATCTCCGAGCGAGAGGTCCTTTTCCTTCACGATCTTCACCATCATCATCATCATCGTCGTCGTCGTCGTCGTCGTCGTTGTCTGTGTCTGCCCCCCCTTCGGAGCTCCTCGCAGAGAGTCTCGCTCCCGGGCTCGGAGTGTTGCGTGGCGATGTTAATCAATGGCAAAAAAATGATACGAAATCATATTTGATTACACTCATTGTGTGCTCAGTGAGTCCCCGCATCACCATTGAATCCGTCGTTCGTTCTTCATCAATGAAAGGGCCCTGCGCGTCGTCGTCGTCGGCGGCGGTGCGAGAGACGCACGGGTCCTGGATGGGCCCATTATGGATTCAAAAAGCACGCACACGCAGACCCCAGAAGAGTGCAAAAAGCGCACAGACGGACAACGAACGGGATGAAGACGAAAACGACGAATGAATTAAGCACCAGAATTCCTCGTGGCGGCCTAAACTGATGCGCGGTGAGCGGCGGCGGCGGCTGGCGACTGACAGTGCCAGAAAGTTATAAGGAGACGCAAAAGGAGAAGAAAAGAAAAAAAAAAAAAAAAGCATTCTTTCGCAAATGTGGTGTTCACGACCTAAACCCCTCCCCCTCTCCACCCTACCGCCGCACACCCCACATCCGGTGTTAGCGGATGATTCGTTTCTCTTTTATTTGCCTTCCTCCTCTTGACTGTGTGTGTGTGTGTCGGCCCCACTGATTGGACTCTGGAAGAGTGGGTGGGGAGGGGGCCGCCAACTGCCACAGCTGAAGAACACTATGCCTCATGCCGATCATGATCGTGATCATTATGATCATGATCGTGTAGTAGACTCTCGTGTGGACATTCTCTCTTCGCTCTCTCTCTCCTGGAAGCCTTGCCAGTGTCACATGAAAAGGACGGTCATCGGTGAGACGGAGACCGAGCGAGAGAATGTGAATGGCTCACTGGAATCGTGGCCTGCTAGTTGGGTCGTCGTCGTCGTCGTAGTTTGCCTTTGTAAATCATAAAAACGCCGGCCGGCTGGACAGCAACAAAACCAAAAAACTAAATAAACGGCAAACAAAATTCAAGAAAGCAAAAGATTTGGAGGATTTTGACTTGACAGAGAGTTCTTTCTCCTTTTTTTTTTTTTTTGTTTATTGCTTTTCGCAAGTTTGTCTTTTGCATGTTGATCGTGTTCGTGGATGTTTGTTGCTGCCTTTTATTCTTTTCGTATATATTTTTTTTTTTTTGGTTTTTTTTATATTTTTTTGGAACTCTTCGTCGTGGTTTGTGTATCGTCGGCTCTGCTCACACAACACACGTTCACATGACGATGAAGTGGTAGCTTGGCTTGGTTGGTTGGTGTGTTAAATGAAATAACGCCGATCGTGTGGTCGGAAAACGTCGTTTCTTCTGTTTGAAATGCTTCTATGCGGGGGATGGTGGAGCAGGAGACGGCGGCGGTGGAGGAGGTGTATAAAGCAGCATGATTGATATGTAAAGAGCAAAAGGGTTGTTAGCTTGCTGCGGCAAGATGAATTCCTTCCGGAATTCGAATGTGTGGCTGGAAAGAGAAAAAGAGAAGGTGACCTCTGGACCCGGCAACGTGACCCAGCATTGACAGGAGACTGCCACGAGCATCACGAATCTTCAAGAGGAACATGACTTCGCGTGGATGTTGCACCGTATGTGGAGACATCTAGTGCGTGAAAGTAAAAGTTGATGATGATGATGATGAAGATGTCATGTTTGTCGAGCTGAGTGAGAGGGCATATCCTCACATTTGTTAATTGACGGCGAACCTCACGATTTTCGTGTGAGCACACAGGACTTCAAAAGGCATCCGCAAATGTTGCTGGCGGCAGGAAGACAATCCTAATGTGCATTTGTTTGCATTTATCATCAGCGAAGGACGACGCCGATGACGGAAGTCCATGTTCATGGGGAATTTGAGAAAAACTGAGCTTCAGCTTCGAATTGTGTGTGAAATTTGCAACTAAGCGCGTTTTAAGCGCCACAATCGACGACGCAACAGCTAGGACTGAGGAAAGTGTCGTTGGAAGACCTTTAAGACGCAAGCAGCTACATTCGTCGTTGAATACAGAAGTGAAATGCAAAAGCAGGGAGACCTTTAAAAAGCCCCTCTTCGTGAATTTGAAGACCCGTTCCATTCAAATTTGAAGCCCTTACGAGCTGAGGACACTGGAGAGTTGCAAGGTCATCTTTAACTTTAAACTTTCGGTTGTGGTTGCGGAACAGGTTGGAGCGTCCGACAAGCCACTGAAGAAGTTCAATAAAAGACTGTGTACCTCTTGAGCGTGGCACAATTCAGAAAGCTGCACCAGCCAACAAAGAGGAGTTTTGACATTGGACGGCTGAGCACACCGGAGATTGCCAGAGCCTACGAAGAGCGAGAGACTCTCCGGCATGCGCGACGTCGAACACCAACGCCAACGAGATGTGGTTGCATTGCCGCTCGGCCACCGAAGAGGTAGCGGAAACCAGCTTAGGCTACCTACCACTCCCGACAAGAAACCCGTGCTATGATGGCGAGTGTGAGCAGAAGAAACGTACAACCCACGAGGCATACGAAAAAGCGCTGCAACGGAAAACAAGAGCAGCGCAAGAGAAGGTGAAGAAGCTTCTACGCCCGAAGCAAAGGTCTCTCGCCACCTCCCAACTCAAGGATATCGAAGAGTCTAGAGACAGATAAAAAATACGAGGATGTTATAAAAAAAAAAAAAAAAACGAAAGGCACCCAGGATCTTCGAAATCGTGAGGGTAGCCTTGTTACAGACCCGCAGGGAATAGTGGATGTGTTTAAGCAGGACTCCCAACAACAGCTTAGTGGCCGGAACAGGAGAGAGCGCTAGGGAATCAAGAAATTCCAACTCCAGTCGATGAAGTTGTCCTCCCACCCAGTTTCGAAGAAGTCGGAACAGCCATTAAAAGGCTGAAGGACAACAAAGCCGCAGGCTCAGATGGCCTACCATCGGAGCTCTTCAAGGCCGGTTTCGATGTTCTGGTGAGAGGCATGCACCAGATCATCTGTAGAATTTGGGAAGACGAAAGCTTGCCCGACGATTGGAATATCAGCTCCTTATGCCCCATCCACAAAAAAAGGCGATCATACCTCTTGCAACAAGTATAGAGGTATATCCCTGCTCAACGTCGCCTACAAGATCCTGTCCAGCGTACTGTGTGAACGTCTAATGCCGTTGTGCATCGCACTAATCGGCGCTTCCGGCCCGGCAAATCGACAATAGACAAAATCTTCACACTAAGGCAAATCCTAGAGAACACTAGCGAGTTTCGAATCAATACCTTTTCATCGATTTCAAAGCCGCATACGACAGCATTCATCGCAAGGAGCTATTCGACGCGATGGGCGAATCCCGGGATCCCGGGAAAAACCGATCCGGTTGTGTCGCATCACGCTGACACATATGTACGTGATGGGAGGGACTTCCGAGCGGTTTGAAGCCTTCACTGGATTCCGGCAAGGAGATGCACTGTCGTGTGATTTCTTCAATCTGGTACTGGCGAAGATTGTGCAGCGGGCAGGTGTAAACACCGAAGGCACTATCTTCTAAAAGTCGGTACAACTGTTGGGGTACGCAGATGACATCACCCTCATCGCGCGTTCTTAACGTGAGGTAGTGGAGGCTTTTACTGAAATTGAAGAACAGGCGAAACGAACTGGTCTCAAGGTGTGTGACGGAGTAAAAAACGTTCCGTCGCACACCAAACCTTGGGACAAAACTTCACTTTCGAGATAGCAAAGAAGTTTGTCTACCTCGGGGCAAACGTGAACTCCACAAACGACATCACAGTGGAGATCAGTCGTAGAATCGCCCTTGGCAACCGGTGCTACTTCGGTTTGTCGAAACAACTGGGCTCGAAGGACCAAAATCATGCTCAACAAAACTCTTATTTTGCCAGTCTTGCTCCATGGAGGCGAAAGCTGGACGCTAAGCTGCAGAACTGATTCTTGTTGCTCTCTACGTCGGATATATGGTCCCGTCTGCGAGGAAGGCGAATGGAGGAGAAGATATAAACGCGAACTCTACGAGCTGTACGAGGATGTGGATGTAGCCCGGAAGGCAAAAATACGTCGACTGCACTGGCTTGGCCACATCAAGCACATGGACAACAATGCTCCAGCAAAGAGGGTCTTCGAATCCCAGCCTCCTGGTTCGAGAAGGAGACGAAGACCGTATCCCCGGTATAAAGACCAAGTAATCTTGGATGCAAGACAGCTTGATGACTGGAAGCAGCGTGCCCGGGACCGTCAACGATGGAAGGCACAGAAAGTTCTCAGGCTCGGATCCTCCATGGGTCGCCGGCCTGATAAGTAAATAAGTACTTCTTGAGCAGGAATCACTTACTTCTTGAAACCATCCCGCCGTTCCCACGAGTCTGACAAATGAGTGAAGGATGGGCCTTCTAATATGAGACAGGATCCACATAATTCCATTAACAGACTACTTCCGGTTCAAATTGCTCTCAAAGCTGGGTGTTATTTGGGCCATCAACCGTTTTTTTAGAAACGTAAACTGTGATCAGGAGCATTTATTCACAAGAATTCTGACAACAGACAATCAGTGTCAATAATGTCCTGTACTAACTAACGCACCCGGGAAGTCCATGTCGGACAAAAGAACGTACAGAAATGGCATGATGGCGAATTGGTTACACCGAGTGTCACTTCTGCTCATTGGAGCTGCTTGGAAAGACGTGAGGTTTCTGCAAGATTTCAAGGGATGCAATCTCACTCACCGTGTACGTACTTATGTTTCTGACGCACCTCAATCCAGGGAGTTTGAAAAGTCAAGGTTTGTTGGTCTCATTTTCTGAAATTCAAGCTTGTTTCAGGAAAAAAAATCTAGTCTTCTTCCCAAAAAGACATCTTTCCGGAAGGATTCAAGGATAAATCCTGTTCATTGAGGCTTCTTGAAATACTAGGCGTACCTTCTGAAGAGTCGTCCCAAAATCAAGATGAACTTCCACTCAGCTTGTCCGATTTTTTGCGTTCAAAGCCAGGCTTAGCACTCGATTTTTGTGGGAATTGTCTATGCTCCCATAGATGTGAACAATCAATCTAATTAAAGCCGAGCTCAGCAACAATCAAGTCGATGCCAAGGCGGCAGAAGTTATACAAGACGTAAGCTGCTTAAAGCCGGGCTTACATCAGAGCAATCAAGCCGATGCCAAGGAAGCGGAAGTTGAATAAAATTGCAAGCACTCTGTTTGAAGCCAGACTTAGGGAACTAAGTAGGCGACTGTCGACCAAAACTCGATAAGGAACACCGAAAGCGCAATAAAACTCTCTTCAGCCGCAAATGTCTGTCAATCAATTGTGGCCTCATGTTGAACATGCAATCAAAAGCCGTTTATTCACACGTGAACATGTTCAAACAATCACGTGTCAATAGACCACTCGGAACATATCGTTCTCCACAAATCATTCACACACACACGAGACAAAATAGTTTTTTGCTGCTCCCCCTTGACAAATATCGAACAGACCAAGTCAGTCAGTCAGACAGTCGAATGGTCGGCGGTTCAAAGAACGGCTTACGCGACAAGTCCACTGTTTCAACATCAAGTTCATCGTGCCGCCTCCCGACACCGGGATCCATTCCCGTGGCCAAAGTCCGCAGAAAGACGTGAGAATGTGTCCGAGACAAGATAAATAGTTTATTGACTCACCAATCTGCAACATATTCCCCAAACACCTCATCTCCACCACCACCCAGCGACGGGTATATCCTCCAACATTAATTGTCCACTTCTGCTGCTCGCCAGGGCTCTGGCCAGCCACACAAACAAGCAACCCGAGAGCCCATCCATATTCATCATAATTCCTTGGAAAATATACCTCCTCTCTCTCTCTCTCTCTCTCTCACTCGCTTTCTGTGCCTCTTCCACTCGACCCATTGTATTGGGCTCCCCCATCTTGGACAGCCAGCGCGAGTGTGTGTCGTAAAGAGGAAGGAATTCATTCCTAGAAACTCATATTTGCTTAGTCAAACAGAGCCGCGCAAATCCACGGAGACAATGCCAATTGGCAGTTTCGCCGGTCTCTGGATGGAAACTCACCAGCACCACCGCCCCCCTCCTGCCGAGAACAGCATGGTGTTGGCGAGAGTAGTCAAAAAGTGCTGAAATTCCTCGCTACACCACAAGACCCGGCTTACGACGATGCCTGGAGTGTGTGCAAAAATAGTTGCCATCACCAGTCGGGAGCCGGAGCACACACGCGTAAGGTTCACACACACACACACACCCTCAGCGGCAAATAGATTAGCGCAGCAACACGCCATCGAGCACATACACGGCACCAGAAGAACAAGCGTCCAGAACCGACAGACCACAGCTTAGCCGGCAAACAGTGTCGTCTTCGAGCAGCAGCAGCAGCAGCTACGACGACTATCGACGAAGGAGCCCCCCGCTCGACGCAGGGTACGAGGAGAACCTTCACTTATTAGAAGTTAATATTCCCGTGACGGAGAGACGTCTCTCTTTCTCTCTTCGTTTTGTTTTACATGCGAAAATACAAGCTCGGACTGGGTGGTGTTGCGGCAATGGGCTGCGACGGGGTACGGTACGGTGAGCGGTGGCGGTGCAGGCCCCTATGTGCGAACGGCTAATTTATAAATATAACTGCACACTTGTAGCTGACTCCTTTTGTGGTGTCGTACACGATTCACTTGGACATGCAAGTCGCGATTTCGCAACTCCTGGACTGAAGCAGGAACTCGTGATGTGATGCGGAGGGCGAGCGAGTGAGGGCGAAGCGGCAGCCAGGCAGGCGCATATCACATTTCATTCATATCCTTTCGAAATTCACAAGCAGTGACACGATGGATTGGTCATTCTGCTGAGCGCTGCGAGAATGTTCAACGCCCACGGGACGGCCACGCCAGGCCGTGTTGATGTCATCGCTAAGGTTGATGTAATGCTTGACTCTCGGTATGGAGACGCAATTGCACAAGGTCATTGCGAGCCTGGGAATCGATCAGACTTTGGAAGACTCCATCGATGACCAGCTACAAGCAACGTTGGGTTTAAGCCAGGATTTCGTCCTTCCTGGTGTGGGGTAGCTGGAATTATTTCAAGGTAGATTGCCAGCTGGGACAGATTCAAACGATGTATCAAAGCTGGGCCTACTTGTTTGGGCAGCGGACAGTGCTGTGAGTCACTGCGATGGGAACCCCCTTTTTTGAAGTTCGATCAAAAGACTGTATTTCAGGCTGAATGTGCCCAAAGTCGGGTTTATTCTACGAGCACACATGAATGTCAATCGTTTTCAACGGACATGAGAGCTTGGATGTGGCAGCATTAAGATGTACGTTGAGTTTAGCCAAGTTTGGGCTATGTTACGGACCAGACCTAGCTTCGACCTGGCTTAAGGCCAAATGTAGGCTCTTACTTGATCCTAAATCTGTCTGAAATGATGCATAACTTGGTTGTTTGGAATGTGCGCTGAGCTGCCTCACTGTGCGAAGAAGTAAATCAGAAGCCAGACTTGAGTGTAGACGACTCGGCTTAGGCCTAAAGCTGGACATCACTCCACTCTTTATCAACTGTCGAGAAAGGCTAGTTTGTTACATCGGCTGAGCCCAGCGCTTATTCGATGTTTCAAGGAAGGAGCCAGGCTTGTGTGGAGTCGACCTGGTGTAAGCCCCCCGGAAATGGACTGCACCACCTGGACGTCAATCTGACAAGAAAGATTACGTCGGTTACCCGGCTCAGTTGATTTGCAAAAAATAAGTCAAAAGCCAGACTTGAGTGGCAGCGACTTGGCTTAATCCTGGTCCCAGGCGAACTTTAAATCAACTTTAAATGGCAAGCTGACCTTAAGCCTGATTTTAGTGTCAAACAAGTCTCAGATCCCTGATAAATGGAATAGTCCGAAGTCCAACTAGGCTTGACTTAAACACGTTTCGATTGAAGCTAGACTTTAGTTCAAGAACCACATTTGCGCGTGGCATGTAACTCCAGGGACAAATTTAGGGGGCTTATTGAATGGCTGTGAGCCAGGCTTAAGGAAAAGTGTGTAACTTCAAAAACAAAGTCAGAAACTAAGCAATATGGAGTAGCTTAGCATAAGCGTCGAAAGAATGCCCTTAAAAGCTGAGCTGTAAGCCAGACTTAAACGTTAACGAAGCCAAAGGTGGGTGTGATATTTTATTAAGATCAAATTTTGAGAATTTCCAGCTGGAACCGATGAAAACTTCAGGACTAAGCCCCGCTTGGCAGTAACAGGACTCATATAAGACTGTTGCATGCTAGAAGAGGACACTAGTCTATATCCTCTGGAACCAACTCAGAGCCTGATTTCGAAAGCTTTCAGCTGACACTTTGAATAACTGCTACTGTAAGCCAGGCTTAAAGATCATTAGACTGCGAGAAGGTTCATATAACACCCGCAGACTTATTCAGTTTGAAGCCATCTTCATTAGAAGTTAAGGCCAGACTTGAGTAAACCAAGCTCACATTAAATGATCGCATTCTGGAGAATTTTAACAACTTTCCGGCAGCACGAGGCGAACATAAAGGGCGCCTTAGATGGGGGCAACTTGAAACAAGAGGCTCTTGCGCCGATCTTTAAGGACGAAGGGGAAGAGTCTCTTGCGTGGATTTAGTTCTTCCCTCTTGAGATCCAATCAAAAACCAAATGATCGCACGTTTTCTGTTCAGCTGGCGACAAGCACATCTCGATGAGCACCGATCGATCGTCATCGATTCAAAGCCAAACTTGATATGTCGCCCGAAGAGGATTAGAAGCAGTGACTTTAATGACATTCACCCAGCAAAACCGGATCGCCTGCAAATGTATTCAACCCAAGCAGTTGTGGTCCCATGAATCTGGCAGATTCTAAACCTCAGGTTGCCAGACAAATTGGCATTCCATGTTGAAATTCCGCCACAAAGAATTCTCATCATCCTCCTCCTGCTGCGGTGGACACACATCAAAGTGAAGGGAAACCCGTTGAAAGCAGCATAAAACGGCAACGAATAACTCATCCCCCTGACGGCTTGGCCGATAGGTGAATGGCATCTGTCCAAGAGAGAGAGAAAGAGCCTGTGATGAGATGATTGGAAATTCCACACGGACGACCTCTGCGGCTGGCGGCACCATTCACAATCATAAATCTTCAAAACAATCGCACACGGTCTGCGCGCCCCTGCCAAAACCGGAATCCCAAGAACGAACGCCTTGAACCCTGACGTCAGCTTGGTTAACATCAATTTACGTCTCATAAATCCCACGATAGTCAAACTGACTAAACTTTCGGCCAAGACGACAGCCGCCCGTCACAGCCACACCCCCCGAAAAGGAAGCTAATTCCAAAACAATCAACATCAGTCCACAGACGCGGCTGCCGCCCCCGACGCCGCGCCGCTCTGCTCTCATCGACGACAATAACAACAAAATAAATAAATTATAATACATCTTTTTTCTCCTTTGTTATTAACAAAATACACTCGTATTCAGAGTTTAACCTTGGGACAGACGGAAGGGTTCCACGCCGCACACAGAAAGCCTACTCCATCCGCCCGCCGCCGATCGTTCTGTATTCTCGCGGCCTGTGAGCGTGTGTGTGTCGGTCTCACTCGCGAAAAATTCTACACCAAGTCGCAATAATGTTCAGAATTCAGATCGTTTCAGATCCCCACAGCCGACAAGGCCTAGCCAGCCGGCAGAGAGCGAAGCAAACAAGCACGCGTATAGTAGTCAATCGCGGCCATTCGCATTTTGGCCTTGAAATTTAGTTCTTTTTTTTTTCGGCGCTGTTTAGCGTTTTGCTCTCCAACAGCAGCCACTCAAAATGTGCGCTCCACTAATGGGTATCCATGAGTTTCGGCACACAATTCAAGCCACAGTCGGTCAGAGAACTTCGCTTCCGCTGAAACCGACGAAGCTGAAGCACCCCCTGGGCAACATTTGTTTAGGCACATTCCCAAAACCCAAAACTAATACCAAAGGCCCCCCATTCACCGGACAAGAACGATCGCTGCCCCGCTGCGGGTAAAGTTTCCACCACACGGTGGGCATACAAATCAGTTGACAATCTCCGGGATGGGTGAACTTTTTCGTACGCAAGTGTGTTATTTCCCAATCGGCCGCGCTGCTGCGTGTTTAGCATATGTCACCGCGTTGGTAGTTGGTACGCATTTGACAGCGTGTACAAGTGTGCGGAGAGAGAGAGACAGACCGAGAGCACGGTTCAAACGAAAATTTCGGCAGAAAAAAAAAAGCACTCAACCATTGAAGAGCGAATACGTTCCACATTCAGACATTCAGAGTGAATTCGATTCCCTCTCTCTCTCGCTCTCTCTGTGCTGCTGGTTCTCTGATTGCCGAAAACAAAATTTATGACCAATAAATGTAAATGTGAATACGAAAGAAAGAAGAAACTCTGTCAGAGAGCACGACACAGCTACGACGAAAGAGGAGAACCAAAAATGCCGTAATCTGGTCTGAGATTACGAATCAGTTCTTTTTTTTTTTCTTTCGAGCTGATCGGGTAGAAGAATCGACGAATGTTCGACGAAGTGAGCCGGCAAAAAAAAAAAAAAAAAGCTCATTACCGGCTTGTGTGCTATGTACTGAATCTGATCTGTATTCGGTTTCCTCTTCTGCCCCTCGTTTGTGCTGCCATCGGCGATACGTATTTACATATTTACTTGCGAACCATGTGCAAGCTAGCTACACTGGTGGTCGACATTTTGGTGGACTTTGCGGGACTGCGCCGGAAACAAGGTGAAGGTTGACATGTTTGCCGCTGTAATACGTGATTTATCTAAGCCACGTGGAGGTCTTGTAACGTGCGGCATACACGATGTCCACAATTCGGCGTTGGCAAGGTCTTCAATGGGCACAGTCAAAATTTTGATTTCGTTTCTTTTGACGCTTTGTTTGAATATTTCTTTGCCATGCGGTTAAGCTATATGTATATGGTTGTTCAACAACGTGTAACATGTGAATTGCAGCCCACAACTGCAAAACCACAGCGACGGCAGTTTCCAAGTCGGACGACACCAGTTGAAGTTCCACCACGTGTCAGAACCGAAAGAAAAGTAGGCAGAACCAAAGAAAAGCTGTTTTTTTCCCTCTACATACGTAGAGATCGATTGATCTCGTTCCCAGTAAAAGTGAACGAAACTTAACGAAAATGCGTACGAAGTGCCTTGAGCTCTGTCTGTGCACCCAACGAAGCTGAGCACGAAATGCCTAGAGCCCTGTCTGTCACTACATTCATTATGGTGGACTCCGTCGGCTGAAGCATCCCCCATTCATGGGCACAGTGTCAGACGTCAGACGTCATCTCAACTTAAATGCAGTCACCTCGCTAGTTTGAATCGCAGATCCTCATCGTAGTCTTTCAGTACGTGATCGTCAGTCAGCTGCAAGCTGATTGACCAGGCGAGGTATAGCTTACGTCATTTTTTGACAGAAAACTCCACGAGGAATGGACATCGGGAAATGGAAATCGGATTGGTTCAGTCTCAGGGGCGTCGATCGTCTCAATTGAGAGGCCAAAGACGCTGTTTGGTGACGCTTACTTAAGCCCGACGAGTGGTAAGGTAATTGACTTGTTTTGAAGCAAGGTAGCTTCATTTTGGAAACCCTTAAGACAGGCGAGGTGGCCATTGACTCGATTTGAAGCAAGGAAGCTTCAGTTGAAGTCACTTATGTGAGTAAGTAGGAGACAGTATAAAAAGGCAAAAGAAACGAAAGTTCGGTTAAAATGCCAAGAACCAAGGAAATTCGAGTTTGTTTTGCTTACGACTTGACAGATGTCATGTGGCAGGTTCTATCAAGCGATTAACTGAAGCAAAAAAAAAAAAAACGAAAAAACCTTGTGCCGTGAATTTATTACCCACCACTGTTCTCTTCGAGCGCCCGCGTGTATGGGTGTCCCCAAATTCCACACCTACACGTCCAGCTGACTCCACGCACACCGTCGTAACTTTGTGGATTGTCTTTCAACAAACGACACAACACAAAAAGTTTCTAATTGTTTTGATATTTTTGGAAGCAGGCTTTCAACACCTCACTCATACCGCCCTCTCCCCTGGCGGTCGGCCCCTCTCCAACAACACACTATTTTCGTTCGCGATAAACTATCTCGAAGATTATACCAACACACAGTGTACACACCGAAAAACGAAGAACGAAAAAAAAAAAACCCGATCGTAGGCATGACGTCGTTATTTTTATGACAAATCTCTTTTTTTCTCTTCCTACATAATCCCCCCGAGCACTCAAATCACAGCTGATACGCGAGAGTCGTCGAAAGCGCGTCGTGTTGCCACCACCCTTGCCTTGTAGAACTTGTTCTAAAATTATAAAATTTTATTTGTAAATTTGCAATTTTATTAGATTCGTTTCTACTTTTTTTGTTGCTTTTTTTTTAATGTATTTTTGCGTATTTCCCTCGAGGTCAGAGCAACGACGACCACGGCGAACGAGGAAGAACACGAAAAAAAAAAAAGAGAAAAAAAACACAGTTTTGTGAACAAAAACCGAGTATTTCGTAATGCGATATCGAAGAAGGAAAAAAAAAACCGTTGTTGACACAAGCGCAAATGTCGTCGTTTCACGCTTGAAATTTGTTCCAAAAACAGACAAATGTATAAATTGTTAAATGAAAAATTAGGCGCACTTGACAGAATCGATTAGCATACTGATCGTGGTCATGTGGCGGACTTTCGAACCGCCTTGTCTTTGATGTCCTGACATCACACGCATGGGAGGTTACTCAGTCGCGTTCTATTTGCACTTTTTGTCCGTCTTTTTTTTTTTGCGTGAATTCTCCATTATATCGGGCAAGTGTATACGATGATTCGCAAATTGGGGGAAGCTCCTTTTTTGTTCGAACTGGTTCTAGGTTTCTAGGGGTCTGGGTAATCCGATATGTCAAAGGTTTCTAGGGCGTTTGACAGAACTGCGGCAGAATGGGGGAGGGTTTCTGTTTTTTTATTTGCGTGTCTCTCGGAGGGTTTCTTTGAAGAACGATCTTTCCCGATCGCGTTGTTGGGCTAGCGGGCAGATCGTGCAAAACTCACTAAAAACATAGATCTTCTCGAAGTCCGTACAAATGCTAGAACACGCGGTCGAACGTAGCGAGCAGTCAATGAGGAGTTTGATAGCTTTTAGAAGGGGAAGCAGCTGAATATGTGTCCGACAGTGATCGAGCGAAGAGATTTGTTGAATGATTGTTGAACATCACTTCCACTCGGAGGCCTTAGTGCCCATTGTGAATCCTTTCCCGTGTTCGAGTCCCGTCATGGCTTAAACCACCCCGTGCTCTTTACGAATCTTAAGAGACCCGATATGTCTACATTCGCTAAGTCCGCAGTCTCTGCGAAGGCTCTTTGGCCCAACGAAGCTAAGCGCCGACTCTGGCGAGCTGGGCTGTGGCACAGCAGATGTTGGAACGTCTCGGTATCTTCCGCGTTTCTTCTTTCGCTGGATTCCGCGTTCCATATCCGGAGTATCCTGTGATCACTCTCACGAGCGCACGGATCAAGTTACAGTCTAACGCCAGAAGCTTCTTTGTCTTGCCGTTATTAAGCTCTGGCCACGTTGATCTTGTCGTGTGACATTCATTTCTGATCGAGCGAATAACTAAGTACGAGCGACATGATTCTAGCCAGACGTATATGGATCCAATGCCTTGATCTTGTAGACCACATGGACAACTTGGCCGAATCCATAGGACAACGCCTGAGTCCTCTGTTCCTTCCAGAAGGACCGCAACCAACGTGGTGTCCGCAACTGGAAGCAGCAAAGCAGAGATCCGTCGAACTAGCAGAGGCTTGTTGTGATCCAGCATGAAAGAGAAACTCAAAGCATGGCTTGATGGGCCATTTGCCAATTACCGCGACTTTCGAGATTCTTGTACGAATTTACTTCGAAAATCATGCCTCGCACATGTCGCGACGGTTACCGTGTGTGCAAGTCGAGACTCACGTCTGGTTCATTGGAAGCGCCAAAAATCCGGACCAGAGGTGAAGAATGTCGGGAATATTTTACAGAGATGCAGGTCTTCTTCATTGTATGGCGCCACAGTCACCGGTGGACTTGGACATCAGCCAACAACCCTCTCCAGCTCCAGCACGAGAGGGAGTCACACCCTATTTCTGCATAATATGCGGCCGACCATCTGTGTAGATCAATGATCACTGATTTGATCGTTCTCCGATCGAAGGGAATGCTCTGGCTTCGACAAGACGGCAATCTGTCACTGCTCGATCCACGTCTGCATTCGGGGCAGCTTTGGGGTACGCACTTGTCGATCAGCAGTCAAACATTTCTCAGTCACGGCTCGATCAACAATCGCGATCGTGGCAATACTGCTAGCTGCTCGATCAGCAACTGCGATCGCGATAGTTTGGAATCAATTTTCTGAAACTGCTGAACCAACAGTTGAATTGTAGGAAGTCCATGTCGTTTTGAAGCTCAGACTTAGTAACAAAATGTTGGGCGAATGCAAGTTTAGTAGTGCAAGTTTCTCGTTTAGGCCACCATTTCCACCACCATTCTTGGAAGTTAGTCCTAGAAGACAGAAGGAAGCTGAATTGCCTCATCCACGGTCCATCAAATCAAACTCGTGTGTTTCCTTACGAAAATGCCGTCCACAACCCTACCATGACATCTCGTGGAAGCTCAGTCTCTTCACACTTGTTTGCAACCAAATTCCAACTCAATAGCATGTCAAGATGATTATTTCTTCAGTCTGTGATTGTGGCAGAATTCTCCCCCGTGCTCGTGACTGTTTTGCAAGAAAAAGGCGTTCCTCTGCTGCCAACTCTCAGACCATGGGTCATAAAGCAGTTGGAACAGATCTACCTCAGCATGATTTGCCACCATCGCTCTCATCCTGGCACACACCACCACCGTTGCCGCCACCATCGCCATCGCCATCGCCACATTCCCTCCATCATTTGCGGCTGATAATTACCAGAAATCATTCACACTGACTCCGGGGAGCCGAGAGACTCGTGTTAAACTTATCTAACCGTGACCTAAAAATGCTGATATCGCGAGCCTCCCTAACCAGAGAGCCGGCTCTCCCCCCCACCAGTACACCCATAGGCAGGGGGTAGAAGAAAAGTTATAAAAAATTGCCCACGATTATTATTATTGCTCTAGGTCATTGACGCTACACAAAATTGATAAATATGGAATGACCAAGCACCGTGAACGAGCACACCAAGCCTGGCTTAACTTTGTTGCATCTCCTTGTCGGTGGACGATGACGGGGAGGGGAACCGCCTGCGACTCTGAGCCTGAGCCACAGCTACAGCAAGTGTATCAGTGTTCATCTGTTAAAGTCATTCAGCATAGTCTAGTGATTTTAATGAAATGTGAAATGAAACTGAAACATCGTCAGAAACATGGTTGGACACACCGTGAACACACACCATGGCACAGAGCATTGCGCAGCGCAGCACATCACATCACATCACACTCGTGTTCTTTCGATCGTTTCGTTTGCGTTCCGGCTGTCCTGCCTCGTTGGACAAACTGGATGTGTTTAGAAGCGAACACGTTCCACGGAGGAGGAAACAAACTTTCGTGTTTGCGTGTCAAGGAATTGTACGGATGGAGAGAGGGAGGGAGGCAGAGAATCTTAAGTCATTCAATTGCCTGCCTGCCTGCCTCTGCCAGCCTGCCAGCCGCCCTGTTGCCGGAAGAAACTTGCGCATAGAAGTCACAAGCAGAAGCAGAAGCAGAAGGTGAAGCGAGGAGAACGAGAAGGAGATGGTGGAGCGCGCGCAGACAACCAGCGGCAGCGGTGCGGTGAAAGGGTTTATTGTGTCTGGCGGGGTAATTGAGTGTGTTTGGTTGCGGTCAGTGTAGAGTTTCATTGTTTAAATGGCCTGAACACGATGAGCGCGATCAGCAACATGTGGCTGTTACTGTTGCGGTTGTGGCGTGTAATTAGTCATAATTTTATTCTTTACCTCCCCACCCTTCCCCCTCCCCCCACCACATTTCCCTGGCGATGGCATGGTGCGAAGGGTCTTTAACGCGTCAAATGGATTATCGCCTTGACCTTTCACTTCTTGCCGGAGGGACACACAGACGCACACACACACACACGCACGCACGCGCCGCGGCAGCGCAATATCTGATCTTCACCGATACACGGCCTCTTCAATTCGCCCACTTGTGCGTGACCCATCTTCGCCGGCTCATTGTTCTTCGCTGTCGCTCTTGTCATGGCTGCAGGCCGATGAGGGGAGGGGGCTTCATTAGTGTTTTCGTCTATCCGAGAGGATGGCATCCTCTCGAGTCATATGCTACACTTGTCGCTCGCTTGAGTAGAGAATCGAGAAAAGTTCAATGTATCGTGGCTCTTTTTTTTTTGCGACTTTTATTCGAATTCGTTCTCGAGGCGCTGGAGATGAGGAGATGATGATCGTTGATTTTCTGTTCCCTTCTTGTTCTGGAGTGGAACGAATGAGGGAACACAAATTTTGATTGAGCGCCCCTTCACTTTTGCCGTCCGATGCGGGCTGTTGATACGGCACACATCTTTCGGCGAGATTCACAGAGCCTTGAAGCGGTTGAGCCGAAATTTTCAAATGCGATCGGCCACATTCTGATTCGTTTGATTGCACGCTGAAGGGTGGTCCCAGTGCGAGGGCTGTGGGCGACTGTGCGGCGAATGCGAGGAGTGATCCAGGAGGACACACGCTGGGTGATAGTGTGGTGTGTCCGAGACTCTTGATGAATGGACAGTTTTGAGAATCTTGGGAAGTGGTGCTCGACTCTGGCGCGATCAGTTCTGGTCTTGGTCTGATTTTTGGAAAGATTCGTAGCGTCGACAGGTCGAATTTGGATCAAATTGTACCGAAATTTGCTGACCCGAAGCCGCGTCAGAATTCAGATCGGCCAAGGCCCAAATTTGGTTACCAACAACACGCCGTAATTCCAAGAAATGCAGGCATTTGGTCCAAAATTTGAATTCCTCCCAAGGTGATGGTTAGTTGTTCCACGTGCTTAAACATGCTCTTCTCTTAGCTCTCCTACAAGACGTAGGCTAGATTTGATCGACAGGGAATCTTTGTTGGAGAACGAGGCCAACAGGGGCCCCAAAGTCGGCACAATACGGTGGAGGCGACGCGTATTCATCGGTGGGCAGCATTTGTCAGAGGACGCGACAAGACGGTTCACGGTAAGTTCGAAGACGAGCCAAGCAGACGCCAGAAGTAGGCAGCAATCGAGGGAGGGAGTGTGAATTCATCGACGGGTGGCCTCTGTCAGAGGACGCGACAAGAAAGAAGTGTCGCCACGATAGGTGGTTAGAAAGCGACACTAAAAGGCTCACAGCTAAGACTAAACACACAGACAGGCACTAACGACCCCAATTGCAGGACAGACGTATTCTCCTTGAACGCGTAACCCTCCGCCGCACCATCTCACAGAACGATGCGAAAAAAACGGCCGTCAAACCCTCGTTTTGTCGCGTGATCATGATCATGATCAAGATTTGATTAGCAGCCCGACGCCTGTGAATTGAAAATTAACTCTCCTCTCATTTCTTCAGCTCCCCCGGCCCACCGTGTCATCTTCGCACCGCTTGTGATAATTACATCATTTCCTTTCGCACACAGCCCGCTGAATAGAAATATGCAAAGAACCCACCTCTGCGCACAGCACACGCTACCGGCGAGTTTGGCCAAAAAAACTTTGCTAATTTCCCCCCCGACACTCTCCGGAGACAGCACACCACCCCGCTCTCTCTCACGCCGCATGTTTAAAGACCGCTAAACGCCCGAAAAAAGAAATACGTACGTATACAAATTCGCGAAACAATTTGCCGTTTAGGTTCAAAGCCTCTTAACGTGCGATAATTACCTCAGCCGAGGGTGGGGAGTCTCAGACTCCCCCCCCCCCACTCGACCACACAACAAATGCAAACAGTAACACCCCTGTGTCGGGTCCGATACAAGTTGACAGCCGTGGCTTTGTGCGGCTCATCGCCACGCTGCTGGATCTCGCTTCTGGCATTTTTCAGCTCATTTTTTTTTTTTTTTTGCGTTTGCGCTTGCTGCTTGACTTGTCTACGCTTTTATTGGATAGTTAGGCTAAATGCTGCCATGTATATTCATGTGCGTAATTAGACCTTGAAAATTGTTTCGGGTAGTGTACAATTTAACTCAAACGTTCAACTCTCGGATACACAAGCTGAATGGTTTTGTTTTTCTTTGTTTTTGAAAAGTCAAGGTGACGTGAGAGACAGCAGCGGGCTGGTTTTTTTTTTTGTTTTTTGGTACGCGGGCCTTCTGCGCGGAAATCGTTCTTTGTTTTGAAATCGTCCATCCATGAGTGGAGTGCGTGCTGGCCGATTGGTGAATCAGAGGACGAGTGATGTAACCACCACACCATCAATGAGAATGAAGACGATGTCATCTCTTGCTGTGGGAGTGATCTTTGTAGACTGACTCTGCTGACTGTGCTGAATGTGAGAGATCAAAGTGGAGCAACATTTTGAAGACTTGCTTTGGACCAAGGTCAAGTCAAGGTCTGCAGTCATGTGGGATTCGCTTCAAATGAGGACCACGTGGAAATTTAGATCAAAGTACTGTCAAATTTGCGATCAAAACAACGTCGAAATGTCAAGAAATTGACAAGATTAGCTGAAATTTGGAAGGTTTGGTCTCAAATTTCGACTTCATTCAAGAGACAGGGGACTTGTCTTGTTCTTGAACTTCGGATTCACTTTTCGACATCGATCTTTCTATCTCTGTATCGTTCCCTTTGACTTCGATCTCTCTCTCTCTCTCTCTCTCTCTCTCTCTCTCTCTCTCTCTCTCTCTCTCCCTTCGACTTCGATCTCTCTCTCTCTCTCTTTCTTCGACTTCGATATCTCTCTCTCTCTCTCTCTTCGACTTCCATATCTCTCTCCATCTCTACCTAGCTTACTGTCTCGATCAGCTGCCGCTGTATCAGCAGCTGGCCCTAAAAATGTTCCAAGCTCCTCAATCATGCGTCAGTGGACTGCAATGATCTGCGAACACGCACGTTCAGTCGCCTCAAACTGACCACCGCACCAGGTGTAGACAAGCACGACCACCACCCCGTCATCAACGTCCTTTGAAAAAGATCCCCCCTACCTTTATCAACCGTCCATCAGTGAATCACGCTTTTTTTTTTTTTTATTTAGCACCGATCATATATCGGCGTGAAAGCCTTTAAGCAGCAACGGCGATCTCCTCTCGATCACAGCAGTACGTGCCTCTTATCGCAGAGGTAACTCCTTCACATTCAAATAACTGACAGCAGAGTCGTCGATCGCCGGACTTAGCGAGCGAGCGACCGCTATGACCCTCGATCTAATAAAAAATCATTTCTGATTTAAAATCAACGTCAATTAAAGATTTGATTACCGATAGCAGCAGCAGCGGCAAGCGACAGATACCAGCGCTGGCGCCTGCGATGTGATTAGGGGGGCGAGATTCACCAGCCGCAGTACGTCAAAACCAAAAAAAAAAAACAAAAAAAATCTTTGTTGCTGTCACAAGCGAACGAAACCGCCGCACTAGCGTTTCAATTGTCGTCAAGTTGTTTCATTCACAATTTAGGTCATCAGTTTTAGATAGTCGCGCAAGGCACAACCAACGAACATATGACCGCCGCGACTTAGTTCAGAGAGAGAGAGAGAGAGAGAGAGAGAGACAGACAGTGCTATCTTATCGCAAGTGAAAATTAGTTGTGCTATCAACAAAAGCGACTACCTTCGCTCCAGTGGCTGGAAAAAGAGAGAGGCAGTTCCACCCACCCACTCCCCGCGCTTGTTAGACACTTTCAAGCCGATCGTGTTGGCACCACACCGCCATGATCATCACCTGTGCCCGGGCACACTTAAGCAAACTTTGACTTCTTCCAGCTGAGATACATTTCTTTACATTCCGTGCGCCCATTGACTTTTTCGATCCTCGTCGTCGTCGTCGTTCAATTGTCATACTCTAATTACACGCGATTAATCAAACACGATAGCCGCCGACCTCTCGCCGCGCACATCCTCCGCAGCATTTCACCCCCCATTTCCCCATTCGTCGATGAATAAATAATACCCGAAACAAGTTCCCCGATCTCTGGGTGGTGGTGTAACAAAACTATTTATCTTTAAACATTTTCGTTCTTTTTTTTTTTTCGCTTCGCTCTCTAGTGTTTTTACGTGCGTACCTGGTGTACAGGCGGTGAATGTATTTATGCTTTAACCTAAGGGTTAACGACCTCAAACAAGTCAGCGCCGCCACCGACGACGAGTACACGGGTACAGTGGGGGCTTCGAGAGCGAGAAGGCATAGCCGCAGATACTAGTGTGTACACACATTTCATAATTGAGTCCAAACCAAACCGAACCGAACCGACAAATTATCGATGGCCGATGACATGATGTGTCTCTGGACTGGTCTGGAGGCGTTTGCCAACGAGGAGGTGGAGGAGGAGAAGCTTCGCGAGACTAAATGAGATGAGAAACTTAGGCCACATGCCTTGAGTTTCATTTTATTTTATTTATTTATTTATTTTCTTCTTCCCAAATTTTATTTTATTTTTTTTTTTTTTTTTGCGTGTGTGTGGTAATAGTTGCTAATAGTAACTCATGGCTTCACCCATCTCTGGTTGACGATGATGGCGATGGTGATGACGAGCGACATATCGAATAGCGAACGCCTTCATTACAACACACAGGCGGCAAAGCATACACACACGAGCGACAAACTGGAAGACAGTGTTCGAAAAGCGATAAGCGATACATTTTTGGAGATAGACACGGAGCGGAGATACAGTCGGGAACGTTTTCATAGGTGTAGGATTAATTGGGTGCTGACGGATTTACGAGGTGAGGCGACAATTCGACTTCGGACAGCAGCAGAGATAGATGGTGGCAATGAAACATGCGACTTTGGCAGGCTGTCAAGTGAAAGAGGAACGCTTAGTGAATCAGTAAATGTTTGTGGTTTTTGGGTCACTCGTGGAGGAAGGGCTTTCTTAGGCGTGTTCGTCGCGGCAGAAGTTCGGGCGCCCTTCAAGGGAGAGCGTGACTTGGTTTGAATGACGAGCTAAGTGGAGTTTTTTTTTTTTTTTTGTAGGTCAATGAGTGAATGTAGAGTTTTTCTGTCTTGTGGCGCCGCGGATTGAGGACGGTGGCGATTGGCGAGAGAAAATTAATGAACGCATGGGGGAATGTGAATTGGAAATGGAAAGGAGCACATTTTAAGGTGGGTTTAAGGGGGCGAAGAGCAGCTGGCTAGGGGACTCTGCATTCTCCGTCTGACGGACGGATGGCCTACGTATGTGTCAGGACAACTCCCTCTGCAGCTTTGAAGATCTTGTGCTAGAATCAATGGAGAGACATATAGCGGCTAGCACGGCAGTTAGTCTGCAAAAAAAAAAAAGTTTAGGAGACACCGATCTCCCGTCACCAAAGCTCCTCTTCGAGAAGAACTTCTCCGCCGGCTTCGTCTGGGAATCTTCACTGATGGATCGAGGATGGGCGAAAGCATTGGCGTAGCCGTCTACCCTTAGGATCGAAGTATCATTTCGATTTCCAGACGTCTTGTGCCACGTGCATTTTTACATTTAACTCGAAGCCTTCTCTGAAATTAGCCTATCTCTGAAATGAGTATCGAAGCTACTGAACTCGCTTACAAAAGCACCTACAGTACAGTGCTCTAGTCGTGACACGGTTGAACATGCCAGTTTTAGGCGCACTGATGGTCAAAGTGAGACAATTACAGCCAACTCTCAACCCGACACGATTACACAGTCTGATCAGAATGAGGAAGTCGACTGTCAGCACTCTTATCGACGTCGTCACTGGAAGCTGCGGGCCATTGGAACTCACGCCTTTGAATTGAATCTGCCTTACAACGATTTCTGCAGAAGCTGCAGAGACGAGGAAGAAGAGAGTAGACGAGGAAGCGGAGAGTAAACAAGGAAGGGGAGGCAACCACTGCACACCTTCTTTGCACTTGCAGTGCCCTCTCCTTCTTTGGCTGGTGCTACAGTCCGGAGTGGACCTGGGCCTCTCCAACCGAAGGTAAAGTCTGTAACTGAGCCATGTCAATGTCACCCGCCATCATAGCTTTGCTGAATTAGACAGCAACTGATTTGCGGTGTAGATAGGAGGGTAATTTGGTCCCCTAAAGGACTTGTGGTCGTGGCTCGCTTAGACCAACGTGTTGGGTCAGTTGTGCCCGTGCTCATGTCAGACATACTGTAGTCCTAAAACCAGCCAGATGCTTATATGAACCTTAGGCAGGCTTTCCAGTTCAACACCGCTTAAGTCCAAACTTTCAAAGGACTGCAACACTGACAACAAAACATGGGTGGCGCTACAGCCCGTAGAAGGCCAGGGCCTAGCTTCTCGGCAACCACTCGTGTTGTGCGTGCTATTGTTCTATCACGAGTAAAAGGGACCTACAGTTTTATGCCGACTCCGAACGGCTAAGTTTGAGACGCTATTTCTAGCCAGTTATACTCTTTGAGCATTGTCAGTGACTCGAAGGAGTTGGGGCCGTGAAAAGTATTTCTCGTCGTACCAGGAATCGAACCTAGACACCGAGGTTCAAGGGTGTAGGAGTCGACGCACATACCCACAACGCCACTGCAACACTGGACTGCGAAAATATTAAGTTCCCGAATCCAAACCCGGAACAGCTAAAAACACCCTTTGTTTGTGACTGCCGATACACTCATAGCATACAAAGACACCCCGTGACCGTCTAACGTCCGACTACCTGCCATGTTTGACTAGTCAACGAAGGAGTGAAAGGGGCAAGGCCGTTTAAAGATCAACATTCATACACTGAATCACCCCAAAAACTCAAACAATGAGTCATCGCGCCTAATGCAACAAAAATGGAAAAAAAAGCTTCCAACAAACTTAGTCATATCCAAAATCGAATAGCAATTCATAATTTCCACGTCCACATGCTCGACACAGTGCTGAAGACCCCACGAACACACCCCATATCCCCAAAAACCGGGACGTCTACACAGTCGTTCATGTGATAACGCGTGGACGCCTTGAAGGTTATGAACACTTAAAGACATACAAATGGCTCGCCTTTGAAAAAAAAATTGTTTCTTTTCCTCTTTTTTTCTCAGATGGCATTATAAAATGTTCGCCCACTGTCATTCACCCACAAAAAGAAGCGAACCTGTCAACGTGTGTGTACACACATGTTTCTAATGTGTCTCATCAAATTTAATCAGCTGTTTTTTTTTTTGTTTTCTTTCTCTGGTTTCTTGAACGTTTGAACAGAATTCATTATCCATCTGCGTGAACGACGACAACGCCGCGTACGGCTCATAAAGATTGATAGTGCAGACAAAAAACACCGATTCACCTCTTTCTTATCTTTTCTTTTCGGACGGGCAAAGAACACCATAAATCTGTATCTGAATTTGAATCAGAATCTGAATCGCAGAATCGGAATCGATACTCGTGCATGTCGCCAGTGAGAAATGACGTTACTATTTAAAATTCTTCAAAGCATACGCAGCAGCGGCGCGCACGCTTGTCCGAGTGACATTGGGACACAATTAAAAATCCATCGAACTCTCTTCTTTTCCTCCTCGATTGCTGGACACACATGGCGTATCTGACTGGATTGTGAATCTTCGTTAAAGAGCTGGCCTCACCGTGGACGGCGGTGGTCTCCTGTGCGTGCTCTCATAACTCAGAGAAAGGCCAGAAGAAGATTTTGCGGCTGCGCAATCAGAATTAGACCTGGAAAGACGACCACGGACAGTGCACACGTCGTTCGTCACACAATCAGTCCCTGGGTCTGTCTGCGCGTTCACCCGAAAAATTCGTCGCAAAAGTTCTGCCTTGCGTATTGAATGTTAAGAGCGAGCGTTCTGTGTGTTTGGATACGTATATACACGCCGTTTTCTGCACCTTTTCCCCCCATCTATCCCTCGGCTGTGTGTAGGTAGGTAGGTAGGTAACAAAAATTGATTCTTTTTTTTTCTTCGGTCGTTTTTTTTTTTTTTCAAAAAGAATGCCTTCCACATCTGCGAAAATCTGTATTCCGTGGTGTTGGTTGCGTATCTGCCTCTCGCGAGATACGTGTACAGATAGAGAAGCCACTCACTCACATCCAAGATTCGATGAGTAAGATATTTTTTTGGCAACTTGGCAATATTCCGGTTTTTTGTTGGTCTCCACGTGAAGTGGAATTTTGAAATACTTTAGACATCCATGGGAATGTGCAAAACGGATGGGAAGAGGAGGAGGAACCCTTCACCAAAAGCACATTCCATAGACTGCGACTGCCCCCCCCCCCTCCCCTTCAAGGTCCCGCCCGGCGCATCGTCTGAGAATGAGAATGTCTGAATGAAAATTAGGCGCGTTCATTCCCTCTCGCTCTGTCGTTCTAGGCTCCTTAGGAATTCCATGTGCGTAATGCGATCCAATCCAATGGAATGGCTGGCATGAGACCTGCTCTGACGATATCTGAGACACACAGTCGAGCAGTGCACATCGACTCGCCAGTTGCGGTTTGGTCAGGGGAACCTGTGAATCTTCTCAAAATGATGACCATCCATCAGGTGTTCGTTACACACACTCGCTGAATGGAAAAAAAAATGCCTTAATTGAATGAAATTCAATTCGTTATTCGGCACCAGATGAACATGAAAATGCATGTTTTGCAACACAAACGTTCACCGCACCGCACGACTTGAAATTGAAGAATGCGTCGATCACGCTGATGCGAAGAGGCCGCTCAGGCCTTGTCCAGGAATTCCCAGAAAACCGAAATCGAATGCCCGAAGACACACAATTCAATGCTGCTTTAATTGCCTCTCATGGAGGAGATGTCGTTGCTGTCGTCTAATGAGACGCGGACGCAACCAAGCAAAAACGAAATAGACTGATGCGAAATTTTTTTGTGAATGAATTCGGATTGAATTGTGACACGAGGATACACGATGGGGAATACGAGTTGGCGACCGACGGGCGACGACGCTATAAGGAGCCAAGAGGTTAGAGAGAGAATTAGTCTCACACAGAGTTGTGTGAGCAGAGACTGTGACACTGGCGGAGGAGCAGTGTGATGAACTTTGGGTGACTTCTTTTAATGGCGTTGGGAATGTTCCCTAGATCAGTATCTCATGTTAACGCCACGCGGACGAGAGAGTGAGAGAAACGTCAGAGTCTTCAATCACGTACAGATCGATGAACTACGAATGAGGTGCCGGCTTCCTACTCGTATCTCCCTGCTGTTTGGTCAGACTTCAGAGACGACGGTGAAAGAAAGACCCGGCGGCGGGGTCGTTGCTATTCAAGGAAAACGGTTTGTCATTGACTGGGAGTTTGCTGGAACTGGAAGACATCTTGGAACAGCTTTTTCGAGTGCAAAAGGATGTGACAGTACGCACAAGGCTGGCCAGTTTCACAGTCCAAATAGACAGGCTAATCTGAGCCAGACGGAGTACCGGGAACTCCAGTCTGAGGTGGACCTGGGCGGTCGTCTCGCACGAGTGAGGCGGGCGCATAGTTTTATGCTAAATTCGAACGATGCTTGTTGTTTGGTGTCATTTCAAGACACTTGCTGCTAAGCGCTGTATAGACGAAGGAGAGATAGAAAGCATATGTGTACCACACTCCTCTTCTTCTTCTGACTGGGTCACGGACGTATGCGCCTCATTCCAAGCTCCAGATTCGCCAGATTCTTCCGTAGTGGCTTGAAAGACTATCCCAGTAAGCGACGAGGAGAAGTTAAGTTCTGCGAGACAACAAAGTACACGACCGCATTTAAGTTGAAGCATACAAAAGTGGAGGAGGCGGTCAACCGACTTGTTGTGCGGAACTGCGTTCAGCAGGGTATCGTGCTGGTATTTCCTGAGGCCATAACTCGGAGTAGTTAAGGACTTCGTATACCTCGGCCCCGCAGTAAACAGTACGGACAACATTAGTACCGCGATCAATCGCAAAAACAAGAGGCAATTGAGTAATAGAACCGTCTCCGACTGATCGTGGCAGTCCTACTGCACGTCGTGGAGGCATGGACGATCTCAAAAGCGGATAAATAAGTCCTACGTCTCTTCGAAAATGAAGTTCTGCGAGTGATCTTTGGTCCAGTTTGCGTTGGCGGTATTTGGAGGAGAAGGCTGAGAGACAATGTATGGACAACTCAGCTCCGGCCCGAAGTCTTCAACTCCGAACTTATCGGACAACGCAACAGAGGACGACCGAGTCTAAGGTGCCGCACCCAAGTGGAGAAGGACCTCAGCCAACTTGGCGAAACTGGAGACAGCTAGTCAGAGATCACGCTTGTTAGTTAAGGCCCAGCCAGATCATGGTGTTTTCTAAAAAAAAAATCACCTCCACTGCATCCCATAGAACCCATCCAAGTCGTGTCCTGATGGAGCCAACTGCCTTGAATCGGTTCATTCGCAGTGATTTGGAAGACAATCCCACGAAGAGAAGTTAAGTTCTGTGGAACAACAGAGTGCAGAAGGAGGCATACCGACTTGTTGTGCGTAACTGGGGCCAACATGAGAATGGTTCAACGCTTCAGCAACAGTTTGGGCAAGACGACATCCAGTTTCTTCGTTCGAAATGTGAATTCAAATCTCGTTGATATGCCAAAACTGATCAATAGGGGAATGATCCTCTTGTAGGGCTGAAATGTCGCACTACGACTTCGCATGGTCATACAGTCGCTGTTGTAAGTAACCCTTCAGTTACTTTTGGTTTGATAAGCAAGTGTGTGGTGACGACGCTTTTCCTCAACTCCTCGGGAATAATGAATGTTTGTAGGTCACCACTTTGATTGATTGATCTTCATTGTGACTAGAATTGTTAAGCATTTGGTCAGACGTTGATGGTTACGCTGGTGCTTGTGGCTGAGAATTTGATTAGATTGCTGAGAAATGTCACATTAAAGAGAGTTGCAGAGATGCAGCTTGTTGAGGATCCCTTTTAAATAAAACACGTAGTTTTTCTTCGAAGGATCGTGTGAACTCCACAAATCACATCCCGGTCGTCCAAGGCAACCAGTCCAACCAAGTGGAACCTTAACGCCTCACCTTGAGGATCAACAATCAGCTCTACGAAACCCTTGTTCTACCAGTTCTGTGATCTATGAAGTTGAAGGGAGGAGAGAGGGCCGAAATTGGGCATGTTTGCAAAGATGAACCAAAAGACACAATCTGTGAGTTGTAAAGGGTGATTTTTTAGCTATTATCTTTTTGGGAACACTGGTTTAAGCAGCTGACGCACGTTTCGTGTTTTGTTTCACTGTCAAACATCTTCAGTTTGGTCTATAATTTAACCATGAATCGTCTTGCAAACGAACAACGCTTGCAAAGTATTGAATTTTATTATCAAAATGCGTGCTCTGTTAAGGAAGTTCATCGCGCGCTTCTTCCATTTTATGGTCAGCTCATTTTTGTCTCAATGGGTACGTAAATAAGCAGAATTGTCGATTTTGGAGTGAATATCAGCCAGAAGCATTGCAAGAGCTACCAATGCATCCAGAAAAAGTCACGGTTTATGGGCTGGTGGCATCATTGGACCGTACTTCTTCAAAGATGATGCGAATCGTAACGTAACTGTGAATGGTGAGCGCTACCGTGAGATGATAGCCAACTTTTTTTTGCCCAAAATGCAAGAGCTTCACTTGCATGACATGTGGTTTCAACAAGACGGTGCCACATGCCACACAGCACGCGCAACAATGGACTTATTGAGGGGCGAGTACGGTGAACATTTTATTTCACGTTCGGGACCGGTCAATTGGCCGCCTAGATCGTGTGATTTAACGCCTTTAGACTATTTTTTGCGGGGCTGTGTTAAAGCTCATGTCTATACAGACAAGCCCGCTTCAATTGACGCATTGGAAGACAACATTGAAGCATTTATTCGTGAGATACCGACCGAAATGTTGGAAAGACTATGCCGAAATTGGACTAAGCGGATGGACCATTTGAGGCGCAGTCAGGGTCAACATTTGCATGAAATAATCTTCAAACATTAAATAACATGGACCGTACTATCGATTCAAATAAAGATTTCATGCATTTTTCTGAATTTTATGTGTTTTTTTTTGAAAAACTTTCCTATAGCTTTTAAAAAATCACCCTTTACATGTGAGTGTTGTACCTCCGGTATGTGTAAGTAAGAAGTGATCGCGATGTAAGCCCAGGTCCACACCGGACTGCATCGCCATTAGAAGAAGAATAAGATCGCGACGGGAACAAATCTGCAGTGATCGCGAAGGCCTACCAACTTGAAGTTTGGTGATTGAAAACGGGATCAAAAATCGTGGAGTAAACCTGAAGAAACGACTCAACTGGAATTCACATCACAAGTCCGCCATGGAGCGTGCTACCACAGCACTTGTGGGCCAGTAGACGTCTATACGGCAGGACTTGGGGTCTCATTTCCAAAATTATTCATTGGTTGTACACAATGATGGCGAGACCCATTGTCACACACGCGGCCATCGTCTGGCGGCCCAAAGGACTCCAACTAACAACGGCAAACAAGTTGCAGAAACTACAACGTATTGCTCATCTTGGAATAACAGATCTCATACGCACCTGCCCCACGACAGCCCTTGAAGCTATAGTCGAGCTATCTGCCTTAGCAATCTTCGTTAGGAAGGTAGCTGCTAGACACGCCATCAAACCGCAGCTTGAGTATAATTGTAAACCACGTAACTTTACAGATTGCCTCAGCATATTCAAATTAATCCAATAGAGACGTGCGAGACAATGCGGGATATTGTGATCAAGCAACACTGTTTCGGGAGGCTTTTCGAAGTTGAACTATTGGACCGCGGAAGACGATAAAATTCTGGTATTCAGACGGATCAAAGATGGAATCTGGAGTGGGGGCAGGAGTCTTTGGATCCAACACAAGGATCTCCGCACTAATGTGGTCGAGTCCTACAGCGTTCCAAGCCATCGCGATCTGTGCCAGCCAGAAACTCCACAAAGGCGCTAATATACTGAAATTTTCAGACAGTCAAGCAGCACTAAAGGTACTCTCGTCTAACCTAGTGGACTCCAAAACAGTCAAATGTTGCTACGACGCTCTATGATCCCTCGCCAGGCACAACTAAGTGAATCTTGGCTGGGTCCCTGGACACAGGGTGAATTGCAGGCAATGAATCCGCAGATGAGCTCGCGAGGACTGGCTCGGAATCTGCATTCATCGGTCCTGAACCGTACTGTAATGTCAATTGTGCACTTCACGGCATGGGTTGTACAATAGGGGAAAAAACCGAGGATTACTTCAGCGTCCAAGATGGTTCACTGTTCCGAGAGGTGAGTGAGATCGAGGATGCAAGCCTGGAAGCAGCCTGTCCGTTTAATGATGGAGGGTAGCTCAGCACTCAGCTTAGACTCAGACCTTCCATAGATTGTTGACCATGGCAACGTTCGCTGCTCAATACACGTTCTCCCAATTTTCCGCAAGATCTCCACAAGATCATTCACGGCCTGACTTCAGTGTCTCTAGAGCCGTAGCATGTTCTTCATTTCCTGTCAGTCTTGCGCTAAAATACTGGACAGCATCTAAAAATTCGCGACAGACGCACCTTAGAAGCGCCCGCCTTCGATGATCCTGTTGATCGCAAAGCCACTTACCACATCCCTTGTCACACACACAGTTAAAGAAAGAGATCTTATTTCAACCAAACATACCTGCAAGTAGAGAGAAAAAGAAAATGCAAACATTAGCAAAAGTTTGACAGTTGAGTGAAAAGAAAGAAACAAAAAAAAAAAAAAAAAAATGGCGATGAATCGCATTTTTGTCGTAAAAAGCAAGATAAGTCCGAGATGAAATGACGAAGTGGGCAGTCCCCACATTTTCCCCTTATCAGAACAACATTCACCATCGCTGATACGATGATAGCCGCAACTAATCGATGAATCATTCTGCAGCCGTTCGTGATCCAACAGCGTATCCTTTCCACTCCCACCAGCGCGTATCGAGTCAATCTTTCGCGGTACAACACGGAAGCAAGTGTCACACATAACAAACGACTCAAAATAGTTGACACAGGCCAACACTGGCAGGCAGGCAGATTATCTGGTTGCCTTCATGCACACGCAGCAGAGTCTATTGCTGGATTGTTGGTGGGTTATACTTCAACATCTTATCTTCTGTGGTTGCGGGGAATTCTAAGCGTGCGTTCGCCTCTGTGTGTGTGTGTGTGTGTGTGTGTGTGTGTGTGTGTGTGTGTGTGTGTGTGTGTGTGTGCATGTCCAGCGCGAAGAGAGAGAGAAGGCCGTGCGAATTATTTTATCGCCTAAGCTAACCATTTTGTTTTATTGGGTCATTTCTTTCCAAACGTCCATGATGGTGGTGGTTTATTTTTGGCAAACGTGAAGCAGAGGCTGCGTGTGTTCGTGAGGAGAACCGACAAAATTCGTTTAATTCGCCAGGAGATCACACTCGAGATGCATAGATATGCGACGCGATGAGTAAGCGGTTGAAAATGAACGCAATGAAAGTGATGATCGACTGCAGAGGAGAATTCAAATCACTTGTCAGCGATAATTCCGTTTCAAAGCGCGAACGACCTTGACTGTGAGTCCGCACGTCGTTATCGTGGCGGAGGGGAAAATTATGCAACTTTTGGATGTGGAGCCCAACGGAACACGGCCATGTACGCGCGATATCGTGTTTGTCGTTGTCGCGAAAAGGAAATCCTGCGATACTCGCTTATTCAAGTCAGCACATTCGAGCTTGGCCTCGACATTGGAGATGTTTTGAAGCGATTTCAAGGCCAACGGACTGTGGGCGGAGACGGTGCCACAGTGGCGGTGAGTTAGAGGCGCCACGAGAAGGGAACCGACAAAAGGTCGCCACCAGAAGGGGATGACTGCTAAGAGGAAATTGAAGTAGGGGCCACATTGTTTGTGGCGCTGGGACAATGTGCTTCAAAGATCCAACAGCCTTCACGCTTGAGACTGTCCCTGAAGAAGCCAAGCAAGTCCGACGATGCGCGGTTTGGTTGGAAGCCCAGAAATGTTGAACCTCTTTGGAAGAGGTCCTTGTGAATAGATGAACAGAAATGAAAGAAAGGACGCACATTGGAGACATCTCGACGGAGGCAGGATCAATGCCCGGGAAGTTTGCCAATAAAACCTTCTGAAAATCCAGCATTTTCAGCTCTAAATCGCCTGAAATTTGAACCCAATCGAAGCGGTCTGTCACATCTCCCAACCAACCGATCGATTACATCACATCGCGCGGCATCCAAGTCCTACGTAATCTACATTTGCTGCCCTGTGGCCAGGCCAGACCAGTGCGCGAAATGTTTGTTTTGTTGCCGCAACATTGTATCAAGAAAACAAAACACAATCAAAACAACGGCAACGCCAACGACTTTGGCCCCAAAAACGAACCTTAAACCGGCATTTCTTCGTCCCTCTCATTCCCACAGTCGCCGAAATCCATCTGCAAGACGGCGTCGATCAAAACAAAAGAAAACTCCAAGCCAAGCCAAGCCAAGCCAAGTGAATGCGAACACAACAAGAAAGGAGAGGAGGCCACAAGCGTAATCGTCATAGCACACAACAAAAGCTGGCCGAGAGACGACACGCCGTTGAACTTGCACGGGGCCTCGTTTTGCGAAGCTAACCGATCCCGAAGCCAACCAGAAAACGGCAGATGTAAAACATACTAAATGCCGATTCGGTGGTCCGTCGCCTCGTCGCAGACCACACCAGCTAAAGCGACGCGACCGATGTTTCCCAAAGCCAAGTCAGCAAGATTTTACTTTTTCTGTTTTCAATGCATTTCCATTTTTCGCCTTCGGTTGTGTCGTTCGCTGACAAAAGTCGAATAGGGCCACATGTCGTCTCGAATTCGTCAGACCGAATTGTGCTAAGAAGCAACAACAACCCCTCGTCAACATTTGCGCCGGATACAAAGGAGAGTTTACGTGTTGCTGGCCGTGTCGCTGGCGGCCTCTTGCACAATACAAGTCCAAGAAATGGTCGTCGAAGAAGGTCTGCGTGTGTGTTTGCGTTTGCGTTTGCCTTTGCGAGTGTGGCTTTGCGTCCTCGATTGCAGCTGCCGTCGATCTCATCGAACACAAAGCAAAGGAGTCGCAGGGAGAGAAGAAGCCCAGAAGAAGCAGAGAGCGAGAGCGAAGACAATGATAAGAGGGTAGTTAAGCCACAGGTAAAGGTGCAATCAAGGGGTAGGTTGTTGCCTATCCAAACAGGCGTTGAACTCAAAAACAACGCGCACACACACACACTGCACTGAGGAGGGTTCCTCGCTCCCATTCCTTCACACTAGTTGGAAACGAAAGGAAACGTGTACGGAGTCGAAGAAAGCAAATCCTGTTGCTGCTGCTCGGTGCTTGTACAACTAAGGGTAGCCGGCAATTTTCTTGTTCATTGTCTGTGTAGAGAAAAAAAACACAAGGGAAGCATATTAATTTGAGCGACAACACAAGGGGGCGAGAAATGAACTCCGTCTGCAGTGGCAAGGGTTGAGAGAGTTCTTGTTGTTCACTTCCGAGCACGTCTGCTGATTCGGGCATATGTTGCGAATGTGACAAACAAGTAGGGGATGACGAAAGACGTTGGGAGACATTTGAATTTTCGAATTAACGTTGGAATTCAAACGTTTTCTCTGTTGGGGGAAGTTCGGCACAATGTCTGGCAGTGACACTGACATTGTTGCGAAGGAAGATCGTCTTCAGGCGTGAGGCAGGCGAAGCTGACCTCTGATTCGAGATCTCATTGAGATGGATTGCCACAAACGAAGTCAACGCGCATTTTAGTCTTAAAGGGCTCCGCCCAAACGTAACCTTGTTCAGCAACAAATGAAGTCACGACTCTTCTTTGGAAAGTCATTTTATCAAACGTAGCAGTCGTCAAACTTGCTGACGACGCGACGCTTCTCTGCATCCAAACGCAGCCGTCCACAAATGGAAACGCAGGAGTCGCTCCTCCCAAGAATCTTTCCAAATGTAGCCTCAAGCGTGCTGATGAAGTTCCTCATAAGACTCTTCAAATGCAAACGAAGTCAATGAGCTCCTTCCAACCGGGTCTTCCCTTGTCGATTTGAGACGAAACCTCAGTCCGCTTGATTCTCGTGACCGCACATATGTCAAACCACAGTCGCAACGAAACAACTGAACTAAGACGACACTGAACGAGCTTCTGGCGAAGAAGACCGCACAACACTCCTTCCCAGTAACGACAATCAATTCCCGCATTCAAATCACAATCAATTGATGTGTGCTCCCTGATTCGTGGCTGTGCTCCAGAATCTTGGCCCGATCTCATTCCAGCCAGATGTGCACCAAAAACAGCCAAACAAACAAACGGAATCCCAAATCCGAGAGTCCATTAAAGTCCGCAATAAAACTCATTCGAATGGTTGTTCGCAGTGGCTCACTGGGTTTTCCTTTAAAGGTCTTATGGTTTCTCTGAAGGGTGTGCCCTCAATCAGGCGATTGCACTTAACAGCCATTTAAAGGTAATAAAAGTGTGTGAGATGCAATCAAGCGTGTGTCTGATGATTTTATTGTTTGTTAGTTGAGAAGAGAACAACTTCCACTACTCGCCTTACGCGGTAAAGATCTTTCAAGCAGAAATTATGTGAATTTAAAGCGCTCTGGGTTGAGGAAGGGCGACGGAATTTCGACTCTGTGCGGGAATCAAGACCGAGTGGCGACTGCAATCGGTGGACTTGTGAAATCCATCACTTCTTGGAGCAACGATCACGCCTACAAGACAGGAATGGGCACTTCTGAGATGAATATCGTCGAACGAGGAGGATTCCCAAAAGCTGGGTCTATTCTCCGTCGAAGTTGTGACAGAGCAACAATCCCTACAAAATGGCTAAACTCTTCGACTAGCAATGATTGGTCTAGCTTTGGTTCAATATTCGCGTTCCCAATTGGAACGCTCTTTCAGATGTGAGGTTAATCAAGTCACATTCCTCTTCCTCGGTCCGAGGTTGGACTCTGTCTCAAGCAACTCGCCACAGAGTGCTCTTTTGCCAATTGTCTCCAGGGCTGCACTCCAGGCTTGCCCCAAATTGAGGACGAAGGTGGACTTCTAGCAACTCGCACATCATTTTCCGTTTGCCTCCAGAAACGCGCTCCAAAAACAGAGGTCTGCAAGGAGTTTGTCTCACTAGCCTGGGCGATCTTCGCAAGTTTAATTTGAAGCCTCACTCCAAGAGAAGAAGGTGACCAATGAACCAGAGTGACGTCTATACTCAGCTTACAAATCCGCGAGATCGAAAGCAAAGCATGGAAGTTCGCACAGCGGCAGATCCTGCAAAAGACCCAAGAAGTGTGTTTAGAGACGAACAGGTGGTGAGTTTGTAGATTCCAAAGTCACATGTGACAGCGGTCTTCGAGACGAGCTATACCCCGCCATGTCTTGGTTGAAAAGTCTTGCCAAACCCTTCAGATAGTGACGATCGAGAGTTCTCGCTGCTTCATCAAGATCGACAACAACACGAGACAACACAGCGAGACCACCACTGTCAGAAAATGTCGTCGACGATCGTGCAGTGTGACAGTTCAGTTTGACGTGGCGACAATGGATGGCTGACACCATGCAACCGACAGGTAGATTTCCTTCGACAAACTGAAACACTTTGGTTTTAATTTATTTCACAAGGAAAGGATCGACTTTTGGGTAATTTTCCTGCTGCCAGGTGGTGAGTTTCACTGCTCTTGCAGAGTCTTTTCAAAACCAACGATCGCCGGAATCAAGAAAAAACATTCTGTTCAAATACTGAATCTCATCTGGATGCCTTCAGGGCCGAGGCTCCACAACTGAACACACACAAATGGGCAGAGTCGCCTTTTGTCACGATCATGTAGTATTCATTCAAATCTGATCAGGTTGTCTCACTTCAAAAGGCGTTCGCGTTCACATTCACGAAACGACAAAACGAGCCACAGACGAACTCTATCAAAATTTCGTCTGCTTATGTCATGTCGCATGAGTAACCAAAACACGTGTGCTTGTGATAAGTGTACAACTACTGTGTACAGGTAGGCGGTTACACAGTGCCAGTAGACTGGTCTTCGGATAAGAGACCACTTAGCACTAGGAACCGTTGCATTAAGTGCCTCCAAGGGTTTGCAGCCGAAACTTAGTAGTCCACCAGCGTGGGGAGTTTGAAGAAAGGCATTAATTAATTCTTTGATGGTCTTTTCAGAGGTCTAGTCAAGAGAAACGAAACGAAACAAAAAAGGGTTTTATCCGGCACTATAGCGCGAGTGCCACTGCCGCGCACACAAATGAAGTGGGTCAGGGTCCTCCCACCCCATCGGTTGGTTACATCGCGTCACCGTTGCGACAGTGTGCATTGTGGGGAATACCTAATTTTTGTTGCGTGATCTCCAATCGGTCAGTGACCCAAGGGAGGGGGAGGGGAGGCGTTGCTGCATTCTCCTAGAGAACCTCTTTCGTGGGTTGTTCTGTTCTGTTCTGTAATTTGGCCATACCGTCGTCATGGATGTAAGCTACAATTATGGATCATTGGAAATGCTGGTCACAATAAAAACACACGCCGATGACGTGGGTGGTGGTGGGGGGGTTTATCGGCGACAATCTGCCAAACTCGGTGCTAAGAGGTCCGGAACCATTGACAGAGGAAATGGTTGAGGAAACCTGACAAAAAAGCTGGAAAAACATGCATGAAGCGATGAATATTTAAATGAACAGTTGCACAGGGGAACTTTGGGGGGTTTGACTTGATGATAGGGATTTCTGGAAACGATGCTGGTGAGCGGTAGACACTGCAGCACACATACTGGCCTAAGGCGTGGTAGGAGCTGAGAGATTTTGGGAGTGTTACTGAAAGTCAGATGACTGTCTTCGAATTGGCCCACTTTGCAACGCATTTGCGGATAAAGACTTTGGTGGCAACGCCTTTAACATCTCAGCTCGTTGGCGTGTCACTACATCCTTGCACAGTGGCTGCCGTGCTCTTCAAAAAACTGATAACTTTCGTCAATTCTTTGTAGAATCCGACGAAGGATTATACAACGTCTTTCTGAATAAGAGCCCAACCACAATCGATCTAAGTGAACTAAGGCATGTAGTTAGAAGCTACGTCAGTAATCCAATTGCTTCCCATTCCCACGCCAAATGTCATTTACAATCGTAGAGACAGATTGATTTCGATCCACAAGTAATCAAAATTGAACGAAACTTAACGAAACTGAACAAGGTACAGTCAGTCATTTCTGTGTATTCGCTCGTTGATTTAAGTTACATTCATTATGGCTTTCTAAATAAGGGCCCAACCACAATCGATCTAAGTGAACTAAGGCATGTAGTTAGAAGCTACGTCAGATATCCAATTGCTTCCGATTCCCATGCCAACAGTCATTTACAAACGTAGAGACAGATTGATTTCGTTCATACTAGTAAACAAAATTGAACGAAACTTAACGCAACTGAACAAGGTACAGTCAGTCATTTCTGTGTATTCGCTCGTTGATTTAAGTCTCCTTGCATTCATTGTAGCTTTCTGAATAAGGGCCCAACCACAATCGATCTAAGTGAACTAAGGCATGTAGTTAGAAGCTACGTCAGATATCCAATTGCCCGTAATTGCTTCTGATTCCCAAGCCAACTGTCACTTACAAACGTAGAGACAGATTGATTTCGTTCCCACTAGTAAACAAAATTGAACGAAACTTAACGAAACTGAACAAGGTGGAGTCAGTCAATTCTCCATTATGGCTTTCTGAATAAGGGCCCAACCACAATCGATCTAAGTGAACTAAGGCATGTAGTTAGAAGCTACGTCAGATATCCAATTGCTTCCGATTCCCATGCCAACAGTCATTTACAAACGTAGAGACAGATTGATTTCGTTCATACTAGTAAACAAAATTGAACGAAACTTAACGCAACTGAACAAGGTACAGTCAGTCATTTCTGTGTATTCGCTCGTTGATTTAAGTCTCCTTGCATTCATTGTAGCTTTCTGAATAAGGGCCCAACCACAATCGATCTAAGTGAACTAAGGCATGTAGTTAGAAGCTACGTCAGATATCCAATTGCCCGTAATTGCTTCTGATTCCCAAGCCAACTGTCACTTACAAACGTAGAGACAGATTGATTTCGTTCCCACTAGTAAACAAAATTGAACGAAACTTAACGAAACTGAACAAGGTGGAGTCAGTCAATTCTCCATTATGGCTTTCTGAATAAGGGCCCAACCACAATCGATCTAAGTGAACTAAGGCATGTAGTTAGAAGCTACGTCAGATATCCAATTGCTTCCGATTCCCATGCCAACAGTCATTTACAAACGTAGAGACAGATTGATTTCGTTCCCACTGGTAAACAAAATTGAACGAAACTTAACGAAACTGAACAAGGTGGAGTCAGTCAATTCTGTGTACTCGCTCGTTGATTTAAGTCTCCTTACATCCATTATGGCTTTCTGAATAAGGGCCCAACCACAATCGATCGAAGTGAACTAAGGCATGTAGTTAGAAGCTACGTCAGATATCCAATTGCCCATAATTGCTTCTGATTCCCACGCCAACTGTCATTTACAAACGTAGCGACAGATGGATTTCATTCCCACTTAGGTAAACAAAATTGAACGAAACTGAACGAGGTGGAGTCAGTCATTTCTGCGTATTCGCTCGTTGATTTAAGTCTCCTTACATCCGTTATGGCAGGATATTTAAGCAGAATTTGGCTAAATGTGAACACTGACTGGCTGAAATAAAAGAATCCCACCTGAAAACCCTTGCTGACAAGTGACAACTCACTTATTCACCCGATTCATAATTACGTCGCCGCACAATTCAGAACAAAAATCCGGTCCTCTATGGGAACAGAAAACGAATACCATTCTCAGGCAAAAAAAATACGTAAATAATAAAGTTCTCCGTAGTTGCCCTTCCTTCCGTATTTCAATACACCATGAAATCGCTCTGTTTATAAACATCGCAATCGGCGAAATGTGTATAAACACACTTCTCGTAGCCAAACAAGAGCTCAAGTAAACACCAGCGTTTTTGTTCTTTTTGCAGTGCGCGTAAATTGCTTTCGTTTTCTTCCTACACATGCGCCTCCTCTGCCACAGCCCTCAGAGTTCAGGTGGAAGAGACGCTAATTGCATTCTGTATCTTACGGTACCAGCCGCCTTCGACGCGAGACTCTCATTTGATCTATTTCTGTGTTTCGCCCACACCACAAGGAAGCACACGCATTCGCAAGTGATGTCTAGACTCGACTCACAAATTCGCCGAGCCAGAGCGAGAGAGAGCGATCAAATGCAAACACAAAACATAACCGAACAAGTACAGGCCAGGCGAAGCGAGCCTAATGTTTAGGAAGAGCAAAATCAAAAAAGGCAAACCAAGAAAAGAAGAAAACCAGAGCCGATGAAGGTTCACACAACTCCACGAACCGCTGGCTTTGGCGCACCAGCATTCTTCTTACTCGTCTTCGTCTTCTCAGCGAATACGTGAAAATTTTGTTTTAACGACGCAATAAAAATGTGCTCAAACTTCGCTTCCCATTCCACTCCCCATCCCCACGCAAACGTCAAAACCACACGAAAAGGGGGGGGGGGGGGGGGGGGGGAAGAAATATACTTCGAAGAAGAGATAAATAAACAAGAAGCAATGAGGAATGAAAGGAATTGGGAATTTTCTTATGTCATTGCCACTTTCGACTTCTAAAATCAAAAAAAAAAAAAAAAATAGAAGCCCACAAAAGAGTTCATCATCATTATTCACTATCATCCGTCAAATCGGGCATGTTCGTTAAGTTTGATCTGGAATTCGACAGGTAAACAGAACATGAACGTTGTTGAGGAAAACGTGTGCGGCATAGGGTTTCGCTCAAAGAAGCACATTTTCCTTAACGACGTTTGTAGGTATTCTCTGTTTTGCTGTTGCTTCATTTTTTTCTTCTTCTTCGTTTTTGGTGGTTTTTTGTGTTGTTCTCCTGTTCGTTGTTGTTGTTGTTGTTATGATTTCTCTTCACTTTGACCAGGCCAGGGTCCGGTGGAGACATTGAACTTGGCCTTTTTTTTTATTTAGTTCTTCACCATTCGGCACTTTTCCTTGAGCACGGAACAAAAGTGAGAATGATCATAAAAAAGAAACCAAGGGAAGAAGAAGAAGAAGAACAACAACAACAAAAACGAAAGCATAGTTCACGAGAACAAGTCAAGAAGTCAAACATCAGCAGAGAATGGCTGTAAATTTGCTGACATCGATGAAATTTGACCAAAGTAACAGAAGACTGACGAGTGACGACTCCCAACAGAGCCAGCAGCAGAGCCTGGGTGATTAGCCACAAGATGCCCTTTGGCCGAATGACTTCTGTCACCGATCGGTGACACATATAATTTGACAGATAGGGAAAAATAGGTGACTACCAGGTGCATGATGAGTGGAGAGTCACTAGTGCGTGGAGATCAGTGGCAAACACTCCTCTCTTTGGGTTTTTCTGTTTTTGTTTCCTTTTTTTTTTTTTTTTTTGCTGAAGTGACGCCTTGTGGGTTTGTTGTGGTTTTGCTTCAGGGCTGACAACATATGCTGCTTGCAGTCGATTTGTAATTTGCGGTTATGACACCGATCAAAAAGGGAATGGGACTGGTTGACAGTCGGCCGATGTCAACTGAGGTGCTGGATAATTTGCGTAGGCCTTAAATTGCACATGTAATTGCTTAAGTGACCCATGACATGCGATTCGAGTTGGAAACGATCTTGATAAATTAAAGTGGATATTCAGTGGGCAGTTCGTTGTCACTTCATTTTTAAATTTCAACCAATTGAATGTCCGTTGGATTGGGAAAATAAAGGAGCAAGCAGTTGAGCGTTTGTTTAAAATAAGTTGTTTTCTGTGCAACCACTTCGTTCAGTTTCGTTAATTTTTACTTACGTAAGTAGGGGTGAAATCAATCGCTATATATGTACATACGTCCAAACCTGGCCTAGGTTCCTGGGCCTAGTAGGTCACTTCGGACGCTTTAACGCTGTTTATGGCAACCTTCGTTCAGTTTCGTTAATTTTTTCTTACTTAAATAGAGGTGAAATTAATCGCTATCTAAATACGTACAAACCTGGCCTAGGTTCCTGGGCCACGTAGGTCACTTCGGACGCTTTAACGCTGCTTCTGGCAACCTTCGTTCGGTTTCGTTCATTTTTTCTTACTTACATAGAGGTGAAATTAATCGCTATCTACATACGTACAAACCAGGCCTAGGTTCCTGGGCCTATTAGGTCACTTCGGACGCTTTAACGCTGCTTCTGGCAACCTTCGTTCGGTTTCGTTAATTTGTTCTTACTTAAATAGAGATGAAATCAATCGCTATCTACATATGTACAAGCCTGGCCTAGGTTCCTGGGCCACGTAGGTCATTTCGGACGCTTTAACGCTGCTTCTGGCAACCTTCGTTCGGTTTCGTTAACATCGCAGGTCGTTGGTCCTTAGATGCTCTGACCAGCTTGAAGTTAACAAATCAGTGAATCCAGAGTTTAAGTGTTTGTTTAATACCCGTTTCCCTCCCAACTCCAAGTCAGTTTGACATCTCTCGCTCAACCAAACAACGCGAGTGCGTGCCTCTTCTCCTCACAAGGTCACCAGAACATCCCAAAACATACGCGAACACATCCATCATTTGACCCAGATACGAGAATGTTGGGCATAAAAATAGAATCAAAGGTATCAACAAAAAACAAAAAGCAGCACATTCTCTCGTGCTGGACAGAGATGGTGATTGGTGGTCCCCCCATCATGAAGTTTTAAATAAATTCCTCCCCCTCATTGGACGGCCATCAGTTGGCAACCTGAGCGTCCTGTGGTACACACTTCCTACTCAACATAATTCATTCCAAATCTCAGAGCAAAAAACCAGAAAAGCAACCTCAAACAACAAAGGAAATCTCTGTGATATGTACCTAAATCCGAACGGATTGCTCTTACATCAGACGACTGTGTGTGCGTGTGTGTGGTCATTAAATCGCAAAATTTATTTCTGACGTCCATGGAGAGAGCAGCGCTTTTCAAGAAACTTTTCGCCACACAATTTAGGACGCAACACTTGAGAACATACCCACAGACCGAGCGCAGAATAATGTACAATCTTTTCGTTTTTTGTGCTCTTTTCTGGATCATTGCCAAATAGCTTCCTCTTCCACCATAGCAGCGAGACGAAAACAGTCAGAAGAACAAGCAAAAAAAATCGCAAATGTCTAAATTCGCAAAAATATGATGCCCGCAAAACTCCGCAATAAAAAATAATTAATAACAAAACAAAGGGAAAAAAAAGTGTAAATTAAATGTTGCCAAAAGTGTTTCGCGGGGTTAAAGTTTGCCAAAGTTGTGGCTGGAGTTTCGGTCGCTCATTGTTGTGGATGTGAACAGAATGACAAGCACAGTCCGTGGGGGATGTGAACAAAAGAACTTTACGCAGACAAAAACGCTGCCAATTAACGCCATCTCTTGGTAGATTAAATTACATAAGCGAAAACATTTAGATTATGTCAGGTGGTGTGTGAGTCAATAAACTCTGGCCATGTGAAGCGTCGCTTGATGGGATTTCAGAGACAGAGCTTTGATTGAGTGCCGACCGTGGCCGTGTTGGAGGGCAGTGAACACATCATCGTTAGTTGACCCGGGTCAGGCTGGCTTGTGGGAATGGATCAGTTTGCTAACCTACCACTTCAGGGTGTTCAATGACTTGTCAAACAAAGGGCGTTTGGTGTAGACCGCGGACGCGGATAGATAGAAGTTTCAATCTCGGTTAAGCCTTATCGGCGAACACGATCGCTTCTCCTACGCCTAGGCCTAGGTCGGATTTTGAGTGGATTATCTCAAGTATTATGTGTGTTTATCAATTGGAATTTCAAGCCTCTAGGGATATCTCTGCGATTACGACGGAGGAGTGGACTGCGAGTGAGCACGCGAACTGAAATTGTTGGTTATCTATGCAAAGTTTAAGGTCTTCTGTCTTGACTACTTGAAGGACACTCCCACTTTGTAGCCTGAAGTCTGATAATGAGGAAATCCCTTAGTAAACCCCTTTTAGATCGTAGCAGCTTGGAATGCAACATGTATTCGCTGAAAGATGGAACTCAGCTGACTGGGAACCGCAGTTCTAAGCTTAAAACGAGCTCTCTACCCCCGAGGGCAGTACGAAGTCTCAAGAGCTTTCACTTTGTTGATTTATTAAGTCAAAAATGAGGAAACCCTCAATAAACCCCTTTCGAATCGTTGCAGCCAACCTCCTCCTAACGAACGAGTGTGACAACGTGCATCAGACAGACAGAGACTGCAGTACTAGACCTCACACAATCCCCTTTCACATCCACAGACAGACTGTGACTCTAAGCAGCGCATGAAATATGATAGAAAACAACGACACAAACATCAAACACTGCGCCGAAAAACGCATGCTTTTCCTCCCACTAACCAAACTTTGTCACACGAGGTGAGTGTTTTTTTTCTTGTTCATCCAGCAACCCAATCGACATTGTCTCAGCATCAAAATTCAACGCAGCATACTGAAATCTAAACGACATTCAAAAAGGCAATAAAAACCGGTAACACGACAATGGGTGAGTTATATCAAACACTGAGTCACGTTCAAACCTTGCTCGACCAAGCTTTTCCCCTGACAGATATCGGCAATAAAACTTGCCATCGTCTTCCAGTGGCGATTTACAATGTCAAGATCTGAGAGAACCCGCACCGTACTTCTCAGAAATACTCCAAAATTTGAATGGCTGGCTTGCTGAAGGTTTTGAAGTACCTTCTGGACTGTCATACGGAATTTAGGGCACATTTGAAGTGTGTTTGAAGGCTCACATGTGGTTTTGATCGATGGGGCTGAACAAGACACACAGAACGAGTTGAGCACATTCTCCCTGGATTTCGTGTCATTTCAGATTGAGGCAAAGCAAAGCTCAAATCGAAACGAAAGTCGACCCCCACAGAACGCACAGAATAGTGGGGAAATGCGCAAACAGGGAACGGCGTTCAGGTTTAAAACCAGTCTCAAGTGCGATGAAAATCGGGACTTGTTTGTGGTCGCCTTCCCACTAACGAAAGACACTTCCAATCAGTTCAATCATCCGTGAGACTAGTCCTGCTTCCACGCATAGAATTCGACCACGGGGGTCGTCGGTGTTGATGACTCGGGTGTTCCTATTTTCAACTAACTAGTCGTAGGTAATCCAGCACTCAGAACCTTATCAGAACAACACAGAGGGACACAAACAAAGCAGTATTCGAGAAATTGGTGTCATTGATAGCGCGCGCGGTGGATAGATTTTGATCTATCAGCTGTTGTTTGCCTGCGTCTGAAGAGCAACAACAAAACTGCCCCTCTGGCACATGAGGCACTCAAAGGAAAAATGCGTTATCAGACACAGTACACAGATGTGCGTTTGTGTATAACTAGCAGAGCACTGATATCAGCTAATTAACACAACCGCCGCCGCGCTCCTTTTGCTGAATAAGCCCTGTTGCCGATCTGCAAAAAAAAAAATCCACAAATATAATCAAATTCTCCACAGTGTTGCTAATGAGATATATTTCGTTGCTTTTTTTCTCTCGCAAACCTTCTGTTGATCAATTAATTATTGCGACGATAGTGTGGATAGCCTCCCCTCGCGAGGTAGCCATAAACTCTGAAGCCGTGTGAAAGACAAAAGTTTCATGATTCAGTCCCATTCTTTATTAATCACACTGTTCGACATGTTGTTCTTAATATTAATTTTGTTTTCTGTTCTTTTTCGCAGTTTTTTTTTTTTTTATCTAACCGGAGATGGCAAGCACGGAGACTTTCAAAAAGATTCTGCATAACCTGTCAGAATGTTGTTTATGAAGTTGTTATGCAAAGTGACAGCGATCTTTGTGTGTGTTGGTTTGTTTGGGAATGGCTCCGTTTTTGTACATGTGTGTGCGCGCGCAGAAACGTCATCAATCACATGTGGTCGCATGCAGGAAATTTGAAAAATTTTCATTTCCAATCAACTTCATATGATCACAACTGACAGATCTGTCAAACAAGCACAAAGAAACAAAAAAAAAAAAACTTGTAATCATCCGAAAAAGTACATGTTGTATGACTTTAATCAGAGAGATAGAGAGAGAAACGACCGCGACGAGAGTGTGAGAGAAAGAGATGAAGAAGAGGAACAGAATTTGAGTGCCATTTAATTAAGTTGACAATTTTGTCTTTTATTTTTTTTTTTTTTTCAGGGGGACTACATAGTGTAGAGAATCAGAGGCAAACAGTTAAGGTACGACTACAACGAAAGACCCCTGGCCCACATGAATGCGTATGTATTCAAATGTCACTAAATTATCTTATCAGTGACAGCGTTTGACCATCGAGGTAGGATTTGTATGAATCAATTTTTTTGTTCTCTTCTTTCTTTCTTCCCCGCGTGGATAAGGAAGTCGAAAAAGAAGAAATGAAAAAAAAAACAGGGGGAAAGAAGATTGAATTCAATGAGAGATTGCATCAAATTGGGACAATTGAGGTGACGTTTTGTGGACGTTTAGGTTCCACATGGCGCTTGCTGGGCGGCGAGGAGGTAAAACAGAAATCAACTATACAAGTCATAGTCCCATAATCACATATTTTTTGACAGTTAATCATTAATTGTTGACAGTTGACAATCACGCATATCCATCACCACCGCACGTAGTCTCATATGTACGCATTCTTGCTGGAATACGTCAAGTACACAATGTAAATGGCATTCACTTTTAGTGCTCCCTGAAAATGTTATTACAAAAAAGATGTTGTCAAATGATGTTAAGGGCCAAGGGCGGTGAAGGCCGATTTGGGATGTAAACTTGGCCGTGTGGCTGTGTCATTTTTGGCACTTATGGGGTGAATATAATAATATCTAGACGTAAAAATGTAATGTGTAACATCTGCTAAGTCACTCAGGGGCTGCTGGTGTTGGAAGCTGAATTCGAATTTTCTTGAAACTTTGCGAAAAGTTAACAAAACGAACAAGTTATTCAACTTTGTGCCCTTTCCCTTGTGGATACAATTTCAAAGCACGACAATAATGGTCAATTATAATGAACGCACTTAATCTTAGGTCAAATCTGAACGAAGGCCATCGTCGAATTTCAAAGTTTCCACACTTGCTTCTGGGAATGTGGGGGAAAATCCCAACATCAACTGTCATTTACGTAAGTCGAAAGTGACGTTCCCACTGAATTAATCAAAAATGAACGAAACTTAACGAAATCGATTTGGAAATTGGAGATATTTTCGATAAAGTGAATAATTTTTGTATATATATATTGATTGCTTATGATTGGACCCTTGGAATTTCATAAAGATCAATGCTTTCGCTGTTCTTGCTCGTCATGCTGATTGTAATTTTACTAATCATATGTCAAAAGCCAGCAAATTAAACCCTTTTCTATAAAACAAAAAAGCTGACGAAACAATTAATCTTGGAACGTGAATGGGGGGGACGCATTCAGAAACAATTAGATGAAGAAGTCATCAATCAAAAATCATTAACGATATTCAAAATAGACCGAATGTTTGAAGAAGGTTTATCATCGAAGAAAACATATCTTAGGGAAAAGTGACAACAAACAAGAGAGCCCCCAACGGGGGACGAGGTTAGAAACGAAGAGGAAACAAAAAACCCACAACGAAAGAATGAAACAAGACAGAAACACGTGGAACAAACTTCTGTGACAACTGAACGTTGGATAATATGACAAACGTTGTTGTTGAAATAACCGAAATTCCGTCACGAAGTAAATTGCTTTAACACATTTATAAACAGGTTAGAAAAAAAAAAAAAGAATGTTATCACGAACACCGAAATTCAAGACGATAAAAAGCAAAGATCTTTCTTGATGTTTCTTTGCATGACGAAACCCCCCTTACCGAGACTGGGTGCACCAAAAAAAATAAAAAAAGAAACGAAACTGGGGTATGTCAGATTCTTCGCACAATAAGTCTGATTACACTTTTGTGAGACAAAAAAGCTAGCGACAAGGCACAGCGGTCAAGGTCTTTGGCAATGAATGGCAAGTTTGTGGGAAAAAATTGCTTTACGGGACACAATTTATATTGTGGTCTTGGATAAAGGTCCACGGGGGTGGAATCTGTACGCTTTCCCGATGTTGTGAAATCGGAATTGGTGCAATTAATCGTTACTTCCGTGCTCTGATGCCGTAGCGCGAGTCATTTGGTGGTAGGTCCTCACTAGAATGAAGTCTAGGGAGTTCATGTCGCAGTGTCACGTTACCCACACCAAAAATAAGTGAGAAAAGGTTGCACCTGAAACTGAATTTCATAAGCGAAGACCGCATGACTGCAATGATTTATCTCATTTGGTTCGACACAAATGTGAAGCCTCTTGCAACAGAGGTCACTTTCAATGAATCGACAAAACGGCGACAGATCAGCACTCTTAGTAAATTCTCAAAGCATGTATCGTAAAAATGCTAAGCAAGCTGCATGTCGCACCACTTGGAAGTCTTGAGGGGCGTGATCAGATCTGTCGGCGTGTGTGCAGTTTACCTAAATGCTGGCAGGACACGATAATCCCTCGACGAGTGTAAACTCTTACTGATATAATCGTCCAGATCCTGACCACATAACACATTTGCTTGGTGTCCTTACAGTACAGTATGCGATGGAAGATAAGGCGTCAAACCAAACGACTTCTGCAGAAGCGCTCTGTGGATGGAGAACAGATGGAAAGTGGCCAACACCTTCTCTGCTCGTGCTCAGTTCTTGTGTTTCGCAGATACAAACGTCTGGTTACTCACTTATTCAAGCGATTTAAGCGGAGCAAGGTCCCTCAGTTAAAGGAGAAGGGTTTAGCGCCCGTATACATTTCAAAAAAGAATCAAGCAACTGCCCGAATTAGTCGTTAACATTATTAAAGAGGCTTTAAGAGACCGTAAAGGGCATTCCAATGCCAAATACGGTTGCCCTTGTCCAAGTGCTATCAGCCTAAACGAGTGTCCCACCAGAATTCCAGTGCGTTTGACTGTAAAAAAAAAATCCATCAAACAAAACCCAATTAAAAGTACGACTATGCATAAGGCAATAAATGAATGATAGTATTAAGCCATAAACTTTGAAAACTTATGAACTTATCTTCAATTATTCCAAAGTTATTAGAAGACGGTAGTTAGCGGCTGACAAGTTTCTCTAAATATAGACACGATTCTCTGGCATACAAGCAGTAATCATCCATCAGGCAAGCACATGATTCAAGGGCTTAGACATTTCCTACGTGTAGTCCCAACCGCTCAGGTAACCACCAACAGTTCACAGAGTCATAAAAACGAACACAACGAGAAGTGTGATGCATTTCAATGTGGAATGTAATAAAGCAGGCACCATGTGTCAAGATGATTGTAATTCCATAGATCATTAAAACGAAATCCCAAAGCTCACATACCGGCGCCTCCAATGGGCGTTGTTTAGTTTTCCAGCAATCACAATCACTGGTGTTTACCGCCAGATTACAGTATAATCATTCTCACCGTGATCAATGTCGTGGTTTATCGGGCGAAGCGAATTCTGATTCACTTCTTCAATGTATGTAATTGCTTGCAAATAGAGTTGCAGCTGATTGCTTTGCATACATTCAGAGTTCTCTCGGTCTGTAATTGAACCCATATATTATGCATTTGTCATGTTTAACCAACAAGTAACCAAAAGCGGCACCAGCAGCAGCACATTATATAACGTAGATTACATGGAGTGTGGAAAAACCCAAGTCCAACATCATATCGCCATGATACGAGGTTGTACCATCATTAGTTTGCAATTAATTCCAAGAATAGGTTTAAAATAGATGCACGAGGACTTCAAATCGTGCCAGCAGAACTTCACCTCAGAGCTGTGCACTTAGCTGGCTGTGCGAGAGAGGGGAAACCACGTGATGGTGATTTGAATGTTGGCAAAAACATGACTTAACAAAGTCCAGCACTCATCTGAGTGAAGTGTGCACTTTTAAAGTCCACCACACATGAATTGATAATTCAATCAAGAGATGCAACTTTTATGACTCTCTCGGGGGATTAATCAACGACAGCAGCTACGTATGTTATTTTTTTTTTTTGTTTTTTTGTTTTTCTTTCTCGACTTGAGCTACACGAGCTCATGATTAACACGTGGTCGCCGCTTTCGTGGGCATGGCAATACAAATACAAACGTTCAGAGAAAATTATTGTGGGATTTCACAAAATCCCTGGAGTTTCTCATGAATACAGTTTGAACCTGGAGATGATTCCAGAACAAGAAAGGTCTAATGAAACATATACGAGACTCGGTGTCGTCTTGTCGGAAACTGAAATAAATCATAACCTGCTCGTCTGGAACGCCCCATTATATCGCTGCGAGTGTTCGAGTCAAGTAAATAGGTGTAACAACGATGAGATCAGATCTCACAGCGAGTATGAAACGATTTTCCAATCAACTACAGTTGTCACCCCGACCGAGAATGAAAGTAACGCCCATCGTATCAAAAGAGAAAGTATCCAGATTCGTGACAGCATGACATCATTGGAAATAAAGTTGTTTTCAAAACTTTGTCAAGTGATATTGCGTATCTTATCAAAACCATAAACAATCAACCAAAGTTAGTTGCATTTAATACCTGAAAAACAAACTAATGGAATTTATTTGCTTTCAATCAAATGACAAATGACCCAGATGGTCAGACAACGAAGGATCATCCATCGTGGACGATGGCCAAAACTTGACTCGCATTGTTTGCACTTGCGATAGTTAACTGCTATCGAAAAACCTCAAGCCTTCCAAGAACACACAGTACACCAATGCGTTTGTGTGCACTGTGCACATATAGCATTATCGAAAGCTTTAACTTGAGGCGGGGTAAAACCCTCTTTTTTCCGACGTAATACGATTAGGTAATGCAGTGAAAGTTTATCAAATTCTGCATTCAAAGCTTTTAGGTCAGCCAGCTAGAAAAAGTCTCGGAATTGGAATGAATCGGAACAAGAAGGGGAGAACAATTAATTACTATTGTTTGGTTAAGTTAATTGCTCGGACTGAGAGAGGCCCCAAATTCGTTCGGTTCGTGAGTGTGGATTGTTCGAAAATAGATTGTGGCTATAATCAATTTGTGCAACCAAAACCGAAAGCAGTATGAAACGACGATCGGGCGAAAGCAAAAGCTGAACATATGGCTGCGCGCGAGCACTTGCTGCAGTTTCAATAAGACTTGAAAAAGAAATCATACTATAATCCTGAGGTGGTGGAAGTGAAGAGTTTGTTTGAAATGTGTTCTCGTCTTGGAGTGGCTCAGATTCAAATTTGACATCAGGACAGAAGGTGATTGTGAGAGCTGCTTCAAGGGGAAGTGATTTCACTTAAAGCTGCACCGGGAATCTACTACAACCAGTCACCTTGAATTTGACGTCCATCGACGAGAGTGGCACTTTCAGTGTGTCAACTCCTATTGGAAGTCGATGAAAAAAAAAAAACAGCTTTTATGTCATCTCTCCCGAGCCAGTGACATTACTCCGAGAGTTTAACAGCCGTTGAAAGCTCTTAAAGCTCCACCATTCGGCGTCGATCTAAAGCGGAAGGTATTTCCTTTCTTTTCTTCGTTCTAGTCAGAGAGTTTTATCGTGATTATTTTTGAATTACAGAGGCTCGCATGTCCCTCTGACCCTGGGAAATATTGTGGATTACGAGTCGCAACGAAAGAGTTCAACCGAAGCGAAGGACCAGACCAGGCACAGGAGTCCTTTTTCGAGACTTAAATGTACGCGATTACTGAAGATACCACATTATAAGGAGACAGCGAAGAAGAAACACTTAAAAGCGCGAAAGAAACGTTCACAGGAAATGTACGGTTTTATATACATGGACTGGACTGTACATCCTGGACTGTACATCCTGGACTGTACATCCTGGACTGTACATCCTGGACTGTACATCCTGGACCCAGGGACAACTGACGTGGCAGCTACAAGCGGAAAGGAAGGACACCTATCGTTTTCACAAGTGACCATACCTTGTAAAGACTAAAGTCTAAGACTGAAGTGATACATCCAAACGAAAGGGAACCACGTGGCCCTTAGACACTAGCACAAGCTGCATATTCTGTAGTGTGAACATGAGAGTTCCCAACCGTTAAAGAGAGAACTGAAATGACAGCTACAAATGGAAGAAAAGATGGGGCCCTCAGATGTAACTTATTTTAGAACTAGAACTGTCATCTTCTAAAGGGACGCTTGCAAAGGAATGTGAATTATTTCGTCCTGATTTTTTTTCCTGACTTAAGCCTGACAGATTCTGTCGTCTAAGGAAAAGTTCAGAGTGGCCATAAATAACAACTTTGCCAACAAATCATCCAACTTCTTAAATTGAATGGATATTGAGTGGCAGACGTTGTACCTCCTAAGAGCCATCTATTTAGGGCTTGAACTGGGCCATTTATTGCCGTAAACGTGGTATATTAGCCCGACACAAGGATTAATTTAGCTTTCCAACATCTCCTTGTCAATCCTATTCGAACTGATCTAGATTTTATTCAACACATTAAGCAGCCCCCTTCTGGCAAGAATAAAGAAAAAACATCGACATCAAAATAACATGATTTGAACTATTCACGTCATTGTGACTTCGAAAGTGTGGACGAAACCGCTTAACCTTCGTAGGCCACACCAATCGAAGCGCTTCTCTCCAACTCACTTTTCAATATTCAACTCAGCCTGGAATGAAACACTCGTCCACGTGTCAAGATGTCTCGTGATTTTAATTCAATTATTCAAGTCATACAGATAACACGTTTCACAACAAACTCTGCTGTTCCATGTAAGCTCCCTTAAAGGATACTACGTTTTAAGGATTTACAATCGACAATCCAGAACATTCCCAATCGCTGACAGACAAACAGCTGAATTTGCAACACACATCAGCACTGATAACCGGCTTTTTTTTTTGCTTTCAAGGTTGATCTGACATCATCATTCACATGCACTTAATGTGACTTATGCGTTGTCATCAGTTTTTGGGGCGTGTGTTGATAAGAGAAACCATTTGGCGATTTTTACTTCGTCCGAGAACGCAGAACTTCCAACAAAACTCCCATAATCGACTGGCTCAACACAAAACACACACTATTTCACCACCACAAATGTTGCACTCGAAAATCAGACAAAAAAGTGTCTATCACCTCAGTGAACAAAAAAAAAAAATTCCGTTAAACGACTCAGAGAGCAGGTAGAAGAAAAAGAAGAAAAAAAAACAAGAAAACTGTCGCTTACCTCCATCATCCATTCCGCAACAATTTTTCTCATTGGCGGGGTTATATCCTTTTGTACCGTATTAAAATATGAATCAGCCATTGGATGTTTTTGTTCAGCCTTGAGTGCGTTGTCGAGGCATCGATCACTCTGCAGCACCGGATCATCAAGGGCTGTATTAACTTGATCATAATTCCGACTAATTGTGCTATTTGTGTATGCTGCTGTTGTTGTTGTTGTTGAAATATCACCACCAGCAGTTCCTCCTCCTGTACCAACTAGGCCGCCACCACCAACACCACCACTGCCGCCACCAGTTGTTACTGTGGCTGTGTAACAGTTATTCTGAATTGAGTAACTATTTCTTAGGATATCACTATCGTTTGGTTGGAACTTCTCGGGACATGTAAGTTCCATATTTGTTCAAACAACAACAAAGAAAAGAAAAAAACCGAAATTAAAAACTGATCCTTAAACGATTAACAACCACTTTTGACGAGACACACAACAACGTGTGCACTAGCAGGGGGATCGCTGAGGAGGAACTTCGTCCGGTTCGTATATATTCCAGAAAGACTTGGTAGTAAATTCACAAAAGGCAAAGATGCAAATGGCAAATGGGAAATAAATAAATAATAATAAATTTCACTTGTTCCCCGTTGAGATGAGATGAGAAACTATCCTCGATTATTTCTTTTTTTTTCGGATTTTCTCTCGGTCGGATTTGATCTCGCGAATAACAACTGACACTGAGAACGGGAATTGAATGAATTAACAACTACTCATAAAAAAAAAAACAGCTGCAAAGACATTTTCAAGGATCTCCTTTAGAAATTTTCGTATTACACACTTTTTTTCTTTTCTTTTCTCTTCACTCGTATCCTCTCTCTTTCACTGGCTCGCTCGATCTTCGCTCTCGTTCTGCTGCCCCTTTGTGTGGTGTAAGGCTCCGGCAAAAAAAAAAAAAATAAAATTGCAAAATTATATACGGTTCACTAAAAACGGCTTTCGATTCGACGATTAACTACTATTATTTATTATTCGAGGAGAAACAACTTCACGAGAGCGCACTGATTTCGATTTGAGTTTATTTTATTTATTTATTTTTTTGCAAAGGGAATTGAATTGAATTGAATTGACTTGACTGAAGTGATTTAATTGAATTGATTTCTATTTATTTTATTTATAAACTTCTTCTCTGTTGATCACCGTTACATAAAAAAAAAAAGAAAGAAGATCTATGTGTACTCTTATATTTCTTTTAATAATTCTTTACAATTTACAAGTTTAAAAGCCGGCGGAAAGCGAGGTAGCAGCGAGAACCAACTAGTCTCTTTCGCTTCGGGATTGATAATGAAGAGTGTGTGTTTTGAATTGTGGAACGAATTTCTCAGTACGTATGACGGTGCTGTGCTATCTGCGCTTGTGTGCGTCTCCGTTTTGTGATCCAATCGTGAATGGGTGTACGAGCGCGCGTGTGTTTGTGTGTGTGTGCAGAGAACATACAATAATAAAAACTCAAATTGTACATACACTTGCATAACAGAATGTACACACTCCATTAAAGGAGTTTTGAGTGGAAATGAATTTGAAATGAAATCACGATGGGAAAATGAGTGTTACGCATGCGCAATTGTATCCTTGTTGTGTTTAGGAAAGAAAATCACTGCAAATCTGTGGGAGATCGTTTGTGGGTGACCTACACTGCGGAACCTTCTTCATGTCGACTTCCAAATGCTTGGCAAATGTTTCAGTTGTTTGTCGCGAAGGTGGTTTCAACAGTGGCACCCATAAGCGAGCACCAAGGCACTCTCGAAGCTTGGAATCGGTAGAGAACTCCTCGCATTGTAGAGTAAGAAGATTTGACGTTTTCCTAGATGATCCAGAAGTGCGCGAGGATGAACTTGGAATGCACTAGAGCACCGAATGACCGGTAGATAGTTATCAAGAGCAGGGTAATTAATGCACAGAGTGCCTTCCACGAGAGGAGGTACCTCTCGGACCAAGTGCTCAGCGAACAGACGAAGGCATTGCAAGGAATTGGTACGCAAAGACCCGGTGCTTCCTGATACACGATCACGAAATGTGCCTTGAGACGTGCTAAAGCTGCTTAAACCACTTGCCCTTCCTTGTCTTCACATTTCTCTAAATGCCAAAAATGTGATCTAGTCAAAGAGTGTATGAGACTCCTCGTCTTTTCGCCACTCTTCCACCAACAAATAAAGATTGCTAATCCTTTTATCTCGCATGGTCTAGAAGCCCCCAAAGAAAAGTTGCTCAAAGCTGTCTCTTTCAAATTTACAGTGTTTTTTTTGGATGATTTGATAAGATCCCAAACAACGGTGAAGATCGTGTTTGTCGACAAAAAGTATTTTGTTTAAGGAAAGTTATTCCATGCATTTCAAACAGCCCTTGTCGTTCAAAGCCATCTTTGTTTCCATTTTCTCCGGTTCTCCGAAAACCAACCAAAACCGTGACCAATGCATTCTCTTTGTGGAAAGCCCCTCGATGCCCATTCAACCAAATTGCCCAGTCAACAGCGAAGCCCCTTGTTTATGTCAAAATACCTCTCAATCAGCACAGCCTCGTGTACTTCCATTTCCAGTTTCCAAACAAGCGATAAAATCCTTGTTATCTCCAAAAAATCTCCATCGATTTTTGCTAATGATCTCTCTTCAGTAAATGTGTATTTTTCTGGAAAAAAAAAAATTACCATAAATTGATGACTGATTCATACCGCGTGCGTCAATGCGCTCGGAAACAAACACGTGTCTCCTCGCACTAAGGGCTCGCTACCTGATCGCTGCGATTAGGCAGGAACAGAATGAGGGATGTTTGCATTTTGCAGTGATACTCGTCTCTCAAGGACTCTATGATGTCTATATGATGCCTGCAAGATCTTCGTCAGATCGATGTTTGATGACTACCTGCATTTGGTGTACCTTTGTTTTATGATTCACAAATCACTCATTCAGGCGTTTAGTAACTTTTCCCGTTTAATGACGCAGATATTTGCACAGTGATCTGCTTGCAGAATCTAAATGTAGGACATTAATATTCTGCAAGCTGATTTAGGCTGGCGTTGGGGAAACACACTGCGTTAGTACTAACGTTTTAGGGTTACGTAGCCACGTCAACAGGACGCGCTCTCTCTCTCAACGTGTCGAAACCAGCGTTGTCGATGTGGCACGATCGTGACATTATGGCACTTTTTGATTGAAGTGACACTGTGTGGTGAAGAAGGTGAAGAATTTAAAAATATATATAAAACATCGCTTACATCTGCCACATGAAAGAGTTGAACGCTCGTTAAGTTTCGATGAATATGTGCAAATGGGATTTTTTTTAATGCATTTATGTTTCTATAACATATTGCAATTCAGTGCAAATCATAAAGTTGATTAAAATGCACGAAAACGTAACGTACGTTTGGGTATACTTCCGTTTAAGGTGCCCATAGCCTTAAAATGTCACTTTTCGGTAGCAGTGATGGCATATTTTTCCGGCAACGCTGGTCGAAACTTTTGCGAAAGAAATTGAGTTCTTAGTCTCACTTCTCGAATTATCTAACGAACATAAAGAACGGAAGACCGTTGAGCATTGCCTTGCTGGTAAAGCTTGTGTTCGAAGACGACGGTAGCAGCAACGCGCATTGAGTTCCAGACGTGATTCGTTGCCTTGTCCAAGCTATGGACCAAGATCAAACAATTCCCACGTGTGTTACTTCGTTTTCAGCGTGTGCAGAAATGATAGTACGTCTGCGACTATTTTACTATTGTTCTTCATAATCGAAGCACGAGGCACTGCCAGAAGTTCGAACAGCTTTGGTCTACTTGGGCTTGAAGGAGTCATGCCCCAAGGAATGAAGAATGGTTGTTTTGTACCTTTTGTGGACTCACTGCCGCCGTAGTAACTGCAGGTGTACTCTCTTCGACAGTGAGTCGAAAGACATGGTGCCCGTGAATTATGAAAGTTGCTTGAGTCGGGGGCTGAACCCTGAGCCTATGTACATCGCGGAATTCGACCCGTCTTCCATTGCAATGCGTGAACAAGTTTATTTATTGTTCTTCTACTTTCCTCTACCTCACGACACAATAATCAAGTCCACGAAACCAATGAAGGATCCACAGGACAAAATGGCTTAATTCCAGTTGAAATTAGAAACAGAGACTCAGCTGTATTGTCCTTGTGTCGAACTCTGGTCTGGCGTGGACTTGTTCCATAGGGACTACGGTGGATAGGCAGCAGAATGAAGCAGTCGATGAACGTGCCAGAAAAGGGACTGACCCATTCCAGGCAACCCAATGGATCAAACCACCTTGCCAAGAAAAACGTGGATGATGTCACATCACAGAGACACGAAACAGAATATGTTGCTCTCCACCCGTAAGAGGACTTTGCTTCAAGTTAGAGAGTGAAAAAGTCAACAGATGCATTTCTCATCCGCATCTGTGCGGCAAGGAGTTGCTGGCGATAATACGAGTGGTTGGTTACAAAAAGCAACTTAAATGAAACATACATATAACCAAGCCTCGTCTCGGACATAGACCCAGCTTCTGCAGCAAATAGGACATGCCAACGACTGTAACGATAAAGGGGAACAAGGGGATACTACTCACTACCCCTGACACTACCGCAGTCTTTCATAGTCGAGAAATAGAAAACTGGGCGAACACTGCTTCCATAATTGTCAAAATAGTTCTAATATTTCCTTACTTTGTCCTTTCAGATCTGTTAAAGCACCGGTATAGCTGAATGCTGACCAGATCCGGACATCACAATGTTTCCATCACGATCTTAGTGTAGTGCAATGCCTCCCATATCTAACTTAACTTAATTCTTCTTCTCCTTTGTTCGGCGCTACAGTCCGGGGGGACCTTGGCCTCAACCAAAAAAGCCTCTCTAGGCAACATGATCTTTCGCCAGCTGTTGAGGTCCTTCTCCACTTGTGTGCGCCATCTCGATTGAGGACGTCATCTGTTGCGATTCGAAGGCTCTCCTCGGGCCGAATTTGTGGTGTCCATACGCTCTGCATATCCTGGCCATCTTAAGCATTAGATCCGAAGGCGCTTAACAAGGTACATTCCCTTGTACAGCCCGTACAGTTCGTGATTGAATATTCTCCCCCTGACGCCATCAACGCAAACAGGACCAACGACTTTTCTCTCAAAACGACCAAGAGCTTCTTCATCTTTTTTCAATAGTGCCCATGTCTCTGCGCTTTAGAGCAGGACAGGGATGATCAGAGTGAAACCATTAGGTCAGCCTGGTCTTTCGAGAGATGGCTCTGTTACTCAATTGCCTCTGGAGCCCAAAGAAACATCTATTGGCAAGAGAAATTCTGCACTTGATCTCGGTACTGGTGTCATTGTCCCTGTTTACTGCAGAGCCGAGATAGACGAAGTCCTTGACTACCTTAACGTTTTTGCTGCCCATTATGACGGTCTATACGAGACGTCGATGTTGCCCGTCCTTGATTGATGAACACAAATACTTGCCTTGTCCTCATTTACCACTGGACCCATTTTAGTCGCTTTCGCTTCCTCTTCAATGCCAGCAAACCGCCCCATTGACGGCGTGCTATGTTCGTCCAATCACGTCACTGTCATCCGCGTTGGCTAGCAGTTGAACGGACTTTTGGCAGATCGTGCATCTAGTGTTGACCTGTGAGTTTCGCACGATCTTCTCAAGTATGATGTTGAAAAAGTCACGTGACAGCGTGTCGCCTTGTCTAAAAAAAAACTTAACTTAAATGCTGGTCAATAATTGTCACATAAACGTTCTATGGAGCACTAATCCTTCGATTTCAGAATTAACTCAGGCCTGACAAGTAAGTCTCCATTCATTACTTTCTGCGAACGAACCAATGAAGAGCAGAGCAGAGTAGCAAACGGCAGAACGCCAACATCCGCATAGTTTAGCATCTGGTGCCTACACCGCCTTCTATTCATCGACGAGTGCATTAACATTCCAGTCACGACTCACGACCCTTAAGTCCGTTGTGCTGCTGTTTTGTGGGAAAATACATAACTGTCCAACCGTTTTCAAAGTAATTCCGTATTTTACATCCACTCCGGAACCAAATCCTTCCTTTTTCCAGATCCGTCTTCGTTCAGACTTCCAAATGATTCTCGAATCGTTCAATTGTTTGTCGGCCTTTTTTCGTGACTGACTGAAATATTGATTCCGCCAGCGTCTGTCAGTCCGTTATTCGGGCTAATTTAAATTCTTCTCACATTTGCCAGCTGATCTGCTTCACAATTGCCTGGAAAGAGACACTCCATGTCCTGGAACCGAGCACGGGGGAATATTAAAATGTTCGGTCATCTAATCTAATGAAATCCGTTGCTCATAATTCTAAATTAGTGGGCAATTGAGTTCCGTTTCGAAATGATATGACTGAATATTCATATTCGCTCGGTTCCAGGCCATAAAATCATTGCAACTGTGAAGCGGTTAAGCTAGCCAACCATGCAACTAGATAATGCGCCCCACAACGAATCTCTTCAGGAATTCCCCCTGCAGGACGGCGCGGCGTCTCAATTGACCAAGGCTACATGGTTGGACGGCACCACGTGGCAAAACCTGCAAGATGATGGGCATAAATGCTGATGTTATCAGCGAATGGATTAAACATTAGTTACGTACATATGTGGTTGGGGTCATTAGAGGGAAGTGTGGTAGCAGCACGTGGAGAGGTTGCGACTAGAGTTCAGTGAACCAACGTCAACGCACCTTGGCAGTTGGAATCATGACAGGCGAAGATGAGCTTTTGCTCGTAAGAAGAACACATTTACGCTTCCAATGTTCATAAAGACTTTCGGTAGTTCGCGCAAAAAACAAAGGGGACATGACTCCTGCTGAAGTTGATGAGGCGGCGACTGAAAGTACCCGTCAACACCTCTGCACCTACCTGTCTTGGCATATCACTGACACGGATTTCTAGGAAGGAGTTCGATTGTTCAAAGATTTAAGAGACTTAAGTGAAGTTCTAGTCGGGCTAGTGGATTTCCCGTCAGTGGACAGTGAATTTACTCAAATTAATCCGCTTGGTAGGACAGTTCTAGCCATCTTCAACGTTCTTCTTCCTTCTCTGTTTAGCACAACAGTCAGGGGTGCACCTGGGCACCTCAATCAAAAAGCCTCCTCGGCTTGTGGGATCTCTTCCTGCTTCATGTTGCTCACAACAACCACTTGCATGCGTCACACTACACATGGGCGTCCTAAACAGACTCGGAATTGAAGAGTCTTCGAATTGGAGGCAAGTTGCCCAAGCGCTCTACCCGGCCAACTTTGGTATTGGATCCGTAGGCGCCTGGCTAGACTCAAATCCCTGTATAGACCAGTTTGTAGGTGAATCTTTTCCTTCTCTTCCAGATGCCAGGCCCATAGGTCAGAGTTTTTACTTTAAGCTACCTTGTACTACTTCTTGAAGAAACACATTTAACCACTTTTCACGTTAGAAAGCAGATTGACAGTCGTAGCCGTAGTGGAGATCTAGGTTCAATTCCCGACTTTCGTAGCTTACTGACAATGCTCAGAAAGTGTAGCTGCCAAGAATGATCTTCGCAGTTCGGGCCATAAAACTGCAAGTTCCCTCATCTTCTTGAAGAACAACAGCACCCCCCACCCAAGTGTCTCCTGGAGAAGCTAACCCAAAGAATTCTGTGTCATCCACAGAACATCAGCTGGACTTCAATGCCTATAGTGGATAGACACTAAAAAAGCCAGGATTCAAAATTGTAGATCCGAACGAATTGATCGGACAAAGCAAACCACAACGTGGATGATTTCGAAAGGATGTACAAAAGGCTTTTCATGGTTTGAGACTATAGTTCTTGATGCCCCGCCAGTTTTGAATATTTTACCGGACAGTTTAATGGATCGGTTTAATGGATCGGGATCGAACTCAACCAAGGTTTCTTCATCTAATAAGAAACCCATGAGGCCACATCTTTTGCTCACAACTTCTGTATTTCGCCTCTTGGTGGGCATTGCGTTTTTACAAAGTTCCACACGAGTTGTCTGGCCTGTGCTCCTGACTCTTCAAATTCGAATTTCATGCTTTTATGTTTTTGATCCACAAAAGACGAACCTTCCTTCGAGAAACTTCTTCGAATTCCGGCCAAGCCAATTTGGAAGTCTCTACCCGATCGCTGGCATTCCCGGGTACACATGAATCTGCTTATTACCCGCCTTGCTTGAGAACCCGGGTAATTGATGTGACGGATAGTGCCCGGGTAGTATCTAGAGCTCTAGTTGAGACTTCTTAATTCTTTTTTACACACTTAACTGCGTTGGAGTTTTATCTAAGGATTCCTAAATTCCATATTCCAGCGGCTGTGATCATTCTGTCTGAGCAGTTATTTATTTACAAGCATTAAAATTACAAATTAGCTAAGAAAAGTCAGAGCGTAACAGCTTTAAGGCTTGAGAAGTTAACTCATTTGTTATGAAGCATTCTTTCTAGCATTTCAAATAGAGTTTACAACTAGATTTGTAAGTGGTATCGCCCAAATGCCCATGTAATTTGTCAAGCACTACTATCCGGTCTATCCGTGCCTGACTATTTCCTCTTTTTTGGTAGAAGCTACCCTTAAACTGATCACGGACTGTAACGCCCCATAGTACCTATAGCCTACTGCAATTATTTTGGGCGACAATGTTCACGTGAGTGCCCAAGCAAAAGCTCGAGCTCTGTTTATCGAATACCCTGTGAGCGTGACTATCAAAGGGCACTGTCTTCTACAGTGGATCTTACTATTTTGGTAAAATCGCGTCGAAACCACCACGACATCCTTCCGAAGGAACTGATTTCCAACTCCAACCATACAAAAGCAGTCGCCTTTGTCAGGCAGCCTAATCCCATTGCCCACACCACCATCGAACGGATAATCTGATGCAACATCAGAGCATTCCAATTCCAATTCCAACGCCAATGTCCCTTTTTGCTTGTGGAATACAAATGAAAAACAACGCCGGTTAAACAGTTAAAAATCATTCACCTCTCAGAAGTGAGAAGAGAAAAACAACCCCTCACAAATGGAAATAGTAGTTCCCAAGAACGAACGGTGACTGGCTTGGCTGTGTGTGTGTGTGCGAGAGTGGCGAGAGAGAGAGAGTCTATGTGAGTGCGTGTGTTGTTGGAAAACTTGTTGTCTTCCTGGATCCATATCTACTGCATTCTTACAAGCCTACACTACGCCTTGACCAAAGTTACAGTTACTCCGGCTCTGACCAGGAAGCTGTGCACGTTCATACATACATACATAGATCTCTATTCGCCAATGAGGAGACAAATTCAATCGTTCAAAGAGGAATCTCGCTGTTCTTAAATGAAAGTGTTATCTCGATGGAAACACTAGCAGCCGCGTATGCTCTTCATAGAATCTTGGAAACGGTCAGGGCGCTCCAACAAGGCTACGCCAGTGGGAGCTAGGTGTGCTCAAATGAGAGCCACCTCGGTTCCATTCCGATGGGTTGGCTAAAGTTTATAATTAGATGTACAAAATTAACAGAAATTCATTAAAAAAAAAAAAAACAAAAAATTACTTCAGTCCAATTGTAGTAAGACCGGAATATGTACTTGTTGACTTTATATTTGGACGATGAGGCCACTAAAGGGAAAACTGGTATTGAGTTGAATCGTGTCTGCGCACAGACACATGTGTCAATTCATTTCGCAATCAGCAAACAGCTGATCCGCTGTGCAGTGGTAGTGGTTTGAGTGGATTTTCAAATCAGCTGGTACAACGATCAAGAAACGTACTCAGATTTAATTTTTAGTGCTGCCAAATCGCAGTGTTATGCTCTATGTTTGCGTGGTGAATAAACATTTGAAATATTACGTTTAAGAAATAATAATAAAACAAAATGATTAATTATTTTATTTTATTTATTTACAAGCTGTGCAAGCCATAGTAGTAAGTGCCTTGCGCTTATATGGAGAATTAGATTAAGTTATATAAATCTGATTTTTGAGAAATTTTACAATTTTATTGACGTTTAAAATGATTAATTAAGTGACAAGAGAGTAATGGCGATGGGTGAAGAAAGGATGCCACGACTAGTACTGCCTCAAATTATGAATTCGGAAACGGGGGAAGAGTGGAAGAAATTGGCAGCCGATTGTGATGTGAAAGTTGATGATTTGTTGAAGAGAGCGGCCAAATTTAAGAGGGAAGCTGAACCGTCTATATGCACGGCGTGCAGGAGTAAATTGAAACACTTCTTAAACCACAAGACCTACTTTTAAGCTAATAACACGTCCTCACACAATACGATCACTTAGTGAAAAAAGAGCCAACTTCTACATCTCTTTTCCTATAACATGTAATAAAGGGTGTTTTCTTTAGAAGTATAGAACTTTAAGTTGGCAACGCTAGTGATTTATTCTTAGTTTGGCTTGGCATTTGTTGGTTAGCATAGCATAGTTGGCATAGCAAGGCGTAGATTTGGTGAATGGCCCCAAAACAAGATTGCCGTTGATCACAATTTTTATAGGCGAATTTTGTTTAACGATGAAGCTCACTTTTGGTTGAATGGATACGTCAATAAACAAAACTGCCGTATTTGGAGTGATGAGAATCCTCAAGTGCATGTTGAGACACCGTTATATCCACAAAAAAACTGACTGTTTGGTGTACTTTATGGGTTGGTGGAATAATTGATCCGTACTTCTTTAAAAAAAGATGCAGGCCAGAACGCCACAGTCAATGGTAACCGCTATAGAGCCATGATTACTGATTTCTTCGTTCATCAATTGAACAACCATGATGTGCATGAGCTGTGGTTTCAACAAGACGGCGCAACATTCACACAGATCGTGCCACAAAGTGATTTATTGAACGAATCGTGCAATAAGCCCGAAACGATTGATCACTTGGAGAAGCCGCGTTATTGCCGATATACGACCACAAAAGTTGGAAAAAGTCACCGAAAATTGGATCTCCAGATTAGACTACGCCCGAGCCAGCCTTTCGGTCTTATGCCAGAAATCATATTTAAATTATAATGCCAGAAGATTATCTTTTGAATAAAGTAAATTTCATGTCAATTTAACAAAATTTGCTGTGTTTTATTCCATTTCAAAGTTCTATACCTCTAAAAAAAACACCCTTTACAACAGCGGTTAGCATATCGTGGTAAAATTCGCTCAAATTCGTTGATGGACGTAGTTTGTATGGTAAATTGAGGGAAATGCTGAAACATGGCGAACAAATAATTCGAGTTAAGGAAGGAATGTCGACTTAGGAAGAGTCCACTGTATTTGATATTCGATATAAACGTTGCTAAACAGCAGCCTAGGAGAAAGAAACGTACAAATGTCAGTCAAATCATAGCGCTACATGCCATTATGAACGTAGAGCAGATTCAAAAAGATTGGGTGCTTTCATAAACGTCGGAAATCTGCGCTAGTACAATCGCATATCTTTTTTCATACGTTTTTGAACACACAGACGGTCCAGAATGTCTGCAGTCTTGCCTTAGTACAAAACATTTTTCTTCCAATCGACCTTATATGCAGTCAAAAAATAATGACTGCACAATCTGCCCCGTTTGAACAGTAGGTACTGCAGTTCGCCTAAGTTAGTATGATCGTATATCTGCATTAATGAACACGGATAACGCAGTCCTTTGTTAAGTCTGACGTTTATGAAAACACCCATTCTTCATCTGATTCAGTGCAAAACGGCAGGAGGATCAGATTCGAAAATTCTATTAGTGAATTGGGGTCTATGCGCAGGTAATGCAGTCGACTTGTGTTACATATCACCCAGCTTTTTACTGGTAACGACTTGAAAAATTAGAGCAAAGCCTTTGGGGCTTCGAGTTAGAATTTTGATCCCAGTTTTTTCAACAAACCGATGTAGCAACGGTTGCCAAGAGCGATTATACGTCGGATCGCCACTAGCCACTAGGATGTCGTTTGTGGTGTTCGCGCTTGCCGCCTGGGCTTACAATTTCATGCCGAATTCGAACTTTGAAGTTTGAGTAGCTTTTTCTAGACAGGTTTACTCTTTGAGAATTGTCAGTGACTGCTTTAAGCTTTTTCTTAGTTCATCTTCCAACTGCCATTGCGGCCCTAATAGATCTACCTATGACTTCTGTACAGCCTTTTGTGGTGTTCTCTTCCTTCTATTGATCGAATCAGATACATTTGGAATGCATTCCCGGATATCGAAATTTCCACCTAAAAAAGTCGACAGTGGTTAGTATAGGATTTTTTAGCTTTTGTCTTCGAAGAGGGGCCCATTTGGACCTACCTATGACCTTGTTCATCTAGTAGTTCATCTTGGTGAAGCTGGAACCCAAATACGCCACGGCGGACGCAGACTCCATTCCTACCTCAGAAGTGTAGTTGTCGATCGTGATGTTTTGTAACAGGTGGTGAGCGACGGACTGAAGGCTGGGTGCTGTGGGAATCGGGTAGGCACTGACTGGCGTCAACCTGGCGATGCCCAGTGTTGTAACTTTTTCTACACACCAATTGTGCTTATTTTACCTCCAAGTGGTAGCCATCGGGTACTGGTTGTAGTTCACCCGAGCTCAACTTGCCAAACTTATAAGTGCGACCTCTTGTCCTAGGGGTTACAAAAAAGGAACTGGCCCTCCAGGTTGGGGGTTGTGCCGTCGGGATAACTGCCCGGCCACACAAAAAAATTGCTAGTTACGAAGCAACAACAAGCCTCGGAAACGGATGATTTTACTGATGACGACCCCTGCAAACGATATACGGACAACGATCTTCGGATTTGTACGTGGAATGTAAGGTCCCTTTATAGGCCACGTGCAGCCGAACAACTAGCGGAAGCCCTAGACTGCTGCAAAGCAGATATAACCGCCATCCAAGAAGTGCGATGGGATGGACCCGGCAAAAGAAGGATGAAAAACTGTGATATATACTACGGTGATTGCTACAAACAACAAAAACAGCGCCTATTTGGATGTGGATTTGTCGTTAGAGGCAGACTTAGGCAAGAAGTCCTATCGTTCAGGTCCGTGAACGAGCGCCTCACGACAATTCGCATCCAGGCTAAATTTGCCAACATAAGCCTTATATGCGCACATGCCCCCACAGAGGAGAAAGATGATGACACCAAAGACAGGTTCTATGAGCTCCTGAACAAAACGTATGAGCAATGTTCCTAGCTACGACTTTAAAATTGTCCTTGGCGATTTTAACGCAAAGCTAGGAAGAGAGAACATCTTTGGTAGTACGGTCGGAAAGCACAGCCTACACGACACCACATCCGATAACGGATTTAGGCTGATCGATTTTGCTGCGGGGCGAAATGTTGTAGTAGCCAGTACAAGATTCCCACATCTCGGTATTCACAAAGGAACATGGCGGTCTCCTGATCAATCAACCGTCAATCAGATTGACCATATTGCGATAGACGCAAGGCACTCCTCCAGTATCATAGATGTCCGAACGTTCCGAGGCGTCAACATTGATTCGGACCACCACTTTGTTGTAGCCAAGGTAAGGGTGCGGATATGCCGAACACCGCCAAGACAAAGAAATACTGTGAGGAAGTTCAACGTCAGCCGGCTACAATCGCAAGAGATTGCCAAATCCTTTTCCGATCGTGTCTCCCTTAACCTCTTAAGAAATCCTACGCCGCCAACATCAAGTATTGAAGACCAGTGGCAGCATTGCCAAAAAGCCATCAGAGATGCCGCCTCTGATGTGCTGGGTTTCAATCCGCCACCACAACGAAACCCCTGGTTTGACAACGCGTGTCGGCAGGCGAATGCAGCCAAGCAAGAAGCATACAAAGCGGCACTGCAAATAAGGACAAGAGCTGCTCGGGAGCTCTACGAGCAGAAGAGGAGAGACGAACACCGGCTTCTCAGGAGAAAAATGAAGGAGCATGAGAAGCGCGCGATCGGCAGAATAGAGGGATATTACTGCAGGAATGAGGTGAGGAAGTTTTACCAAAGGGTAAAGTTAACCAGTCAAGGTTATAAAGTCCGAACCGAAGCCTGTAAGGATGATCAAGGGAACATCGTAGTAGAGTCACAGTCGATGCTGAGGATATGGAAAAACCATTTCTGCAGACTGTATAACGGCGACGAAGAACCAAATCCCTCTGTCGGGCACAACGAACCATTCAACCCCAATGAAAGGGACGACGAAGATCAACAATTCCGTCCACCAGACCCGGATGAAGTGAGGATTGCCATATCTAAACTGAAATCCAACAAGGCTGCGGGAGCTGACGGCCTACCCGCCGAGCTTTTTAAAGCCGCAGGCGATGATTTGGTAAGGAGCATGCACCAACTCATCTGTAAAATATGGTCGGAGGAAAACATGCCCGATGAATGGAACCTCAGCATTGTTTGCCCGATCCATAAAATAGGAGACCATTTGAACTGCGCCAACTACAGAGGCATCAGTCTCCTAAGTATCGCATATAAAATCTTATCTGCCATACTGTGTGAACGCCTAAAGCCATTCGTCAACAACCTGGTCGGTCCATACCAGTGTGGCTTTAGGACAGGAAAATCCACCATCGACCAAATTTTCACACTACGGCAGATTTTGGAGAAAGCCCAGGAGCAACAAATCGATACCCACCACCTTTTCATCGATTTTAAGGCCACGTATGACAGCATTGATAGAGACGAGCTATACAGAGCAATGTCTAGTTTTGGCATCCCTACCAAACTCGTCCGTTTGTGTAGGATGACGATGGAGAATGCACGCTGCTCCATCAAGGTCGGTAAAGACCTAACCGAGACCTTTGATGTCAAAAAAGGATTCAGACAAGGCGACGCGCTGTCATGCGACTTTTTCAACATTGTTCTTGAAAGAATTGTTCAAAACTCGAACGCCAACAACAGAGGAACAATCTTTCAGAAGTCCGTCCAACTACTCGCATATGCCGACGATATTGACATTATTGGAAGAACGCAGCGTGATGTCAATGGCGCTTTTGTGGGTATTGCAACGGAGGCCGCGAAGATGGGTTTAGCGGTAAACGAGGGTAAGACCAAGTATATGCTGTCAACGAGAAAGGACACCCAACACCAACGTCTCGGTCAGAACGTCACAGCAGACAGATATAACTTTGAGGTAGTCAAAAACTTTGTCTACCTAGGCACCGCTATAAACTCAGACAATGACACCAGCGCTGAAATCAAACGAAGAATAACCCTTGCCAATCGCTGCTTCTTTGGGCTAAGAAAGCAACTGGTAAACAAAGCCCTCTCTCGAACAACCAAGATAACGCTCTACAAGACCTTAATCGTCCCAGTCCTGCTATATGGCGCGGAGGCATGGACTTTGTCAAAAGCGGATGAAGCTGCCCTTGGTTGCTTCGAGAGGAAAATTCTTCGTGTGATTTTCGGTCCCGTCTGCATAGACGGTGAGTGGAGGAGGAGATATAATGACGAACTATACGGGCTGTTCAGCGACATCGACTTAGCCAGAAGAGTGAAGATCCAAAGACTGAGATGGCTAGGTCATGTAGAGCGGATGGAAACCAATACTCCGGCCCGAAAAGTCTTCGAATCCACCCCCGAGGGACGGCGCAGTAGAGGAAGACCGCGACTCAGGTGGCGCACGCAAGTGGAAAGGGACCTCAACCAACTATGCGTGCGAAACTGGAGACAGCTAGCTAAAGATCGAGCTGGCTGGAGACGCTTGTTGGTTGAGGCCCAGGTCCACCCCGGACTGTAGCGCCACCTTAAGTAAGTAAGTGAGTATGACCATAAGATGCGGATACGTTATGTTGACGCAAGATATCCTGGATCAACTCATGATTCCTTTGTGTGGAACTGCAGCCATCTTAAGACAGTTCTTGAAAGATGGTATCAAAGAGGCGAACGTTCAATGTTCCTTGGTAGGTTTAATTTTTATATTCAGTCATTCAATAATTCTTTTGCTTTATTTTAGGAGACGCCGGTTATCCACTATTGCCTTATTTGCTTACTCCTTTCAGAAATGCGAGTTCTGCTTCAAGACAGTCTTTATTTATGCCAGGAACATAATAGAGAGGACTATAAGTGAGTTGAGGGTTGTAGCGAACTGGTCCCAATACTCCTTTTGGTTTTTTTTTTTTTAAGAGCCAAACTCTCCAACACCTCTCGCCAAATTGGGATTTAATACCATCAGTTCTACTAACTTTTCGAACTGATTTTTATTCGTCCTCTTGCAGCTGAATAAAATTATAATAATGAATGTATTATTTCATAACAAGATTAAATATGAATACCTTGTTCTAGTTTTCGGCATCGTTCTTTGCACCAGGTTCGACCGTTTCTCACACAGCCCTTGTCGTTCGCCAAATAACAACACGAATGACGTTACATTTACCGAACATTCGACAACCGCAATAGGGTGAGATCTAACTTCGAAAAATGTTTGACACTTAAGTCGAATCAAAGGTTTTCGATTCGCCAACAGTAATACCAACTCCTCTCACTCACACATTTATTCGTTCGGCTCGCCAGCCGTAATAGGGGGGTTAATTTAAACGCGTTGCTCGATTGTGTATCTTTCCATGGTTCAAATCAGAGATGAAGTAGTAAAGAGATGTCCAACTCGGGTTTGGGTCTGTACTAAAAAACCCCTCGCCTATCTCTGATTTGCTCTAAAGGCACGCATACTACTTTATTTTCACGCACACTTCTTAAGGCTTTAGAGCAGCCTGCAGTTGCTCTCTGATGAATCGTATTCACAAGCACTGCCTGCGGACATTTTATAAAAAACGCTGTCAGATGAAATCAAGGGGCAAGAGAGGTAGAAGAGATAGTCAATCTCTTTAATACTTCATCTCTGGTTCAAATTGAATTAGTCTGAAATTGAGAAATATCAAATGAAATGCAGAAAAAAACTTCACGTTTAGGTGTGGTTCACATTCAACATCGGCCCTTAAAATGTAACCACCCTTTACTTAGCCACCCAGCGCTTGAGTCGACCCTCCCCCCCCCGCCAAAAATTAAAACAAGCTCTCATGATAATTCTCAGTAACATTTTGGGTTTTGTTTATTCAATATTTCACGAATTGATTTTGCATGTACCTACAGATCTATACCTACGACGTAGAATTTAGCGATTACAATCCAATTTGTTTAGTTTTCTATGTTTTTTTTGTTGTTTAAATTCAATTCAAATATATTTACAGTTTCTATGATATTAACAAATAAAGAGGGAATTACACGACACGTGTGCGTGCGTTCGTGTGGAGTTAGTGTGGCACCGTTGCGACGACACGATGATGCTCGATGTTAGTTGATGCTCGTGGTCGACGTCGTCAGCTGACGTTCATGTGACAAGTTGCATGTGGATTTTGGTTTGAGGCTTCCTCCCCATTGCATCGATCGGGGAGAACGAATCCAAGTATTAACTCTGTCCACCGCCGCTCGGCTTGCCCCAGAGCCAATTGAGCAGCACGGATGATGGTGATTGATTGGAGTGTGCTGTAAATACGAACAAATGAGTACACAAAGAGTCATTTCTAATTATTGGCCAACACGTACACAAATCGCTGCCAACTAATTCGGATAGAGCTTCGGATGGCATTTTGGCGACATCCTGTTGAATTTTTTCCATTTGCCGTACACGTTGGTCGCGTTCCTCTTGCAGGCGCTTGTCCTTGGCATGGTTCACCGAGTGAAGTTGCGACAGTCTACGGAGGACACATGTTTCACATTCATTGCGTGAAAGGGAAGGGTTCTACTTACTTCTGATTCAGACCATCTGATTGCGTTGGTGGTGCAAATGGAGCTGATCCGTATTTCGCCGGGCTTTCTGATGGCAACGAGACGTCTCTCTGTGAAGCTGAAATGGACAACAATAATGTTTTTCTTCAATTTATCAAATTGATTGTTGTGCGCAGTCTTACCATCCACAACTGAGGCTCCTTGTTGTTTAATCTCCTCCACTTGGCGCAAAGTGTCCGACAACTTCAGCTGGAGTGTGTCGCGCTCCTCGAGGAGGTGGACCAGCTCAAAGGTGAGCTCCTCGCAACGCATGTCTCTTTGGTGAATCATGTACAGGGCAAGGTCAAGTTCCGATCGCGGCACCAGCGAGGAGTTGGATGTGTTGTCCGAACGTCTATTGCCATCGGTGCTGAAGCCGCTGCTGTGAGACATTGTTGACTGCAGCTTGAAGGGATCGTATTGTGCAGCAAGTCGCGCGTATTCGGCACTTCTTATCGCCAGTTGCTCCTTGAGTGAAACTATTTCGAGCTCCTGACTCTCCAGCGCCTGCTGCATCTTCTCCATCAGATCTTTGTCTGGATCGGGTGACACTGCTTTGGAAGACGAGGCGGAGGTGTTGTCTTCATCTGGATGCGCCGTTTCTCGCGATGGCGATAGCCGGCCGGATTTGAGTGATTCGATTTCCTGTTGAAGACGGCTCCGTGTCTCTTCGAATTCGCCTTCGCGAGTCTCCAAATATTCGCGCCACACTTTGGCGATGTCATTGCAACGCTGTTCGACAAGTGCGGCCTCTTGAGATTTCATGGTTTCGAAGGACTTTCTCAGCTCGGCGATTTCAATGTTCTTCGTGTCCAGCTCCAGCGCTGTTGCTTTCATTTTCTCCTCATTCTCCAAACTGGAAATGACATGGTTGTTCAGCACTTCCAGTTCCTTCTCCATGTTGGCTTTCTCTGAGCGCAAGCTATCCAGCTCGGCTTGGAGGACTGCGACTTTTTCCGCTGAATCTGTGGCGTCTGATCGTTTCGTGTTCATTTCTTGGGTGATTTGCACGCTCAGATTGTGCTCCAGTTCTTGCTTGTCGTCCTCCAGGTTCTTGATCTGCATCTTGAGCATATGGATCTCTTGGTTCTTGGTCAGGATTTCGAGGACCAGCTTCTCTGTTTGATCCTCTCGCATGAGATCCTCAATGCGCTGTTTCAGATGCATGATTTCCGAGTCCTTCTCCTGGATTTCCTCCTGCAGGTCGCCTGATTGCGTTGGAGCGGATGCTTCCGCTCGAATGCTGCTGTTCAGCGAAGTGAGCGATTGAATTTGCCCCGTTAGCCGATCGACTTCTTCATCGAACCATTTGCCCTTGGAGAAGTGCTCCGACCGCAGGGCTTCGAGTTCTCGCGAGAGCTCTACTTTTTTGTCGTTCACTGTCTGCAACTCCTGTGCCAACTGCGCGACTTCAGCTGTCAGGCGCTCCACATCTAGGAAACTTCCATCGGGCTTCGAGCTGAACTGGGCGGTGAATTCCAATCGACTCACTTCTGCAGTGAGCTGCTCATTTAGTTGCTTCGCTGTGTGGAGTTCTTGTTCCAGAGCACTGATCCGGTGGGACTTGTCATCGGCTTGTGCAGCGAAGGACTGCTCTAGTCTCAGAGCGTTTATGTCCTGCGTGAGCTGATGGTTGTTGTCTTGTGCTGCTTGCAGCTCAGTGCTGAGGCGATCCACTTCCGATCTCAGGCGGTTGACTTCCTCCGCTGACTGGGCTCCCTTTCGCAGCTTTTCGACTTCTCTGCCCAGATCCTGATTCTGCATCATCACGGAATCGAAGTTCATGCTCAGCTGAGCGATCTGCTGCTGAAGTTCATCAGACGGGTTAGTTGGTGGTGCGGCGAATGTTAGGTCCATGCGCAGAGCTTCGATCTCCTGAATGAGACTGTGCTTCTCTGCAGAAATTTGCTCCAACTTCGCTTCCAGCTCCTTGGCCTTCACGGAGTCCACTTGTAGCTTGGCTATTTCTCCACAAAGCTCCTCGCTTTGTGTAGCCAGACGGTTGATCTCTTCCAATCGCTCGTGCTTCTCCCGAGACACAGCTTCGTGCGCATCGTTCAGCTGCGATCTCATGTTCTGATTTTCCAGCTTGATTTCGTTCAGCTGGTACTTGAGATCGGCGCTGTCAGAGCCGGCGGTGTTTTCGAGCCGCGTTATCTTCTCCTGCAGATTCCTGATTGTCTGCTCGGCTTGCTTCAGGTTCGCCTTCTCCTCGTCCAGCATGGCCTGCATTTCAGACCGGTCGCCGCAGATGTCTTCGATCTCGGACAGGAGTTCTTGCACCCTCTGCTCTAGGTAGCGATTTGAGTTCTCTAGTTCTTGACTTGCTGTAGTGGCAGTCTGCTCTACTGGCGCTGGGCTTGCTACTTCAGGTGCGCCGCCCCACTCTTCGAGCTTCTGCACCTTTTCGGAGAGCTCCCTCACTCTGGATTTGTACATTTGCACGTCATTGTCCTGGCGCTCCTTCATTTCGGCCATTCTTTCGTTTCCTGCTGTCAGCACGTCGATCCTCTTCAATAGGTTTTCCTTCTCCAGAGCCGCCGTGTCCATTTGCTTCTTGGCCTCGCCAAGTTTCTCTTCCAGTTGCTTCAACTGGGACTTCATCTCCTCCTGGATCGCGATGTCCAGGTCGGAGGATTCTACGGAGGACGATTTGCGGAAGGCAGCCTGCGAGTGCAGCTCATCAATCTTCGCCTTGTACTCCTTGAGTTTCTTCATCAGTTTGCCAGATTTCACTTGCGATTCCTGCTTTTGCTGTTCCAAGCGATCTCGTTCGAGTTCGAGCTCCTGGATGCGCTCCTGGCTTTCCTGCAGTTTCAGTTCGAGCTGTTGCTGCGGCGGAAGCAAAGACGCGCTACTGCTGGCTGTGTTGAAGTGTTTCGCTTCGAGGGCTGCTTCTTCGCTGCCCCAGCCCCATCCTTCGTCGAGCTCGAGCTGCTCCGTGGGTTGGCATGTGTAGGCTTTCTTGGGAACAATCACCTCCTCTACCACGGGCTCCGTTGAGACTGGCGGAATGATGATGCTTTCAAAGGGAGACTCCTCGGCGTAGCTTCTGAAGAACATGTCCAATGACGGTGCTGGGTTCGTCGGAACAATCTGGCTGTCAATGGCTTTGGTTGTCTCCTTGAGTTCCAATTCTTTGATGCGCTCCTCGTACTCTTTCAATTTGGCCTCGGACGAGCGACGCAACTCGTCCAGCTGTCTCAAGATGTCCTCGTAGGCTGCGTTACGATGGGACAGCTTGTTCTCCAGATCGTGAGCGTGCTTCTCCAAGTCTGACACATTGCGCTGCAGATCTTCGATGGTTTGCAGATTGCCGACAGGTTCTGTGATTATCTCCGCATTCGTGCTTGGCCGGCTGTGAGCGGCTCCCTGCAGGTTGTCGACATGACGAACGCTAACGATCTCGTCGAAGATGGACGGCGCTGCTTGTTCCGCGCCGAAGAATGCTACTGGTGGTGGGACCATAATCTGCTGCTCGCTTCGCATGTGCTCGATCTCTCGCTGCTTCTCAGTCAACTCCCTTTCGAGGCGTTCGCATTTTTCCCTCAGATTGGCCACCTGTGCACTGTCGTCGGACTGCGTGAGCGACGCGAATGGGTCCAATGGGATTTGGCGGGCGGCCAGAGCGTTCATTTGCAGCTGCAGATTCTGCCGCTGGTAGTTTTCAATCACTGCCTCCTTCTCGGCGAGCAGATCAGTCAGCCGCTTGTTTTCCGTTTCGATGAACACCTGGTCATCGGTCTGGTTCTGGCCGACTTGCATGCGCATCGAATCAAGCTCGGCAATCTGCGTGCGCAGTGCATTCAGCTCGATCTCGTGGTTCTGGGCGAGCGTGTCTATTTGATGCTTGAGGTTTTCCAGTTCCGTCTTGTCCTGCATCGACTGCATGCGCAGCTCTTGCAGCTCGAACTGATCTTGCGACAGGCTCTCGTTTTGCATCTTGATCCACGTCGATTCGCGCTCCAAATCGGCCTTTGCTTGCTCCAGCGAGTTGATGGTCTCATTGAGGCGGACGTGTTCGTCCTTCAGCTCGCCGACTTCATCGCGGGCCTTCTCCAGCTCTTCGGTGAGCGACCGCTTCTCGTTGCTTATCGTGCGCAGTTGTTCACTCAGATCGTTCTCCAGTTCGTCGATTTCTGAATGCTTTGCGGCAAGCTTGGCCTCGTAGGTGCTGCGTAAGCGCTGAATTTCCGCATCCAGCGCTGTGACCTGCGACTTAAGCGTGTGATTTTCGCTGTCCGTGTTGCTGGTGATGTCCTCCTTGAAGGCAGCGTACTCCTTCTCCAGTTTTGAGTGGTTCGCCTGGAGTGTGGCGTGATCAGCCTTCAGTGTGTCCAGGCGACTGGTCAGCAGTTCGTTTTCCTCTTGAGCCTCGAAGAGACGCTGGCCGATGATGTCGTCATGTTCGGACAGCATATTGAGGCGGTAGACCAGTTCGTCTTCCGTCTTGGCGTGCTCATCGGAGCGTGTCTGCAGCTGGGCGTCCAAAAGGTTTGCTCGACGTTCCATAGATGATCGTCGCTCTTCGAACGTAGCCACGCACTCCTGGAGCCGGCATATTTTGTCCTTGAAGTCGTTGTTCTCATGCTCGAGGGTCTCGATGTAACTCATGTCCTCTTGCAGCTTCGCTTGAATGCCATCGTGGAGAGTCTCTAGGCGAGCAATTGTTTCCTGGAATTGAGCTCGTTCCGCTGCAGAGTCCTCACGCAACTTGGAGTTCTCCTTTTGCAGCTCTTCAATCTCAGCAGCCGCTACTGTTGGTGCTGGTTGTGAACTCACGGGCGCCGGGGCATTGGTAGCAACGATCTGCTCCTCCTCCACCTGCTTGCTGAGGAGCTGATTGAGCCGCTGAATTTCGCGGTTCTTTTCCTTTATGATCGCCTTCGATTTCTCGAACTTCAAGCTCTTGGTCTTGAACTCCTTCGTGAGCTCCTCGATTCTGGCATCTTTTTCCTTCAGTTGATCTTGAAGGCCCGACGTTTGATCGCTGGACGCGTGCACCTGCTGCAGTTGTTCATTCAACCGCTGAATCTCGTCAGCTTTCTGATTGAGTTCTTCCTGCAAGGCAGTCAGTTGCTCCTCTGTGCTGTCAAGGATCTTATTCTGCTTCTCGATCTCCTTTTCCTTGACGTTCATCGCCTCGCGAATCGTAGTCAGCTCTGTTGGCAGCTGACTGTTCAGGTCCAGCTGCTGATTGAGGACATTTATCTGAGCTTGCAGCTCGCCGATGGCGACGTCTTTTTCGGTCAGCTGTTCGCGCAGCATCGACGTATCGGACACCATTGCGTCTAGTGCGGAAATCGTATCGTTTTTCTCGACGAGTAGCTGCTGCAGGGCTTTGAACTCGTCCTGTGTGGACTCGTATAGAGGAAGGCGGGCCGTCAATTCGTTTACTTTCGCGTTGCTCTCATTCAGCTGTTCCTGAAGGATCAGCGATTGCTTTTGGTTTTGATTCCTTGACTCGGCGAAAATTTGAACTCTTTCCGCCAGAGCCATCTCGAGTTCTTCGATTGCAGTAACTTTGTGACGCACCTGTTCCTGCAGATCCAGCACCTCGTACTGGGCAGCACTGTACGCTTCTTGGGCCTGAAGGACGGACTCTTCCAGCATGTCTCTCTGATGATTCGTGGAGCTCTGGATGGACTCCAGTTCCTCGGTTACCTTTTCCAGCTGCGCCGTCTTCACCTGGACTTGCTCTCGCAGGGACTTCACTATGGGGTTGTTCTCAGTTGCCGCGGCGTCTAGGGCGCCCTTCTCCTTGAGGTTCTTGATCTTTGCCTCGTATTCGTGGCACTGTGCGACCTTTTTCTTCAAGTTGGCCGCGTATTTCTTCAGTTTGTCCAGCTGCACCTTGTTCCGCTGCTCGAGGTCTTTGACTGTTTGCTCCAGTTGGCTCGCCTTCAGCTCGGCAAGCTGCAGATTCTGCTCCAGTGTCTGATTTTCCTTGTTCAGCTTGAAGTTCTTCTCCTCCAAGGCGGGCAACTGGGACAGTCTTTCCAAATTGCTCTTTTGCGAGTGCAACTCGAGCAGTAGCTTGTCGACGACGTGCTTGTTTTCCTCATTCTCTTTGGTTAGTTTCTGCAGCTCGTCCTTGTTGCCCTTGAGTTGCTCCTGGAGGTCAGCAATTTCGTCTTCCTTCTCGATCACTTTGTTGGCGTTCTCCTCCATCGTCTTGTAGAGTTCCATTATCTGACCGTTCAGGATGTCAATTGTTTCCTGCTTGTTGGCCAGCTCATCTATTTGCTCGGCCAACAGGCCCTTGTTGATCGAGAGCGTCTCCTTCAGTTTGTCCATTTCCTGCTGCAGATCCTCGGAGAATTGTCGGCCAACCTGGCCACTGTTCGCCTGCAGAGTTTTCAATTCGTCCTTCAGCCGCAAAATCTCTTCGTCTCGCTGCAGCAGCTCTTCCATCTTCGTATTCATCTCCTTTTCGCTGTCTGTGTACGATTCGATCAATTGTCGCTTCTGCTCGGCAATGAGATCTTGAAGGATGTTCATCTCGGCCTCGTACGTCTCAATCTTGCCCTCGAGCTCGCGACGCAGCCGGGTTAGGCTCTCGACTTGCTTCTCGTGCGCCATCTCCTTGTCGTTTATCAGTTTATCAAACTCTTCCGACATCGACCGCATTGACGTGATTTCCTCGTTCAGTTGCGATATTTGCGCATCCTTCTCTGCCGATACTACGTTGGCGGTCACCAGCTCTTGGCGCAGATCGGAGACCACTGCTTGCAGCTCCTCTAATTTGGCATCGTCCACTGGTGATGCAGCTGGCGCCGCATTTGCGGATTCCTTGATCTTCGCCAGCAGTTCCGCCAACTGCTGGTGGACATTCTTCGCCTCCTTTGAGAGTTTCTTTGACGCATTGAACTTGGAATTCTTGTCGTTCGCCTTGCGGTAGCTCTCCAGCTCTGCGTTCAGTTTGATCAGACTCATTTCGCACTTGGCCAGGAGATCCTGGGCATCATTGGGAGCACTTATCGACGCTGCCTTGACAATGCTATTCAATTCGGCGGTGATTTTGCTCTTTTCCTCAGAGATCTCCTTGATTTCCTTCCGAATCGTCTCCTTCTCCTTCACCTCTTGACTGATCTGCTGCGTAAGAGTGTCGCGCTCAGTGTTGGCATCATCGATGGACTGCTCCAGCTGTGACTTCTCAGTCGACAGCTGCTCGATCCGCTTCAAGTGCTCGTGATTCTCAGCGGTCAGCAGTTCCATCTTTTCCAGGACTTCCTTGCGTTCCGTGGTGAACAGCTCAATGCGATGCATCAATTCGGAGCTCTCCTCTTTCAGTTTCACCAGACTGTCGCTCAGCTCGGGGTCGATTTCCTGTTGGCCACTAGCTCCCTCTGTCATCAGCCGCGCCTCCTCGTGATCGACGCGCTTGTTGAACGCCTCAATCTCGAGGCGGTCTTGCTGCGTCAGCCGCTCGACTATCTCAATGGATTCGGCTGATGAGCTGGATTTGCTCAGTTTTTCAATTTTATCAAGCAGCTCCATATTTTCAGCGACATAGTGGTCCACTTTCTTGCACAGAGTGTCCTTCTCCTCGCTCAGCTCGTGCACGGTCTTGTTCAGTGCTGTGTTCTCCTTTTGCAGCTCTTCGATCTTCTGAAGATTTGTGGTCACCTGTTCCTCCAATTGAATTGACTCCATTTCGGAGACAACTCGGGCACTCTCCAGTTCGGATTTGGTCGACTGCAGGTTCTCGGTCATGTCGATCTTTTGCTCCTCGAGCAACTGAATGGCTGACGTTTGATTTTGACACGTTGCCTCCAGGTACTCGATTTTCTTTTCGATTTCAATCTCTGTCACGATTTCGGTTCGCTCTCCGCTGACCAGCTTGAGCTGGAGTTGTCCCTTTTCGTCCTCGAGTTCGGTGATTTTTTGCAGCAGCTCTTCGTTCTCCTCGGTGAGTTCAACCACGGATGCGTGCACGTCCGACATTCGCTTGAAATCGCTTAGTTGCTTCTCGAGATGCTTCGACTTCTTCCTCGCCGCATCCAGTTGGTCCTTCAGTGTGGCAACGTCGACATCGCTCGTCGTGGCGAAGAGTGACTTTCGACTGGGCGCATTTAGTTTCTCTTCGAGGACAGCGAAGTTGGCGTTCAACACATTCAACTCAATGGTCTTCTCCATGAGCTCTTCTTCCAGGGTTTTCACTCTCTCCAGGTGCTGTTGAATGTCTTCCCTTTGCGATTCGACAGTGGCTTCTAGACTTTCGGTCTTGCCATCCGTCTCATCATCCGTTGTTGCCCTATCTGCGTCTCGCATGGTTTCGTTCTTCACCTTCAGCGTGCAATTTTCCTCTGCCAGCTCTTTGATTTTCAACTCCAGCTGCTGCACCTGTCGCAAGAGCTCGTGTTCCACTTGACGTCCTATGTCCACATCGTCCACCATCTCGAACTTCTGCATATCAACGGAGCTCTTCAGCTTTTCCAGTTCCTCCTCGAGTTTTTTACTTTTCTCTTCCGACGCTCTCAGTTCGGACTCGAGCTTTTCTATCTTCTCGGTAAAATCACACTTGGCCGTCTCGAGCATGTCGTTCACCTCCTCGAGGTGGAATATTCTCCTTGTTTTCTCCTCCAACTCGGTCTTCAGGCGATCATTCTCAATTTGCCAGCTCTCCTCCGCTTCGGGATCGTTCAAAGTGGCCACCAGATCCCTGGTCCTCTGCTCCTTCAGAGCTTCCTCCAGCTCTAGGACTTTGCTCTCCAGTTCGCTTACTCGCTTCGAAGCGTCCGAAGAGATTTTCTCCTTCTCCAGCTGCTTCTCGAGCAGTCGAACACGATTGTCGAGGAATTTGATGCGCTCCTTGTCCAAATTGAACGGTGCCGAGGCCAAGTCTGTCGCTGATCGGACCTTATCAATTTTTGAACTGTACGACAACGCACTGAGATCGCCCATCGAACGGCCAAGTTCAGAGGAATGCTCCAAACACTGTTGCGTTGTGTCAAATTTCGCCTTCAGCTGTGTCACCCTGTGTTCGATCTCGCGCTTGCTATTCTCTCGTTCAGCCATCTTCACTTTGTTCTCTTCCATTTGCTTGCGCAGAAGAAGTATCTTCTCACTGCCCGGCGTCTCAAGGCGCACCGATGAGCGTCGATGCGGTGTGCATGTGGTATCGCCACCACCGCCGCCTCCCGCATCCGTGGTTGTGCTACATTGCGGCTGCAATAGATGCAAGTTCTCCTGCGAGGGGAATTGTGCGTCATTCAATGATGTTGTGGACGAGTCGAGGTTCTGACGCGATCGAGCTTTCGATTTCAGATTCGTTAATCGTATGGCAATATTCTTGACTTTCTCTTGGGTCGAGGAAGTTGATTTGCCGTGTGCTGCTTCGGATTTTCGGACGAGCTCTTTGAGGGCGGATATTTTTTCCTACAGAAAAAGGAAAAAAAAAGGAAGAGTAGAAGGTCAATTGGTTGCGTGGGGTGAGATGTTATAGTCCGCAGGAGCAATTGTCTGCGAAGGAAAGCGGTTCTATTAGGAGCACATGCGTCATTCGCTAGACACACACACACAAGAGCTGTGGCCAAAAACCATACGTCTGCTGAACATGTGGATTCTCGTCTTAAATTGCAACGAAAATCATTCGTAACGGATTTCAATAATGAAACAATTTCGCCAACTAAGCGCAGACACCAGAGAAGACAGCTCGAGTATCAATCTGTCAGCAACAGCCGCAAACAGCTGGCTAAGAGCAATACAATCCGCAAATGAATACCAAACAACGAGTTGTGTGAGTAAAAACTGCAAATACGCGTCAGATCTAAAATAAATGGGGCAGCACTGCAAGCCAATCAAACAGCGATCCCTCTTTATTTGAACACGAAAATACATCGCAAATGTCACAAAAATACATCGCATCAGTCGAAAAACAATCGCACCAATTTATGCATCGAAGCGTGAACAACTGGGCGGCGATAAGACTGGTTTGGAATTATTAATTCGATTGTGCTGTGCCCTTAGTTTCATTGGTGTTTGCTTCAAAATATTTATAGATAGTGATGTGTTCAAGTCAGGGTCATGCAGTGTCTTCTCAGATCTTCTGTCTATCGTACACATTTTGCTTATTTTAAATGCCTCCAAATGTGTGTGCACTCGAAGTGCTGTATGGCGAGGAATGTGGAATGCATTTGCTAGTGGGTATCGATGCTTCGTTCAAGAAATACTTTAGCTTACTTGCTGTTTACTGAAATTCTCCTGTAAACTTGTGATATCCGTTTGCTGCTGTTGTGTTGGGTGCTCCCCTGTTCCTTGTTGCGACATCGTTTGTGGATTTCTTTTTTGTGTCTACTTGATTCTTGAGTTTTTTCTTTTTTTTCTTTTCCGGAATTTGTGGTTACTATTAAATGCAAGGTTTCCTATTTGTTTTTCTAATTCACTTAACAAACAAACAAACAAAAAAAAAAAAGAAGAAACTTCGGGGGGAAACTTATTTGGAACTCATACAAAACTGAAAAGACATGAAAATCAATTAGCCAACAAAGATGTTCACATTGTGTTTCTTCTGCGGAAAAATTAAAGCACTTAGATTTGCGTATTTAATGAAAATTTCACACAATATTAAAGGGAAATGTGCGGACAACAGTTTAACACAATTATTATGGGAAATGTTGAAAGATAATGTGGAGAATTTACCAAAAAGAATATGTACAGAATTTTACACAAAACACACAAAATAGTTCCATGTCAGCAGTTAGAGAAATGTCAATTTGTCAGTGTGACCAACATGAAAACCAGCATATGCAATTGAGGGGGAAATTTTCGCACTGCCAACTTGGACAGGGAAATTGGGGTGTGTTCGTTTTGACATTGCCTACGATTGGGATATTCTTAAGAAAATTGTTTCTGCTCATCCGCAATGCCATCAATGTTTAAAGGAGTACGGTGTTGCCATTGCAGGTTTGTGCTGAGATTACTGATTGTTGGATTTCAAACACCTGTCATTTCAATGCTTGTCAGTTCTAGTGAAGACCAATAAGAATTGGAAATCATCCGACAGTAGTGTACAAAAAGCTCACAGTTTTAAGACGTTACAATTTATTCTACAAAACATGTACACAATAAAAGAGAAAATGATTTTCTAAAATTCCTGCTTCGAGGGATAGAAGCTTATCGGAGACAGCCAAGGAGTATATATTCGATACGTAGGTGGCGAGCAGAGCACCTCCTTGAGACATCAGGATCGAATGAGAGTTGCCTGATTCATACATTTTCCCAGTCACTCTTCACTTGGTTTTGGAAGCAATCAGTTCAGCGATGTCATTGTGATTCGACATCTTTGCGTAATCGTAGGCAGTTAGGTTAAGCATATCCTTCACATTGACATCGCTGACAATGGGAAGCAGATAGTCCACGATGTCATTGAAGCCATGCAGTGCGGCGATATGCAGGGCAGTGCGCCCGGATGGGTCTGGCTGTGAGAGGTCAGCACCAGCCAGCTGGTACGACTTCAATCGATTCAGTGCCCCACGAGCGGCTGAGTTGCAGATCTGCTCGCCAATTCCCCGCATTGAACCGGTCAAATGAGCTCCGCAGCTGATCAGCAATTTGATGATCTTGTGGTTGTCTGTGGAGATGGCCTCCATGAGGGGCGTGCGGTCGTGGCGATCGCGGATATGCACTGAGACGCCGTTCTTCAGGAGGAGATTCACAACTTCGTGGTTGCCCTCATGGCATGCGGTGTGTAGAGCTGTTCGATTGTCGTGATTTACCCCCGAAAGGTCCGCGCCGTACTGCTTGAGATTCTTGATCTGGGAAGAGGAGCTGGATGTTAGGGGGTGGGTCCTTTGGCAAGCCACGGACTCACCTTGTTGATGTCGCAAGCCATCACCGCGGAGCCGAGCATGGCCGGGTATAGGGTGGAGCCCAGTTCACAGACGGCCTGGGGGGAGGACAAGCGCAGTGATCGTGCCACGGCTTCGACGAGCTCGCACTCCTCAACGGACGGGCTCGCTTGGGTCAACTCCCCGCGGATGTTTGTTTGTAAAATCTGAAATTGAATGGCAAACTGAACTCGAACTCAGTGTGAGACGTACACTTACCTGCTTTTTCTGCTCCAGTGACCACTCGGTCTTGCCGAGGACGTAGGAGAGCTTAGTGACAGCCGCCTCTGGAGTCATGTCGTAGCCTGCGATTACGCCCACGTCCTTCAGGACCATGCCCGTGTCGTAGATAGCCGCCACAGTTCCGTTCAGACACTGCGTGATGTTCAATATGATGACGCCTCGATCGGAGGCTGCCTTCAGCTCGTCGAGAATGTCCTGCCGATTGGAGGGAATATTGCCGGATCCAAAGGACTGCAGGACGACACCCTTCATGGGGGGCGAGAGGAATGCTCGGAATGTTGAGCACGTGATGCTCGGGAAGATCCGCAGGAGCCCCACGTTCAGGTCCATGTTGGGATTCACCTCGAAGCGGCTGATCTTGCACGGCCGGAATATCTGCCGGTAGTCGATCTCGATGTTGATGCCGATCTGCGCAATGGGCGGGGAGTTCGAAGAGCTGAACGCGTTCAGATCCTCGCAGCTGACCTTCGCGGTACGGTTGCCGCGCATCAGCTTGTTACCAAAGAGCACGCACACCTCGGGAATGACGTAGTTGCCGGCAATGATCAGGGCTGAGGCGAAGTTGTCCTTGCCATCGGTGCGCGTCTCAAAGATCGGGATTTGTGATCCGGTGATGATGACCGTCTTGCCGAGGTTCTCGAGCATGAATGACAGCGCCGAAGCGGTGAAGGCCAGCGTATCGGTGCCGTGGAGGACGACGAAAGCATCGAAGTGCTCGTAGGACTCCTGAAAGGGGACAGATGACGTGTTAAACCACTGGGCGGTGAATCGGGGTTGAAGCAGAGCCTTACGTGAATATCCTTGCCGATTCGAACCCAGTCGTTCACCGTCATATTGCTGGAGTCCAGGAGCGGGTCATACTCTGCAATGCAGTAGGTCACCCGGTTGCGTGTGCCTTCCACGTACGGCAGGACCAAGGGACCGGTCTTCGCCGATCCGAATCGCCTCTTGGCGTAGACCTCGTCGTGCATGTTCGGATATCTGCGGATGGTCTTCTCTAGGGCATTCGGGGTTGGCGCCAGGACTGAAAGAAGCGAGAGGAGAGGATCAGGGGCTGCACGTAACGACATCACGATTGGTACTCACCATTCTTCTCGTTCCTGACCATTCCGATGGTCCCGCCGGTGTAGATCACCTTCACCTTGGACTCCTTGTGCGGCGTTGCTAAAAGGTTACCAAAACTACTGTTTCTTCTCATCGTGCCCGTTCCATTGGATGCCATGGGTGCTGGTGTTGGACTCACACCATTGCACTGTGATTTGCAACCATTCGCATACACCTTACCTTCATCGGCCTGCATGCCGAAGGCGTTCAGCATTCTAGCTCGTCCGGGAAGAGCGTCACTTTGCACCTGAAACGAACCGAATGAGGTTAGGTAAGGCCGAGCAAACATCAATCAAGTAAATCGTTGTTTATTGCGAATTTCTCACAGAAATCATGCGAGCGCCAATGTGATCTTGATCCTAACAGTTACCGGGCAATTTAAGCTCGTCGCTAAGTGGGCACGCAAATAAGGGGGGGTTCTTGTGGTGATTGATTTGTTAATGGGTGCCGGTTGTGGGTGGGAGTACGAGGAAGGTGCTAAGTGCCTATTGCTGTCGATTGTCACGATCTAGAGACGGAACGAGCTGTGAAAACAGATTGCTTGATAATTAGGGGCGCTTGTGGTGGCCACCTGGTACGGGGTTAACGTAAACATTTAGAACAGCTATTCATATCTGCAGCGGGAGGGGGGAGAGAGTGATGGCCTTTAGCGTTCTGGTGATTTCGATGACAGAGATGCACCACGCCCTGGAAGGCCATGGCAATCTCCGAATCTGATCGTCAGGTAAACACTGTTTCTATTGGCCAGGAGCTAATTGTTGTACCAAAAAACCAGAACGTTTGGAACCTGTGAGTCAAGAAGGTGCTCAGTTTGTGGGTTTCACGCGAGTTAACGCCAAAAACCTCATGAAAGCAATGTCAAACACATCGATAGTGACTCGCCAGCGAGCTCCGGGAGGTTTCGTATGCATCCACCTTCGAGTCAGAACTTGGCATCAAGTGGTTACCACCTCTGTCTGTCCACGGCGAACGAATTTTACAACAAAATTTACTACTGAATGTTCAGAAACTTGTCTACCGTCTTGAGCTAAGCTTACTCCCATTGATTGACGGCGTAGATGTCTCTTGACGAGTCATGAATAGCCAAAAATAGTTCGAAAGCCGGAATGTTGTTTCTTACCCCAGATCACCTTGATCAAATGCATTTTTTTTGTCGGACGTTTTTGAACGCTACACTGGGGCACTCAGACTCAAAAAGTGGTCCATTGTACTACCAGGCAGCAACCTACATTTACTGAAATTTCATTCCGAAGGAATGCCAGTAGGCGCTTCTGTGATGAGGAGCCTACATCATCAGCTCTCACCTCATCAGCACCAAATAACTGCCACCTGATCCGAGCAAAGGCGGGACAGTGGCAGAGGAAGTGCTCTGCAGTGTTGTCGTCTTCTCCACAGGCGTCACAGACAGTTCCATCGCTTAGGCGAAGCACATTTAGGTGTTTGACGAAGGTGCAGTGGCCTGTTAGTACGCCGGTAAGTCGTCGGCAGTCTTTTCTGTTAAGAAATAACAAGAATGCCGTGGATTTCGTACAGACATTAGGCGCTTGGTTTGTCTACATCCTGGAAAGTCATGCCACCTCCGGTTGTGCCCGGTGTAATCCCAACGAAGGTTCGGGTCTTAAGAGTATATCCTCCTCCATCCTTGTCTAGCAAGTTCATCAGCGATCTCATCGTGGCCCGTGACCCCGTGGTGGCCCGGGACCCAAGTCTTAGCGAATTGAACCTGCCGATCCAATTCAGAGAAGACTTGCATTCTTGGACTATCCTGGCAGTGGTTAAAGGGATGAGTAGGGCCTTAAGCACAGCTTGGCTATCGCTACAGACTCAAAACCATCGCTCCTTTCACCTGTTCTTCAGAATATAGTTGGTGGCCATTAGGATCGCATAGGTTTCCGGTTGGAAGACGGACGCAAATTCACCTAACGAAGTTCGCAGTCTCATGTTGTCGCTCTCCACGAAGGCGCCAGCGTCAGATCCTTCAATGGTTTTGGAGCCATCCATCACATGTTTATCCGATTCTTTAAACTTGTTCTCAAGCCAGTAAACCAGGAGGAATCTGTGGCCAGTTCTTCTGTCCATCTTTGCCTGCTTCCAGTCACCAAGATAAATCTATCTTACATCCACGATCACTTGGTGTGTAGACACTTCGGTTGGTTCGCGATCACTTGGATCACTCTTATCCGGAGCTTCGTTACTTACTTTTTAGATGAATTTCAGTCTCTCCCTCTCCTTCTCGATTCAAGAACTTCGTATTCGAAGACACTCTTAGCCGGAGCATTGTCGTTCAGAAGCACTCGAAGTAGCTGAGGCAGTGAAGTCGACGGCACTTTGCCTTTGACCAGCTCATAGTCTTCACATCCATTAATCTTTTCTCGCAGAGGAGATCAACTATCCGCCGCAGAATTTTATATATACAACCATAGCTTCACCCCGATACCGAGAATATATTGAACGCCCCTCGTATATCGTTCAGTTCTCGATTTCACATAACAAAGATTTTGTGAAACAGAAACGTGGTTCTTGGAGTGAGGAGTGGTTTGGAATAACCCTACAGTACATAGCAACACTTGCCGAGGGCTATTCCGCTACAGATCATTAGTAGAGTTCAAGTTCGCCCCAAGGAAAAGTAGGTATCTGTTACAAGAAACTCTCACCATTTAAGATTTCGTCGCCAAGAATTCAGCTAGAATATTTCATCAAGCTGGTCTCCAGCCATCAACTCGTCAGCAGTCAAGCTGAATCTGTTCGTTTAGTTGACTTTCCTGCATTTCTGGATTGATACAATCAAAGTGCCAGGCACAGAAATCATGTACACCGAGATGGTCGTCTTTCCAGTGGAAAACCCCTTGCCAATCGCGTTTCACCCGAATTTTGCTCTAAACGCAAGCTTACTACTTTATTAGCAGCCTGCAGTTGCTCTCTGATCAATCGTATTCACAAACACTGTCTGTGAACATTTTATAAAAAACGCTGTCAGATGAAATCAAGGGGCAAGAGAGGTAGAAGTTGACTATCTCTTTAATACTTCATCTCTGGCCAGGCACTTCCTTCTTGGTCTTATGACGCTGTAAAGCCTTTCGGCATAAGTCCGTAGTAAGCACGTATATGCAAGGACGACTAGGAGGAATACCTAAGTCATAGTTCCGGCCAATGCATAGACTGTTGCAAAATTGGAGCCTCAGATTGTAACCATTTAATGCGAAGAGATTGCTGTTTGGTCGTATTTATTTAAACGTTGAACGTAATCCATCTGCCTACATTGGCAAGACAATTAAATAAAACTTCTTCTGCAAAAAACAGCGCAGTTCACACTGTACCACATGTGGTACGACCCGGTCGAATGACCAAAAAAGGTAGTTTTGTGGAAAAAAACATCAAAGCGCGAATTACGAGCCGTACGCGAGGTTGCTCGAAGAAAAAACAACTTTCTTCAATGGTTCACTAACAAAGACTATGTTAGTGCTAGTGACTCATTAATATCGCGATATTTAACGCAAGTAACCCCGATATACACCGCGAACCTTATCGCAAGGCACTCCAGTTAAAGTATTAATGTTGCGATCCTTACATGTAATCGTAATTCGTGCGCTCTTCTTGCCGTTAATTGAAATATGAGAAAACTCCCTTCCCCCCAATCCCAACACCTATATAAAACGAGAAAATACAATACTAGTTGACGCAGTATCGTCGCACTAACGTTTACAAGCAATTTTAACCTACGATACGTTAAAAAAAACCTAAACACTATCAGGAATAGGCACATTTAATTTTCATTCTTCCGCGCTGATGCTCACTCGTTGAAAACAAAACGTAAACGGTCGGTCGACCAGTGCTCACACTGTACCACATGTGGTAGGACTGAGTGAATAAGTTGAACTTCCACACGACCGTCTTACAGACCGTTCACACTTGTACGATCTAGCACTAGTACGACCGGGTCGAACCACATGTGGTACAGTGTGAACCGGGCAAGCACTTCTTTGCCAATTTCAAAGGTTTTCAAATTTGAACATTCACTGTGGACGCACCCTTAAACCAATGACCGTGCAACAACGTTTTGTCCACATTGACCCTTAAGCCATTGTCAACACATTCAGTAAAACCAGAAATCAAACAAAGAACACGGAAGGCACTATCTTCTACAAGTCGGTTCAACTGTTTAGGTACGCAGATGACATCCACATTGTCTCGCGTTCCCAACGTGCCGTAGTGAAGGCTTTTACGGCGATTGAAGAACATGCGAAACGAACTGGTCTCAAGGTCAATGAGGACAAGCTGAAATATATGCTATCGACTAAAAAAACGTTCCGTCGCACACCACCCTCACGATCGACAGGTACAATTTCGAGGTAGTAAAGGAGTCAAGAGGCACAATACTGACTTCAGTAAAAAGAGGGAAAAAAACTAGGAGTCATCTTAGACAGCAAACTCAGCTGGAAAAGACACACAGAAGAGATCAGAAGGAAGGCGACGCGTGCTTTAATGATTTGTAGAAGCTTAGCGGGCAAATCCAAATCCTGGGGATGTAGTCCAAGTATCTTAAGATGGATGTACATAGCCATTGTTAGACCAACAATCACATACGGTGCGATAGCATGGTCCAAAAGAACCAACCTGATAAGCGCAAGAGAGACACTCAACAAAGTTCAAAGGTTGGCATGCCTCTGTATTACAGGAGCCATGAGAACTTGCCCAACTGCCGCCATGGAGGTGCTACTGGAGCTGACTCCACTGCATGTGGTGGTCGCAGAATGTGCAAATAAAACAATCGTGGCAAAAGAAGGGATAGGAAAAGACAGACAATTCGATGCACTAGTCAAAAAGCTAGTGCCATTCCGAAGGATCACGCGATTAGGAAATTCAATTTCCAAAAGGAGTTAACCATTTAACTCAACACCAAAAAGGACTGGAGCAATGAATCCATAGCATAACACGATCAAATGGTACACAGATGGATCAAGAACTGATGAAGGAACAGAGTCAGGAGCATTTGGACCACAGACAAAGTACTACGAACCCATGGGCAAATGCACCAGTATCTTTCATGCAGAAGTCTATGCCATAGTCAGATGCGCTCAGATCAATCTTGACAGGAACTGTCGGACAATCGTGTTGCTATCCTGGCACTAGACTACAATATCGTCAAATCCAGGCTCATGTGGGAATGTCTACAGAAGCTTAAGAAGCTGAGCAGGAGTAACAGAGTAAGACTCTGTTGGATACCTGGCCATACATGGATAGAAGGCAACGAAATGGCCGACTCCCTGGCTACAAAAGGAGCATCGGAACATTTTACAAGGCATCGAACCATTGTGCGCTGCAGGAGATCACATCCTCAGGGAAGAGTTCAGGGAACTAGAAAGAAGGAACCGGGCAGATGTATGGGACAACGCTCATGGTATGAAGCAGGCCAAGAAACTCCTGGGTTAACAAGAGGTTTGAAGCATGTATCAGAATGAGCAAAAACAACCTCCGTATCCTAACAGGCTTCCTAACAGAGCACTGTAAACTCAGGGAGCACCTAAGGAAACTATGAGCATGAGAAGAAGGTCTCTGCCGATTCTGCGGAGAAACTAGTGAAGTCCCAGAGCATGTACTGGGCTTCTGTGTGGCATTGGCACACAAAATAAGAAGACATTTGTGCAAGCACCTTATGAGAGGAAGAGATAAGATTCCTAGATCCATCTCCCATTCTCAGCTTCCTGAAGGAAACTGGCTTAGATGCACAACAGGAGTCCAAAGCCCTCAATATAAATCTGGAAAGAAGAGGGAACTCGAGTGAGAGCAGGGTATTAAGGGGGCCCAACAGATCTTAAGGTCGCTGTGCAACATACCCTCAACAATAATAATAATAAAAAAAAGTGCCAGGAATGTCGTATGACGGTGTTCAATCCGGCGTTGTCGGCATAAGAAGAATATGCACGGACGAGTAGGAGGAAGACCTAAGTCATAGTTCTGGTCGAAGCACTCCTTGTGCAACATAAGTGCAGTCCACATTGTACCTCAAACATGAACTCCACAAATGACATCACAGTGGAGATCCGATGTAGAATCGCCCTTGGCAACTGGCGCTACTTCGAAACAACTGGGCTCAAAACTCCTGACTCGAAGGACCAATATGATGCTCCACAAAACTCTCATTTTCCCAGTCATGCTCTATGGAGCCGAAAGTTGGACGCTAAGCTAAATTGCTCAGCTGATTCTTGGTACCTTCGAAAGAAAAATTCTGCGAGGAAGGTGAATGGAGGATAAGACACAACCGGGAACTCTAAGAGCTGTACCAGGATGGAGGTATAGTCCGGAAGGCAAACGCCCATCGACTGCACTGGTTCGGCCACATCGAGCGCTCCATGCATGCTCTAGCAAGAGCGTCTGTGAATCCGAGCCTCCTGGTTCGAGAAAGAAAGGAAGACCGAATCTCCGGTTTAAAGACCAAGTAATCGCGGATGCAAGACAGCTTCGTCTTGATGACTGGAAGCAGCGTGCCTAGGACTGGCAACAATGGAAGGCACAGCAATTGATCAGGCTCGGACCCACCAAGGGTAGCCGATCTGATAAGCAAGTAAGTAAATAGCCTTTGTCTCTCTTATAGGCCCAAACCCAAAGAATCCGTTGCGTAATGCCATGCAATTTACAACTCGTAAGCCCTAGTGAGAGGAAGAGAGACAGTCAATGCGTCCGACAAGTGGAATGCCGTATCGTTTTCTCACTTTGACAGTTCCTTTCCCATCTAAATCATTTTATTCTGATGTCGTTGTAGTGGAGGTGGATGGATTTCGGACGCAACGTACGTATTCAGCAGAGATGAAGTATTAATGAATGATGATGAAGTGTACATGATTTCTGGTATTCAGTTGCGTCCTAGTGCGTTGAATGCTAACAACGGATTATATATGTGTTCTTAAAGATATGAGTCAACTTCTGAACACCCTCCGTACAACAATACGTGATTGTGGGTAAATTCACTAATCTGCGGGCATTTTCGTGATGCAATTGACGGATTTTGTCAAAGTTGTGTGAAATCCGACGGCAATTCTGGTCGAAGTTTGATATCTCCTTTCTGGTAAAAGCAACACCGTCATCAGGCTGAAGTTCACGAAGAACGTTTACAAAAATAATTCAAATTGATTACCAAAAGCCAGAAAAAATTCTAATTTTTGCTTAGAATTCTTGCCGCGACGTTCCAGTGCCAATGAGACAGCGGATTCGTCGAAGTGCCGAGAATATTTCTGACTGTTCTCAAGAATTGGACACACTATGGCGAATTTTGTGAAAAGATCTTGGCATGGACTCTTTTAAGATGAAGTTAATTCAATCGGTCATGTGAAGCGACGTACGTTCTCGAATTGGGCTCGGCTGGAAGTTGACCAATTTTTGATTATCCATCTTCTGTGATAAAGAGTTTTTTTTTGACCAAACGGCTTAGTCAACTAGTAGAATATGCGTTATTGGTCAAGTGAAAATCCTCACGTGCTTCAGGAAACACCACTTTAGCCACGAAGAATAACTGTGGTGTGGTTTGCATGCCATATTTTTTTTTCGTTGATGAGTGACCGTGACTTTGCAGTCAATGGAGGGATGTTGCAACGTTACTTCCTCGGTCAAATGCATGGGCTGGACATAAATGATGTGTGGTTTCAACAAGACGGTGCCACAAGTCACACAGCGGGTGCAACAATCGACTTATTGAGAACTCAATTCGACGAACGGCTAGAGCGTGTGATTTAACATCTCTAGACTTTTATTTATGCGGCGTCGTTGAAGCAACTTAGAGCCATTATTAAATAATGAACATTTCCCGAAATAGAAGTAGATCTATCAGAATTGTGGCGAAACTCCGACACTGATTCAGGAACCTCAACAGTTTGTATGAGCAGAAGTTAGACACGAGTGCTGAATTCTACAAATGGCCATGTTCACCTCGATGTTGCAGAACAAATGGCTTCCGTTGGAGAAGGTAAAGCCACGTTTTCAGCGACAAGAATGTGCGATAAGTAGCACGTGCTTGTCAACGACATCTCAACGTGAGTCAATGGCCTTGAAATGATGAAATCGTGATGAAATATTGACGAATGTCGAAGACAGGAGATTGTGTGTGGCTTTCACCGACAAGACTCTCCAGTAAGCGCGATCTCTGACTAGCGCCACTAGTGGACTGAGGTCCTTCCCCACTCATGTTCATTCGTTGTCTGTTACTTAGTCCAACAAGCTCGGCAACGGAGACTTGTTGAGTTTCAATCGAGTGATTTCGCGGGGTTCCCAGAAAGAAACAGTGAAAGAGTGTGCATTTATGCAAGCGGAGTCGAAAATATTCATTCGTTATCAGACATTCTTTGAGATCTCTGTCAGAAGCGCAATAAAATGCTTTCAACGCGTCTAGATTTCGTGTACCAACATCTGTGTGACCTTGGGTTGATCTGAACCGCTGTTGTCATACTGCACGATGACAGATGTGAAACGAGAAAGAATGATCGCTCGAGAAAAAGTAGAACAAAGTTCAAAGATGCTGCGGCCTTAAGCGTGAAAATAATGTTGGTCAAGATCAAGGCGAGTAGTCGGTTTTTTCTGAGGGTTTTCGGTCATAGCTGCAGGTGCTTTCAAGTACTCACTCTGCAGTCATTGCAGAGATTGTTAACATGTTTAGACAGAACGCAGCTATATCGAAATGCGTTCAGTGAACACAAAAGAACGGCAATAACAACGTGCGACCAGAGAACAGCTGTTCCACCATCAGTCACCACCCCACCCAAACCGACTCACCACTCCCAGGGAACGAACGCGTAGATCAATACGTTCTTTGGCACAACAAATTCCACTTCAAACACGCATGCTGATTGCGAGGAAAAAAAAGGAAAGAAATAAAAAAAACAAACTTTCAAATTCAAGCACAGTTCCGAAGAAAAAAAAATGCGAACAAACACACAACAGAGCACAAATTTAGAATTAGGTCAACATTTGCCGGTGACTGGCGCTGCGACGACGGCACCGAAACACTGAAGTTCTCGCATGTATCTCTTCTATACGTTCCCTGAAGTTCACAGCACTCCACGTGAAACGAATCACTTTGTTTGCCTCGTGCTCTTTGGTTTTTGCATAAATCAGGGAAGGGGTGCTGCGGTGATAAGACAATCTACGAATTACGATGCGCCATGTGAACACTGAACACACAACTGTATCCGACTTACAGCTGTCATTTGAATCTCAGAAATTAATTAGCGGACATTGTTTTGTCGGCGAACTCACGTATTCAGCGAGTATTTCGTCATTTTCATCGCGTCTTACCGAAGGAAAAAATGTGTGCTCTACGCCCGTTTGTTTGCCCAGATGGGTGTCACTTTCACGTTCACTTTCACTTAGTCCTGTTCAATGTCCTTAATGCTTCACGGAGGACACACTCACTTTCATCGCGAAGCGCGCAAAATCGGCAGGAAAACAAAAAAATCAAACAGAAACAAATAAAGCCACCCACCGATGTCGCTCTTAGACACAGACTGCACCTGCTAACTAGACTAGCTCACAACGGTTGTGATTGGCGACTGACTGGTGGAGCATTTGCCACGAGGGTGTATATATTGCTATTCATCCGCTGCATGCAAGAGCCTTACGCTCTCTTAATCTCTTAATCAAGCTCAGTGAATTGAAAGAGTTCTGCTTCTCTTCGTGTCGCTGTGAACTGTGGAGCAGTGATGTACTTTGTGACACTTGTGTCCGAAGTGGATTTGAAAAAAAAACGCTGTAGATTCAACTCTTTTGCGGTCGATTTTTATAAATATTATATATAAAATTTAACATAAATAATTTAAAATAGTAAAATAAATATTATTTTTTTTCTTAAAACAACAAAAACAGAACAAAAAAATTCAATTCAATTTTATTTGAACAAAAACTATACAATTGGTCTTACATGCTTAAAGCTTAAGCTAGCGGAAAAGGTGTTGGCTCAATAACAGGGGCCCAACGGATGTACAATGCGTACAAGGTTTACAATTTTATTTATTATAATTATTGGCCCTTAGTAATAAAGGAATTTAAACTCGAGTTTTACGTAAACTCGAGTTTAACACGAAATCCGTAGTAATAAACGAGCAACCCACTTCTAAAATCGACAAATATTTAGATGTGGCCGAGTCGTATCTAAGTCGAATTTAAAAGTGATAGTTTAATGTTTCAAAATGAGTGTCAAAATCAGCTGTGCTAGCTCACAATAGCGAATATGACAGGTTTATTCACAATGATTACGTTAAATTCGTGTCTTGTTAAAACTGATTTATTACTACGGAAACTTAAAAGTACCTTAGCTACACCTAACAAAATTTGACTTTAGAAGCGACTTTATGATTTTCTATTGCTAAGGGCCGATTTTGCTTACTTTATGTTCTGGAGATCTTTGACATCGGGGTGTTCAGTTCCGTGTGTCCTTGTTGGTCCTCTCGGTATGGGGTGGTGCTGGTGTGGCGGCCGCGATGGTGCCTGCTATCTTTGCTTTGTTACTCCTGCTGTAATGCAAAGCATCTTCATCTCAGTTGCCGTTAATTTGCCCTCATACTTTCTGTCCAACATTGTGGACCGTATGTGAGCGCCGGACGTACAACTGTGGTGTAGAGCCATCCTTTCAGCTTAGATGGCATTTTTCGGCGGGATACGTCACCTTGTCGATTGATGTTATTGTCGCGCCATTGGAAAGCACAATTTTATTTTATATATGTATTTATTTCAAGTAGATGGAATTTTTAAAATTGTAAGTTAGAGGTTTAGGACACATATGTAGATCCCTTACAGCTATGACATAGTGATATATAATAAGTCATTAGTTGTGGATTATATGTATTTAATTAACTAAGGGAAAACTACTAACAAAAAACCCTGCTTAGCCTAATATTGCATTTGCCCATTTCAAAGATTTTCTTTTCAATATAATCTTTACCATAAGTATTAATGTAGTGATAATTGAGTTAGAAGCTCATTATCAGATAAAGAGCAATTTTCATAGAAACCTATTTTTGATTTGTTTATAAGATAATCAATGAAGTTGACGTTGGCTTTTTCGTGAAGTCTTCTTGTGAATAGTGCCAAGTCAGGTTGAGCATCATTCAGCTTGTTTTGGCATCTTTGCAATTTCATCTTGTGTGTTTTTGCACAATCGCCCCATACAGGAGTTCCGTACAAAAGAATGCGCTGAAAGATTGATTTATAGATTAATAACTTATTTTCGACGCTAAGCTTTGAGTTTCTGCAAATCAATGGGTACATTATTCTTGTTAGTTTATTTACTTTATCAGTAGTGGCTGAAATGTGTGCTTGAAAAGTGAGCTTTTGGTCTATAGTCAGACCGAGATATCTACATTTGTCTGCCCAGTGTATCTCCATAGAACATAACCGCAGCTTAAGGTTGTTGGGTAGGAAACACTCTTTTCTACGCCTAGTGAACCAGATAGCCTGTGCCTTTTGGGGGTTTGGCTTAATCTTCCATTTTAAGCAGTATTGTTCAAATTTAGAGAGCACAGCTTGTAGTGTATTGTAAACATCTGGAAATAATGTACCAGAAGCAAAACATTGCTGTATTGACATTGCTGTCGAAAGAAGGTAAGTCTGATACATAAATATTAAACAGAGTAGGTGCAAGTACAGATCCCTGGGGAACTCCATGTTTAATTTGTTTGGTGTTTGATTCATAATTTCCGGTTTTTACTTCAAAGTTTCAGTGAGGAAGCTTTGAATCAATTTGGTGATCTGTAACGGAAAATTTAGTTTATATAACTTGTAAACTATAGCGTCGTGCCATATCGTGTTGAACGCTTTTTCGATGTCTAGTAAGACAAGGCCTGTTGACTCTTTCGTTTTAAATTTGTCACGTACATGATTTGTATGCCCCTTTCTGAACCCAAATTTAAAGTTTGGTATGATGTTTTTGTCCATAACATGTGAATTGATTTTTCAAAATTTCTTTAGGAATTTTAACTGGTCACTATGCTTCCTCGATAGTGACGTGGATGCCGCTGCTGATATGATCACAAACATTCTTCTGCTGGGCATCAGATCCTTCATTCCGCATAGAGTGAAAAGTATCAAGCCCAAAGAAAATGCATGGTATGACTCGAGCTGTAAAGAGGCTATCAGGTTGAGAGAGTTGAATTTCCGGGCATACAAAGCCAACCCTACTGAGGAAAAGCGGAATAAGTTTAAACGGGCCAGAAATGACTGCAATGCAACTATCAGACGTGTGAAATTCTCCTATGATCAAAAGTTGGGGCAAAAAGTGCTTCAATGTCCCAAAGATAGCAAAAACGTTTGGTCATTTGTAAAAAACATAAAGAATGCCACCTCCTCTTCAATTCCCACGCTCATTTACAATGACATTCCAGCTGTCAGCTCTTTAGACAAAGCCAATCTGCTTGCGGCGCATTTTGCAGCCAGCTCAACACTGCCAGATTCCAATATGTCTCCACCTGTACTTGAGAGCGTTGATTTCACCATGGGACAAATCCACTTCCGCACTCGTACAGTTGCAAGAGTACTTAAAGATCTCGACGTGCACAAATCCGCTGGCCCGGATGGTATTCCCCCTATACTTCTGAAGAGGTGTTCTTCTGCGCTGGCAAAACCATTGCGTAAGCTTTTTCATCTATCCTACTCTTTAGGTCTCTTTCCGAGCAGATGGAAAACAGCATTTGTCCAGCCCGTCTCTAAAAAGGGCGAATCTTCGTCACCCACCTCGTACCGACCCATAGCACTTACGTCCTTTCTTTCTAAGGCCATGGAAACGCTGATAAATCGTCAGCTTATGAAATATCTTGAATCGCGGAAGCTTCTTAATGACCGGCAGTACGGTTTCCGTAGTAACAGGTCCACTGGGGATTTGATAGCTTATCTCACCGAAAAGTGGAACACATCTTTGCATAATGCAGGCGAAAACAAGATCGTTGCACTTGATATTTCTAAGGCATTTGGCAGAGTTTGCCATCAAGCTCTTTTTTCGAAAATGCGTGCATATGGTATCGATGAATCTCTTCTTCTGTGGATTAGAAATTACCGTTCGAACCGTTCAATTCAAGTTGTTTTGGATGGGTTCAAGTCTGATATCCACCAAATAAATGCTGGTGTACCCCAAGGCTCTGTTCTGTCTCCGACACTCTTTCTCATTTTTATTAATGATCTCTTGTCTGCTACTTCTAATCCAATCCATTCCTTCGCTGATGACAGCACCCTCAGCTTTTCATATTCGTTCCGAGACTCACGACCCTGCCCTTCGGCCGTAGAATTGGAACGGCAGCGTATGCTAAGCACATTGAATTCCGATCTTGACAGCATAATTAACTGGGGAAACAACAACAGAGTGGAATTCAATGCTGTCTGCTGTCACTCAAGCGAACCCTTGTTAATCAGCCATTATCCATGAATGGTGCTTGTGTCGATGAAACCGGAAAGCTTTCCATCCTTGGTATGTGTATCAACAGAACACTTAGTTGGAACGATCACATATTTGAGGTCGCCAAAAATGCTGCGAAATGTTTAGGTTTCCTTAATCGATGCAAGAAATATTTCATCTCCCTCTGATTTGGCTTTCATTTATAAGGCGTATATCCGCCCCAAGCTTGAGTACAACGCTCATATCTGGTCTGGTGCCCCAAAGACCACCATGTACCTACTAGATAGAATCCAAAAGCGAGCGATAAAACTTATAGGAGACAACAATGTCGCAAAGTCATTAGACTCGCTCGAACATCGACGTACCGTTTCTTCTTTGTTCGTATTTTATTGCTATTTCAACAAACGATGCTCAAGTGAGCTAGCCAACTGCATTCCTCCTCTCAATGAATTCACCCGCAATACTCGTCTCGCCAGGAATGCTCATCAGTTTACCCTTAAGCCTACTTTCGGACGCACAGTTAAATTTAGAGACTCGTTCTTCAGCCGTACTACGCGAATTTGGAATGCTCTTCCCAGCCCTATATTTCCCACAGACTACAACCCGCAGATATTTAAGACCAATGTGCACAGGTACCTCCTCTCCCTTTCTCCCTCTATACCTTCGGCCCGTGCTGTGTCTTGACCCCGGACACTTAAGGGTATTAGCAACCCTTGAGCGCGCGCAAATTATAAAAAAAACTACTTTTTCAAATAGCTTACTAGTAGCGTTAAGCAAGCTAATGGCTCTGTAACTGCTGGGGTTTTCCCTGGGTTTTTCCCGGTTTTGCAATGGGCACGATCGACGCCGTTTTCCATTGAACAAGAAAAAAAAATTAAAAATACAAGTTAAGTACTTGATGCCGCTGCGGGGAACAGCTTTTAAAGCTTAAAGCAGCTTTCAAGCCAGGTGATTTATTAGGCTTAGATATTTTTATTAACTCCTTGACTGTAATATATAATAATATGGGTGGCGCTACAGCCCGTAGTGCGTGCTATTGTTCTATCACGATTGGAAGGGACCTACAGTTTTATGCCGACTCCGAACGGCCAAAGTTGAGAAGCTTTTTCTGGACAGTTGCACTCTTTGAGCATTGTCAGTGACTCGAAAGAGGTGGGGCCGTGAAAAGTATTTCTTGTCGTACCAGGAATCGAACCTAGACAGGTAGGTCCAAATGCATAGGAGTCGACGCACATACCCACAACGCCACAGGCCACCACCACTCCTTGACTGTGGTTACACGATGTTGATGCTCCGGCATACCGTTACTGATCACAGAACAAAACATCACATACACTCGTACAATCTTATCAGTCTTAAAATTTGTTAAAAAATGAGAACATTATTATAAGACCCCTGCAATCTGAAGGTTCCCAACCGTCTCTATTAACGTAGCCTATTTTCTTACACAGAATAACATTTTGTAAAGTGGTTGTATTTAATTTTTTTCGAAGTTTTATCCTTGACCAAACTTACTGTCGAAAATGTTCGTTCTGCTGCGGCACTACTATGTGACAGAGAACACAAAGTTAACGTATAGGGTAAATTACCCAGTAGTGGGAACTGGCTCCGATGATCGGCATACCTTCACAATTTGTCTTATAATTAGTTTTACGGCAAACTATTTGTAGAAAACATAGATCACCTACTCTGCTCGTGCAGCGCTCTGGCTAGTCGTAGGTTCCTACACTACTATTTTAATAATCTGAATGAGCTAAACAGCGTCAGCATAGACCAGCCAAATTTCAACGGGTTCCGATGTTAGGAGAAGTCAATCCGTGTAGTATCACAATGGGCCTACTTTGGCCTAAGTGTGATTGCCTTTAGCAGTTAGCCACTACAACGTAATCTAACTGCAATTGCAGTAAAGTCAGAACCCTGCCGTGGAGTGGTAAAGCCAAAGCAAGCGTTCTTTTGGCCCTGTTTGGGAGAACCGTGGGGAATACCGCTTTTAGTTACAAAAATTTGATAACGGCAAACAGGATTGGTAATGTGTTTTGTTGGTACAACAGTCCCAACGGCATGGGGAGCAGATAACATGCCCTTGTGGAGCCACAGAGTTAATTACGCTGAGAGAGTGCTTAGAAACAGACACTCTCTTCGTTGACCACGAGAAAGAGAGAGTTGACTGTTGAGGGGTCTCTCTTTGCCTTTGAATCTTTGTTGTTGCATAACAGGGTGAAACAGCAGAGTCTTATCAATCGTTGCATTAGATTAGGCAGATAAATTGCAATTACGCAGCATCATAGCAACGGTGAGTAGTTGCTACTGTCAAACTGTTTGCCGATAGACGACAATTAAAACACGTTTGCAACACATTTAGTATTCTGTACATTGGCTGTATTTTGCCCTTATCCGGAGCACAGTTGTAAGGTTTCAATAGGAACATAATCTTCACAGCAGCCGAGCAACACGAATCCTGAATAGGTCCCTAAAAGCTCCTTGCACCCGAATAAAAACAAAGTCTTCTATTTTAAAGTTTATTCAATTTCCTTTCTCATAATCAAACCCTTCCTCTTAAGCCCGTGTAACTCTGACGCCCCGCCGGTGCCTCACTCTCGAAATGCACAATTCACACAGAAACACAACCGTCGACACAAACAGTCCAACAAGTAGACAAATCCAAGCGACAAGTAGGTCATCCATCTCCATCGGTGTTGGCATCTCGGGCAGAAGATCGTCGAGTTCGTAGTCTAGGAAGCCAGCGCTGATCGCTTGTACACGGGTGTTCCGATCCCACTTCTGTATCAGGCCGCTGGCAATCACGTCGTCGATCAACACGTTCAAAATTATCTGAAATGGCGAGTGTTTTCCCATTATGAATCTAACGTACCCCGATAGCAATTTTTCGTGGAGTAAGTGAATTTGCAGCCTGTTTCGCTCATTGCGCAGTTGGGTTAGAATGTTGACGTAGTCTTCGCCGGCAGTGTAAGCTAGACTGGTGTTCTTTATGGAGCGCGAGTCTCTCGAATGGACCAAGTAGTCCACGGGCAACGCAATCGGATCCAAGTCATGATTGTCAACCTCTTTAAATATATTCAGTTCATTAGCGGGTATCACCAAGGGCACCTGGTTATCAATCAAATCCTGAATCGTCTCGTACGTTTTCGACTTGATGTAGGCCGTAAGAAACGAGGTAAAGTAAATTGTGTAAAGGTTGCACATTATGAATCCGAAGAGCAGAACTTGCCCATGGAAACGGTAGGCAGACCTGGCAGCAGCTCCGGGTAGAGAGAGCATGACCAAGAATGTCCGTCTGAAACTGCGCCACCAGCTCGGTCTCGCGCCGATGTAGATGTCCTTCACGAAGTCCATCACGACCATGTAGACCAAGGCGAGTCCAATGCAACCCCAGACGGTTTCAGAAAACGGCTCCAGGAACGACTGCCGACGACGGATATAACTGTGTACAGGTATCATGATGCACCAGCCAATGAGTTTTATAGGTCGACTGTTGTGTACACCCTTAGGAGAGTAAGGACTTATGCCAATGTCGATTACGCCATTCGCAGTGGCGTTTATAATTCCCGGTGTATTCCTATCCCTCGAATTGTTGATGAGGACTTCTTGCAAAGTCGCGTTGTGCCTGCGGAGGAACTGCAGAAAAGTCAGCGCCGCATATCCACCGACTTGGTGTCGCCCTTGACCGTCGAGGTACCAGAAGCAGCTTGGAAAGTTCGTCTGAATGCTGCTGCGAATTGCGAAGCCATTGAGGTCTCTCAGAGCATCTGGCAGCGGTTCATCAGCGCGGGTCAACTGCTGAAGCGGACGGTCCGCATACGGGAGGTATGCGTACGACGAGTCGTTAACGATTCCAAAGATTCTCTTGAATTTGTTCTCGTGGTAGAATGAAAGCGAGTGGTACAGATTGTCTAGTTCACTGGCAACGATCACAGCGAAGTCCCGAGATCCCAAGAGCTCGATGAAGGTCTCCAGCTCGTCCCTGCTCTGATCGCCTCCGTCGATAGCCTGAACAACGAGGATGGCGCTCTTATGAAAGAAGTGTTCGTTGCAGTCCGTTGGAGTAGCCTTGAAGATGGTCACTGCGACGTCAGGACGGGTTCTCATGAACTTCGTTAGGAAACTATCGTCGATTCCGATGAAATAGACTGCCGATGAATGACTCTCTCCAATGACCTTCTGCAGGAGCTCACTCAAGTCGAAACGGTCTGCACGAGAACGGACCAGGAGTAGCGGCAGGAAAACTGCAACCACTTTCAGGAACAACATGGTCTGGCTGGAGTAAGAGATTGATTCGAACTGAAATTTAAACTCGCTGCATTTTAGTTTTAAATCAAAATTGAGTACAAGCGGACTGTCGCTTGCCGCATTCGCGTGACGAAAAGGAGTTGAATCCTGACCGTGTTGGCTAAAATTATCGTAAAGTGCAGGTAAGTGAAGACACGTCAATTAAAAAAGTTCTATATGTCAGCGCAAAAATGTGATGTCATGTCAGTTAATGGATGCGTTCAATTGAACATGTTCACGCGCTCAATCAATTTTTGGGTGCAGTTCCATTCAATTCAAAAACGTCTCTGAATTGTCGCTTGTCTCTGAACGAGATGGCCAAGTATTTGAGCATCCAACTTCTGTGGATGCCGGGGTCCAGGACATTGTGTCATTCTAGAGAATTGTGAAGCAGGTGAAAGCTTCGCACTTTTGCAATCGCTACTAACTATGGTCTCTTGGTGGTCGGGGCTACTCACTACTTTATGACGAGCCGTCTGAAAAACCGAGAACTTGTCTTATTGTGCCGAAACTTCTCTCAGCAACTAAGCTTGGACAGATCTGTGGACAAGATTTGGTTGTTGCTGTTATCAGCCACGAAGCGAACGGAGGAACGGACTTGGTTGTTGCTTCAGCCTACTTCCCATACGATTCTATTCTCCCGCCACCTCCAAAAGCGGTAGCAGAACTCGTAGAGTACTGCGACACCAGAAAGTCATCTGTTGCGACGCTAATGCTCAGAATTCCTTCTGGGGCAGCAGCAAATGCAACAAGAGAGGGACTAGTCTTCTGGACTTCATACTAATCGGACATCAAAAACGTTGGTTCCCAGCCAACTTTTGTTACGACTATAAGACAGGAAGTAATCGACTTAACGCTATCCAACAGACACCTTAAGGAGATTACAGACTGGAAGGTTCTGTTGGAAGTGTCCATGTCAGACCATAGATACATTGAATTTCGAATCGAGTGCAAAGCCATAACCTTGCTACAAAAACCAACTGGATACGGTTAAGGGATGGGTTAGAAACTCGAATCGAACCTGTCCCCACGCCCAGAACGAGACGGAAGGTTGACAGGGTAGTTCAAGATCTGAACAATACTCTCACTAAATGTTTCGAACTGACATGCAGATCACCTGTTCCATGGTGGAACACAGAACTGCAGAGTATTCGTATGGAAACCAGAAAACTTCTTAATAGGTCCCTAAAGACCATTTCAGAGGAGGACTGGAACATGTACCCATCAAAACAAAAATAATATAAGAGCCTAATTCGGATATCGAGTGCCTCTTATAGAGATTTCTGTGGAAAGATCGAAACACTCAGTGAAACCAGCAGGCTGGTCAAAGTCCTTAAGAAAGACAAACCTGTCAGACTGGAAACACTCAGGAAAACCCGATGGTACCTACGCTGAGTCAAAAACTGAGACTCTCAGTCTCATGCTTGAGACTCATTTTCCAGGAAACCAAGTCATAACCGGCCCACAACTAGCTCCTATCCCAGGAACTGGAGATGAGCTGATAAACATCACACGCCGAGGCTGGAATGTGTACTCACTCGTGGTAACAGACGAGGCTATCAAGTAGGATTTAAGTCGCCAGGTACCGATGGCACATATCCGGTTCTGAAAAGAATTTTTTTACTGCCAGTCTAGCAGTGGCATGTATCCCGACCCCCTGACGCACAGTTAGGGTAACCTTCATACCAAAAATCGGTAAGGGAGACTATTCACTCGCCAAGAGCTTCAGACCGATCAGTTTAACCTCCTTCCTGCTGAAAAGCGTGGAAAGGCTGGTAGAGCTACATGTGCGAAAAACTCCTTTGCAAATCCATCCTCTGTCTCACATGCAACATGCTTATCAGCGCGGAAATTCTTGAGAGACTGCACATCTATTTGGCAGAATTGAATGTGCACTCGATACAGACGGTGCTTTTGATAATGTGACTTTTGATGACAAGTGCAACTCGGCCAGAGAACATGGTGTAGAGCAATCATTAGTGTTGTGGATCAATGCCATGATAATGAATAGAACTATAATTTCGGATGCGGACTGTGGCCAGTATGTCATGTCGGGGGTAAATAGAGGCTGCCCTCAGGGTAGCGCCGTATCTCCTCTGCTATGGTGCATGCTGGTTGACTCTCTGCTTGACGCCCTTAATAGCTCTACTGTCTACGCCCAGGCATATGCGGATGATGTAGCCGTACTGTCTGTCGGAGCGTGCCTAGCGGCTGTGTGTTCAAAAGCGCAGGCGGCGATCGGCAACTGGTGTACTAGGAATGGGCTATCAGTTAACCCTCTTAAAACAGAGTTTGTTCTCTTCACGAGGAGGACACAGTTGACTGGTCTGACTCAACTAGTACTAAAAGGTGTCACCACCGCTTTTCCGATGAAGCTAAACATCTATTTTTTCACATTGAATCGAAAACCATCAAGGCGCTGTCAGTTTTCTGGCAGTATAAGGGAATTTTCGGCAAATCCTAGGGTCTATCACCCAAAAGATGACTATGGTGAGGCCTCTTCTATCATATGCATCGGTCGTTTGGTGGAATAAGCTTTCGCGTAAATACGTAACAGCTGCTTTCACTAAGCTTCAAAGAACGGTTTGTATCGGCTGCATAGGCGCCTTCCCTAGCACGCCTGGCTCTGCTCTTGATGCACTTCTGAATCCCCCCCCCCTTGATGACCACATCATGGGGTGCACTTTCAAGGCCATCTTCCGTTTAAAAAGAAGTGGTCTTTGGTACAACTCGCACTGGAGTTTCGATGACCTTGCGCATCGCATTTCTTTTGACCACAGACTCATGGATATGCCTTCTGACGCAAGGACACCAGCAATTCAGCTGCGACGCACGTACAAAGTCGAGTTTCCCTGCACTCAGGACTGACTCTGACTCAGGAAAAGAATGTTGTCGAATCTTCACGGATGGCTTCACGGATGAAGGATCTGGCGCTGGCGCTTTAGTGGAGAGAGACAACAAGCACACCTCGTAAATTTGTGTCGGTCTTCCAAGCGGAAACCAATGCGATCCTAATGACCACGAACTATATTGTGAAGAACAGGTGGAAGAGGCGAAGTATATGAGTCTGTAGCGACAGCCAAGCTGTTCTTAAGGCCCTACTCAACGCTTTAACCACTGCCAGGATAGTCCAAGAATGCAAGTCTTCTCTGAGTTGGATCGGCAGGTTTAATATATATAAAGGGTGATTTTTTAGCTATTATCTTTTTGGCAACACTGGTTTAAACAGCTGACGCACGTTTCGTGTTTTGTTTCACTGTCAATCATCTTCAGTTTGGTCTATAATTTAACCATGAATCGTCTTACAAACGAACAACGCTTACAAATTATTGAATTTATCAAAATGCGTGCTCTGTTAAGAAAGTTCATCGCGCGCTTCTTCCATTTTATGGTCTGTTTAATCGACCCACTGAAGCGGCTCATTTTTGGCTCAATGGGTACGTAAATAAGCAGAATTGTCGATTTTGGTGTGAATATCAGCCAGAAGCATTGCAAGAGCTACTAATGCATCCAGGAAAAGGCACAGTTTGGTGCGGTTTATGGGCTGGTGGCATCATTGGACCGTACTTCTTGCGAATCGTAACGTAACTGTGAATGGTGAGCTCTACCGTGAGATGATATTCAACTTTTTTTTGCCCAAAATGCAAGAGCTTGACTTGCATGACATGTGGTTTCAACAAGACTGGACTTATTGAGGGGCGAGTTCGGTGAACATCTTATTTCACGTTCGGGACCGGTCAATTGGCCGCCTAGATCGTGCGATTTAACGCCTTTAGACTATTTTTTGCGGGGCTATGTTAAAGCTCATGTCTATACAGACGAGCCCGCTTCGATGGACGCATTGGAAGACAACATTGACGCATTTATTCTTGAGATACCGGCCGAAATGTTGGAAAGAGTATGCCAAAATTGGACTAAGTGGATGGACCATTTGAGGCGCAGTCATGGTCAACATTTGCATGAAATCATCTTCAAACATTAAATTATATGGACCGTACTATCGATTCAAATAATGATTTCATGCATTTTTCTGAATTTTATGTGTTTTTTTTTTGAAAATCTTTCTTATTGCTTTTAAAAAATCACCCTTTATAACACTTATCTGGATCCCGAGCAACCACGGATTACCCGCGTCCTCGGTTAGGGCTTCCATCGATGGCTGGGCTTCTCGAGAACACAACCGATGGTGGCATGACTCCCCAGGATGTAGACAAACCAAGCGCCTGCTCCCTAATGTCTGTGAGAAATCCGCGGCATTCTTGTTATTTCTTAACAGAAAAGACTGCCGACGACTTGTCATCGTACACCTTAATGTGCTTGGCCTAAGCGAAGAAACCCTCTGCGACGCCTGTGGAGAAGACGACGACACTGCAGAGCACTTCCTCTGCCACCGTCCCGCCTTTGCTCCGATCAGGTGGGAGTTATTTGGTGCTGATGTTGTAGGCTCGTTATCACAGAAGCGCCTGCTGGTATTCCTCCGGAATACCATGAAATTTCATTAAATGTAGGTTGCTGACTGGTAGTACAATGGACCAGTTTTTTGGAGCTGAGTGGTCCAGTGTAGTGTTAAAAAACCTCCAACAGAAAAAAAAAACTCAACTACTTTCGATCCAATATGTTTACTCAAGCTCTGCTCACCACGCTTTTATATTAGGCCTTTTGTACAATAACTTCTGTAGAAGCTGCAGAGACGACGATGAGGAAGAAACTATTGTTCATATTCTTTGCAACTGCAGCGCTCCCTACTCCTAAAAGCACATTACTTTAACAACCTGCCCGAACTAATTTGCAAAAGTACGAACGGAACTAATAATATAATATGTGATATGGATGGCGCTACAGCCCGTAGAGGGCCAGAACCTAGCTTCTCTACAACCACTCGTGTTGTGCGTGCTATTGTTCTATCACGAGTGAAAGGGACCTACAGTTTTATGCCGACTCCGAACGGCCAATTTTGAGAAGCTTTTTCTAGAAAGTTATACTCTTTGAACATTGTCAGTGACTCGAAAGAGGTGGTGCCGTGAAAAGTATTTCCTGTCGTACCAGGAACGGAACTACTCTGGCCTAAGTTGACTGCTGTCAACTAGTGGTTGGCCATTCGAACCTAACCTACCTTGAAATCTGTAAACGATCACCGGTGATTGTTATTCCGAGCTTTTGGAAGCAGAAACGACCGCATATGACGAAGAAAACAGTGCTGGTCCAACAGGACAACACTCTGTTCACACGTGTTTAGTCGCCGCGCCGTGGCAAAAATCCCCAAATTGGTCTGCACACTGCTGCCCCACCCATTATCTCCAGATTTAGCCCCGACGACAGCTACCTGCTTTCAAACCGGAAGAAATAGCTTAACTGCAACAAAAGCCTGTTTTTAATTCCTTGAGAAACCCTATTGTTTCGAGGGAATAAATTTACAAAAAAAGAAAGAGACCGCTGGCCTAAATGTATCAAACCAAAAAGAGAGACGTTGACGCACAAAAAGACTTGTTTGAGGAAAAAAAAATACATTCTATTCAAAAAGTCAAATTTTTTTCAAAAATTTTCGTTGACTTGCAAATCCCTCTGATCTTCCAAAGTTTTGGTCAAGGACTTCGAGCGACAATTGCGCAAGCTGTTCCCAGCCGTCTGAAATCAACGAGTTCCACCAAAAACGCCACCGTCGCCAAGGTCAGCCCAGCCAGCAGGCAAATCCAAGCAAATAGCAGTTCGCCCAAATTCAGAGCTACTGGCAGTACAGGCAAAAGCTCGTCCAGCTCTTCGATGCGAAAGCCTGCACTGGTGGCTTGCACACGGACGTCGTGGTCCCACTTTTTGATCAGCCCACTCGCAACCACGTCTTGGACCATCATGTTTAGACTGGGCCCAAACAGGGAGTGCTTCGGCAGCAGGTACATCTGAAAGACTGTGACCAGCTTTTCGGCGACTATGTGCAGGATCAGTGTCTGCCGAGGATTTCGCAGGTGGATCAGAAACTGGGCGAAATCCTCCTCCACGGTGTAGGCTTGACTGGTGTTCGTGATGAAATGGATCGCCTTGGAGTAGGTGGCGAAGTCCACAGGCACAGCGACTGCGTCCAAAGCACCACTCCCTCCCAGTTTCATCAACGCCCACTCAAGCATGGGCATGATCACGGGGACGTTGTTGTCAATCAAATCCTGAATCGTGTTATAGCCTCTCACCTTGATGAAGGCCGTAAGGAACGACGTACAGCACACAAGGTACAGATTCGAGATAATGAAGGCGTACAGCAAGACTTGTCCATGAAAGCGGTACCCAGACGTGGTGGCAACCCCCGAGGAGGACACCAGCATGAAGAGGTACGTCCTTCTGAAGCTGCGCCACCAGCTCGGCGTTGCATTGATGCACATGTCCTTCACGAAATCCATCGCCACAATGTAAACAAACGCGAGTCCAATGCAGGCCCAGACGGTGGGGGTGAACGGCTTGGAGAACGACTGGTCAGGATCCAGGTATCCGACCATCGGCACCATGATGCGGTACCCGAACACCTTGAGAGGATGGGTGAACTCAAAGCCTTCAAGGGGGACGTAGGGCGTCATGCTGACGTCGATTTCGTTCAAAAACGTGGCATTCACGATTCCAACCAGATTCTTCTCCCTCGAGTTGTTGATCAGTACTTCTTCGAATGTCGCGTTGTGCCTGCGGAAGAACTCCAGCAGAGTTCGACCGGCAAAGCCCCCGATTTGGTATTGCCCTCGACTGTCGGGGTACCAGAAGCAACGCGGGTAATTGTTCTGCACGGTGGTTCGAAGGGCGAATCCGTTTAAGTCCTTGAGAGCATTCGGAAGGCGCTCGTCAGTGCGGGTCAACTGCTGAAGCGGTCGATCCGCATACGGAAGGTATGCGTACGACGAGTCGTTCAAGGTCCCGTAGATTCTCTTGAATTTATTCTCGTGGCAGAATGAAAGCGAGTGGTACAAATTGCCCAGTTCACTGGCAACGATCACAATGAAGTTCCGAGATCCCAAGTGCTCGATGAAGGTTTGCAGCTCATCCGTGCTCTGACCGCCTCCGTCGATAGCCTGCACTACGAGGATGGCGCTCTTTTGAAAGAAGTCCTTGTTGTAGTCCGTTGGAGTCGCCTTGAAGATGGTAACAGCGACATCAGGACGGGTTCGCATGAAGCTCGATAGGAAACTGTCACCGATACGGATGAAATACACGGCCGCTGAATCACTCTCCCGAATGACCTTCTGCAGGAGCTCACTCAAGCCGAAACGGGTTACCTCAGCACAGACCAGGAGCTGCGGCAACAAAAGCGGAACCAGTCTGAGGAGCAGCATGGCCTAACCAGGATGAGAGGTGGTTGAGAACTAAAACCGTTAAGTGTTCAGCGCTGCAGTGTGAGGTGACATGCGAGGAAATTAAAAATTAAAAATGATGGCTTCCAGGTGATGACGACCATGGATTACAAAGCTCTTGGGACGCAAGAATGGACACGAATTCGCGGAAGCTGACATTTTGATTGATGCATGCCATCAGAGGGACGTTTCTATTTTAATTTGCGGTTGGATGGATTTTTAGGAGGCAGATTATGGGTAATAACCCTTCTTGCTGGTGGTTGAGTGCGTTTAGGAATTATAGCGTGGGCAAGGATGAGAATAGGCAAGGCGATGGAGTCGGAAGGAGTGTACAGATTGCAGTGCAAGTACTGAAAAAGCCGGCAATCTAAACAAACTCGGTGGTGTCAATACAGATACTTAAAAGTCTAACGCTATAGTACTTAAATGCATACACGTCCCTAGCTGAGAAGCATGTGCTCTTTTTGCTGTGTTTTCCATCACCTTAACGACCTCCTCGGGCAGTATGGCGATGATTTCGACACGAAAGTTTGCTTCGAATACTTGGTGACATACACACCTAAGTCCGGATGGGTTCAAATTTGGAGATCTAGGAGATGTTGCCTTTTTTTGACAGCACACGGCCGGCCGAGTTTTTGGCCGTATTCCGAACTATTTGGGCTATCTGTTGGCGATATTTTTTTGCGTCAATTGCAATTTGTATGGAAACAAATGCAAATTATCCTTTAAACTGCGCCGGAAAAGTAGTTACAATGACGCCAAAAATGCAGAGTGTGACGATCATACGACACAATTGAGTTCTAGGCAACACTCTCTCTTAGCGCTACAACCAACGCAATGGAACGTCTTGGGATGAACGGCATGTCGACAATCTCCCATTGTCCTGTGGTCAGCAAAATTCGACAACAACTGACGAATAGTGTTGTCAGCCGATGTTTGTTGGCGATATACACGTTGAGTTTGTTGGCCACGATGTTTTCGACGATATACACGTTGAGTTAACACATTTGAACGACTATATTTCAGTTGATAAAAGCATCACTATGTCGGCGCGTTGTCTCAGTGCAAGCGTCAGGGTTAGAATTGTACCGAATTCAAACAAATGTTCAGTCAAGTCAATCGCTTGATAAGTCTGAAAATTATTCGATGTTTACATACCGACATAAAATATACCAACGGATGTACGATTGGCCTAGAAAATCTGCAAGCTATTGACCAACTTTTGTAGTTTCCTTTCCTTTGTAGTATTGGACTCTCTTCACACATTTGGAGCAAAGCAGTAAAACGCACATAATTATGAGAAATTGAACGAAACTTAACGAACGTCTTGGTACGCGGATATTGGTTGAGCTTTTGGTCACTTTAAAATATTGTGACCCCATTGGGTGCTAAATAAAGGAAACGTTCAAATGATACCAAAAGATTTCCTAAATCTCACTTTAACACCGTCAGTATGTGAGCCAGACTGTGCTTCTATTCATAAGGTCGGTTCATAAGTAGCCTCACACATTAGGACCAGAAAAATGTGCAGGCTCTTACTCTGAGTCTCTGAGTCCATAAATTAACAATACGAAAGCAACGGCGAACGAATATCAATCATTATCACTTACTTCTATAGAAGACATATCAGATTCGATGTATATATGTATCTGCTACGAAATTTCCGAATCTACCTAACGTATTTGAGTGCATTTTCTTCTACAGATTCAGAATTCTGCTGCGGAGTTTTTCCTATACCACGTATTACGTATTACGTTGCTTTTAACAAAAGCCTTTTAAATAAACAAAAGAAAAATTAAATTTGTTTTTTTTCGGTGGTTTATCTCTATTTTTCCTTACTCTCACCAAACAAAACTAAATTTTATTAATTTATATACCTATATAGAACTTTCATTGACAAATCCATTGGTATAATTTATACATATCTGTACGTTATCTTAGGGAACAGTTCATTAAGAACATATTGAACATTATTACAACGAAAAACATATATTATTTGCATTGTATTGCAAATACGGTGCCCAAGCCGCGTTCGTGTTTATGCGTGTTTATTCTGTGGGTTTGGTGTATACATGTATGTACGACTGCATTCATACTACTTGAGCTATTCTAAACTTGAACGATTCAGTACATTTTTCAACATAATTTTTGAATTCTACGAATCTTGCAGGTCTACCAGAGCACTTAATTTTTTTTTTTAAAGTAGGAGTGCCAATGATTTTTTTGCGAAATGTATGTCCTCCAAGTCTGTGCAGTGGAACAAGGTTACTGGTTAAAGCTTCAAGACCTAATGGAAATGAAGCGAGGCAGGCACAGGTGATGTATTTGTTCCCCGAATACCGATGCCACTTTCGGACTGCCCTCTTCTTTTGAAGGATGCAGTTACCAATTAATTTATGTTTTGCCATGACTGTCAACACTATCAACTGACTTAAGTAATGAATGGTTTTCACATTTCACAAAAGGCAGGAAAGTTGCTCGATATTACGATTTTTTTTCGATTTGAGGCCTTGCTTCGCCCGCTCGTGTCAGCTAGTTCACATATAAAATCGAAAGCAAGTTTCTGTTGTATAGGAAAAAAGCAGCCAATTTGTCTACGAAACCACCTAATAGGCAATTTCTGTGAAAACCCCCGTCCCGTCCAATTTAATTGAACGAAACCCAAAAAAGTAAAATAAGTTTCAGGCATTTGTACTGATTGAATGGATTCTGTGTGGATCGTCTAAGCCACTCCTGATTTGCGTCATAGATTCCAACGGCTTCACGTCGCACTGCTTAATAACTCAGCTAAAGCTAGCAGCTACAAGCACGATGTTCAACCACGAAAGAGCAGCCAGAAAGTGAGTGCAACAAGTGTTTGCCTATCACTGCATTCAGCGCGATTAGCCATTTGTGCTCTAAGCTCCAGCACGAAAACATCAGGCAGCCGTTGTACTGTGAATAATCTCACGTGCTTGGGGGTGAATTGAATATGATCCCCTTATCTTGAGAGCAAACGGTTGCACACAATGCACTTGGAGAGCTGTGTCAATTTATTTCCCAGAAAATGTTTCTATCTGCGTCAATGCCTTGAACTCGAACCGATCTCCCAATTGTCACGGGTGAAAACATGAACTAGCGTGAAAAGCTTAAGACGTAGTAAATTAGACTCAAGCGAATTCAATTTGATTTTTGAATGGAATCCAAACAACGTCTTCAATCCAATCAAGCTCAGAGGCAACAAAGTCCACAACAGCGTCTCTAAAGGCCACCAAGTGGCGTGCGGCATATCGGCATCTTCCACAGACTACACCAGTGCTGGAATCAAACGCAGAATAACTCAAGCCTCTCGCTGTTTCTTTGGGCTTAGGAAGTAGTTGAGAAAGAGGACCTTCCCCGGAGAACCAACATGACTTCGTAAAGGGTGACCAGATGGCAATGACACTTTTTCCAATTGTTATGTCTCAGCAGCTATCAATGCCACCAATGACATTCAGCTGTGAAGATATTCAGTAAGGCTTGCCATTTCATCACGCATCATACGCGACGTGAGGTCGGACGTCATTCGTCGCACCGTGGAAAAGTTCGAGAGCGAGTACACCCTGTTGGATCCTAAGCCACCACCCAGGCAGAGATAGGTGCGAAATGGAGAAAACATATCCGCGCCATAGCGGACAGTGCCGAAGAAAGCCCAGAAATACAAATTCCGCGGATCAGCTAAGTTGGGCATCGCCAGAGAATCAAACCGGCTTATTAGGACCAACGTCCGCATAAGATTGTGCTGACGCAAGCCATGAAGTCGCTCCAGCTAATAGGTCACTCGAAATGCTGGCCGGAGATTCGGATCTTGGCAAAAAAATCATCTTCTCGGACGAGGCCCATTTTTGGATCAGCGGCTATGTCAACAAGCAAAATTGCATCAATTGGAGCGAACGCAACCCACAATGCATGACTATTTGGCGGCATCATCGGGCCTTGTTTCTTTCGAAATGAGGAAGGAGACACCGTTGCTGTCAAGGGTATCAGGTGTCGTATAGCAAAAGTAAGTAGCACAAACAAGAGAGTCTAGTCTAGTCTGAATCAAACTCTTGTGTGAACCGGCTCTCACACCTAAACCATCAAAGTCAGAACATAACACAAAAAAAAACTGCAGGGGTCCAGAAAAAAATGTATTTTATTTTAAACTTTATTACAATTAAACCTTCTTCAGTCGCTTATGCCCGGGAAACTCGTTGGCCGCGTGCCCAAGTAACCCTTGATTTGCACAATTCAAACAGAAATGCAACCGTCGACACAGTCAACCCAAAAAGCAGACAAACCCAAGCGACAAGTAAGTCCTCCAGTTTTAACGGTATTGGCATCTCGGGCATAAGATCGTCGACAAAGTCTGCACTGACTTGTGCACGCGCATTCAGAACCCACTTCTGCATCAAACCGCTGGCGACCACGTCTTCGATCAACACGTCCACAATCGTCTGAAACGGCGAGTGCTTTGCCATAACAAATACCTTAAAACCTGAGTACAATTTTTCGTGGAGTAGATGAATTTGCACCTTATTTCGCTTACTGCGCAATTGGACTATGTAACTGACGTCATCTTTCTCGATAGCGGAGGCTAGACTGGTGCTCATGAAGTCATACGTGCCTCTAGCGTGGACCACGTTGTCAATAGGCAGCGCAATTGGATCCAAGTCATGGTTGCCAACCTCGTTCAACATATCAAATAAATTGTCGGGTATCGCCACGGGCACCTGGTTATCGATCAAATCCTGAATCGTCTCGTACGTTTTCGACTTGATGTAGGCCGTAAGAAACGAGGTAAAGTAAATTGTGTAAAGGTTGCACATTATGAATCCGAACAGCAGAACTTGCCCATGGAAACGGTAGGCAGACCTGGCAGCAGCTCCGGGTAGAGAGAGCATGACCAAGAATGTCCGTCTGAAACTGCGCCACCAGCTCGGTCTCGCGCCGATGTAGATGTCCTTCACGAAGTCCATCACGACAATGTAGACCAAGGCGAGCCCAATGCAACCCCAGACGGTTGGAGAAAACGGCTCCAGGTATGACTGCCGACGAGGCATATACTTGTGTACAGGTATCATGATGGACCAGCCATTGAGTCGTATGGGGCGGCTGTGCTCCAGACCCCTCATCTTGAAGAGATTGACTATGCCAATGTGGATGATGTTGTTCAAAGTGGCGTTTATGATTCCTAGAGCATCTCTCTCCCTCGAATTGTTGATGAGGACTTCTTGGAAAGTCGCGTTGTGCCTGTGGAGGAACTGCAGAAAAGTCAGCGCCGCATATCCACCGACTTGGTACCGCCCTTTACCGTCGAGGTACCAAAAGGAGCTGGGAAACTCTGTCTGGATGGTGGTGCGAAATACTAAGCCATTGAGGTCTCTCAGAGCATCTGGCAGCGGATCGTCAGCGCGGGTCAACAGCTGAAGCGGACGGTCCGCATACGGGAGGTATGCGTACGACGAGTCGTTAACTATTCCAAAGATTCTCTTGAATTTGTTCTCGTGGTAGAATGAGAGCGAGTGGTACAGATTGTCCAGTTCACTGGCAACGATCACAACAAAGTCCCGCGATATCAAGAGCTCGATGAAGGTTTGCAGCTCATCCCTGCTCTGATCGCCTCCGTCGATAGCCTGCACTACAAGGATGGCGCTCTTATGAAAGAAGTGTTTGTTGCAGTCCCTTGGAGTAGCCTTGAAGATGGTCACTGCGACGTCAGGACGGGTTCTTATGAAGTTCGTTAGGAAACTATCGTCGATTCCGATGAAATACACGGCCGCTGAGTCACTCTCGTGAATGACCTTCTGCAGGATCACACTCAGATCGAAACGGGCTGCATCAGCACGGACCAGAAGCAGCAGCAGGAAAACTGGAACCACTTTCAGGAGCAACATGGTCTGACAAGGATAAGAGATTGCTTCGAACTGAAACTGAAACCATTGCCGTTTCAGGAGGAAACCGAGCACAGACAGTGGACGGCCTTAATGGGTTAATGCTTATTATCGTGAATGGCATTAATCGGGATGGCAATTTCGCGACATGCAGCAATTTTGACATTTAATATTCGATGATTTTGCGTGACGAAAATGAGGTCTGAAGAGGTGGATCCAGGAGTTATCAGGAAAATCAGAAATATTTTTGCTCGAATGAATGACACGTTGCACGGCGTTTGATGGATGGGGCTGAGAAGGAAGAGAGTGCTCTGGCGGTGCATCCAATTTCAGTTGGGTAGTGGTGCGCTTGTTGGGTGACACATTTTCGTAGTGTGAGCTTCCTTTGATTAAAACCAATTTTTATTTAATGTAGATAGTTAAAGTTTTACATTTAAAATTCATGATTCTATGATCCTTTTCAGCTAAATATTATAAAAAAAAAACATATTTTTACAAATGTATTTTACTATATGCATGGGAAAACTACACACAAAAACCCCGCACGTGACTGTTACTTAAAGTTAGAATAGCTATTTCCCTTCTGCTGATTAGTTTAATTCTGTTATTATTAAGTTGGGTTATAAGCGCATTATCAGAAAAGGTTCAATTTCCATAAAAAAGTGTCTTAGATTTATCTATAAGGAAATCTAGCAGGTTATCAAAAGCCTATTGGTAGAACCTATTGCGATGGTAGATGCTACTCTAAATGGTTTAAAACTAATATGGGCGTGAAGCAAGGATGTTCGCTGAGTGCTCTTTTGTTTGCATTGTTCATAAACGACATTGAAAACTATCATTCTGGTGGAATAAGAATGGCAGGACTCCAAGTAAACGTTCTTTTGTACGCTGATGACCTGGTCATTATATCAGAGTCAGAAGAAAATTTAAAATTGTTGATAAGCCGCTTGGCAGATTACTGTTTAAAATGGGGACTTAAAATTAATATCGAAAAATCAAAATTTATGATATTTTCAAGATACAATCGAACTTCTACTAGAAGGAATTTCATATTGGATGGGACGCGTTTGGAAGTAGTACATCAATATAAGTACCGCGGAGTGATAATTAATTCAACATTAACTTTTAAAAGACACCTTAATGAAAAATCCAGAAAATCACAAAGTATAATCAACTTTGCATGGAAAAAGATATTTTCAAATAACAATATAAATCTGTCAACCAAGTACCAAATCTTCAAATCAGTTGTTAAGTCTTTGGCGTTTTTTGTTGCCAGTTTGAAATTAAACACACAAGTTCTTTGAAACGTTATAAAATGCTTTATTTTTACAATGAAACTTTAGGATTAAAAAAAAAAAGAGAAAAGATTACGACGCACAAATTACTTCAACCGCTCCTTGTACCGTTGTGAATACCAGACGCGCCGTCGTTTGTCTGGTTAAGTTTTGTTGTTAGTTGCTGCAGGATGAAAATTAGTATGTTCTATTGTTTGGACTGTTTCCGAATGAGTATATGCTGGTTTAAGGCGATCTATTGATATGCTGGTTAATTTTCCGTTTGCATTTGTTGTGAAAAGCCGGTCGGTAATTCTTTTAATCACAGGATGTGGTCCGGTGTATGGTTGTTGGAGTGGTTTTTTTTACTGAATCACATCGTAGGAAAACGTGTGTACACTTTAAGAGGTCCGGTGAGGGAGCGCTGCAATTGCAAAGGATATGAACAATAGTTTCTTCCTAATCATCGTCTCTGCAGCTTCTACAGAAATTATTGTACAGAAAGCCTAATATAAAAGCGTGGTGAGCAGAGCTTGAGTAAACATATTGGATCGAAAGTAGTTGAGTTTTTTTTTTCTGTTGGAGGTTTTTGAACACTACACTGGACCACTCAGCTCCAAAAAACTGGTCCATTGTACTACCAGTCAGCAACCTACATTTAATGAAATTTCATCGTATTCCGGAGGAATACCAGCAGGCACTTCTGTGATAAGGAGCCTACAACATCACCACCAAATAACTCCCACCTGATCGGAGCAAAGGCGGGACAGTGGCATAGGAAGTGCTCTGCAGTGTCGTCGTCTTCTCCACAGGCGTCGCAGCGGGTTTCGTCGCTTAGGCCAAGCATATTTAGGCGTGTGGCGAAGGTGTAGTGGCCTGTCAGTACGCCGGTAAGTCGCCTGCAGTCTTTTCTGTTAAGAGATAACAAGAATGCCGCGGATTTCTTACAGACATTAGGGAGCATGCGCTTGGTTTGTCTACATCCTGGAAAGTCATACCACCTCCGGTTATGCTCTCGAGAAGCCCAGCCATCGATGGAAGCCCTAACCGAGGACGCGGGTAGGCCCAACGCAGGTTCGGGTCCTAAGAGTATCTTGTCTGATCCTTGTCCAACTAGTTCATCGGCGATCTCATTTGCCGTGGTGGCCCGGGACCCATAAGTCTTAGAACCTGCCGATCCAACTCAGAGAAGACTTGCATTCTTGGACTATCCTGGCAGTGGTTAAAGCGTTGAGTAGGGCCTTAAGAACAGCTTGGCTGTCGCTACAGACACAAATACTTCGCCCCTTCCACCTGTTCTTCACAATATAGTTCGTGGCCATTAGGATCGCATGGTCCGCTTGCAAGACCGACGCAAATTTACGAGGTGTGCAGTCTAATGTTGTCGCTCTCTATGAAAGCGCCGTTGGTCTTGGAGCCATCCGTGAAGATTCGACTACATTCTTTTCCTGGCTCATATTCTGGCCAGAGCCAGTCCTGAGTGCAGGGAAAGTCGACTTTGTACGTGCGTCGCAGCTGGATTGCTGGTGTCCTTGCGTCAGAAGGCATATCCATGAGTCTGTGGTCAAAAGAAATGCGATGCGCAAGGTCATCGAAACTCCAGTGCGAGTTGTACCAAAGACCACTTCTTTTTAAACGGAAGATGGCCTTGAGAGTGCACCCCGTGATGTTAATATCAAGGGGGGGAGTGGATTCAGAAGTGCATCAAGAGCAGAGCCAGGCGTGCTAAGGAAGTCCCCGATGCAGCCGATACAAACCGTTCTTTGAAGCTTAGTGAAAGCAGCTGTTAAGTATTTACGCGAAAGCTTATTCCACCAAACGTCCGATGCATATGATAGAAGAGGCCTCACCATAGCCATCTTTTGGGTGATAGACCCCAGGATTTGCCGAAAATTCCCTTATACTGCCAGAAAACTGACAGCGCCTTGATGGTTTTCGATTCAATGTGTTTTTTCCAGGGAAGTTGGATAGAAATCCAAGATAAAACCTAGATGTTTAGCTTCATCGGAAAAGCGGTGGTGACACCTTTTAGTACTAGTTGAGTCAGACCAGTCAACTGTGTCCTCCACGTGAAGAGAACAACCTCTGTTTTAAGAGGGTTTACTGAAAGCCCATTCCTAGTACACCAGTTATCGATAACGTCTAGAGTCGCCTGCGCTTTTGAACACACAGCCGCTAGGCACGCTCCGACAGACAGTACGGCTACATCATCCGCATATGCCTGGGCGTAGACATTAGAGCTATTAAGGGCGTCAAGCAGAGAGTCAACCAGCATGCACCATAGCAGAGGAGATACGGCGCTACCCTGAGGGCAGCCTCTATTTACCCCCGACATGACATACTGGCCACAGTCCGCATCCGAAATTATAGTTCTATTCATTATCATGGCTTTGATCCACAACACTAATGATTCCTCTACACCATGTTCTCTGGCCGAGTTGCACTTGCCATCAAAAGTCGCATTGTCAAAAGCACCCTCTATATCGATGTAGATGCCAGACTTTGTCGGAGGTCTGGGAAAAAACAAGTAGGGCGGCAGAGCAAATTTTGTCTTCATCTAAAGCTTCTTCAATTTCATTTGTTATTCTGTATACCTCGTCAATTGTCGAACCAAATTGATGGTCAGGCATTAGTCGCTTCTCTTCGATAAATTTTTGAATGCGTTTTAACAAACGTTTTTAAAATATTTTGCAATATACAACGATATGTTTATTGTTTAACGGTTTGCCCGGTTTTGGGCCCATAATAACTTCCGCAACCTTAAGTGAGTCTGGAACATATGATAGCCGAATGTAAGCTTTAATTAAATAGAGGAATTCAATTAGTGCCTTTTTCGGCAAGTTCTTGAGGCCTTCTTGTTTTCTAGACTTTTGATTGCCTGGCAGAGCTCGATTAGCGACACACTTTCTATTGTAGAGCTGTCGGTTCTAGTAGTTATAGAGGGTTTTCCAATAAGGACAACAAAACTTTATTATCGGCTTGAAGTCCAATCAAAACTTTTATGAATGGAACTCGACTTCGTTGGATACAATTTTCAACGACTCGGCCACACATTTCGGCTGAAACGGCCGCTATTTCGCATTCAATGTTGGCTCTGATCTCTTCCAACGTCGTCGGCTTGTTGGCATAAACCGATGACTTAACGTAGCCAAACAGAAAATAGCCAAGCGGCGTTAAATTGCACGAACGAGGCGGCCAATCGACTGGCCCATTTCTTGACGTTCACCATAGTTATTCTTCAATAAATCGATTGTAACCTGTGCTGTATGGCTTGTGACACCATCTTGTTGGAGCCACATGTCGTCCTTGTCCATATCTTCCAATTCGGGCCAAAATTAATCGGTTACGATAACGCTGACCATTCACAGTAACGTGACGATCGAAAAAATAAGGCCCAATAACGCCTCCACCATGGAAACAGCAAAAAACAGTTATTTTTTGTGGATGAAGTGGTGATTCATGAAGCACATGTGAATTTTCATCCGACCAATAACGCATATTTTGCTTATTGACCAACCCATTGAGCAAAAAATTAGTGAAAAAGATGATTTCGCGCTCTTAAAGTTGCGATCACCGACTGTATGGACGCATTGGAGAAGAAACAGTGTGTTAATATGAGTCCACACAACAAAAGTACTCAAACAAGGCAACCATCCATATTCGCATTGGATGTACGGTGTTTTAGCGTGCGGATGGACATCTTCCGAAAACAGCTTCCAAAGAGACTGTAAGAAACTACTGCAAACGGCAGCACGTAGCTTGACAGGTGACTGGGAGTTCCTGTAGATGGGGCTCGAAATAAAAAGGACACCATCTATCAGAAGCTCTTGAAATTGGGAGGACCTTCCTTCCTGCAAGAAAAGAGTGTAAACCTTCCCGAATAACCAGAACAGCTTCCCATCTACTTTTCTGCTGAAAAAATGAACACAATTAATTTTAGAAGCATTTATTTATTTGCAATCAAAGAACAACTAAGAAGGTCCTTCATAAACACGCACTTCATGACAGTGACAGATGTCCTCCCAGAGGTCCGGCCTCCGAAAGGACTGACTGTCACGGAAACAGCAGATAATGCACTCATTTTTTGTACCGACAATCTCCTCCATTTCGAATGTGTTTCATTTACTAGATTAAATTTCAGATAGCGGGCCCTGAATGGAGCAGTCCCTGGTGGTGCGTTAGGATGGACAACGAGCTAAGTGCGCTGGACGAAATGAAACGATGGCAGGACACTCTGGAACATTGATGACAGTGTGTGCGGTTGGTGGAGTTGTAAATGACACTTCTGAGAATGACAGCCAACATCACAGCGAAAAAATCCCTTCAAGGATGAACTCGCTTTCGTTTGCGTAGAATCCGCATGCCGGACTCTGCGACGAACACAATCAGTGACAGTGTCCAGCCGATGGCCAAGCAATTCCAAGCGAATGACAAATCGTCCAAGTTCAAGGGTATTGGCAAACCACTGTGACGCCTGCCTCTGTCCACCGACGAAGACTTAAGCCTATGCCCGCTCTTTATCGCCTCCCTTACGGTCGTCCGGTCCCACTTCTCCAGCAAGCCACTGTCGATAACTTGGAAAATGATTTTGTCGATGATGTCCTTGAACGGCGAATGCTCAGCCATCAAGTATGCTTGCTCATAGCTGGCCAGTCCGTCGCGTGTCTTGTGAAACCGGGACTCAGTGTAGACGGTCTGCATGCGGATCAAGAATGTCGCGTAATCTTCGCCACTTACAAATGCAAAACTGGTGTTGCTCATCGACTCTCGCAGCTTGTAGAAGGCACTTCCGTCAATGTACGTAATGATCGCTTCCAAGGCCCTTGAGTAGTCTAGGCGTAGTATGAATCGGCGGTCTTCTTCAGCTACGAGGATTCGGAGGTTGTTATCGATTAGATCTTGAATGGTGTTGTACTGCTTGCGTCTGACCCAAACCGTCAGGTAGTGGGCGAAGAGGATGAGGTAGACGTTGTTGAGGATGAAGGCGAACACCAGGATGAGCGCATAGAACCGGTAGGCCGACGTGATGGGTGCCGGGGTACAGGCCCCGATGATGATCAAAAACATTCGATTGAAGCTGTTCCAGATATTCTGGCGAACGCGCACCCACGCGTCCTTGATGTAGTCCAGTAGCACGAGAATTAGGAAGGCGATGCTAATGACTGTCCAAGTTGCTGGCGAGAACGGCCTAGTGAAGAGTTCGGCGGGATCTATGAACCCACTGTTGGGGACGAGGACCGTCCACTGTTGGAACCTCAAGGGATAGCTGGACCCCATCGAGGGCATTGGCGTGTATATCCGGCTGGATATGTCAATTTGGTCGGTCCTGAGGGCATACGTCACATCCTCTGTTGATGTTTGCATCGCACTGAAAGTACTTATATTCACTTCCCTGAGGGTTCCATTGCACTTCCGGACGAGTTCGTCCAGCACGTGGCCGACAGATCCTCCCAGTCGATGGCGACCGGGCCTCTCTGGGAACCAGAATGCTCGTGGAAAGTTGTCAACGATGTCCGAGCGAATTGACAATCCGTTTAGGTTGGAGAAGGCGTTAGGCAGCTGCCCTTCGTCGGGGATCTCTTGAATCTGACCGGCGAGTGCGTACGGGAGGTATGCGTAGCAGGTGCCTCCAACTGTGCCAAATATCCTCGAGAATTTGTGCTTGTGGAAGTACATGAAGGGGATGTAGAAGTCGCCCAAATCACTGGCAACAACCACGACGAATTTTCGCACGCGAAGGTGAGACACGAAACGCCACAGGATCGCTGCATAGCTCTGCTGGTGGTCGCTGAGAGCTGGCACCACGAGGATGGAGTTGTGATCGAATCCGTCTGCGGAGGACTGACTGGGAGCTTCGTTGGATGTGAGAACAACCGCGGGGATGTCGGCGCCGAATCCGGTGAAGTTATCGAAAAACACTTTATCGTCGCCAATAATTTGCACTGTCGCCAGACCGATTTCACCTTGAATCCTACGGAGGAGCGCTTCGACAGAAGACGAACTCACTTGTCCGCAGAGGAGACAAATCACGACCGTCTGCAGAATACTCATGTTGAACTACTTCTGACGCAGGGCAGCCTGGTATGGTGCATTGCAGTGTGATTGAGCGCCAGCCAGAGTGCCAGAGAAACGACGCTCTCTTGGGAAAAGCTTGTAAATGCTGCAACTGAAAGTAGAGTAGCAATTTTAGGGATAATGAGGGTCGCAAAAGCATGATGGGAGTGTCTTGCGTGTTGCCCAATTGAGTGGTGTCAGGTTTTTAACAAAATTGCAGCGCGAGAGTCGAAGTCATATCTAGGAAATACCTGGTGGACGTGAGTTGAGAGTGGCTGTTACTGGAGTTGAACAAACAAAATACAAACGACTATTTTTCCACAGTGATTGAAAAATCGCTATCGCAGTCTGCGATCTACTTTGATTTAAACAGCGGTGATTTGTTGCTACTTTTTTCGCAGTATGTCCCTACAGCTAGGCCGCTTTTACACACGCTAAATTCGTCTGCAATTCTCCAATCTTGTGGGCAAGGGAGGCGAAACGTGCAGGGGATTGCGATTGATTTTTCTATTCCCTCTTATCGCTCTTCTCAGGGTTGGATATAGGAAGCATGCCATACATATGTGAGAAATGGATGGCACATGTGTGAAATGGTAGGAAGTGGGCAAATTTAGCAGGAATTGCAACTGAGTTGATTTCTACGTGTAAAAGTGGTTTGCGATCAGAAAAGGGATTTGCAGGAAATCGTGAGTAAAAAGGTGCATGTGTAAATGCGGCCTAAGTTGATAGTTTTTCACAGTCACAGCCACGGTTCGAAATCATACACACGCCTTAGTGGCTCTTTTTCAACCCCATTCGCATATTCATTCACACACGCGATTTCATGTGATAATCATAATGATGTGTGGCTGTTGTGAAACGGTGTGCGTGTGAATAAAATCTGAGTATGCCATGTCTAGGGTTGCCCTTCATATTTTTTAATGTGATGTTACTTTTTTGTCCATTATATACCAACCAGAGTTGGGCAAAAAAAAACATCATATAGGGGCAACTCCGGCTGTCTTCTGCATACGATAATAGTGGTAAAAGTTTGAACTTCAGCATGTGACTGAGGTAAGTCTGTAAATCAGAACGTAGTAGGGCAGCATCGTGATAAAGAGAGTACAAGACTAGTACAAGACATATGGTAGGGCTCTGCTTTTATTTTACTGACAATCCTTTTCTTAGTTTGGATTTTGTCGTATACTGTTTCTAGAATTGTCACTGTTTGAAATCGCAGCTTAAAATTACTGTGATTAGGAAATCGCAATCACTGTTATATCTTACTTACTTACTTATTTACTTACTTATCAGGCCGGCGACCCATGGAGGGTCCGAGCCTGAGCAACTCCTGCCTTTCATCGTTGACGGTCCTGGGCACGCTGCTTCTAGTCATCAAGACCAAGCTGTCTTGCATCCGCGATTACTTGGTCTTTATGCCAGAGATTCGGTCTTCCTTCCCTTCTGCAACCAGGTGGCTCGGATTCGAAGACCCTCATAGATGGAGCATTGTTGTCCATGCGCTCGATGTGGCTGAACCAGTGCAGTTGACGGATTTTTGCCTTCCGGGCTACATCCACATCCTGGTACAGCTCGTAGAGTTCGCGGTTATTTCTTCTCCTCCATTCGCCTTCCTTGCTGACGGGACCATATATCTGATGCAGAATTTTTCTTTCGAAGGTACCAAAAATCAGCTCTGCAGTTTTGCAGTTTCGGCTCCACTGGCAAAATCAGAGTTTTGTAGAGCATGATTTTGGTCCTTCGAGTCAGGAGTTTTGAGGAACCGAAGTAGCACCGGTTGCCAAGGGCGATTCTACGACGGATCTCCACAGTGATGTCGTTTGTGGAGTTAACGTTTGCCCCGAGGGACAAGCTCCTTTACTACCTCGAAATTGTAGCTGTCTATCGTGAAATTTCACACTTGTATCTGTGAACACAAAATCGCAACTTAGCCCGTCGCTAGCTGTTACTAAACAATTCACGGAACTTATTCCGATGGGAGAAGGAGAAGCCAATGCCGGACCATTCAAGAAAAAAAACAGGGAAATCTTGGTCGTTCAAGACAGAGAAACAATGCTTTAGATAAAATGATGCAAAAGGGGTAAATCGACATAGATTCTCTGCAAAAGTGTGGTTGAATTGGAGGCTTCTTCTGAGGAGACACAGAAGTCATAGATAGGTCCAAGAGTTGGAAAATGAACTAGAAAGAACCTAAAAAATCCCTATTAACCAGTGTCGATTTTTTTTTTAGGTGGAATGCATTCCAAATGTATCTGATTCGATTAATAGACGCCAGAGAACGTACCCAAAGGTGTACAGACGCCATAGGTAGATCCAAATTGGCGGCTGTGGCAGGTGGAAAATGAGCCAGGAAAGGCTGAAAAATCCATTTGCCATTTCAAATTAATTTTTATTTCAACAATTGATAATCCACAACTGACATACTAGACAAAAATGCTTAAAACTAGTTGGACGAACAATGTTTATATGTTTAACTTACTGGCCCTCGACGGGCACTCTAACTAAACTAAATCTTAAATTATGTCTTTCGACTTAACCTACATTAATTAGAATGAACAAATTATGATTGAGAAAATTGCAAAAAAAACTTAATAAATATCAGAGCTTTTATTAATTAAAACTTACATGCTACGATAAAATAACTTAAAACTACATCATTACGAAAATGTTTTTTCCTTAGGATTTTTTATATTTCATATTTATATTTAATTTTATCACTGTGTGATTGATTACTTCCAATTACACTGTTCAAAAATAATAGGGAAATTCAGAGTAAACATTCGTGGTACAAGAAAGTAATAATACGAAAGTAACATTTTTATTAAATTAATTAATATAAAGATTAGTGTCCCGAATGACCGCCATTGTTCTTTAGCACAGCACTTATTCGACCTGGCATAGACTCTATAAGTTTCTGACACTTAAACAAAGGAATGGACTTCCAATGTTTCTCAATTTCGGTCCAAAGGTGAGTTTTATTATGGAACGTCTGTGTAGTCAACGATTTTTTCAGTTCCGCCCACAAATTGTCGATAGGATTGAGATCTGGGGACTGAGATGGCCATGGTAATAGCGACGCTTGATGGTCCCTTAACCAAGCACTCACTAATTTCAATGAGTGCTTGGGATCGTTGTCATGTTGGAAGTGCCATCATAACGGCATGTTGTCCTCAGCGTATGGTAGCATCACATCATTTCAGATATCACGATAAACTTCTTTAGTCATGATGTCTTTTATTTGAAATATGGGTCCAACACCGAACCAAGAAAAACAGCAACAAACTTTACGCCTTTTTTTTTGTGAATCGGAAGTGGAACTCTTTTCCCTGAGGCCGCCGAACGTTTCTACAAACTGTCAGAACCAAACAAACTTATTTTGGTTTCATCACACCAGAGAATGTTACGACACATCTCTTTGGAATGGTTTCTGAAACTTAAAGCGAAGTCTTTTCTTGCTTTTACATTCCTTTTCTCCGCAATGGAACTTTGCTAGCGATCCTTCCTGGTAGTTGATTTTTCAGCAATCTTCGCCGGACCGTTGGGGCACTGACTATGTTGTTTATTTCTACACCCATTGCCTTTGATGATATAAAGGGATTCTTTTTGGCTAGTAACACTATACGGGAGTCATCAGTGGAAGTCGTTTTTCTTTTTCTGGGGTTCTGGAAAGTGCATTGAGAACAAAATCAACCGATCTTCCCAACTCGTCGGCAATCAATTTTAAAGTCTTTACCTGTTGTCTGTGTTTCTTGATGATACGGCTTTATTCTTCCATTTTGTAATAAATCTCCAGAGTATTCGTAAAATTAACTACAGTTCTTACATACAGAAAATACAAAAAACACAAACTCTACCTTTTAACTCTTTTTGACTAAAGATATCAAGGAGAAAACAAAATTCCCTATCATTTTGAACATTCAAGAAAACTTTTTCCGTACTGTGCACTACTGCACCACTTACATGAATGATTAGCTGACATTATGTGCATTTATTATGCATGCACATAATGTCAGCTAATCATTCATGTAATGGCAAAGTAGCTGTGCAAATAACGGTACCGCATACTGATGCGAAAAGTTGAAAAAATGTGTAAATGAGTAGAAAATTTGAACAGCTCTGTGTGTATGGCCTTGACATATTTACATTTGTGTACATGCACATGTGTATATCTGAAGTAAAAAATATATATTTGATGTAAAAAATGGTCTCCAACAGGGTGCCGTTAATTCGCCGATCCTGTTCAACATTTTCTTGAGCGATTTGATAAGTTCTCTTCCTCACGTAATTGCGTATGCCGACGACTTGATTGTGTACAGATCAGGTAAAAAGATCGAGGACATCACTGACTTCGACTCATTCATGAAAAGTTGCAATTACTGGAAGTTGAATATCAACTTTCAGAAGTCGGAAACCATACTGTTCAGGACTCCGTTGTATAAGTCTTCGGCGGATACAAAAAAGAATTGGCGAAAGATCTCAATTGTTGGGCGTCACGGGCAACCACTGGCGCAAAGGACTGTAGTCAGATACCTGGGGATCTGGCTAGATCATTATCTATATTAAAACATGTACACGCTGCTCTAGCCCGAGCCCGAGGCGCTTTCGCTCTTACAAAGAGACTGCTCTACAACAGCCAACTCGATGCGAGGGTGAAGGTGATCTGCTACATGGCCCTCATCCGGTCAATGCTCACCTATGGCTGTCCCGTGTGGTTCAACGTGAGTGCATGCTTGATGGAAAAGATTCGGGTGTTTGAGAGGGCTTGTCTTAGAGCTTGCCTTCGCCTTTACAGAACACCAGAGTCCCAGTACAAAAAATTCTACTCCAATGAGGTTTTATACAACAGGGCGAACCTGATACGAGTGGACAATTTCCTGGTGAAAATGATTCGAGGCCATACTGCCAGAGCGATGAACTCGGCCAATAACCTGATCTCTGGGGCTTACTACCCCAATTCTCAGTACCATGAAAGGGTACGTCATAGCAGCAAGCAAGCATTCCTCCATTTGGACAAACACGATCTGAAACAAAATGAAAATGCGGTACCGCTCCTCTTCCACATCGCCCGTTCGACTGTGGATGGGCGACTCAACCACGACCGTTCCGTCGCACAACGAGCTGAGGAGGGTCTCCTCCGGTTCAGTACGGCGGTATCAAGGCGAGATGTTCGGGATGTTGCAATGCAACACCGAAAATTCTGGTGGCTGTGCAGTGAGGGAACTCCCTCATTGAACCCTTTAGACCCGGGTTAAAAACGGGCAGTGCATATCGGTCTTTGTCTTGCAGCTGATTAAACGCATTTTATCAGCCGCAACCTATGGCCGACCTACATATCTTAGGGTAGTGTTAAGTTGTACATATGTATATAAAAATAAAAATAAAAAAAAAAAAATAAATGAAAGAAAAGTTTACACATGTTTACACTTGTGTACTTACTACTTACAAGTATTAACAATGTTCGTCCAACTAGTTTTAAGCATTTTTGTCTAGTATTTAAGTATTTGTTATGAATTAAGTTAATAAAAAAAAAAAAAAAATATATATATATATTTATTTTTGTTTTTATATTTTTTGTCACATATATATAACTTACGACTACCTTAAAAAACTACCCTAAGCTACGTAAGTCGGCCATAGACTGCCGCTGATAGACTACCACCTACTCCGCTGCAAGACGGTGACCGACTACCCTTACTACCCAGCCACCAGAATTTTCCATGCTGCATTGCAACATCCCGAACATCCCGCCTTAATACCGCCATACTGAAGCGGAGGAGACCTTCCTCAGCTCGTTGTGCGACGGAACGATCGTGGTTTAATCGCCCATCCACTGTTGAACGGGCGATGTGGAAGAGGAGTGGTACCACATTTACGTCTTGTATCAGACCGTGCTTATCGAAATGGAGGAAAGCTTCCGAGGGGACGAAGTCGTTATAACGTACCCCCTCGTGGTATTGACGGTTGAGGTAGTAAACCCCAGAGATCAAGTTATTAATAGAGTTCATCGCTCTGGCAGTATGTCCTCGAATCAATATCAACAGGAAATTTTCCATTCGTATCAGGTTCGCCCGTTTGTATAATACCTCATTGGAGTAGAATATTTTGTACTGGGACTCAAGCGTTGTGTAAAGAGGCTGAAATTCTTACTTACTGTAAGATGGATTTTTTCGGGTGTAAATTTCGATATCGTCGGATGCACTCCAGTCGTTGGATACCGATAATCAGAAATAAGAGAGCAAGGATATCCAACTTCGGCGAGAATTTCCCCTAGTCCACACCGGAGAGAAATGTGAGAGTAGTGGAACTCCCTTGTATATCACACATACTCTTGCAAAAACCATGGATCCACCACAATATGGCAGACGATTCGTGGATTTTGTGGGAAATCGTCGGCAGATTCATGGATTTGCCCAATCTCATGTACTATTGTTCGGAGGGTGTTCAAAAGGTGACTCATATTCTTAAGAGCACATATAATACTTGGCTGAATAAAAATGTAATGCTATTTAAATAATACATGTGAATCTATTTACAGGAATATTTTGAATCAATTTAATTCTTCAAAGTAATATATAGGCGATCAGTTTGCAGTTGTATATCATTCATGAATTGTAAAAACCCATGAATTTAAATTTCATAATTGTTCAGAAAAATGCCTAAATAATGCAACTAAGACTAACTCATGAAAATGGTTGTCAAAATTTGGAATTAACTTCCATCACATTTCTTTAAAAAACTAAAATGCCCAAAAAAGTTATTTTTTTAAATGATTCATGCAAATTTTTTAATATTATTATTATTAGTAATTTTACACAAGTTTCGCGTGAATGCATTTGATATGTTTTATTCATACATGTGCAGAAATAAATATGTACATTAAGTAAAGTATTCATTAATTTCACCCTAGTGCTTCAGATAGTAATTCCCACAAATGGGAGTTTAATAAATCTGCTTCATGAACATACGCTTTGTTCGTTTGCTTACCCCTCCTTTCTGTGTTGAAAATTGAACACCAAAATTTGAAAAAAGTTCAGTAACGAGCGAATTTTTAAATAAGAACTCTAATTCACCCCAATACTACGGTTGGGGAAGGTTGTCAGCTGTTTACCAGCTGTTCGTAAGAGCTCACATGTATTCACAGACAGGGGAGAAAAAGCGTATAAAAAACGCTGTCAGATGAAATCAAGAGGCAAGAGAGGTAGAAGTTGGATATCTCCTTGCTCTCTTATTTCTGCCGATAATACACATCGAAACACATAACCACAGGTGTACACAGGTCGTGGGTACGCCTAGTTGGGCGGCTGTGGCAGTTGGCAGATGAACTAGAAGAAATCGTGGAAATTTCCCAGTCGGAAATGAATATATCTCGATTAATATAAGTACCAAGGGTAATGCAGAAAGCAAAGACGCTTCTTTCAAAACCCTAAACCATCCCGCTGCGACCAATATAAACTCGAAAAAAGTGTCGCAGAAAGTACGATGTATTTTCTTCCAATTTTATTTATTGTGGCAGCAATTTTACAATCATTGTTTGTACAATTCTTGTATACAGAGATTCGGTTACATTACCACACTACTAGAATATTAATACAAAATTCTTAAATAATATGTCATATACACAATTTGAAGGAAAAACCACTAGAAAACCTTCATTAAAGTACCCTGTAATTATAAGTTTTGAAAAACTACTAATATCTCTTAAACGGCGGTATTGCCTGTTAATTTATATTACTTTTCGATCCTCATCGCCAATGTTCCGATTGACTTGGAAGCCCTTTGCCCCTTGAATTATTTATCATTCCTGACACTTTAGACCAGCGCGACGTGATTTGCTCACATTGGCTTGCGTGCAACACGAAGTCTGCCTAATTTGTTTACACACCTTATTCCGGAGCTCTTAGAAATCAATTAACAACTCAGTTTACACTTCTCCCCCGTAACGGGTCGTAAAAGTTGCAGTTGGTGCGAGGAAACTCCCATTCGCTGCACGATATTAAAATTGCATTGAGCTGTTAAACTAGACACAATTACAGCGACTTTTCTTATTGCGGATATCAGACCGTTTTTTTAGGAGCAATTTTAAGTTTCAAAAAGTCATCATTAACAATTCGAGAGAAAGGTCCTCAAAGGAGACGTTGGCATCGTTCAATTTCGGAATCCCTCGTTTGGCGCCAGATGCTTTTCCTACTCACAAGTGGGAGACTAAGGGGTGCCCCTCAACGGGCAAGTCGACCCACACTTGTACTTCGTGAGGCCTTTCAGCCCAGCCGTGTGTGTCGTCATCGCATTCACCGTGGGCTACATCGTGTTGATGAACATTCTGACGGACTACTGCGCCAAAGCGCGCATCGGCTGGTGGCCCCACTTCAGCCGAACGTTGCTGACGCTGCTCAACATGCCCGGGGGTAGGCGAATCACCACGGGCTACCGGCTGCAGGTCCAAGTCCACCTGCTCGCCTTCATCCTGGCCAACGTCTACACCGTCTATTTGACGTCCTTCCTGACGGTCTTTATAGACGTCAAGCAGTACTACACGATCCAGGATCTGATCGACAACGACGTGCGCGTCATGATGACCGACTACGAGTGGGACGAGATCGCTGCTCCGGGCGAGCATAAGCCGGGATTCGAGAACATCGTTACGCTGGTCGACGGGCTCGTCTACACCAGGGAGCGGAACTCAATGAGGAACACCAGCTTCGCTTACGCCGTCGGCATGGACAAGGCGGAGTTCCTGCTGCGCCTGCAGGTCACCTACGACAAGCCTCGGTTCCGGATGAGCCGCGACAGTCTGGAGGACTTCTACTTGGGCTATCTCCTCTCCAATCACAGCATTTTCCAAGAGATCTTGGACCAGTTCGTCATCGAGGTGAAGCCCACGGGCTTGGAGGAGAAGTGGACTCGTGACGCTGTGGTGCAGGCATCAAGGGCTGGTCTCATCGATGCGAGCTACGTTCCACGACCGGGACAGGCTCCGCTGACGCTGATTCACCTTGGGGCAGCATGGACTTGTCTCACCGTCGGCTTGGCTGCAGCGACAGTTGTGTTTGTCGTCGAAAGTGGCTTGGGATGTGTGTGCCGACTCTCTTGCGGGCTGACTTAAGGTGGGCTCCAGCTAGTTTTTGAGCGAATAAAGAAATATTTGAGAATTTATGCCGTGTTTAATTTTGCTTGCGACTAGAAATGTAGAGACGCTGAGGAAAGGGGGAGTTCACGCCTGTCTTGCTTGCGAATGCTGGGAATGTTGGTTCTGGCGGATTGCTTGGCAGTGTTATGATTTTTTTAAAAGTCAGTTGATTGGAAGTGGCTGCTTGAACCGTGAAAATAAGGAGGACCGTCTAAGTGCCTTGAGCCTCGCTTAGAAGTGCAGACGAATGAAGAACTAGACGGCGGTAGGTAATGTTTTGGCCAACATGTGTGTGCAATGGTTGTCTCCATCGTTGTGGCACAATTTGCAAGCTTTAGTTCTGTGCTAGGGTGTCACGCAAAGGAACTCGTGTGTAGCCGTACCTTCAGTGGCTAGAGGCAAAAACGACCTCAGGCTGGTAAATCAAGTCAAGTCTACCGGCTGCAGAAGGGGTCGGCTTCGTGACAATGTCCACCATCAGAGTGTGTTCGTCGACTTCGTTGGATATGGCGGCAGTGTGATGTGAAAGATGTCATCTGTAGCCAACTGCGTTCTTCGATGACGCATTCCACAATCCACAGGCACTCGAATCATCGGCGGAAACAATCGAAACCATACACACCGTCCACAGCCTTTGACTTAATCCAATCTTTGGGAAAATTGAAAGATCCAGCTCTGGATTCAGGTTCCGGTCCATATTATTCCCAAAGAGAGAAGCTTTCCAGGGCAGCCTAAGAGTTCCTCACATCCACTGAAGGCATGCTCTTATCTGAAATAACAACCACACCTCCCTATACGTCGCTTGCCATAACTAATGACGGCCAATTTTGTGTTGCAGGGGCATTCAATTAAGTCGACATGGCGTGCAACACGTCAGCGACACATGCCAATTTATCATGCTTATATGAGTGCAACCGACAGTTTTATTTAGTTCAATGTCCACGGGCAATATTTGTCGATTCTATATTGTGGGTGGTAAAGGTAAACATTTCCCTGGGTGTACCAGCAGTCCTTGAACCTCGACCAAAGTTGTTTAACGATGTTTGTCTGAAATCGCAAAAACAAAATGCTGTTCATAGGAAAAGGGTTGTATTCTTCGTCTTGGGAGAACACGGCGGAGGCCTAGTCGTGCGCCCTCACTCCCAGTTTCCTGCAGGGAGAAGTGACAGAAAGTGTAGAGGATTTAACCACTCAGACCATTTTACCAGCTCATTTAGGTGTTTGGCGAAGGTGTTAGTACGCCAATAAGTTGTCCGCAGTCTTTTCTGTTAAAAGACAACAAGAATGCCGTGGATTTCTCACAGACGTTTGGGAGCATACGCTTGGTCTGTCTACCTACATCCCACCTTCGGTTATGCTCTCGAGAGGTCCAACCCTCGATGGAAGCTATAAGGATAGTCCGAGCGCAAGTTCAGCCCCTGAGAGCACCTCCTGTGATCATTGATAGGAAGGTCATCAGCCATGACAATAGTGTTCCATCAATGCTGCCAAATGTATGGCCATGCGTCTTGTGCTATATTCTCAAGTGTCTAATGTTCTCCGTTTAAACAACCACTCTCTCCATCTACCAGCGTTAATCATCTAGGCGTAACCCTAGATTCCAAACTTAGCTGGAAGATAAATGTAGACCAGTGTGTTAAGAAGGCGTGCATAGCCTTGGCAGGGCGGGCACGTGTGCAAGGATTTTCACTAGGTAGTCTATACTGACGGCTTCAAGATGGGCAGCGGAGTCCGAGCGGGTGTGTTCTCCGAATTCCTCAACACCTACGAACTGACATATAATTCCAGTTTTTTCCCTTTCGCTATCCGAGAAGCCTGTCGTCAGGCCAAAATACATCCACGTATCCTGCCAAGACAAAATGTGGCCATATGTATTGATAGCCAGGCTGTCATTAAAGCAATTATCTCATATAGTAAACACTCCAAACTTGTAGAGGAATGCCGGGCCGAGCTATCATCATTGCAAGGCCAGCTCAATGTAACCCTCATCTGGGTTCCTGGTCACAGTGACATCCCATGAAATGGGAAGGCTGATGAACTGGCAAGGCAAAGTTCACCTTCGAAGCTCACTTGCAGAGGAAGTATTTGTACCACTACAAGCAGTCAAGGCAAATATCGCCAAGCATTTCCTTCAAATTGCTAAACACAGGTGGTCCAGACTAACAAACTGTGCTAAATCAAGGAAAATTTGGCCTGACTATAAGCGATCCAGGAAAAGGCGATCTTACCTCTTGCAACAACTATAGAGGTATATCCCTCTTCGCCCGGCGCCTACAAGATCCTGTCCAGTGTACTGTGTGGACGTCTAAAGCCGTTTTTCAACCCCACTAATCGGCATGTACGAGTGCGGCTTACGGCCGCGACCCGGCAAATCGACTATTGACCAAATCTTCACATTAAGGCATATCCTGGAGAAGACCAGCGAGTTTCAAATCGATACGCACCACCTTTTCATCGATTTTAAAGCCGCATACGACAGCATTCATCGCATGGAGCTATTCGATGCGATGACCGAATTCGGGATCCCGGGAAAACTGATCCGGTTGTGTCGCACCACGCTAACACATACGCGACGCACCGTGCAGTTCGGCTCAAGGATTTCTGAGCCGTTTGAAATCTGTACTGGATTTCGGCAAGGAGATGCACTGTCGTGTGATTTCTTCAATTCGGTACTGGAGAGCACTATCTTCTACAAGTCGGTCCAACTGTTAAAGTATGCAGATGACATCGATATCGGCGCTCGTTCCCAACGAGCCGTAGTGGAGGCTTTTAAGAAGGCAATTGAAAAACAGGCGAAACGAGCTGGTCTCAAGGTCGACAAAATATATTCTGTCGACCAAAAAATGTTAAGTCGCACACCACCTTGGACAGCTACAATTTCGAGGTAGTAAAGGAGTCGACTCCACAAACGACATCACCGTCGTAGAATCGCCCTTGGCATCCGGTGCTACTTCGGTTTGTCGAAACAACTGGGCTCGACTCCTGGCTCGAAGGCAATCATGCTCAACAAAACTCTGATTTTGTTGGACGCTGCCGAGCTGATTCTTGGTGCCTTCGAAAGAAAAATTCTACGTCGGATATCTGGTCCCGTCTGCGAGGAAGGCGAATGGAGGAGAAGACATAACCGGATGTAGCCCGGAAGGCAAAAATCCGTCAAATGCAATGTTTAGCCACATCGAGCGCATGGACAACAATGCTCCATCTATGAGGGTCTTCGAATCCGAGCCACCTGGTTGCAGAAGGAGAGGAAGACCGAATCTCCGTTTTAAAGACCAAGTAATCGCCGATGCAAGACAGCTTGGTCTTGATGACTGTAAGCAGCATGCCCAGGACCGTCAACGATGGAAGGCATATCAATTGCTCAGGCTTGCAACCTTCTTGGGTAGCTGGCCTGATAAATAAGTAAGTAAGTATACTCGATCCAGAACAAACGATCTCCTACGACGAAACCGACATTATATCGCAAGACTGGTGGCAGTCTACAACTCACACTGCCGCAGTGGCAACAACACTGATGAGAGGGCAACCTTACCAAATTTCCTTTGTAACTGCCCGGCACTTGTAAGAGCCAGACAGCGAACGCTTGGTAGACCCTTCTTTAACTCACTCAACTTGATGACATTTCTACAAAGGATATTTTGAAACTAATGTCCTTCATAAGAACCTCAGGTTGGTTTCAGTGATATCTCAATGACAGAGCGGTGACATTAAAACGGCGCACAGTGCTATTTAGGTTCTCCATGAACCACCACTTCTACCTACCTACCTACTTCTCCCAACAACTACAGGGGCGTATCCCTGCTCAACCTCGCCTATAAAATCCTGTCCAGCGTACTGTGTGAACGGAACGTCTAAAGCCGTTTTGCACTGCACTAATCGGCACGTACCAGTACGGCTTGTGGCCCGTCACACTAAGACAAAACATCGACTTCTGTTGGGGAAGATACATTTGTCTAAGGGTTTTAGCTCACAGCTGCAGGTGCTTTCAAGTATTCACCCTGCAGTCGTTACAGAGATGATTGTTAACATGACATAACCCAACTATTTGGAAGTTCGTTCAGTGAACACAAAAGAAGCACGGTTGGTCGACAATAACAACGTGGGACCTGAGAAAGCTGCTCCACCACCAGTCACCACTCCACCCAATCGTTCTTCGGAACAACAACTTCCAGCGCTGCGGCGAGCATCGAAATATTGAAGTTCTCGCATGTATCTCTTCTATGCGTTCCCTGAAGTTCACAGTCACTTTGTTTGCTTTTGAGTTTAGCATAAATCACGGAAGGGGTGCTGGGGTGATAAGACAATCTACGAATTGCGATGCGCCATGGGAACAGTGAACACACAACTATATCCGACTTACAACTGTCATTTGAATCTCAGAAATTAATTAGCGGACATTATTTGTCGGCGAACTCATGTATTCAGCCAGTGTTTCGTCATTTTCATCGCGTCTTACTGAAGGGAAAAATGTGCTCTACGCCCGTTTGTTTGCACAGAAGTGTGTCACTTTCACGTTCACTTTCACTTAGTCCTGTTAAATGTCCTTAATGCTTCACGGAGGCGGAAGGATACAGTCACTTTCATGCAAGGGCCGTGCGCTCTCTTACTCAACCTCATTGAAAGAATTCTGCTTCTCTTCTTGTCGCTTTGGAGTATGGATAGTGGACTGTGGAGTAGTGACATGTGGAATGGCACAGCCAAAGCAAGCGTCCTTGACATTTGTGCACATAAGGTGTGATCTCCGCTGCCAGAACGTGGGGGGATACCGCTTTTAGTTCCAAAAACGACAAATGCCGTTGGCAAGTGTGTTGTTGGTACTTGGTACCACATTCCCAACGATATTGGGAGCAGATAACATGTCCTTGTGGAGCAAGAGAGATTAATTACGCTGAGAGAGTGCTTAGAAACAGACACTCTCTTCGTTGACCACGAGAAAGAGAGAAAGTAGAAGCGCTTCTCTTTGCAATTGAATTTTTGTTGTTGCATAACAGGGTGAAACAGCAGAGTCTTATCAATCGTTACCCTAGATTAGGACATCATAGGAGGGTGTTACTCACAACTCGGCTGTTTGCCGATAGACGGCAAGTAAAGCATGTTTACAGCGCTTTTAGTATTCTGCACATTGGCTGTATTTTGCCCTTATCCGGAGTACAATGTTAAGGTTTAAATAGGAACACAATCTTCACAGCAGCCGAGCAACACGAATCCTGAAGGGGTCCCTAAAAGTTCCTTGTTTCCGAATAAAAAAAAAGTTTTCTATTTTAAAGTTTATTCAATTTCCTTTCTCATAATCAAACCCTTCCTTCAAGCCCGTGCAACTCTGACGCCCCGCCGGTGCATCACTCACGAAATGCACAATTCACACAGAAACACAACCGTTGACACAATCAGCCCAACAAGCAGACAAACCCAAGCGACAAGTAGGTCCTCCATCTCCATCGGAGTTGGCATCTCGGGTAGAAGATTGTCGGCTTCGTCTTGGAGAAAACCTCCACTGATCGCTTGCACACGGATGTTCCGATCCCACTTCTGCATCAAGCCGCTGGCAATCACGTCTTCGATCAGCAAGTCCAGAATCGTTTGAAATGGCGAGTGCCCCCTATTACCTAAGCGTAATTTCTCGGGGAGTAGATAAATTTGTACCCTACTTCGCTCACTGTGCATTTGAGCTAGAAAGCTGACGTAGTCTTCGTCGATAGTGTAGGATAGGCTGGTGTACTTTAAGGAGCACAATTCTCTCGAGTGGACCAAGTAGTCCACAGGTAAAGCAATCGGATTCAAGTTATGACTGTCAAACGCTTTAAATAAATTCGGTTCAAAATCGGGTATTACCACGGGCACGTGGTTATCGATCAAATCCTGAATCGTCTCGCACCGTTTGGACTTGATGTAGGCCGTAAGAAACGAGGTAAAGTAAATTGTGTAAAGGTTGCACATTATGAATCCGAAGAGCAGAACTTGCCCATGGAAACGGTAGGCAGACCTGGCATCAGCTCCGGGTAGAGAGAGCAAAACCAAGAATGTCCGTCTGAAACTGCGCCACCAACTCGGTGTCGCCCCGATGCAGATGTCCTTCACGAAGTTCATCACGACCATGTAGACCAAGGCGAGTCCAATGCAACCCCAGACGTTTGGGGAAAACGGTTTCAGGAACGACTGCTGACGGTGCACAAACGGACTCACAGCTACCATGATGCACCAGCCATTGAGTCTAATAGGTCGACTGTTGTCCAGAGCCTTAGGAGAGTAAGGAGTCATGCCAATGTCGATGACGCCGTTCACAGTTGCGTTTATGATTCCCGGTGTATTCCTCTCCCTCGAATTGTTGATGAGGACTTCTTGGAATGTCGCGTTGTGCCTGCGGAGGAACTGCAGAAAAGTCAGCGCCGCATATCCACCGACTTGGTATCGCCCTTCACCGTCGAGGTACCAAAAGCAGCTGGGAAACTCTGTCTGGATGGTGGTGCGGAATACTAAGCCATTGAGGTCTCTCAGAGCATCCGGCAGCGGTTCATCAGCGCGGGTCAACTGCTGAAGACGACGGTCTGCATACGGAAGGTATGCGTACGACGAGTCGTTAACGGTTCCAAAGATTCTCTTGAATTTGTTCTCGTGCCAGAATGAAAGCGAGTGATACAGATTGTCCAGTTCACTGGCAACGATCACAACGAAGTCCCGCGATATCAAGAGCTCGATGAAGGTCTGCAGCTCGTCCCTTCTCTGACCGCCTCCGTCGATAGCCTGAACAACGAGGATGGCGCTCTTACTAAAGAAGTCCTGGTTGTAGTCCTTTGGAGTGGACTTGAAGATGGTCACGTCGACGTCAGGACCGGTTCTCATGAAGTTTGTTAGGAAACTATTGTCGATTCCGATGAAATAGACTGCCGATGAATAACTCTCTTCAATGACCTTCTGCAGGAGCTCACTCAAGTCGAAACGGGCTGCACCAGCACGGCCCAGAAGCAGCAGCAGGAAAACTGGAACGACTTTTAGGAGCTGACCATGATAAGAGATTGCTTCGAACTGAAACTGAAACTGAAACCATTGCCGTTTCAGGAGGAAACCGAGCACAGACAGTGGGCGGCCTTAATGGGTTAATGCTTATTATCGTGAATGGCATTAATCGGGATGGCAATTTCGCGACATGCAGCAATTTTGACATTTAATATTCGATGATTTTGCGTGACGAAAATGAGGTCTGAAGAGGTGGATCCAGGAGTTATCAGGAAAATCAGAAATATTTTTGCTCGAATGAATGACACGTTGCACGGCGTTTGATGGCATTGGACGGAGCTCGGAAGGATAAGAGTGGCTTGCCCACTCTCTGGTGGTGGAATCAATTACAGTTTTGTGGATTGTGCGCATGTTGGGCGACCTTCCTGTGATGAACACCAAATAGAAAATGGGTATCACCGCACTCCTAAACGTTGCGTTAACTTTTTTTACTTGCTTTCTCAAAAGCCTTCGAAACAGTTAATCATGTTGTTTTATGTAAAAAAAAAACATTTTCCCGAATGCCACTGGTGTCCCTCAGGGCTCAATTCATGATCCTCTTTTATTTTCAATTTATGTTAATGAACTTCCATCTTCAATTTATGCTGATGATGTCCATCTCAGTGGCGATTCCTGCCTTCAAGCATTGGGTTAGCTACAAGCTCTGAGGAAGTATAATGAAAAAAAAAAACAAATCGTATTTTTTGATTTTTATGAATAACGTCAATCAGCGGTCACAAAATTGTCTTTATTCCCGATATAAATTTTAAGTGCCGATGTTGAATGTGAACCACACCTAAACGTCAAGTTTTTTCTGCATTTCATTTGACATTTCACAATTTCAGACTAACTCAATTTGAACCATGAAAATATACACAATCGAGCAACGCGTTAAAGGTATTCAGGCTTATTCTGAAAATGGGCGTTCAAATCATCATTCATATCGTGCACTTCGTGATTTTTTCGGTCAATTTAATCGTCCAACTATGCGCACAATCGGAAAAATCGTGCAAAATTTGAACAAACCGGGTCTGTAGGAGATGTGAAAACACCAGCACAAGCTATTGCTGCTGTTCGCGATAGTGTGGCTGAAGAGCCATCCACCTCAACTCGTCGTCGTGCCCAACAATTGCACCTCTCACGCTCGTCGTTGATGAACATTATGCATAAAGACTTGCATGTACACGCTTACAAGGTGCACTTGACTCAAGAACTAAAGCCTCTTGACCAATTCAAGCGTCGTCAATGGTCAGAATGGTGGCAAGAAATGGCAACAGTGGATGATCAATTTTCGAAGAAAATCATCTTCAGTGATGAGGCACATTTTCACCTCAGTGGATTCGTCAATAAGCAGAATTGCCGCATTTGGGCGAATGATAATCCAAGAGTGATTGTCGAAAAACCAATGCACCCACAAAGAGTGACTGTTTGGTGCGGTTTATGGGCTAGACCATCATCGGGCCGTATTTTTTCCAAAATGAGGCCGGTCAGGCAGTTACTGTGAATGGTGTTCGCTATCGTGAAATGAAAACGAACCTTTTATGGCCCGAATTGGAAGATATGAATGTGGACGATATGTGGTTTCAACAGGACGGTGTCACTTGCCACACAGCTAACGAAACAATGGCTCTTTTGCGCGACAAATTCAATGGCCGTGTTATCTCACGTGGTGGGCGATGTCAATTGGCCGCCAAGATCATGTGATTTGACACCGTTGGATTTTTTTCTTTGGGGTTATTTGAAAGAAAAGGTGTACGTCGATAAGCCAGCAACAATTCAAGAGCTAAAGGATGAGATAATTCGGCACATTAACGGCATAGAACCTCAATTATGCTTCAGCGTCATCGAGAACTTGGACCATCGGATGGAGGTATGCCGCCGAGGTCGCGGCTGCCATTTGGCCGATATTTTGCTCCATACATAATTGAACCATACCAATATTATCATAATAAAAAGAAATGACAATAATTTCCTAAACAATTTGTGTTTTATTCAAAATCAACATCTCGGCCCTTAAAATGTAACCACCCTTTATTAGTAAAGCTCTTTCGAATATTTTTTTTTCAGTTGACAAAAGAGCCGAATAGCTCAATATTCCCTGATTGCATATTTCGGAGGTTCGTCCTTAGCATTTTCAATTCAAAAAGAGCATTTTCAGAAAGGAGGTCCTTCTCCACTTGTGTGCGCCATCTCGTTCGAGGACTTCCACTGTTGCGTGGTCCCAATAACTCGGAATCGAAGACTCTTCGGGCCGGAGCTGTGGTGTCCATCCGCCCTACATGACCTAGCCATCTTAAGCATTGGATCCGAAGACACTTAACTAGGGCCGAGTTCATAAACGTCAAACTGCGGCAGCCCTGCAAGATTTGCGTTCATAAATGTAAATAAACTGCATTGACTGCATGAGAGCAGTCGGCAGTTGCGTTCATAAAAGCAAAGCGAATAGTCAAACTGCGATCAAGTTGGCAGTGATTTTTGTTCTGTTGCAGGATTGCAGAGAAGCTGAAAGATTGACTTTTTTAACCAAAAATGGTTCCAAAAAACATCATCCGGAAAATCCTTATTACTTTAAGGTCATTTCTGTTTCTTGGGACATGTCTTGACTTCCAATTCGTTTTATTTAAAAGCATCGTCCTTTTTGTGTCCTTAAACCCTTTGTATCCTTTGTATCGCCTACTTATGTTGCATATATGAATAATTTGGCTGACCTGCTGCAAAGTAGCGGCAGTATTTGTATTCACAAAGGCATCGAACAAATATTTTTTGCAGTGCAGGAGCAACAATGTTGCAATATCGAACTCAACCAAGGCTTTCATGCCGCTGTTCTTGGTTGAATCTCCTCACGCAGGCACCAGCAACGCAAACAGGACCAAAGATTGCACGCAGAACTTTTCTCTTAAAACGACCAAGAGATTCTTCATCCGCTTTCAACAGTGTCCATGTCTCTGCGCCATAGAGCAGGGCAGGGATGATCAGAGAGTCAGCTTGGTGCTTCGAGAGATGGCTCTGTTACTCAATTCCCTCTCGAGACCAAAGAACAGCGATTGACAAGAGTAATTCTGCACTTGATCTCGGTACTGGTGTTATTGTCCCTGTTTACTGCAGAGCCGAGGTCGACGAAGTCCTTGACTACCTCAAAGTTGCACAGTAACTTACAACGGGTAATTGTAATTTTTGCTCTTATTTTGTTCACTTTTGTCTATCTCTGGGAATGTTCTTGAGCTTTTTTGGAAAAAAGAAAAAAACCAAAATGTGTATTGGCTACATAACTAAGTTTTTTTTTCAAAATTTGAACGTTTATTTAAGAACAACATGTGCAATAGTATTATTCAAAGTATTGCCCATCTGAAGCTATGACTTTTTTCCCACCTTTCTGGCAATTTATGGATCCCATCCCAAAAGAACTGCGCCGACTTGGCAGCCACGAATGAATCAAACAAATTTTTTGATATTCTGCTCTGATGTGAACCGTATTTCAGTGAGGGCGTTCTGCATCGATCAGAACTAATGGTGGTCAGAAGGGGCAAGGTCTGGGCTATAAGGCGGGTGGGGTAAAACTTCCCATCCACTGGTTTCCAAATAGTTCTTAACCGGAATAGCAACGTGGGGCCGAGCGTTGTCATGATGGAAAATGATTGCCTCGTGTCTGGTCGCATATTCCGGGCGTTTTTCGACCACTGCTCTCTTCAAACGGATTAATTGTGTTCGGTAGCGTTGTCCATTGATGGTTTCACCCGGTTTTAGCAGCTCATAATACAGCACATCCTTCTGATCCCACCAAATACAGAGCATTACCTTCGCGCCATGGAGAATTCGGCTATGCCGTTGGTTGGCGCAATGGCTGGTGGTTGTCGCAATGGATTAATTTTTCATCACCAGTAACAACCGCGTGTTCACCATAAACTTCCACGAAAATACGATGACTTTCGGCAGCAGGTTACTTCATATTAAAGTAATGAAGAAGAACTTCCCGCAAAAACACTTTTTCAGGCACAGAGTTCGACGTATTTGAGTAAAAAAAATGATTGTTGTTTACGCTTCAAATGGAATCAAGACAGTAGCTTTCCAACGCATGTTGGAGCGGTAATTTTATAATATATAAAATTACCGCTGTGGTCTTATTCCAATGGACACTGCTCAATTGCGTTGTCAAGATTTCAAAAAACCACAAAAAAATCAATCTGATCAAAACAAATGATAGTTGAGTTAACGGTAAAGCGATAAAGTTGATGCATTTTTTGTACTCAAGTGGGTACGTTTATAAAGGGTGATATTTTAAAAGCTATAAGAAAGTTTTTCCAATAAAAAAACACATAAAATTCAGAAAAATGCATGAAATCTTTATTTGAATCGATAGTACGGTCCATATAATTTAATGTTTGAAGATGATTTCATGCAAATGTTGACCTTGACTGCGCCTCAAATGGTCCATCCGCTTAGTCGAATTTTGGCATACTCTTTCCAACATTTCGGCCGGTATCTCACGAATAAATGCTTCAATGTTGTCTTCCAATGCATCAACTGAAGCGGGCTTGTCTGTATAGACATGCGCTTTAACATAGCCTCGCAAAAAATAGTCTAAAGGCGTTAAATCGCACGATCTAGGCGGCCAATTGACCGGTCCCGAACGTGAAATAAGATGTTCACCGAACTCGCCCCTCAATAAGTCCATTGTTGCGCGTGCTGTGTGGCATGTGGCACCGTCTTGTTGAAACCACATGTCATGCAAGTCAAGCTCTTGCATTTTGGGCAAAAAAAAAGTTGAATATCATCTCACGGTAGAGCTCACCATTCACAGTTACGTTACGATTCGCAAGAAGTACGGTCCAATGATGCCACCAGCCCATAAACCGCACCAAACTGTGCCTTTTCCTGGATGCATTGGTAGCTCTTGCAATGCTTCTGGCTGATATTCACACCAAAATCGACAATTCTGCTTATTTACGTATCCATTGAGCCAAAAATGAGCCGCTTCAGTGGGTCGATTAAACAGACCATAAAATGGAAGAAGCGCGCGATGAACTTTCTTAACAGAGCACGCATTTTGATAATAAAATCCAATAATTTGCAAGCGTTGTTCGTTTGTAAGACGATTCATGGTTAAATTATAGACCAAACTGAAGATGTTTGACAGTGAAACAAAACACGAAACGTGCGTCAGCTGTTTAAACCAGTGTTGCCAAATAGCTAAAAAATCACCCTTTATTTGAATTGCTCTTATATTGTCGGTTTTCTTCAATATTTGTGAACAAGAAGATTAGAAGATACCTTAAGATAACTCCTGAAATTAATCACGTCGAAGGTCTTACCAAATCGACTAAACCGCAGGGCTCACCCTTGGCTGGCGAAATAGCCGTTTGTGTTGTATTTCAAGTCAGTCAACAATTGCGAAGAAAATTTTGATTGCTGCACTCGGGTCGATTCCCTTCATTGAAGCGTCACGTGATAAGCAACCGGATGGTTACCGACATAGTGCGTATAACTGAATTGAAAAAATGCCAGCAAACTCGAGGAATGGGTATCGGCCAAAGTCATAGTAAGGCTGCATGCCTTATCTGCACAACGAGACTGGTCGACTCAATTATGTTTGCTCAAGGTAGTCGATGGGTCATTGGCGACTCCCACAATTTGATACGTCCGACAGATGCCACTGCACATTTCGAGTCGGCATCTCTCATACTGGCGTTTGTAGAAGTTGCAGGGACGGAGAAGAAGTCAAGTCTACTCCACATCTGCCCTGCGAGTGGCTGGACACTCGACTCTAGCCAAGAAGTGAATGCTGTTTCTGGGCAAACACTTCTTCCTCCGTACTCTGAGATTCATACAATCTGTTTAGTTTTATTCAAAACAAGGTCTCACGACGAAAATCAGTGATCCCACAAGCGAACAATCCAGCCAACTGAAATTAAATCCACCACCAGAGAGTGGGTAAGCCACTCTTGTCCCTCCCAGCTCCGTCCAATGCCATGCAAGTACATTTTTTTCTGATTTTCCTGAATAAACTATAACCCAAGTATCCGCCTCTTCAAGCCCCAAGTGCTTTTCGTCACGCAAAATTATCGAATATTCAATGTCAAAATTGCAGCATGTCGACAGATTGCCGTCGCCATTCCCGAACTTTATTCATTAAAACTAAACAAGCATTAAATATTAAGCGCCGTTTAATGTTGGTGCTCGGCAAGGTTTTCAGTCTCAGTTCGAGGCAATCTCTCACCCCAGCCAGACCATGTTGCTCTTGAAGGTGGTTCCAGTTTTGCTGCCGCTGTTCCTGGTCCGTGCTGGTGCAACCCGTTTCGATTTGAGTGAGCTCCTGCAAAAGGTCATTGGAGAGAGTTATTCAGCGGCAGTCTATTTCATCGGAATCGACGATAGTTTCATAACGAACTTCATGAGAATCCGTCCTGACGTTGACCTGACCATCTTCAAGGCCACACCAACGGACTACAACGAACACTTCTTTCAAAAGAGTGCCATCCTCGTTGTTCAGGCTATCGACGGAGGCGGTCAGAGCAGGGACGAGCTGCAGACCTTCATCGAGCTCTTGATATCGCGGAACTTCGTTGTGATCGTTGCCAGTGAACTGGACAATTTGTACCACTCGATTTCATTCTGGCACGAGAACAAATTCAAGAGAATCTTTGGAACCGTGAACGACTCGTCGTACGCATACCTTCCGTATGCAGACCGTCCTCTTCAGCAGTTGACCCGCACTGATGAACCGCTGCCAGATGCTCTGAGAGACCTCAATGGCTTAGTATTCCGCACCACCATCCAGACAGAGTTTCCCAGCTGCTTTTGGTACCTCGACGGTGAAGGGCGATACCAAGTCGGTGGATATGCGGCGCTGACTTTTCTGCAGTTCCTCCGCAGGCACAACGCGACATTCCAAGAAGTCCTCATCAACAATTCGAGAGAAAGGAATACACCGGGAATCATAAACGCAACTGTGAATGGAGTCATCGACATTGGCATGACTCCTTACTCTCCTAAGGCTCTGGACAACAGTCGACCTATTAGACTCAATGGCTGGTGCATCATGGTAGCTGTGAGTCCGTTTGTGCACCGTCAGCAGTCGTTCCTTAAGCCGTTTTCCCCAACCGTCTGGGGTTGCATTGGACTCGCCTTGGTCTACATGGTCGTGATGGACTTCGTGAAGGACATCTGCATCGGGACGACACCGAGTTGGTGGCACAGCTTCAGACGGACATTCTTGGTCCTGCTGTCTGAACCCGGAGTTGACGCCAGGTCTGCCTACCGTTTCCATGGGCAAGTTCTGCTCTTCGGATTCATAATGTGCAATCTTTACACAATTTACTGCACCTCCTTCCTTATGACCTTCATCGAGTCCAAACGGTACGAGACGATTCAGGATTTGATCGATAACCACGTGCCCGTAGTGATACCCGCCAATGAACTGAATATGTTAAAAGAGGGTGGCAATCATGCACTGGATTCGATAGCATTGCCTGTGGACTACTTGGTCCACTCGAGAGACTCGCGCTTCTTGAAGAACACGAGTCTAGCCTATACTGTCGGCGAAGACTACGTCAACATTCTAACCCAACTGCGGAGTGAGCGCAATAGAGTGCAAATATATCTACTCCCCGAGAAATTGCTCTTAGGTTACAAGAGGTTCATAATGGCAAGGCACTCGCCATTTCGGGCGATTGTGGACGTGCTGATCGAAGACGTGATTGCCAGCGGATTGATGCAGAAGTGGGATCGGAACGCCCTTGTACAAGCCATCAGCGCTGGCTTTCTCCACTACGAGCTCGACGATATTCTACCCGAGGTGCCAATTTCGATAGAGGTGGAGGACCTACTTGTCGCTTGGGTGTGTCTACTTGTTGGGCTGATTGTGTCGACGGTTGTGTGGCTGTGTGAATTGTGCACCTCGGTTAAATGAGCTTGAACAAATTATAAATAAACTTATTTTAAAATAAATATTTTTTTTTTCTGGAAACAAAGGCGGTCTTTTTGTTGTAGGTTACCGGAGCCGGTCTTTTGTCTGACTCGAGGGTTGTCAGGCTGCAGGCTCTTATTTAACCGATTTGGATCGTTTATTAGGGAACTATTAACGTATTCGTGCTTTTCTTGAATCTGCTGGATGAACTATATTATCGACATCACTCCTCTCTTTTTCGAAACCAGCTGTTCTTCGGTTTGACGTTTAATTGAGGAAATTTGATTTGAAATTTAAAAAATTGAGATGTGTGGTCTTCTTTCTACTTTTTTGTAAACATAATTGATAATTTTGGTGACAAATAGTGAGTGTGTGCTCCGCACTCCACAGCATTTGTATGTACAGTAGACGTTCGGAAGAGTTAATGGAAATGTCCCAGAACTTGACTGGGACAACTTTTCCGAAAAGTGAACTTTTCTGGACACTTTTCAAGATCTGTAGAAAATGAGTATTTTGTTCATAAATAGTCGTATTTTATTAGGATTAGTTAGTTTTATTTTATTGAAAAGCAAAAACTTTAAAAATCTTCCCCATGTTCAACTGGTTTGATACAGCTGGAAAGAATGGTTTGCTTGTTTTTTTTTTTTGGAAAATGAGTTTTTACAATGTTTGTACGTATTCGTATACGTTTTGGTTATTTTCGCCGCAACCATTTGATCAAGGCATTCCAATGTCATCGGGATGCGAAATTTTTCCATTTCCAAAGTCTCGATATCTGATTCGTCGTTATGCGTATCAACTTCCTCTATATCGCCTCTTCTTCAATTGAGCCCGCATTTCCACTCTTCAATCTCGTCCAAAGTCAAATTGTAACTATTCAGCAAAGTATTGACTTCTTGAACTCTATCCTTATAGGGTTGTTCCGAAGCAAACAACTCACACAGAGGAATGCTAAGCATCAGCATCAAAGTCATTGTCATCCCAATATTTTTATTTTGTCCATGCGTTGTGCAGAACTTGTTGCGGAAGTTCATAGCGAAATTAAATGTGCGAATGTGTGTTACATATTTTACATTGTTTATTTAAATTTGATACATATGCAAGTAAAAAAAAAAACGAGTGACGTTCTAAAAAGTTGACCAAACGTCCACTTTTTAAGGTAGCGTATGGTAGCTACAAATGTGGTCTACTTTTCTGTGTAGTAAACTTTTCTGAAATTTGACTCGGTTGAAAAAGATTTTGAAGCAAGTGAAGAAGAAAATCAGCCAGGTATTGAAAGTGAGCAAACTGACTCATTTATAGCATGGAAAGGAAATATGCCTGAAACACAATAGGGCTTTGCTGCCGGCGTTTTTCACGTTACGAGTCTAGAGTTTCAAACGCGCTTTGAAATGACAACTGAATTTATCAGCTGTTTTCAATTCACAAATCCGACATGAAAAATATTCATCAATTGGAACAGACCTAATGTGTCCTTACTACCAAAAATGAAGTAGTATAGAGATAGCCGACTTCTACCACCCTTTCCCCTAAAATTTTTTTGACAGCGTTTTTTATAACATTTTCACCGACACGGGGAAGGAGAATACGTGTGAGCTTTCCGAACAGCTGATTGCCTTCCCCTCCAAGCTACCGAGGTGAATTATTTAGCGGTCGTCACGGCAACCCCAATATCGTGTAATGCGTAAGCTAAATATAGGTCTGTTCCAATTGCTGTGAAATTCACAGAAAATCCCCAAAAAACTGTCCAATGCCGTTCCATTTGGTGATTTTTTCGTAGTTTTTCACAGAAGAGCGTGCTCATGAGAGAGTAAACAATTCCCCCACCCTGCGAGTTTCTGTCCCAGAAATTTCTGTGGGCAGAAAATTGAAGACTGTCAAAATCAAAATAAAAAAAACGACATTCAATTTTCATATATTTTTGTTGACGTTTCGTGAATTCTGTGCATTTCTACGAAAAGTCGTTCCACAAGTTTGTGCACAGTTTCTCTCTGAAACAGAGATTTTTACCCCCACTACTGACTATTTACTCAACTACTAATTTCTGTGCACAAATCAATTGGAACAGACCTTATAATATACCACAATTATAATTCTATGATTCAAATCAGATTTCAAATATTTCTTACCGCGGAAAGTAGGGGAAAATGCACAAGGAATTTAGCTTTGGGCGGCGTTCACGAATTCCAATATTAAGGAATATTCTTATTAGATTAGGGGCTAATACATCGGCATGAAAGAAAATAAACACATTATGTTACTCTAATATTATTTGATTTCTACAAAAAAATCAAATTATGGTTAAATTAAAAGTTAGGCCTGACGCGTTGCTTCGAGTGTAACTATTGTCTACTACAAGAAGAAATTTGTTTTAAGAGATACAATGACAAAAAAAAAAACAAGACCAATTGAACAATTTTAAAGCTCTGCGCTTTCTAAAAGTACTTATTTACGTCTATCAATAAGTATTTACCCCATTTAAAAATTTAAGTCCAACAATATACATACATGGAGTAATCAACTCATGTAGACTGTGCTGACCCATGGTTGCAGTCACGCCTTGTTTTTACACGTTTATTTTCTGGGCATCGAATCATTGCCGAATCATATGAAATTAAACGCAACTAACGCATAAATATACATTTTATTTATATTTTATTTCTTTCGTTATATTCATTAATAAAGCTGACTATTTACAAAATATTTTACTGTTGTCTAATTGTAGGTAATCATTAAGAAATAGTCTTTTATTTTCTGTAGTATACCAATTAATAACATAAACCGTAAACATATACCGTTGGCCTGATACAATATATGCAAATATACAATCTTATTTGTTAATATTTAATTTAATACAATATTTTCTGGTAAAATTTTATATTTTCAGACGATAAAACTTTTAATAAAATCTAGAATTTGGATTTATGATTATAATTCACGAACACCCCCAAATATATAATTGTTGATGAATGTCAAATTCACGAATTCTGTGGGCAATTCATGAATTTTGACTTTGTTGAGGGCAGAAATTTTTGCAAACAAGTGTGCGTCAATATGAGACAATAGGTCTGTTCCAATTGATTTGTGCACAGAAATTCGTAGTTGATTAAATTGTTAGGAGTGGGGGTCAAAATCTCTCTTTGAGAGAGAAACTGTACACAAACTTGTGGAACGACTTTTCGTAGAAATGCACAGAATTCACGAAACGTCAACAAAAATATATGAAAATTGAATGTCGTTTTTTTTATTTTGATTTTGACAGTCTTCAATTTTCTGCCCACAGAAATTTCTGTGGCACAAATTCGTAGGGTGGGGAATTTTTTTACTCTCTCAGGGGCACGCTCTTCTGTGAAAAACTACGAAAAAATCACCAAATGGAACGGCTTTGGATAGTTTTTCGGTGATTTTCGGTGGATTTCACAGCAATTGGAACATACCGAATGTTCGATGAATTGTAAATGACTGTCAAAAATTCGTGAATAGCCGTCAAAAATTAGGTGAATATCAGCTGTGAAGTCGGCTATCTCTATACTTCCTTATTTCTGCTTACTACTCCACTAATTTCACCCGATAAATTAACCTCAGTCAGCTGTTGTCATTTCTCAAATGTCAGTTGACTCTCAATTTGAGTGAAGATCTCTCAATTTTTAAGGGAGTGTGAGTGAAAGCGTCTCTCGCACTGATTTTTTCCTGCCCTCTTACGTTTTATGACATTGCTCTCATTTCGCTCTAAAAAGCGAGAAGCTGTATTTTGTGCATAGCCTATGATTTGCGTGTGTTGAATAAAAACGCCAGCAGCAAAGCCCTATTGTGTTTCGCGCAATAATGTAATGTTTATAGTAGCGAATAAATAAAATTGCTTTCGTTGAACAAAAGCAAAATATGCATCTTCCAATGAAAAAATAAAACTAATACAGTCTCTCCCTATTCACAAACAAACTTCAGTGCCTTTATTGAAGGACTTAACATCTAAACTTCGTCGCAAATGTTTAGTCTTTTTATCATATTTTCTCATTTCCTCGACAAGCACTTTGAATTGATTCCTGTTTGCAGTTTTGTGTGAGGCTAGAACTAGAAGGAAGTAACTAAATAATAGAATAATGGACCTGATGAATGGAAGCATAGAGCAAGGTGGCTCACTTTCTGGCGTTGATAAAGTGTGATGTGAGCAGTCTTTTGGTATCATTTGAACGTTTCCTTAAATTAGCACCCAATGAGGTTCTAATCTCTTACAGCGACTAAAAGCTCAACCATTATCGACGTACCATAACTTCTTTTAGTTTCGTTAAGTTTCGTTCAATTTTGTATAATTATGTTCTTAATGTGCTTTAATTACTAATCTGCTCCAAATGTGTGACGAGAGTCCAATACTACAAATAAAATAAACTACAAAAGATCGTCAATAGCTGGCAGATTTTCTACGCCAATCGTATATCCGCTGGCATATTCTATAAAACTTTGCATAGCTCTCAGACTTATCAACCGATTGACTTGAGTGGACATGTTTTTGAAACGTCAATTCTGCACAATTTTACCCATGAATCGCTTCCACCGAGGTAACGCGTCGAAATGGTGATGCATCGGCTGACAGCCTTATTCGTCGAATTTCGTTGAGTACAGGACAGTGGAAGATCGTCGACATGCCGTTGATTAACGTCTAAGACGTTCCAATCAACTGGTTGAAGCGGTTAGAGAGACTGTTGCCTAGAACCCACATGTATCGTATGATCGACAAACTCAACATTTTGGAGTCAGTGTAACCTCTTTGCGGCGCAGTTTGAAGGATGAATTGCATTTGTTTCCGTATAAACTGAAACAAAGACAATTTGCTGACAGACAGGACTTGGAATAATGCCAAACAGCCGCCCAGACAGAAACAGATGTCCAAATCCCGATCTTAAGGTTTGCCACCAAGCCATTGACGACCTCGAGGCAATAATTCGATCATTGCTATACTGCCCGAGATGCTCGTGATGGAAAACGCAGCAAAAAGAGCACACGGTCCTCTACTAAATACATGTATCAACTCACCGAGAGTTTGATTTCCGGCTTTTTCAGTACTTGCACTGCAATCTGTACACTCCTTCCGACTCCATCGCCTTGCCTAGTCTCATCCTTGCCCACGCTATAATTCCTAAACGCACTCAACCACCAGCAAGAAGAGTTATTACCCATAATCTGCCTCCTAAAAATCCATCCAACCGCAAATTAAAATAGAAACGTCCCTCTGATGACATGCATCAATCAAAATGTCAGCCTCCGCGAATTCGTGTCCATTCTTGTGTCCCAAGAGCTTTGTAATCCATCGTCGTTATCACCCGGAAGCCAGAATTAATTAATTTCCTCGCATGTCACCTCACACTGCAGCGCTGAACACGGAACGGTTTTAGTTCTCAACCACCTCTCATCCTGGGCAGGCCATGCTGCTCCTCAGACTGGTTCCGCTTTTGTTGCCGCAGCTCCTGGTCTGTGCTGAGACAACCCGTTTCGGCTTGAGTGAGCTCCTGCAGAAGGTCATTCGGGAGAGTGATTCAGCGGCCGTGTATTTCATCGGAATCGGTGACAGTTTCCTATCGAGCTTCATGCGAACCCGTCCTGATGTCGCTGTTACCATCTTCAAAGCCACTCCAACGGACTACAACAAGAACTTCTTTCAAAAGAGCGCCATCCTCGTAGTGCAGGCTAACGACGGAGGCGGTCAGAGCACGGATGAGCTGCAAACCTTCATCGAGCACTTGGGATCTCGGAACTTCATTGTGATCGTTGCCAGCGAACAGGACAATCTGTACCACTCGCTTTCATTCTGCCACGAGAATAAATTCAAGAGAATCTACGGGACCTTGAACGACTCGTCGTACGCATACCTTCCGTATGCGGACCGCCCGCTTCAGCAGTTGACCCGCACTGACGAGCGCCTTCCGAATGCTCTCAAGGACTTAAACGGATTCGCCCTTCGAACCACCGTGCAGAACAATTACCCGCGTTGCTTCTGGTACCCCGACAGTCGAGGGCAATACCAAATCGGGGGCTTTGCCGGTCGAACTCTGCTGGAGTTCTTCCGCAGGCACAACGCGACATTCGAAGAAGTACTGATCAACAACTCGAGGGAGAAGAATCTGGTTGGAATCGTGAATGCCACGTTTTTGAACGAAATCGACGTCAGCATGACGCCCTACGTCCCCCTTGAAGGCTTTGAGTTCACCCATCCTCTCAAGGTGTTCGGGTACCGCATCATGGTGCCGATGTTCGGGTACCTGGATCCTGACCAGTCGTTCTCCAAGCCGTTCACCCCCACCGTCTGGGCCTGCATTGGACTCGCGTTTGTCTACATTGTGGCGATGGATTTCGTGAAGGACATGTGCATCAATGCAACGCCGAGCTGGTGGCGCAGCTTCAAAAGGACGTACCTCTTCATGCTGGTGTCCTCCTCGGGGGTTGCCACCACGTCTGGGTACCGCTTTCATGGACAAGTCTTGCTGTACGCCTTCGTTATCTCGAATCTGTACCTCGTGTTCTGTACGTCGTTCCTTACGGCCTTCATCAAGGTGAGAGGCTACAACACGATTCAGGATTTGATTGACAACAACGTCCCCGTGATCATGCCCATGCTTGAGTGGGCGTTGATGAAACTGGGAGGGAGTGGTGCTTTGGACGCAGTCGCTGTGCCTGTGGACTTCGCCACCTACTCCAAGGCGATCCATTTCATCACGAACACTAGTCAAGCCTACACCGTGGACGAGGATTTCGCCCAGTTTCTGATCCACCTTCGAAATCCGCGACAGACACTGCTCCTGCATATAGTCGCCGAGAAGCTGTTCACAGTCTTTCAGGTGTACCTACTGCCGAAGCACTCTCTGTTCGGGCCCAGTCTGAACATGTTGGTGGAAGACGTGGTCGCGAGTGGGCTGATCAAAAAGTGGGACCACGACGTCCGTGTGCAAGCCACCAGTGCAGGCTTCCGCATCGAAGAGCTGGACGAGCTTTTGCCTGTACTGCCAGTAGCTCTGAATTTGGGCGAACTGCTATTTGCTTGGATTTGCCTGCTGGCTGGGCTGACCTTGGCGACGGTGGCGTTTTTGGTGGAACTCGTTGATTTCAGACGGCTGGGAACAGCTTGCGCAATTGTCGCGCGAAGTCTTTGACCGAAGCTTTGGATCTTTGAAAAAATGTGATTTTTTGAATAAAAAATATTTCTTTTTTCTTACACAAGTCTTTTTGAGTCTCAGCGTCTCTCTTTTTAGGTCGATACATATAAGACAGCGGTTTCCTTCTTCTTTTGTAAATTTATTCCCTCGAAACAAAAGGGTTTCTCAAGGTACTCAAAACAGGCGCTTGTTGCAGTGAAGGTTTGGAAACTGGTAGCAGTCGTCGGGGCTAAATCTGGAGCAAATGGGTGGAGTATCAGTGGTCAGCCTAATTTGAGGATTTTTACCACGGTGACTAAACACGCGTGAACATGGCATTATCAGGTTGGACCAGCATTGTTTTCTTCGTCAAATGCGGTCGTCTCTGCTTCCAAAAGCTCGGAATAATGATCACCGGTGATCGTTTCACAATTTTCGAGGCAATTGATGTGCACTCCACTTGCATCCGAAGAAACTGTGGTCATGGCCACAGAACCCCTTTTCGCCTTCTTATCTTGATTGTTCCTTGGTCACTGGTTTGCTGCAATGGATCCGTTTTCGTCCACGGTGCAGAAACTCGTTTGGATTGCGGCTAAAAAAATCGTCAAGCACTCCTTTGAAGTGGACACACAGTTGCGGTTACGGTCGACCGTGAACAGTTCGTGTAGAATGTGATGCTTAAATTGATCTGCTTAGTTGAGATGCCTGCAGCCTTGGCCTTCTTACATATAGCTCAGAATAATCCAATGTTTGGTGTGACCAGCTCTTTTGGAGTGTCACTTGTGAAAACCACTGCTTAACCATTGAAATTGATCTCAGAGTTTTTATCGAGCTTTTTCCTTGGTTTCTGGTTGAGTCACCGAGAGCGATTTTGCTGGACTCATTTGGGCGTGGGTGGACCTGAGCCTCAACAAACAAACCTCTCCAGTTGGCCGCTTCTAGTTCCGTTGGTTGAAGTCCTTCCCCACTTGTGTGCGCCATCTTAGACATGGGCGTTCGCTGCTGTGTTCACCCACAAGCTCGGTGAATCTTAGTTCTCCATTCTCAGTGGTTTCGTTACTGACCTTGATGGAGTACCGAGAATTCCCTTTGAATCTCCGAAAGGCGCTCAGTATGGATCTGCACTTCTTGGGTCGTTTGCAGGATCTGTCGCAGTTTGTTGTGAGGCACACAAAACCGTAGAGAACATCTTGAATGTGATGTTATTTATGGAGATGTGTCCCAAGAGGGCCTACTTTCCAGTGTAGTTGGAGGTACGGCCGGACCCACCATATTGATGGAATCTTCTGGTATTGCAGCTACATTGTAAGAAGGCGAACTGTACATTTTGCACTGAAACTGCCGTTGAATATGCAAATCAATGAAACAACAAAAGTGTTGCAGCGTGCTGCTTTTATTGTGTGGGATGAAGCCATCATGGCTCATAAAAAGTCAGTTGAAGCTTTGGCAATAACGCTGAAAGATCTGCGAGATAATTCCGATTTGTTTGGTGGGGCCTTGATTTTGTTGTCACTTGTCCATTCCAATTCCTGCAGATGAAAAGCGAAGATATTTTCTCTTACAGCAAATATTCGTGTTAGATTGCGAAATGATGTATCAGCTGTTGCATTTTCTAAGCAGTTGTGGACGATTGGAAATGGTGCAGTGACAGTTGATGAAACTGGATTCATTACGTTGCCACAAAATCCATCGAAAGACGAATTTATTGACGATGTATCCCCTAACATAGCAAAGCAAGATAAAAATCAAGATTTGAGTTGAGTAAAAGACCAATTTTGGGAGCCAAAAATAAGGATGTTAAAGAAAATGAAAATTCAAAATTGAAGAAGTTTTGATTCCACGCATTCCAATGATACCATCCGATGTGCGCAAGGCCAGTCTTTGGGAATTTGTAAGATGAACTTAGAATATCCAGGGATTTCCTCACAATTATCAGTATTATTCATTTATTGTCAAGGACAAAAAAATGTTGTTTAGCATAGAGTATTACAATAAATATATGTGTAATGTGAATTTTTATCTTCTGCAGTGAAACGTGCAGGTATGGTCCGTATCATCTAAATTTCTAGAAGTCACTACTACCCCGTCGGCCAAAAATGTTTTATGCTGATCGAAACAACGATTTTAGGTATGTAGAGTTTCATTTCCAAATACTCCGAGGGGCGTTCAACATATTCTCGGTATCGAAATGAAGGAAAATGCGAATTCATTTTAAATTGTTTTTATTTTTCAATATAATCTCCCCTAACATCAATGCATTTGTTACATCTTGAGATAAGCTTTTTTAAACCTTCTCTGCAAAATACCCATTTATTGCCGACTTGAGTTCTTCATCAGCCGAAAACCTTTTTCCAAGAAGAAATTTTTTTCAAATCCGGAAACAGCAAATAATCACTAGGGGCAAGGTCTGGACTATGGGGTGGGTGTTGGATTTCTTCGAAACCACAATCTCGCGCAGCAGCCTTGGAAACTCGCGCCGTGTGAACAGGAGCGTTGTCATGAAGAAGCAACACATCCGCTGCGAGTTTACCCCGTCTTTCCTTTTTAATTTCCTCCCGCAAATTATGCAAAGTGGAAGCGTAGGATGTGGCGTTGATGGTTTCACCTTTTTTTTTTGTACTCAATGAGAAAGATTCCCTTTGAGTCCCAAAAAACTGTGGCCATGAGCTTCCCGGCAGACGGAGTGACTTTGAACCTTTTCTATGCCACTGCATGGCCTCTTGTTTGCTTTCAGAGTCATAGTGGTGGACCCATGTTTCGTCACCAGTAACAATTCGATCCATAACACCGTCCGCGTTCTCACTACACATCTCCAAAAGCTCTCTACAGCATGCGATTCTCACTTTTTTCTGAGGCGCTGTGAGCATTCGTGGCACCCACCTTGCACTGACCTTTGAAAGGTTAAGATGGTCATGAAGAATGGTGTGAATGGTACCAATTGAAAGCTTGGTGATCTCTGCCACCATTTTCACCTTTATTCGGGCATCCTCAAGAACAAGTTTTTCGACTTCTTTGATGCTTTCTCCCGTACAAGCAGTAGCCGGGGCGCCGGAGCGGGGGTCGTCGTCAATGCCCTCTCTGCCTCTCTTGAACTCACTTGACCACTTTTGCACAGTTGATAATGAAGGTGCGGAGCCCTGGTAAACAGCCGCCATCTCTTCATGAATAGTTTTTTGACTTTTTCCTTGCTTAGTGAGAAATTTAATTACAGCGCGATGCTCAATTTTCACCATCATCGTCTCAGTTGCCATTATGATTCTGTTTAACTAGAGACAAAACGCGAATTAATAATCACATTTATATGAAATTTTACATGAATACCGAGAATATATTGAACGCTCCTCGTAGATCAAGCGATTCAATTAATTACAGAAAGGTTTGAGAAGCTTGAAGGATATAACACAAAATTTGCTAAAGCTTAGGCCAGAAAAGCTAGCTTCCTAAATTGAACTGTAACAACTGAAGAATGCGGCGCTAGGGTGCTCATTTGACTCTTGCCGACGCTGATTGGGGGCCTAAAGAACCGTTGTATTAATTGTGCCACTTGTATCAAGATGTTCAGACAATGATAGCAGCGCTGAAATCAAACGAAGAATAACTCTTGCCAATCGCTGCTTCTTTGGGCTAAGAAAGCAATTGGTAAACAAAGCCCTCTCTCGAACAACCAAGGTAACGCTTTGCAAGACCTTAATCGTCCCAATCCTGCTATATGGCGCGGAGGCATGGACTTTGTCAAAAGCTGATGAAGCTGCTCTTGGTTGCTTCGAGAGGAAAATTCTTCGTGTGATTTTCGGTCCCGTCTGCATAGATGGTGAGTGGAGGAGGAGATATCATGACGAACTATACGGGCTGTTTAGCGACATCGACTTAGCCAGAGGAGCGAAGATCCAACGATTGAGATGGCTAGGTCATGTAGAGCGGATGGAAACCAATGCTCCGGCCCGAAAAGTCTTCGAATCCACCCTCGAGGGAGGGCGCAGTAGAGTAAGACCGCGACTCAGGTGGCGCACGCAATTGGAAAGGGACCTCAACCAACTATGCGTGCGAAACTGGAGACAGCTAGCTAAAGATCGAGCTGGCTGGAGACGCTTGTTGGTTGAGGCCCAGGTCCACCTCGGACTGTAGCGACACCTTAAGTAAGTAAGTAAGTCTGAAGATGTTTGCCGAAAAAAACAGACAGATGACAGATCTCCTTCACCCACAAGGCACGTTACCGGCGTCGATAATGCAGTCTCTTCATTATCATACCGTAAAGATGACTGATGTTTCTGGAAGTGTCAAGTCAAAGGAAGAGAAGACACAGAACGGATTGGAATCTCCTTTTATAGTTTCAATCTGTTGGCACCTAGGTATGAACAAAGGCTGTGTTCACACTGACATGGCAACTAAGGACTGTCGGATTGAGAACGTGTAGTGTCCCTTTAATTGAAAAACACGCAGACAGTATTTTTACCCACGTTTCATACGACGTTCAAAGAGAACGGCAAAGGATCTCAGTTAGTGTTACTAACTGTCAAATGAGAAAAAGAAATCCTTGTCATTCTGGCTCATCTGATGAATGTTCGTCATCCTCGAGCATTGTGAGCGGACTCTCAAGAGGTGGGGCCGTGAAAATTATTCTCTCGTACCGGGAATCGAACCTAGTCACCGTAGGTTCAAGTGCAAAGAAGTCGATGGACATACCAACCACGCCACGGCGGCGTCACGTGTCGCCATGTCGTTCTGTATTTGATTAAGTTGACATTGCTAGTGGCTGCGCCGTAGCTAATTATTTATGAATGATGGCGATAATTCATATCGCGGCAAAATCAGCAGAACTAATAAATAAATAAATTAAATTTGAATTGCTAGACCAGACCAGACACCCAGTGGTTGCATGCTCTCTAAACACAGTTGTGGGCTTGCCCGTTAAATCCGCATTATTCACCGGCAATGTCGATGCATTTCATGGCGCGCATGACTTGAGTAATAAACCCATTACCCATATTAGACCCACCAGCAACGACAGACACTAGAGCCGGCCTTGTAATCAAGCCAATTAGACAAATGCAACACGAAAGCATGCCACGTTACATGGCATGTCGTCGCGATTCTTTGGTCAAAATGCAACAGTTTGACACGACCAGCGGACACTTGCCGAATGTTTCTCTTGAAAGTCGTGACAGTTCTACTGCCGCTGGTCGGTGTTCTCGGAATAAACGTCGCGCTCACCGGACTGATTCGGAGGATTATCAACGATAACGGTTTGACGGCTGTGTACGCCATTGGTCGAGGTGAACACTATTTCGGGGCGATTCTTTCGGATAATGTGGACATCCCGGTGATGGTGCTGAGCAATTTGTCCGCAGCGTACGGTGGCGAGTTTCGAATGAAAGAGAACGGTGTGTTGGTGGTGGAAGCTCTCCGAGGAGGTCCGCGTCACGTGAGCAGCATGCGGCGCCTCATCGCTGGACTGAGACTTCGTAAGTTCGTCGTTGTTTTGGCCGATTCCCCGGCGGACCTTAGGCGGTACTTCGCATTCTTCGCCGAGCAGAAGTTCACAAGGATCTTTGGCGTGACAGGAGGTGTACACTACGCCTTCCTTCAGTACTCGGACAGCCCTCTGCGGCGGTTCTCCCTTGGCGGCCCCCTGCCGGACGCTCTCAAGGACCTCAACGGACGTGCTGTTCGCATCACAGCCATTGACGATCTGCCGAGGGTGTACAGGTACAGAGACAAGCTGGGTCGTCGACGGCTGACAGGGTATGCTGGTGAAATGTTTCTGGGGTTCCTGCGGAAGCACAATGCGACATTTGTGGAAATCAAACTCAGCGACGTCGACACGCAGTTCATGACAATCCTAGTGAATGCGACCGTTGACGACGACATCGACTTCAGTGTGAATCCCTACGACCACATGGAAGGCGTTCAGATGAGTTACCCGATATATCTGCTAAACTGGGGCATCATGGTGCCGATAGCGGAACGCCTGGACCCCACACAGTACTTCGTGCGGCCATTCACTCCGGCTGTGTGGGCGTGCATCGGTCTCACGCTGGTCTACATAATCGCTATGCATCTGGTCAAGGATTGCCTGACCCACACGCCCGTGGATATCTGGGGCGCCACCAGCCAGACAATGCTCACGATGCTGGCTATGGCACCGGAAAAGCCCGTACGTCGGGCGTATCGCGTCCATTTCCTGGTGGTCCTCTTTGGATTCATCGTTGGCAGCTTGTACTCGACTCTCTTGTCGTCCTTCCTGACGGTCTTCATAAAGGTCAAGCAGAGCGAGACGATCCAGGACATGATCGAAAACGACATTCCCCTGATGATGGTCGCCTACGAGTGGGAGACGGCCAGAGATGATTTTCGGGATATGGAGCGGATTGTGGTGCCAGTGGAGAACTCTGTTTTCCTGCGCGAGAGGAACTCCATGAACACTGCGTTTGCCTACGCTGTGGGCATGGACAAGGCCGAGTACCTGATTCACATGCAAGCCACCTACGCCAAGCCGCAGTTTCACACGATACGTGACAGCCTTTCGAGCTATTTCGTGGGCTACCTCTTGGCGAAGCATTCCCCGTTTCTGGAGCCATTGAGTCTGTTCATAATCGAAGTTCAGGCAACGGGCTTGATGGAGAAATGGTCGCAGGACGCTGTCAGATGGGGCATCCTCGCGGGCTTGGTGAATGCGACGCACACTTCGAAGGAGCCGACGACCCCGTTGACTTTGAATCATTTTCACTTGGCGTGGATGGCTCTGGGCAGCGGATTGATAATTTCTTCTATTGTGTTTGTAGCCGAAAGGCGGATATATTGTCTTAAATAAATCGCTTTGTGAGAGGTGAAGTGTTTTATTTTCTTGTTGCGCGGAAAACATGAGAAAAGGGTGAGTACACACATAGCATGTGTTGAAGACGCTTGTACTGGACTGTCCAGTTGTCCCTGGAACCGTAGGCGGCTAGTGGGCTGGTAGATGGTGTTCTGACGCTCGTTCATTTATACTCTACACCTTCAAACCACCAGCAAGGCAAACAGAAGAGAAAAGATCAAGCGCAGCCTTACTGTCGAGCACAAGGTAACGATATTCGATATACGAGTATGTACCACGACATCGAACAATGGGACATTTTTGGCCCCACAGAACCAGATTACTGTACGCCAGGCATGTGAAACTCATTTCAGAGTGCGGGCCAAATTCTGCGACAATTGTAGTTCAAATCCTCTTGACTATGCGGGCCGCATCTACTTTGTTTTTATTAAAAATTCAAATTTGTATTATTCGTTATTATATTTATAGGAACGTTGATCCTCATCAGAACGTGAACGGGGAGAATTTGTTTGACTTTTCCTGTGCGAATGGCATGTCCATAACGAACACCTTCTTTCCACACAACTTACTTACTTATCCGGCCGGCGACCCATGGGAGGTCCGAGCCTGAGCAATTGCTGCCTTCCAACGTTGACGGTTCTGGGCACGCTGCTTCCAGTCATCAAGACCAAGCTGTCTTGCATCCGCGTTTACTTGGTCTTTATACGAATGTAGATTCGGTCTTCCTCTCCTTGCGCAGACAAGAGGCTCGGATTCGAAGACCGCTTCATCGAACGGCGAGCGTACTTCAGTTGGCCGCTACGATCATTCCACTTCCTTAGTCGCTTTGCACGAGCTTGATGCCTACTTTCGAGACGCTATTGCCGCACATATTGAACCGTCTGCTAGTACCGCTGCCAGCGAAATGAGCTATTCCAATTGGATCGTTCTTATCTGGTCACCCTGTACTATCGAAAGACTAAGCTGAAGTAACACAAGCAACTGTTCATCTCATTCCTGTTTCAGAATGAGTTCTGCATGCGACCGTTTGGCGTTGCTTGGATTAATGGCATCAAATGGCGTCTAACCGGCTCTCTATGGAGGCAATGCCTAAGGAGATGGAGAACTGTGCTTTGGTTTGACAAGTGGAGAAGGACCACAACCAACTTGGTGTGCGACGGGCCAAAAAGCTGGAAAGGCCTGTTGATTGACTGACTGACAGACTGTAATCCTGGTGGATACGCTGAAGGATATGCTTCTCCAAGCTGGCATAAAGTTAATACCACGGTATGCTCTTTATGAAAGCCTAATTCCGAGTTTTTCCATCACAGAGTACACAAAACACTGCGTTCTCTAAGTGTTAACTCTCAGTATCGCTTTACACAGCAGATTTTGCTGCGCGACTAAGGATCATCTACCGATTTTGCATCTCACAGATTACATCAAATAAACAGTATTAATTATAGCATAGTGCATGGATCAATTTTTTAAACTCCAATCGAGACAAGCTAAAATCAATTTCGTTGCAAAGTTCATTAAAAGTGTTTATACACCTTGTAATAGGTTCATTACAACCATAGTTGGTTCTATGCCTCTTATCATATAGTAAATTTCTCATCCGAATAGATCTTTGGGGAGCATATATATTCATGAGAAAAAGTAAGTCTGGTGAATTTACACGGCAATTAATAATATCGCGGATGAACATGGCTGACGCTGCCTTACGCCTGAAACTTAAGGTTTGTAAGCCTATTATTTTACATCTATCGTCATATTTAGGGAGTTCGTCGAAGGAATACAATTTACGGACAGGATATCTCGTGAAATTTTTTTGTACTCTTTCGAATCTGAGTTCTTGTGTATCATATGGGGAATCCCAAATGATGGAAGAATATTCTAAATACGGTCTGACTAACGAACAATAGATTAATAATAATAGACTTAAGACTAGTTATATCCCGAAAATCTCTACTATTTCTTTTCAGAAAACCTAAAATAGCATTAGACTTCGCAATTGTATAATCATAATGTGATGCAAAATTTAAGTTAGTATCAAAAATTACACCCAGATCTTTAACCTCTTCCAGGCGACTAAGTCTATGATCATTTATGAAATAATCATAGACAATCGGGGATGTAATTCGATATGCTGTAAAGATATTACATTTTTGAATATTCAGCTCTAGTCCATTGTGCTTGCACCATTCCACTAGTGCATGGATATCCAATTGGAAATTATTACAATCAGTTAAACTATTTATAGATAAATACAGTTTAAAGTCATCTGCGAATGTTAGAATTTTACAATATTTGAAAATTTCGTGAACATCGTTTATAAACAATAGAAAGAGTAATGGCCCCATATGGCTACCTTGTGGAACGCCCGATGTAACTTTTATTACTCGAGATCTAAAACTATCGATCATTACCAATTGCTTCCTGTCCTTTAAGTAATTGGAAAACCACTCTAACATTGACGAATGGAATCCCAAAGACTTTAGTTTGTTTAAAAGCAAAGTGTGATGTATTTTATCGAAGGCTTTCGAGAAATCGGTGTAAAGTACATCAACTTGTAATTGATGGAACATTGTTGTCCATGTGCTCGAAGTGGCCAAGCCAGCGCAGTCGACGAATTTTTGCCTTCCGGGCTACATCCACATCCTGGCACAGCTCGTAGACTAAAGTTCGCGGTTATGTCTTCGCCTTCCTCGCAGGCGCAGACCATATATCCGACGTAGAACTTTTCTTTCGAAGGTACCAAGAATCAGCTCTGCAGTTTTGCTTAGCGTCCAGCCTTCGGCCCCACAGAGCAGGACTGGCAAAATAAGAGTTTTGTGGAGCACGATTTTAGTCCTTCGAGTCAGGAGTTTTGAGCCCAGTTGTTTTGACAAACCGAAGTAGCACCGGATGCCAAGGGCGATTCTACGACGGATCCCCACAGTGATGTCGTTTGTGGAGTTCACGCTTGCCCCGAGGTAGACAAACTCCTTCACTACCTCGGAATTGTAGCTGTCCAAGGTGTTTTGCGACGGAACGTTTTTTGGTTGACAGCATATATTTTGTTTTGTCCTCATTGACCTTGAGACCAGCTCGTTACGCCTGTTTTTCAAAAGCCTCCACTACGGCTCGTATTGAACGAGCAACAATGTCGATGTCATCTACGTACCCCAATAGTTGGACCGACTTGTAGAAGATAGTGCCTTCCGTATTTAATGCCGTCCTCCGCACTATCTTCTCCAGTACCAGATTGAAGGAATCACACGACAGCGCATCTCCTTGACGAAAACCAGCGCAGTTTTCAATCGGCTCAGAAATCCTTGAGCCGAACTGCACGGTGCATCGCGTAAGTGTCAGCGTGATGCGCCACATCCGGATCAGTTTTACCGGGGTCCCATATTCCGCCATCGCATCGAATAGCTCCTTGCGACGAATACTGTCGTATGCGGCTTTAAAATCGATGAAAAGGTGGTGCGTATCGATTTGAAACTCGCTGGTCTTCTCCAGGATATGCCTTAATGTGAATATTTGGTCTATAGCCGACTTGCCGGGTCGCGGCCGGAAGCCACACTGGTACGTGCCAATAAGTGCGGTGCATAACGGCTTTTAACGTTAACGTAACAGTACACGGGACAGGGTCTTGTAGGCGAGGTTGAGCACGAATTTGTCTCTACAGTTGTTGCAAGAGGTAAGATCGTCTTTTTTTTTGGATGGGGCATGTGGAGCTGATATTCCAGTCGTCAGGTATGATTTCGTCTCCCAAATGCTACAGTTGATCTCGTGCATGCTCCCTACCAGAAAATCGCCACTGGCCTTGAAGAGCTCTGATGGTAGACCATCTGAGTCTGCGGCTTTGTTGTTCTTTAGCCTTTTAATGGCTGTGCCGACTCTCTTTAAAGCTAGGTGGGAAGACTACTTCATCGATTGGTCTCCTGGTCAGGCCCGTTAAGCAGTTTTTGGAAGTGCTGCTTAAACAGTTTCCACTTTCACAATTTCCTGCAGGTCAGTAACAAGGTTACCATCACAATTTCGAAGAGCCTTTCCCTAAGCCTGAAGCCAGGCTTTTGGGTTTTTTTTTTTTATAAAAGGCCAGTATTTTTTGACTGTCCCTAGACTCTTCAAAGTCCTTGAGCTGGGAGGTTGCGAGAGACCTTTTCTTCAGGCGTAGAAGCTTCTTCTCCTCCCGTCTTCTAGCTCGGTAATCCTCTTACGCTGCTCTTGTTTTCCATTGCAGCGCCTCGTCGGTTGCACGTTTCTTCTGCTTACACTCGCCATCACACCACGCGTTTCTTGTCGTGGATGGTAGCTAGCCCAAGGTACCTTTTTGATGGCCGAGCGGCAATGCAACCACATCTCATTGGCGTTGGTGTTCGACATGGGCATACCGGAGAGTCTCTCGCTTAATTGCTCTTCGTATGCTCTGGCAGACTTTCGACGCAAAGGCATCCATAAATACACGTGGTACTGTCGAAGTCTTCAACAGAAATCGTTGATAGATCTCTTCGTGGTGCGTAAAACGGATGGTTTGTGACGTTCGTGTGATGAGAGGGGCTGAACTGTCAACTGATCATCACCTGGACGCTGAACCTCACTGATAGAGCACCTCTTCTGCCAAGGTGTAACTCAAAAGTTGTTACACGCACACGATGGGAGAAACTACAGAACATTGAGATGCAGGTAAATTTTACCCATCACATATTTGAAAGGTTTAAAAGAATTCCAACTGTTCCAACGTATGTGAAGGAAGAATGGCGACTGTTGTCAACGGCTGTCATTGCTTCTGCACGGGATGTGGAGTGGCGGCTGGTGTTGGCATAGGAACTTACTTACTTACTTACTTAAGGTGGCGCTACAGTCCGAGGTGGACCTGGGCCTCAACCAACAAGCGTCTCCAGCCAGCTCGATCTTTAGCTAGCTGTCTCCAGTTTCGCACGCATAGTTGGTTGAGGTCCCTTTCCACTTGCGAGCGCCACCTGAGTCGCGGTCTTTCTCTACTGCGCCCTCCCTCGAGGGTGGATTCGAAGACTTTTCGGGCCGGAGCATTGGTTTACATCCGCTCTACATGACCTAGCCATCTCAATCGTCGGATCTTCACTCTTCTGTCTAAGTCGATGTCGCTAAACAGCCCGTATAGTTCGTCATGATATCTCCTCCTCCACTCACCATCTATGCAGACGGGACCGAAAATCACACGAAGAATTTTCCTCTCGAAGCAACCAAGAGCAGCTTCATCCGCTTTAGACAAAGTCCATGCATCGGTGCCATATAGCAGGACTGGGACGATTAAGGTCTTGTAAAGCATTACCTTGGTTGTTCGAGAGAGGGCTTTGTTTACCAATTGCTTTCTTAGCCCAAAGAAGCAGCGATTGGCAAGAGTTATTCTTCGTTTGATTTCAGCGCTGGTGTCATTGTCTGAATTGATAGCGGTGCATAGGTAGACAAAGTTTTTGACTGCCTCAAGGTTACATGACCTAGACGTCGGTGTTGGGTGTACTTTCTTGTTGACAGCATATACTTGGTCTTATCCTCGTTTACCGCTAAACCCATCTTCGCGGCCTCCATTGCAATACCCACAAAAGCGCCATTGACATCACGCTGCGTTCTTCCGATAATGTCAATATCGTCGGCATATGCGAGTGCTCTGAAAGATTGTTCCTCTGGTGTTGGCGTTCGAGTTTTGAAATCTTTCAAGAACGATGTTGAAAAAGTCGCATGACAGGGTGTCGCCTTGCCTGAATCCTTTTTTGACATCAAAGGTCTCGGTTAGGTCTTTACCGACATTGATGGAGCAGCGTGCATTCTCCATCGTTATGCAACACAAACGGACGAGTTTGGTAGGGATGCCAAAACTAGACATTGCTCTGTATAGCTCGTCTCTATAGATGCTATCACACGCGGCCTTAAAATCGATGGTGGATTTTCCTGTCCTATAGCCACACTGGTATGGACCGGCCAGGTTGTTGACGAATGGCTTTGGGCGTTCACACAGTACGGCAGATAAGATTTTGTATGCAATACTTAGACTGATGCCTCTGTAGTTGGCGCAGTTCAAAAGGTCTCCTTTTTTATGGATCGGGCAAACAATGCTGAGGTTCCATTCATCGTGCATGCTTTCCTCCTAAAAAGCTCCTCCTAAAAAGCTCGGCGGGCAGGCCGTCAGCTCCCGCAGCCTTGTTGGATTTCAGTTTAGATATGGCAATCCTCACTTCATCTGGGTCGGGTGGACGGAATTGTTGATCTTCATCGTCATTTGGGGTTGAATGGTTCTTTCTGCCTGACAGTGACAGTCTGCAGAAATGGTTTCTTCATATCCTCAGCATCGACTATGACTCTACTACGATGTTCCCTTGATCATCCTTACAGGCTGGCATAGTAACTGGGTTGCTTAAAACACCAAGAGCTCAAGAAGTCATCAGAGAGAAGAAGAGGACCTACAGAGACTGGATTCTCTTGGGGGACTCTGCTTCTCGTGACCGGTACACTGCGGCGCGGAGAACTTGCAAATTGGCTGTGCGAGCAGCTAATGAGCAGTCCTGGAATTAGTTCGGCGAGAAGTTGAAAAGTGACCATAGGTCTGCGGAAAAGGGGTTCTAGCAAACCAACGTTACTGAAGGTCTCAATTCCAAAGACGGTGTGTTGCTTCCCAACGAGGTCGACATTTGGCGCAGATAGAGAGAGTTCTAGTCGGAGCTGCTCAATCCCGAACAGGTCACTGAGAATGACAAACCCGTAGTCTTGAATTGGCGGAGAATAGTCCAACGGTGGAGGAAGTCATTTTGGCGATTGAATTGCCAAATGTTGGCAAATCCGTCGGTGAGAAATGCTTAAGGCTATGGGTAAAGGGCGAGTTTTATGGTTTTCTCGTGTCATTAAGGTCGCCTGGGAACGCGGTGAGACACTTGGCGTCTGGCAAACTGGGGTGATTTGTCCCCCTTTTTTGAAAAAAGGGGGACAAAAGATATTGCTCAATTACCGGGGCGTAACTTTTTTCAGTCTCCCCGGGAAAGTCTACGTTAAGGTGTTCGAGGCGAGTTGTAGAGCTATGGTCGAGTTCAGAATGGGTGATGAACAGTGCAGTCTTCGTCCCGGCAGAAGTACAACCGACCAGCTTTTCACTCTAAGAATTGTACTCGAGAAGGCTTGGGAGTATGCAAAGCCGATCTACAGCCGTCTTGTAGATTTGGAAAAGGCATACGACCAAGATTCTCGACGTAAACCGTGGCGTGTTCTGCAGGATTGATGGTAATCTTTTGAGGGCCATTCAGTCGCTATAGAAAAACTGTAGCAGGTGTGTTCAGATTAACGGTGCTAAATCAACACCTTTCACCGTGGGCGTTGGACTTCGCCAAGGGACTAGATGTTGCAGAGCAGCCGAGGCGAGGAATGTTTCACATTGGGAGAGTTGAGGGTAAGTTATTTTCTTTTTGCCGATTCTTTCTTTAGTTATCCTCACATCCACCCAGACGGGACAACAGCGCGCATTCGCTAGGTTTGTTGCCGTATGTGCACATGCCGGGATGAAGACTAACGAGGACATGGATCAGAGGTTATGGTAATTTCCAGAACGCCTGTTCAATGCACTCTACATGTTAGTGAGGTCCCATTGAAGCTGGTGGAGAAGTTCAAGTATCTCGGGGTCCTTTTCACGAGTGATGGGAGGAGTAATGCTGAACGTTCCATGCTGACTAAATTTTGAAACAGCTTGGAAGATATGTATGTATTCAGGAAGGCCGAACTTGGTGTCAAAGCCAAGTTAGCGCATTTCAGTTCAGTATATGTTCCGTAGGTGAGCGTCATGAAACATGACCCAAAGAATAAGACGGTGAATACAAGCTGCCGAAATGAGATCTCTTCTTGTGCTGTTGTGGGAGTTACTCGCCGGGATATGGTGAGAAACACGGCAGTACGCGAGGAACTCAATGTAGAGCAGCTGCTTCTTCGAGCGGAGAGGGCTATGCTTCGATGGATTGGTCATGTGGCACGAATGTCCTCATCATCACGACTTCCAAGGCGTGCCTTGAATGCGATTCCATCAGATAGACGAACGCTTGTCAGGTGGTTGGTAGGTGGTTGGACCAAAACCCACACTCGCCAAAATTGTTACAATTAAAATTCCTTACACTCATCGAAACGACCACCGTACGTCATTTCTGCAAAAACAAAGAGCGCATCTTCTCTCTGCGTGATAATACGATCAGCTGATTGGTGACGCTGGTCTCCAGTCTAGATGTTGGTGACGCTGCCAAATGATTCCGTTTTGACACGTGATGACTGCGTGCGTGGTTAGCCTACTGTTGTTTTACTGCTGCTGCTCTCGCGTGATCATTGAGGAGGTGCTAGGAGGTCTAGACTTGGATGCCGTGGCGTACTGGTATGTCTCAGAGCGGGACATGATACCGTACATGCGGCGTTCAAGCTGGTGCCCGACTTTCAAGGAAATACAAGAAAAAATCAGTGTTCGGGTACCAGTCGGTTTGACTTGGAGATGGCGATCGACAACGTTTGACCGAAGGGCCTCTTCATCAAGCTCCTACTGATCGGAATGACTAAAGGGGGTTATTTTACAGCAGGCTGCTTGATGGCAGGTAATCTGCTACATGGCCGTCATCCGGTCACTTACGGCGTACGGTTGTCCACTGTGGTTTAACGTGAGTCCCAGATGGGGAACTGTCTAAACCCCGAGGCCACTCTGATGCCGTGGATCATCACAATGGGTCCAGCACGACCTGAGACGTTACTTGCAGTGCGAGTCTAAGATAAAATCTGCATAGCCTGCAGAATGAAAAAGTTCGATTCGAATTCGGCATGATTTTGATGAATGGCTTTACAAAAGTCACACTTAGGCCAAAGACCCCCCACGGTAATCTGAAGCAATACAACTGCCTTTGACGTTGACGTAGTCTTCGCCGACAGTGTAGGCTAGACTGGTGTTCTTCAAGAAGCGCTAGTCTCTCGAGTGGACCAAGAGGCAACGCTAGCGAATCCAGTGCATGATTGCCAACCTCGCTCCACATATCCCGTTCATTGGCGGTTATCACGACGGGCACGTCCATGCAGATGTCCTTCACGATGTCCATCACGAACATGCAGACCAAGGCGAGGCCAATGCAACCCCCAGACGGTTGGGGAAAACGGAACGACTGCTGACGGTGCATATACGGCCTCACAGCTACCATGATGCCCCAGCCATTGAGTCGTATAGATCGACTGTTGTCCAGGACCTTAGGAGAGTACGGAGTCATGCCAATGTCGATGACGCCGTTCACAGTTGCGTTTATGATTCCCGGTGTATTCCTCTCCCTCGAATTGTTGATGAGGACTTCTTGGAATGTCGCGTTGTGCCACATGTCCGCCGACTTGGTATCGCCCTTGACCGTCAAGGTACCAAAAACTGCTGGAAAAGTTCGTCTGGATAGTGGTGCGAAATAGTAGTGGTTCATCAATGCGGGTCAACTGCTGAATCGGACGGTCCGCATACGGGAGGTATGTGTACGATGAGTCGTTCGGTGTTCCAAAGATTCTCTTGAATTTGTTCTCGTCCCATAATGAGAGCGAGTGATACAGATTGTCCGTTCACTGGCAACGATCAGATCAAAGATGTGGATGTAGTCCAGCCAGACTCCGACAGAATCTCCGGCATAAAGATTCATGATTCATTCAAGATTCATCAAGCTCGTTGAGTCAGACTTCTTATTCAGATTCTGATTGGGTTGTGATCACCTCGGATGGAGAGTAGGTAATCATTTCTGTTTAGGCCAAAACTCCTCTTGAAATGCTTCCTCTGGATGTCAACTTGAAGGGGGCTTGGTAGCCGGATAGCCACTAGCCATTATCTTCTTTCTTCTTGATATCACCACCTCTGCGCACATAAGCACGTGGCTTGTATTTGGTTGCCTTTTATACGTCTATACCCTGTGCCATCAGATCATTTTCGATTGTTGGGAGCAAGCGTTTTCAACCACTTGGCATGGATGGCTGATCTCCACACGAAAATACCACTGAACTAGTGCCCTTTCTAGGGAGTTCGTCAGCTTCGCAATTTTCTGAAATGCCACAGAGTCCCGGCACCAACATAAGATCGCATTCTAAAATCCTCGGTCACCTCGTCAAAAGTTAGGCGGCCGTTCGAAGGAGAGTTAGGCGGCCGTTCGAAGGAGGACAATCGAACAACAAATAATGTACTAACCAGTCGAATAAAAACACAATTAATTTCAAAATGATTTATTTATTTGAAATAAAAGAAACATTAAGAAGGTCCTTCAGCACCATGATAGCCAAATGTCCTCCCAGAGGTCCGAGCTCCGAAAGGGCGGATTGTCACGAAAGTGGCGGTAATGCCCTCATTTTTTGTGCCGATAATTCGTCCTCCCTTTCGAATATGTTGCATTTATTAGATTAAATTTCAGTTGTGGGCCGTGAATGCAGCAGTCCCCAGCGGTGCATTAGGATGGACAACGAATTAAGTGCGCTGGATTAAATGAAACGATTGCATGCCACTCTGCAACATTGATGACAACTTGTGCGGTTGGTGGTGTTGAAAAAAGTCGTTACCGATAATCTGCAGGGCGCTAAGCACGGCCAATAAAAACATCCCCTTAAGGATGTGCCCGCTTTCGTTTGCGTAGAAACCGCATGCCGGCCTCTGCGACGAACACAATCAGTGATAGTGTCCAGCCGATGGCCAAGCAAATCCATGCGAATGACAGATCGCCCAAGTTCAAAGGCACCGGCGATCCGCTGTGACGCCTGTCTCTATTCACCGACGCAGACTTAAGCTTATGTCCGCTCTTTATCGCCTCCCATACGGCTTTCCGGTCCCACTTCTCCAGCAAGCCACTGTCGATAACTTTGAAAATTATCCCGTCGATGATGTCCTTGAACGGCGAATGATCAGCCATCAAGTATACCTGCCCATAGCTGCACAGCACGTCACGTGTCTTGTGAAAACGGGACTCAGTGTAGATGGTCTGCATGCGGATCAAGAAGGTCGCGTAGTCTTCGCCACTTACAAATGAATAGCCTGTGTTGTTCATCGACTCTCGCATCTTGTAGAAGGCACTTCCGTCAATGTACGTAAAGATAGCTTGCAGAGCCTTTGAGTGGTCTAGTAACTTTAGGAATTGCCGCTCTCCTTCCGGGATGAGGATTTGGATGTTGTTATCGATTAGATCTTGGATGGTGTTGTACTGCTTGTGTCTGATCGAAACCGTTAGATAGTAAGTGAAGAGGATGCGGTAGAAGTTGTTCAGGATGAAGGCGAACACCAGGACGAGCGCATAGAAGCGATATGCCGACGTGACGGGTGCCGGGGTACAGGCCCCGATGATGATCAAAAACATTCGATTGAAGCTATTCCAGATATTCTGGCGAATGCGCACCCACGCGTCCTTGGCGTAGTCCAGCAGCACGAGTATTAGGAAGGCGAAGCTAATGACTGTCCACGTTGCCAGCGAGAACGGCCTGGTGAAGAGTTCGGCGGGATCTATGAACCCACTGTTGGGGACGAGGACTGTCCACTGTTGCAACCTTAAGGGATAGCTGGACCCGACCGAGGGTAAGGGCGAGTGTATAAAGCAGGATATGTCAATTTGGTCGGTCCTGAGGGCATACGACACATCCTCTATTGATGTCCGTCTCGCACTGGAAGTACTTATATTCACTTCCCTGAGGGTTGCATTGCACTTCCGGATGAGTTCGTCCATCACGTGGCCAAAAGGTCCGCCCAGTCGATGGCGACCGGGCCTCTCTGGGACCCAGAAGGCTCGTGGAAAGTTTTCAACGATGTCCGAGCGAATTGACAATCCGTTTAGGTTGGAGAAGGCGTTAGGCAGCTGCCCTTCGTCGGGGATCTCTTGAATCTGACCGGCGAGTGCGTACGGGAGGTATGCGTAGCAGGTGCCTCCAACTGTGCCAAATATCCTCGAGAATTTGTGCTTGTGGAAGTACGTGAAGGGGACGTAGAAGTCGCCCAAGTCGCTGGCAACAATCACGACGAACTTTCGCACGCGTAGGTGAGACAGTAAACGCGGCAGGATCGCTTCATAGCTCTGCTGATGGTCGCTGAGAACTGGCACCACGAGGATGGAGTTGTGATCGAATCCGTATGCCGAGGACTGACTGGGAGCTTCGCCGGATGTGAGAACAACCGTCTGGATGTCGGGGCCGAATCCGGTGAAGTTATCGAAGAACGCTTTATCGTCGCCAATAATTTGCACTGTCGCCAGACCGATTTCACCTTGAATCCTACGGAGGAGCGCTTCGACAGAAGACGAACTCACTTGACCGCAGAGCAAACAAATCACGACCGTCTGCAGAAGGCTCATGCTGGACTACTTCTGATGCAGGGCTGCCGGTGTGGTGCGCTGCAGTGTGATTGATTCCAGGGCAGAGTGTCAGAGAAACGATGCTCTCTTGGGAAAAAACCTGCAAGTGCTGCAACTGGAAGTAGAGTAGCAATTTTAGGGATAATGAGGGTCGTTAAAGCATGATGGTGGTGTCTCGCGTGCTGCCCAATTGAGTGGTGTTAGGTTTTTTAATTCATGTCAAGAATATTCCTGGTGGACTTGAGTTTGGCTGCAATTTTCCGAGGTACTTACGAAATTATTGGGAGTGGCTGCTACGAAACAATTCAGGGAACTAGCTCTCGATCGGAGAAGCAGTAGCTTGACTCAACTGCAAGTCCCGTGCCAATGCCGGATCACCCGAGAAAATTCGATGTCGTCGGATGCACTCCAGTCTTTGGATTCCCATAAAACATGTCGAAACACATAACCAGAGGTGTACACAGGTCGTAGGTACGCCTAGTTGGGCCGCTGTGGCAGTTGGAAGTTGAGCTAGGAGAAGGCTAAAAAATCCTTACTATACACTGTGGATTTTTTCAGGTGAAAAATTCGATGTCGTCGGATTCACTCCAGTCTTTGGATTCCGATAATACACTTCGAAACATATAACCACAGGCGTACACAGGTCGTAGGTACGCCTAGTTGGGCCGCTGTGGCAGTTGGATGTTGAGCTAGGAGAAGGCTAAAAAATCCTTACTATACACTGTGGATTTTTTCAGGTGAAAAATTCGATGTCGTCGGATGCACTCCAGTCTTTGGATTCCGATAATACACTTCGAAACACATAACCACAGGTGTACACAGGTCGTAGGTACGCTTGGTTGAGCCGCTGTGGCAGTTGGAAGTTGAGCTAGGAGTAGGCTAAAAAATCCTTACTATACACTGTGGATTTTTTCAGGTGAAAAATTCGATGTCGTCGGATGCACTCCAGTCTTTGGATTCCGATAATACACTTCGAAACACATAACCACAGGTGTACACAGGTCGTAGGTACGCTTGGTTGGGCCGCTGTGGCAGTTGGATGTTGAGCTAGGAGAAGGCTAAAAAATCCTTACTATACACTGTGGATTTTTTCAGGTGAAAAATTCGATGTCGTCGGATTCACTCCAGTCTTTGGATTCCGATAATACACTTCGAAACACATAACCACAGGTGTACACAGGTCGTAGGTACGCTTGGTTGAGCCGCTGTGGCAGTTGGAAGTTGAGCTAGGAGTAGGCTAAAAAATCCTTACTATACACTGTGGATTTTTTCAGGTGAAAAATTCGATGTCGTCGGATTCACTCCAGTCTTTGGATTCCGATAATACACTTCGAAACATATAACCACAGGCGTACACAGGTCGTAGGTACGCCTAGTTGGGCCGCTGTGGCAGTTGGATGTTGAGCTAGGAGAAGGCTAAAAAATCCTTACTATACACTGTGGATTTTTTCAGGTGAAAAATTCGATGTCGTCGGATGCACTCCAGTCTTTGGATTCCGATAATACACTTCGAAACACATAACCACAGGTGTACACAGGTCGTAGGTACGCTTGGTTGGGCCGCTGTGGCAGTTGGATGTTGAGCTAGGAGAAGGCTAAAAAATCCTTACTATACACTGTGGATTTTTTCAGGTGAAAAATTCGATGTCGTCGGATTCACTCCAGTCTTTGGATTCCGATAATACACTTCGAAACACATAACCACAGGTGTACACAGGTCGTAGGTACGCTTGGTTGGGCCGCTGTGGCAGTTGGATGTTGAGCTAGGAGAAGGCTAAAAAATCCTTACTATACACTGTGGATTTTTTCAGGTGAAAAATTCGATGTCGTCGGATTCACTCCAGTCTTTGGATTCCGATAATACACTTCGAAACACATAACCACAGGTGTACACAGGTCGTAGGTACGCCTAGTTGGGCCGCTGTGGCAGTTGGAAGTTGAGCTAGGAGAAGGCTAAAAAATCCTTACTATACACTGTGGATTTTTTCAGGTGAAAAATTCGATGTCGTCGGATTCACTCCAGTCTTTGGATTCCGATAATACACTTCGAAACACATAACCACAGGTGTACACAGGTCGTAGGTACGCTTGGTTGGGCCGCTGTGGTAGTTGGAAGTTGAGCTAGGAGAAGGCTAAAAAATCCTTACTATACACTGTGGATTTTTTCAGGTGAAAAATTCGATGTCGTCGGATTCACTCCAGTCTTTGGATTCCGATAATACACTTCGAAACACATAACCACAGGTGTACACAGGTCGTAGGTACGCCTAGTTGGGCCGCTGTGGCAGTTGGAAGTTGAGCTAGGAGAAGGCTAAAAAATCCTTACTATACACTGTGGATTTTTTCAGGTGAAAAATTCGATGTCGTCGGATTCACTCCAGTCTTTGGATTCCGATAATACACTTCGAAACACATAACCACAGGTGTACACAGGTCGTAGGTACGCCTAGTTGGGCCGCTGTGGCAGTTGGAAGTTGAGCTAGGAGAAGGCTAAAAAATCCTTACTATACACTGTGGATTTTTTCAGGTGAAAAATTCGATGTCGTCGGATTCACTCCAGTCTTTGGATTCCGATAATACACTTCGAAACACATAACCACAGGTGTACACAGGTCGTAGGTACGCTTGGTTGGGCCGCTGTGGTAGTTGGAAGTTGAGCTAGGAGAAGGCTAAAAAATCCTTACTATACACTGTGGATTTATTAAGGCGGAACATTTCTACGTAGGGGGATGCATTCCAAATGTATCTGACTCGAATAATAGACGTACCAAGTGTAATGCAGAAAGCAAAGACGCTTCTTTTGAGTCCTAAACCATCCCGTTGCGGCCAATAGAAAGTCGAAAAAAGTGTCGCAGAAAGTGGCCTGTAATTATGAATTTTGAAAAATTACTAATACCTTGTAAACGGCGGAATGGCTTGTTAATTTCTATTACTTTTCGATCCCCATCACCAAAGCCTCGATTGACTGGGAAGCCCTTTTGCCCCTTTAATTATTTATCATTCCTGACTGACGGTCTAGACCAGCGCGATGTGATTTGCTTACATTGGCTTGCGTGCAACACGAAGTGTGCCTAATTTATTTACACACCTTATTCCGGAGCTGTTAGAAATCAATTAACAACTCAGTTTACACTTCTCCCTCGTAACGGGTCGTAACCGTTGCAGTTGGTGCGAGGAAACACCCATTCGCTGCACGATATTAAAATTGCATTTAGCTGCTAAACCAGACACAATTACAGCTGCTTTTCTTATTCCGGATATCAGATCGGTTATGTTTTTGTAGGAACAATCATGCAACGTTCCAAGAAGTGATCATCAACAATTCGAGAGGAAAGTACGCAACTTCCTTCGTTGGGCGCCAGATGAACTTTTAAACCAGGTTTTCGCACTCACAAGTGGAAGACTAAAGGGTTCACATTAGGTGTGGATTTTAAGTGAATCAGCCCAGAACTAGCCGTTCATTTTCAATGGGACTCCCCTTGATCTTCTTTTATAACGAATGGCTGCCACCACCGCTCTACGGCTTCCGGTGGGCACACGGATGAGCACTTTTGCAATATTTTCGACATACCCACACACAAGACCGTTTGTCTGAGCGTGTTCACAATTTCGAGCGACACAACAACTGTCACAGTGACAGTGTCTCGACATTATCTAAATACACATCAACCAATCAGTGACCACATCAGCGTGTAACCTGTCATTTCAGCTAGCCCGCCATTACCCGCTGGTAATGTAGCCATTTACAATCGCCAATGTCCGGCGGTTAAGCGATTCAGTCGTTGTAATCAATTTGTCATTGCGAAATGTGGCTTTTGGGAGCCACAACGTTTTGGCTTGTCGTAGTCGCTGTTGTTCGCGGAAATCGAAGTGACTTTGGGGACCTCATCGGAAGGATTCACTCGGAAATCGATACGGGAACAGTGTACTTCGTCGGCGTCCGTGACGTTCGAGCGCGTCTGAGTGAAATCTCGGCCAGCGATGTGGTCATTCCGGTGAAGGTTTTCACACGTCCTCCGGCGAGCGATGATCCCGTCGAGAAGACGGTCATTCTGGCGGTGCAGGGACCGTGGGGGCACCCCCACGAGGGCATCGTGGCTGGTCTGCAACGTCGAAAGTTCGTGGTCGTCATCGCCGACGATGTGGAGGCACTCGCCGAACATTTTGTCCTCCTGGTGGAGAAGAAGTTCACTCGGATATACGGGGTTGCCGCTGGCATCGGGTTTGCCTATCTTCCCTACGCAGACCAGCCCGTTCAGAGGCTCGCAGCTGAGGGCCCCCTACCGGATGGACTGCGCGACTTCAACGGCTTCGCTGTGCGTTCCACAGTTCAGACGGATATTCCAAGAGTCTTCTGGTACCAGGATCAACGAGGCGAATGGTCCATTGGCGGGTCAGTTGGACAACTGTTTCTCAGCTTCCTGCGGAAGCACAACGCCACGATGAGCGAGGTGGTCATCAACAACTCGTGGACACTCTTCATTCCCGCAATTGTAAATGCCACCATCACTGGGGACATCGACGTCAGCATGAACACGTACAATCCGGTGGACGGCGTCCACCTGAGCTACCCGCTTGACCTGATGCAATGGACTGTCATGGTGCCCCTCAACGGGCAAGTGGACCCACACCAGTACTTCGTGAGGCCTTTCAGCCCAGCCGTGTGGATCTTCATCGCATTCACCGTGGTCTACATCGTGGTGATGAACATTCTGATGGACTACTACGCCGACGCTCCCATCGCATGGTGGCCCCACTTCAGCCGAACGTTGCTGACGCTGCTCAACATGCCCGGGGGTAGGCGAATCACCACGGGCTATCGGCTGCAGGTCCAAGTCCACCTGCTCGCCTTCATACTGGCCAACCTCTACACCGTTTATTTGACGTCCTTCCTGACGGTCTTTATAGACGTCAAGCAGTACGACACGATCCAGGATCTGATCGACAACGACGTGCGCGTCATGATGACCGACTACGAGTGGGACGAGATCGCTGCTCCGGGCGAGCATAAGCCGGGATTCGAGAACATCGTTACGCTGGTCGACGGGCTCGTCTACACCAGGGAGCGGAACTCAATGAGGAACACCAGCTTCGGCTACGCCGTCGGCATGGACAAGGCGGAGTTCCTACTGCGCCTGCAGGTCACCTACGACAAGCCTCGGTTCCGGACGATCCGCGACAGTCTGGAGGACTTCTACTTGGGCTATCTCCTCTCCAATCACAGCATTTTCCAAGAGATCTTGGACCAGTTCGTCATCGAGGTGAAGCCCACGGGCTTGGAGGAGAAGTGGACTCGTGACGCTGTGGTGCAGGCATCAAGGGCTGGTCTCATCGATGCGAGCTACGTTCCACGACCGGGACAGGCTCCGCTGACGCTGAATCACCTTGGGGCAGCATGGACTTGTCTCACCGTCGGCTTGGCTGCAGCGACAGTTGTGTTTGTCGTCGAAAGTGGCTTGGGATGTGTGTGCCGACTCTCTTGCGGGCTGACTTAAGGTGGGCTCCAGCTAGTTTTTGAGCGAATAAAGAAATATTTTTAGAATTTATGCCGTGTTTAATTTTGCTTGCGACTAGAAATGTAGAGACGCTGAGGAAAGGGGGAGTTCACGCCTGTCTTGCTAGCGAATTCTGGGAATGTTGGTTCTGGAGGGTTGCTTGGCAGTGTTATGATTTTTTTAAAAGTCAGTTGATTGGAAGTGGCTGCTTGAACAGTGAAAATAAGGAGGACCGTCTAAGTGCCTTGAGCCTCGCTTAGAAGTGCAGACGAATGAAGAACTAGACGGCGGTAGGTGATGTTTTTGCTTGTGTTGTTTTGGCCAACATGCGTGCGCAGTGGTTGCCTTCTTCTTTGTGTCACAATTTGCAAGTTTTAGTGCTGTGCTAGGGTGTCACGCCATGGAACCCATGCGGGTACAGTCAGGCTGGTAAATCAAGTCAAGTCTACCGGCTGCAGAAGGGCTCGTCTTCGTGACAATGTCCACCACCAGAGCGTGTTCGTTGACTTTGTTGAATACAGCGGCAGTGTGATGGGAATCCGTAACCAACTTCGTTCTTCGATGACGCATTCCACATTCCACAAGCACTCCCATTGTCTGCGGAAACAATCGAAACCACACGCACTGTCCACAGCCTTTGACTCCATCCAATCTTCGGGAGAAATCTAAGATCCAGCTCTAGATTCAGGTTCCGGTCCATATTATTCCCAAAGAGAAGCTTTCCAGGGCAGCCTAAAAGTTCCTTGCATCCACTGAAGGTAATCTCCTTCCGGGACTAACAGCCATCGCTTGCCATAACTAATGATGGTGCAATTTTGTGTTGCAGGGGCATTCAATTAAGTCGACATGGCGTGCAACACGTCAGCGACACATGCCAATTTATGATGTTTATATAAGTGCAACCGACAGTTTTATTTAGTTCAATGTCCACGGGCAATATTTGTCGATTCTATCTTGTGGATGGTAAAGGTAAGCTTTCCCCTGGGTGCACCCGCAGTCCTTGAACCACGACCAAAGTTGTTTAACGATGTTTGTTTTAAATTGTAACAAAATTGCTGTTCATACCATTCTTCGCCTTGGGAGTCCACGATAGCGGCCTAGTCGTGCGTCCTCACTCATAGTCTCCTGCAGAAGGAAGAAGTGACGGAAAGTGTACCTAACACGATTCGAATTCAGCTGCCTGCCTGTCTGATTCGGAGAAGCAAAGCCGTGCCTATTTTTATTTTGTCGAAAGCTTTAACACTGCAATGGAACTTAAAAACTCAGACTCAAAAATTGGTACGTTGTACTACCAGGCAGCAACCTAGATTTACTGAAATTTCATGGTCTTCCGGAGGAATGCCAGCAGGCGCTTCTGTGACAAGGAGCATGCATTATCAGCTCACACCTCATTCGCATCAAATAACTGCCACTCGATCCGATCAAAGGCGGAACAGTATCAGAGGAAGTGCTCTGCACGATAATGCTTCTCCATAGGCGTCGCAAAGGGTTTCACCGCTTATGCCAAGCCAATTTATGTATTCGCAGTAGTCCGTTAATATGCTAGTAAGTCGTCTGCACTCTGTAGAGAGATAACAGGAATGCCGCGGATTTCGTACAGACTTTTAGGAGCATGCGCTTGGTCTGTCTACTTCCTGTACAGCCTTGTCACATCCGGTTTTGTCCTCGAGAGTTTCAAGCGCTGATGGAAGCCCTAACCAAGGACAGTTCAGGTTCAGGTCCTGAGAGTACCTCCTCTGATCTAACAAGTTCATCGCGCAACACTATAGTGTTCCATCAATTATTTCCATTTAGAACAAGAACAAGGCATTCTACTCTAGACGACTCACAGAAACAAACTTATCGAGCTAGTCTCATATGCAGAACAGCAGATGGTTATCTTTAATATCGTTCTGGAGCATAGCAACATACTCCGGAATGAGAAAACCATTGAGCTGTGCAGGCACTCCGATTGGGCTGGACAAGACTAGAATCGAATCACTTTTCTTAAATTTTGTGTCGTGCCTCGGGCGGCAGCAGTTAACTGAATGTGCTGCATTCAGGGAGGCACGGACAACAACGAATAACAGCGACTAGTAGTGGACTCGTTCCGATAGAGGATCTCGTAATCATACATTTTGCACAACCTTCACAATACCTACCGCCGCAGGCTTAACTATGAAACCGTTCACTTGCCACAAGGCGAACCCTTTCTTTGGTCGCTTGACGAGTTCTGAAAGAAGAGTGCTAAGTTTTTTCAACTCCACTCGACACACACACATGAAGTTTGATCTATATATAAATACGTGCTGCCCATTTTTGTCATACGCTTATACGCCGTCCGAATGGGATGATACTAAAGGGTGGTTAAATTTTAAGGGCCGATGTTGATTTTGAATAAAACACTAATTACTTAGGAAATTATTGTCATTTCTTTTTATTATGATAATATTGGTATGGTTCAATTATGTGTGGAACAAAATATGGTCCAAATGGCGGCAGCGACCTCGGCGGCACACCTCCATCCGATGGTCCAAATTTTCGATGACGCTGAAGCATAATTGAGGTTCTATGCCGTTAATGTGCCGAATTATCTCATCCTTTAGCTCTTGAATTGTTGCTGGCTTATCGACGTACACCTTTTCTTTCAAATAACCCCAAAGAAAAAAATCCCACCGTGTCAAATCACATGATCTTGGCGGCCAATTGACATCGCCACCACGTGAGATAACACGGCCATTGAAATTGTCGCGCAAAAGAGCCATTATTTCGTTAGCTGTGTGGCAAGCGGCACCGTCCTGTTGAAACCACATATCATATCTTCCAATTCGGGCCATAAAAAGTTCGTTATCATTTCACGAAAGCGAACACCATTCACAGTAACTGCCTGACCGGCCTCATTTTGGAAAAAATACGGCCCGATGATGGTCTAGCCCATAAACCGCACAAAACAGTCACTCTTTGTGGGTGCATTGGTTTTTCGACAATCACTCTTGGATTATCATTCGCCCAAATGCGGCAATTCTGCTTATTGACGAATCCACTGAGGTGAAAATGTGCTTCATCACTGAAGATGATTTTCTTCGAAAATTGATCATCCACTGTTGCCATTTCTTGCCACCATTCTGACCATTGACGACGCTTGAAATGGTCAAGAGGCTTTAGTTCTTGAGTCAATTGCACCTTGTAAGCGTGTAAATGCAAGTCTTTAGGCATAATGTTCATCAACGACGAGCGTGAGAGGTGCAATTGTTGGGCACGACGACGAGTTGAGGTGGACGGCTCTTCAGCCACACTATCGCGAACAGCAGCAATAGCTTGTGCTGGTGTTTTCAGATCTCCTACAGACCCGGTTTGCTCAAATTTTGCACGATTTTTCCGATTGTGCGCATAGTTGGACGATTAAATTGACCGAAAAAATCACGAAGTGCACGATATGAATGATGATTTGAACGCCCATTTTCAGAATAAGCCTGAATAACTTTAACGCGTTGCTCGATTGTGTATATTTCCATGGTTCAAATTGAGTTAGTCTGAAATTGAGAAATGTCAAATGAAATGCCGAAAAATGCTTGGCGTTTAATTGTGGTTCACATTCAACATCGGCCCTCAAAATTGAACCACCCTTTATAATAATAATAATATGTTGGTGTCGCTGCAGGTCGTAGAGGGCCAGGGCCTAGCTTCTCAGCAACCACTCATGTTGTGCGTGGTATTGTTCTCTCACGAGTGGAAGGGACCTACAGTTCTATGGCGACTCCGAACGACATAGTACCTACACCCTGGGAAGTGGTAAATATCTTTCCAAGATATTTAGAAAGTTTATACATTTCTCGGACAATTCAAAAATTCTAAGGAATTCATAATAAGCATGATAATGCGACGACGGGTAGCCTAGTTTCATTAAAATCGCGTTAAAGTACCAGAGTTTGAACTAAAACCTGAGTGTTCGACGGTGAATTCGGACCACTGTTGAAGTGTCTACAGTGGACTGTGCTGGCTGCTGTCTGCTTGCTGATAAGGTCCGGCGGAGGAGTATGCTAAGTGCATTCGACGGAGTGTTTCCCAACGCTATGCTGATACACATGCATGCCGGTCTTTGCACCCGATTAAGTGCATTGCAGTTGACAGATTTGTTGACCAAATTGAGACGCCGTACATTAGCGTCGGTCTCACAGTAGAGGTGAATGTCCAGTGGGCCATACATGGATCCTATTTGCATCCGACTGCATTTTTCAGCAGTATACGGCGGACGAGTGGAACCTCAGTATCATTTGCCCGATCCGCAAGAAAGGAGACTCCTTTAACCGTGCCAACTGTCCAGGCATAAGTATGCTTAACATCGCGTACACAGTTTGATAGGGCCATACTAGTTTGGCTTCAGGTCAGGAAAGTACACAATAGACCAGATCTTCACTCTACGATAGATCCTGGAAAAGACACAAAAAACGTGCAAGGCAACATGCGACAGCGCACATAGAGACGAGTTGTTCAACGCCATGTCTAGTTTTGACATTTCTGCCAAACTCGTCAGGCTGTGCAGGATGTCAATGGGGAATTCTCTCTGGTCCATCAAGGTGGGTAACAAACTCACCGAGACCTTTAATGTCAAAAAAAGATTCAGACAAGGCGACGGCCCGTCATTTATCTTCTTCAACATCATCCTGGCGAAGATCGTGCAAGACACACACACCAAAACTAGAGGCACGATCTTCCAGAAGTTCGTACAATCGTTAGCATACGCGGATGACATTGACGGTAGAACACAGCCGTCAATGATGCGAGCCGTCAATGATGCACTTGCTGGCATTAAGACGGAAGCGGCTATAATGGGTCCTACGGTTATTGAGGGGAAAACGAATTATATGCTGTCCTTAAGAAAGGGCACAACGGGCAGCTATACCTTCGAGTCCGAATTAAGGACTTCGTCTACAAGCTAGCTCAAAACAACATCAGTACAGGGTTCAAACGCAAAATAACTCTTGCCAAACACTGTTTCTTCGGGCTCAAAATGCAGAGTTATAGAGCCGCGTATCGAAGGACCAAGCTGACTTTATATAAGACACTGATCATCCCAGTCCTGCTGTACGCCACGCTAGGGCTGATGGAGAAGTTCTTGGTCTCTTCGAGCTAAAAACTCTTCGTGGGATCTTGGGTCATGCTTGCGTTGACGGCATCTGGAGGAAAAGATTCAACGCCGAACTATATGGGCTGTACAGCGTCATGCGTTGACGGCATCTGGAGGAAAAGATTCAACGCCGAACTATATGGGCTGTACAGCGACATGCCTTGCTAGGCGTCAATGAAACCAACTCCTAAGGCGGCTACGCCATGTAAAGCGCTTGGACAACTTAACTCTGGCCCGAAAAGCCTTCGACGGCGAACACGACGGCGATACAACTCAACAGAGGACGCCCGCGGCTAATGTCGCGCCCAAGTGGAGAGGGACCTCATTCAACGTTTGGCGTGTGAAACTGGAGGCGCCTAGCCAGAGAAGCCGTTAGCTATAGAGGCTTGTTGGTCCACTCCGGACTGTTGCCCTACACAGAGAAGAAGATAGCGCGAAAGGATCTTAGTTTGCACTGGCGTGGCGGTTAGATGTACAGTGGTGCCGCACGAAGAAGAGGTGAGAGTACGCCTGCTTGTGCGGTTCCTCTATTATCCCTGCTCGTGAGTAGCTGATATATGAAAGCCACCAGGGAATTTTCGATTCCGAGATTGATAAGCGTTATTGAGATTGCCTTTGGTTCAATGTTGTTGATTTCACCTTCAATGTCAGGAAATACAGCTGGGGTGAGGGACTTTTTAAATGGTTTCGATCAGGGAGTGAAGGGCTGTCTCTACGGATTTGCCCTCATTGAAGGGCATTCTGAGTTGGCGAAAGTCTGGAATGGTTTGCCTGATGTATTGGTCTATTAGCTTCCCCAGGCTTTTCAGGAGAAAATACCACAACAACACCTTGTTACACGTGTAACCAATTAGCAATTCTCATTCAGTCAACTGAACTGGACGATCGCTGATCTTCGGGTAGATCTCAATCTCTATCGTTCAGTCCTCTTTTTCATTAGCCACAGAAGCCGATCGGTCGACACCATGATATACAGAGGTAGTAAGTTTCCGCCTCTTATTTTTTTCAGAGAAGTTTGAAGCAGGGTATATCATTACTTGGCGGCTAAATCAGATATGTAGAGATGTTTCTTTGGTGTGATACGTGCCAAAGGTGTGATACGTGATCATCCAAGTTCAAATATAATTTTCATTCCTATTTATTCCGTAGGAATGAAGGATAAACATCAGATGGTGCAAACGTTGAATGCTTTATTGAACGAGAAACCGAGCTGGTGTTTAAGCCAAAGAAGTGATAAGTACCGAAAGTAGATTAATGACTTCAGAATTTGTCCACCCTTTTAGTTACTACTGAAGACCTAAGATGACACACAGAAGCGGTTGTGGAAGACATGGACGATATAAGGTACCATGCTCAGGAGTACAGTGCTGGATACCTCCTAAATAGGTTTATGGCAAAAGTGAGTAAGCTTCTGGATACCTACAGAGTGGAAATGGACAAGAATGCTACTGGCCTTACATGGACAAACGTGATAAGCGAAGGATTCTTTTATGCATGAGTGACCTGTGACAGTGAGACCTGTGACAGTGAGACCTGTTTATAAGTTCATAGTATGCTAATTCAACGTATAATAAAGTTTCTACGTGTATATTAAACAAGCGTACACGTAAGGATGGGCCATCTAGTGGTTTTTTTTCTTCTTTAAATACATGGGTTATTTTGACACTGACAGCTGTTTTCCGCTCGAAATCTTGGCAGAAAGTCAGTATCATACCTCCGCGGCACGAAATGATTCACTTTACGCTTGAAGGACGTTGAGAAATATTGAAGACCTATTTCCAAAGTGAGTACTGTGTAGGTCAAACTGTACGTTTTTTGAAAAAGAAAAAAATTTGGCCGAAATAGAGAAAGTTTGTGAGGCTAGTAGACAACACTCATGGTCCCCGTCGTCGTACGCACCGCACAGTTGAGAATGTGTCTGCTGTTTGCTGCTATTGAGTTGTAGCATCATGTCCATATTTCTTCGATAATGGGGCTGGGAACAACGTTTCGGTCAACGGTGGGCGTTAGAGAGCCATGCCAACCGACTTTTTTTTATATTGAAATTGAAAACATGGATTTGGACAGCCTCTGGTTCATGCAGGATGGATCACCATGCCACAATCGATCTTTTGCACACCAAATTCCCAAATCGTATTATCAGCCATCTTGGTGATGTCAATTGGTAGCCTCGGAGCCTCGATTTGACCCGTTTGGAATTATTTTTGTGAGGAACCGTGAAGGACCGATGTTATGCCAACAATCCGGAAATGATTCAAGCACTTAAGGCCAATGTCATCCAAGCAATCCGTGAGATAAAGCCTGAAACCATCAACAGGTCTTGGAAAATTGGGGGAAACAGAACGCGCTACTGCGAGGCAGCCGAAGCAGCCAGTTGACCGACGTGTATTTCATAATTAGTGGGAATGTTTATTTGTACTAATAAAGCCATAATACATGGTCAAAATTCAATTTTGTTAATTTTATTGCATTTTTATAAAGAAACTTGTATGGCCCACCCTCATTATTTACACGGAATCTTTTTATTTTTGTCATTTCAATTTGTCTCCATTGTCTGAGTAAAAGTCTTCTGTTACAGAAAATGGTCAATGAGTGACATATTAGCTCGTATTCTGTGTGTCATGGGTCAACACCAAGAAATATAAAGCTTGGTTAAATTGTAAGGGCCGATGTTGATTTTAAATAAAACACAAATTATTTAGGAAATTATTGTCATTTCTTTTTATTATGATAATATTGGTATGGTTCAATTATGTATGGAGCAAAATATCGGCCAAATGGCACACCTCCATCCGATGGTCCAAATTTTCGATGACGCTGAAACACATTTGAGGTTCTATGCCTTTACAAGTATTTGCTTGTGATCTACATTAAATGAAACACGAACAATCCTAATATTCTTCCGGGATCGATCCAAATCAAGACCACAGCTGACCCTCACCGACTTCCTTAACGACAACCATAAGGCGGCTACAGCTGGTTATTCTAAAAATGATATAATAATAGAAATAATAGAAAAAAAAAACACCGCATTAATTCTTTATCCACATTTATTTACCAATTAAAATATGTATTTGCTTATGCTCTGAGATATTTTACTTTGTCTCCGTTACACAACAATATTCTCTTATGTGTTCTTTAGTACATGTTATATATAAATATACTTATCATATTCCCTTTTCATTGAAAAATAAAAGTCAATGCTTATATGCAATAGGAATACAATAACAAGTGTTTCAACAATCAAAATTTGAATTAGATTCCCATTTAAATTTAACGAACATCTATGAATATTTACCCTCATTTCCCCTTGCTGATCCAAAGCACCGGGAACGAGGCATAATTTAGCTTTGTTTTGTTGTCACTTCACTTTTCACTTAACAAATAATTCTGTTTTATTCATGTGTCACAAGAAAAAAAAAACGTAAAATTTAGAACAAAATCAAAGATCCTTACAAGGATGTTCGATATTTTTTTATTTTGTGTATATATTTGTTTTCTTTTTTTATAAATTTATGTTTATTAATACATGCATGCAATGCTAAGGGTGTAGTAACTATATTTTGAGATTCTAGTTTCGATTAAATTTCTGTTTTTTTTTTTTTTTATTTATCATCTAATGCTTCACAAACTGGTTGGCATACGTAAATAGACTTCTATGTGTAGGTACATATATTTATTTATTTTTTATATCATATATATATATAATTTAGATCTAATCATAGTTCCAGTACAAGATTCTGTTTGTTATCTGGTTTTCTTTCAAGTGTTCAATCAATTTCGATTGTCGTTATGCAACAATTGTGTTTTTGTTCCTTTTTGTTTTGTTTTTTGTTGATAAAATATTATGTATTTGCATAGAGTAGGTGTATAATTAAATGACAAAAATATGTTTCAACTCGAAGCTGGGTGTATGGGGCTTGGTTTTTGTTTTCATTTCGAATTGAGTTTTCGAAAAATTGCTGAAAATTGTGAGGAAACCTTTTGTGATCGGTGAAGGCTGGGGAGGGGAATTTGGTATTGTTACAAAAAAATACGTTGTAGTTTGTTTTTCTCATCTCTATAATATTTAGTAAAAAAATACTGTTTTTGTTTTTCTTTAGTTTTCTTTTACTTGTTTTTTGTACTTAAACATTTTTTTTTTGTTGTTTTTTTTTTTTTTTGTTTTTGTCTGTGGTGGGATATAGTATTTGTAAGAGGGTTTTATTTTGTTTCGTTAAAAGTGAAGATTGAATGAATTGAAAGGGCGGAACAACTAGAAGCTCTGCGTTATCCCATAAATCGCTGTATTCCTTGCTACCAATGCTTTAATGTTTACATACTTATATCTGATCCAGTCAAGACTGCCTTCTTTGAATATGGAGTCAATCCGATCGAGAATTAATATTTGTCACGACACACCAATCAAAGAATTATAGAAAGATTTCAGCTCGTTTATGATTCGATGTACGAATGTCAACTTCATCACGACTTCCAAGGTGTACCTTGAATGCGACTCCAACAAGTAGACGACAGCTTGGCAGCCTCTGGACGAGGTGGATGGACCAAGTCCAAAAACTGGCTCGCTGGACTCCTGATGAGTTAGAGTCGATGGCAAGGGATCGAGCGGCCTGGAGATATTTCGTACGTGCTTTGAACCTGCTACCCTTCATTCGGGTCAAGAGATGATGATTATAGTCTTCGGTAAGCTCCTTTAGCAGGCACTCGTGTTCTGTACGTTATTGCTCTGACAGGATTGCCTTTCACCTTATTTACCTATCAGCTTGCACGTGTGCTTCTAATAATGGGAGCGTCGAAAAAAAAAGAACGTAACGTCCAGCGACAACATGGCGCAATAGTCGCCAGAGTCTCCAGCTACCACCAAAGCCTCCAGCAACCAGAGCCACCTATGACCAGCTACTTTAGCTCCCAGCGACCAAGGCCGGAGATTCCTAAATCTCCATTATAAGTGTCCAACCAAACATCAGGCCATTGGGCCAGCAACAAGACCTCCGCCAACTAGAGCCACGAGATATTCTCCAGCGTCACCTCAAAAGCCTTAATCAACCGCAGCCATCTGTCACACCATCCGTCTGCTTACTTTACACAGATTTCATAACATTTGCTGTCAAATTGGTTGGACAGTTCTTGTAGGATTTGGTGAGTCAGGTCCAAGATCAAGAACTAAGAGTATCAGGACTTCAAAAAGTTTTTAAAAGGGCGCTTCTAAAAAAACGTCTTCAATACAATATGTTGTAAAGCTAGCTCATGCTTAAGAGTCGAGCAAGCAGTCGAGCAGCAGATTCTACACGAACCTGAAGAAGATTATCGGAAAAGCTGGTTTGTGTCTCAGTAAGTATTGCGGTCAATTCAGAATTATCAAGCCCTCTTAAAAATGGCAAGAGTATAAGCTAACAAGGCGGGAACACTAGCTCAAGCAAAGCATTTAATAACACAAAAATTGCTTGAAATTTTAGGAAATTTACTGCAAAATACCGTAAAGGAGCAGAATCAGAATATTGAGGTTTCCACACACGAAGCGGTGAAAAAATCATCGCCAAAAACTACATTGAACATGTCCCAGTGCAGATATCGAGTCCGAGAAATCCCAGGTTCCTTCATGTAGAATGTAATGTACCCACCTACAGCCGCAGGCACCTCACGCACTTCAATTCTCTCTCCTGGGCAACCACTACGTTCGGGGTTGCTTGTGCTAGTACGACCACAACAGAACTCAGTAAATCACTTCTCAACCATTGAAATTGATCCCATCGTATTTATCGAGTCTTAAAGGCTTGGTTTCAGTTAAATTTTCGTTCAATTTCTCGAGGGAGTCTGGACTTCAAACAGAAAACTAAATGCAGCTAATAGAATGCCAGTTGAGGGGAAATTCAGAAAAAAAATCACTGACTTTTCAAACTGTCCTCGTATCATGTATAGTGCAATCGCTTCTACTGAACACGATTGGTCCTGCAATGGATCCCTGTGGTATCCCTGCTGAAATCGAGAGAACATCTGAATGCTTGGACTCTACACATGTAGAAGAACACCATTTCTTCACAAAAAACTGGTAACAAAACTAGGAAAAGCCGGAGAAGAAGAAGGCAATTAGGATCGAATTCTTTTACAAGAGCTAAGACTGTTTTTTTTTTGCGCTAAATTTCCTGGCAGAGTAGATGTGTCGTATGCTCTACTGAATGTTATTTTCTCAATCCAAATTATAAACGAGTATTAAGCAAGTCTTCGAATGCTTGGGATTAACGATAATGATTTATTTTTTTGCAGTGGGAATACAACTTCTTCAAAAACTAACTTCTACTCAATCGATGTCACAAGTCAGGTCATATTGCATAACAATGTAAACCGACTTGATGGCATTTTGATCAAAGGCTGCAGTGCTAATGCAACCTAACTTCACTTTCCATTAGGTTCCACAATATTGACGACACTTCTGCTGAACTGCTAACAAAGCCTATGTTTTATTTTAGCTTGGACAAGGACACTGAAATCCTGAAGCCTCCTAAAAAACCACCGAAGAACATTTGTATGTAAACCCAATTAAGAAAGCGTTTTTTTTTTGTTTTTTTCTAACAATTTTTTTTGTGTGTGTTCTCCGTCTTCCCAGATCCGGATTATGTCGGTAAATATTTTCTCTGTTTAGAAACGTAGAAAAATATACAATCTCTTTTGTAAATATTTCTTAATTTTTGTATTATTTGCTTCGCAAGCCTAGTCAATGTTAACAAATGCTTTTATTGTATTTATTTTACCAGAGTACTACACCAATTATGATACATTCCATTTTGTTTGGTTTTTTTTTGTTTTTTGTAATTTAATTATGCAACACATACTTTGTTGGTTTACATAAAGTTATTTATTGCTTCAAATTGATTGAGAACTGTTAAGAGGGAGGAATTAACGATTATTTTGAGCAGGAAAAGGTAGCAAATAGGAAGGAAAGAGAGGTTAAAAATGCAGAAAAAAGCAAAGGAAAAGAAAAAGCTGTTTTTTTTTTTGTTATTTTTGAACCATTATCCTGTGGAAAATATGTTGACTGGGCCTCTGACGTGTGGTGTTAGTGGGAAATATTGTCCTCGACGAACACGTACATTTGCTACATTGTTGTTTTTGGGCGCACAAAGTTTACAGATCAGAGGCGAAATGGGTTAATGGGGAGATGTCAGAATCAGTGGGCAATTAAGCAGTTCTTGAGCGCCCATCCACTAAGTAACACCAACATTTCGTTACATTTCGATGTAATTTTTGAGAAGACGATGAACATGGAAACATGTTTTTGTTAGACATACATTTTTGGACTGATTTCCAGATCCCTAGACAACAGAAGGAATTGTCTGCGGTTGCGATTCGATGACATGCGATACTCGAATTCTGAGTTTTTGTCATTTATGGGTGTTGCTTCGGAACAACAAATAGCATTTATGGCGCCAGAATAGGCGCAGGATTGCGCAAACCCCTTAGATTGAATGAGATCCGTATAAAGTCCGACTTCCGTCTTCACATGGACTAAAGAGGGCGTTGTAATACCTCAGCTCATGCAAGACTCGGTTTACTTGTTCCTCTTCACATTCCCACAGCCAGCTCCTACATACTGAATCCCTGCTTCATGTTGTGATTCTTAAGCCGATTGATGGGGGTGATTGCTTCATTCAATCACTGTTAGTAGCATCTTGTCTCACACCATAGGCATAAGTATGTGGTCAGGTTTGTGAGGATGGTGAAAGGAGGACAAAGCAAAACCACGAAATTTGGGAGCAGTAGCAAGATATGTGGACCTATTGCGGATGATAAAAATGCGTCGACTAAACTGGCTCGATCACGTCGACACGTCCTTCGAATGCGAGCCTCCTCGTTCAAGGAGAAAATGAAGATCGAATCGCCGACATAAAGACGAAGTCATCGCATGCCCAGGACCATAATAACGTGCCTAAGGCCGTCAAGCTCAGACACTCCATGGGTCACTGATAAGTGAGTGAAATAATGCGAAGCGAAATGATTTACAACATTGCAAGAAACACATTCTAGTCAGTCAGCTGATTAAAAGGCAACCCTTTCAGTCAGTCAGGCATCCATAAATGCTCTAAAGCCACCACCTATCAACAACGATGTGGTAAAACTCTGCCGCTTTTTTTGTTTAAAGAGACTTCGGACCTACGCTGGGCTCAGGAGTATTCCGGGCAACGCAAATTAGCAAGGAGGGGGCGGATCTGCCACAGAATCAGGAGACGCCACACTTCTCGATGAAACTAATAAAACCGTTGCTAATGACAATCGCCACAAACGACACCAACCACAGATGGTCGGAATTAGACACCTGCAGGACCTCGAAAACGACGTAGCCTGCATTAAATCCAAACAGAACTAAAGCTGTCCTAGGGTGGGACAGGAAGCAAAATAAGCAATGTAGTAGGCGTACAGGCCACTGCCACATAGTCTTGAAACGCAGGGATGAGGAGGAAGAGGAAACAGTGCAAGACTACCTCGGCCCTTGCAGAAACGTGCTCAAACTCAATCACACATGATAACTGGTCACATAATGGCCAGCAGCAGCAGACTTAGTTTGTCCACAAAACAAGATTTATTTATTCGTTCCACAACTGACTCAATGAAGCCAGAGTGCCACTCCCCCAAACAGGATAAGGGTCAATTTATCACAGTGCAATAAAAAAAAAATAAGAGATACAACTGAAATATATTTCAAATAAATACTTAAACTTTAGCTTAAATTCACATTTCTCAAAAAAAGAAAACGAAAAAAAAAAACATAATAGTCATCAAATGACAGCGCAAGCAAATGCGTTTCATTGAATTTTGTCAAATCACTTGAGGAAATGTTCTGAAAATACTTTCATTTATCTTTCACAGTGCTTCTGTATATTCTTTTTTCTCAAAAAAAAAAAAAAATAATAATAAATAAATACTTTAGCTTATCTATACAAATAACAAATACGGAATTCTGATTCATCTAAGAGATACATGAGTGCTAAGTGTAATTTTATTTTTTGGCTTACTAGCTATCGATGAGAACAACAAATCATTTATTCTACTCATGGCATTGATGCCCTCTCTTCTGTTGCACTTAACTAGTTAATCGGTTAATTCTAATGCAAATAGCAATAAGACATGTATGCAAATATATATATATATATAATGTTATTCCTTATTATTTTTGGGAAATTTTACAAATATTTTCTTCTTTTTTCTTTTTTTCTACATCTTTCGATATCAATTTCAAAAATGTGTTTTTCTATTTCTTTTGTTTCTCTTGTTTCTCTGACCTTTTAGTTATTTTTGTTTTTGTTTGTTTTCTTTGAGGAGTTTCCATTTTTGATCAGTTAAGCAGTTTGAAACACCAGCAAACAACAGGAGGAAACAGTCTTCTTAGCCAGGTACCTGTGGGGGAGAGATCAAATTTTAGAATTTTGCTTGACCAATGTGTGATGAGAGAAATTATTCTAGACGGAATGTAGTTTTTGGTTTCAAAGCGGGCACACAGCCTAAACTAAGCTTTACCTCGTTGCAGATGTAAGGAGATTGCTGTCAATCACGACCACCGTACAGCATGCTGCTAGAGCGTTGTGTGACAGCAGACGTATATGTGGCAGCACCTGGGATCTCTCTCCCAAAATTATACATTGGTTGTACACAATGATGGCTAGACCAATTATCACATGCGCACATGGAGGTACGAAGAAATATTGCTCAGTGGTGACGCTTTATGTCAAAAACGCATTCAACTCTGCGAACTGGTCATCTATTAGGCAAGGTCCTGGCCAGAATGGATACGGAGGATAGTCTCTGAATACCTCAGAAACAGGAAGCTAAGGTACCAATCTGATGAGGGCACTAGGTATTACAACGTTTCCGCAGGAGTCCAGCAAGGATCTGTCCTAGGACCTCTCCTATGGACGGGATTCTACGTCTGTCGCTACCAGATGGTGTGAAAGTAATAGGCTTCGCAGTGGTCACAGTTGCCAAGCACGTCCACGCTGTGGAGTCTGCTACTGACGAGGCGATTGAGAAAATAAAGGACTGGTTGGAGTCTGCCGGTCTGGAACTAGTCTGCCGGTCTGGAGTCTGCTACTGACGAGGCGATTGAGAAAATAAAGGACTGGTTGGAGTCTGCCGGTCTGGAACTAGCCGCCCACAAGGCTGAGGCTGTCTTAATAACCAGCCGCAAGAAGGTGAAGTACGCAAACTTCCGGATCGGAAATCAGACAATTAGATCAAAGGAATCATTGAAGTATCTCGGTGTCATGATCGACAATAGACTTCGCTTCAAACCCTATATTGAGTACGCAAGCAAGAAGGCATCGACGATGCAAGCGGCACTCTCCCGAATGCTCCCGAATATCGGCGGTCCTGGACACGCTCGTAGGATCCTGTTGTCCAGAGTGGTCAGCTCAATTCTGCTGTACGCCGCCCCGATATGGGCTGGTGCACTGGCAATTACTGAGTGCAGGAGGAAGTTGTCGGCGCAGTACAGGCTCTGTGCAATCAGAGCCATCAGCGGCTTCTGAACCATCTCTGACGATGCAGCATGTGTTCTAGCCGGAATGATCCGCATTGACATACTCGCAAACGAAAGCCAGAGGGTGTACCTTCGACTGCCTCTGAATCGTCAGGAGGCAAGAAGAGTAAAGACGGAGGAAAGAGCGGCATCGATGACGCTGTGGCAAACCAGTTGGGATGGCTGCGCAAAAGGGCAGGTGGACCCATCAGTCCCACCATTGAATCATGGACGCAAAGAAAAATAGTGAACTGTAATTTCCATATTACACAGTTCCTGTCATTGGTGGCCTGAACCCCTCCAACAGACAACGGCAAACAAGTTGCAGAAGTTGCATAGACAAATCTAGTCAAACCGAGTTACATCCAACCCGAGCTAAACCGAGTAAAATGTATGCCAAATCGAGTTGTCGAAACTAAAACGAATCGAAAAATTGTGAAGATTCGACATATAATTGCAGGGAAAGTCGACTTTTTTACGTCGCAGATGGACGAACTGATGTCCGTGCGTAGGATGGCATTTTCATGAGATTGGGATTAAAGGAAATGGGATGCGCAAGGTCATCAAAGCTCCAGTGCTAGTTGTACCAACTGATTTTAACCGGAGGATGACCTTTGGTACAATGCATCAAGAGCAGAGCGAGGCGTACTGGGGAAGATCCCTATGCAGCCGAGACAGACCTTTCTTTGTAGCTTAGTGAGAGCAGCTGCTACGTATTTACGCGAATGCTTATTCCACCAAAAGACCGATGCATATGAGCCATTGAGGTTGTATTCGATTGTGGGGAGTAGCAGCAATAATTATTCAGATCCTATAAGAGCGTTGGAGAGGATATTATTCAGCGAGTCATAACCTGGAGGCAGTTACATAGGGAACCTCTAATAGCTGGAAAGCCCCAGTCGAGCTCGAGGCTCACTCAGGAAATTAGCACCAAAGGGGAAAAGGTCGATTGCCCTTCCTTCCTTGTGTGACGATGTATTCCGGAGTGGATATGGTCCTCAACTAAGGAACCTCTATAGCGGCGCGATCTCTAGCATTAGTTGCACACACCAAGTCACCAGTTGTGTGTGCCACATAAGAACTCTGAGTTGTCCGACAGGTTCGAAACTGAAGGCTCTTCAGGCCAGATCCAAGTTGATCATGTGCTCTATATGGCCTTTGAATTTTCTCCTCCAGATGCCATAAATGCAAGCAAGACTAAAGATCGCACGAAGACCGTTTATAAGCATTTTTTTCCTTTCGCATCTGCTGATGCCCCTCAGAAACTGCATTCTTCACCACTCTCTGCTCTAGATGCTACTTTAAGCAATGTACATACACCAAACAAAATATATGTGCATTTACATTATTCCTTCTTTGCTAATGCATTTCAAAACTTAGGCTAATTACATTAAAAAACAACATATTTCAACGCTTTTCATTCATGTGAATAATTTCACATTAACTGTGAACGAAATTGCGCGATTGTAGCCTGGCTTTTACCTAAGCTGACACGAGAACATTCAGTACAATGAAAGGCCCGGTGCTAAAATGGAAATCAAGGCCTGTGCGGAGACGATTAGAGAAGTTAAAACTTTCATGAAGGGCTTCTAGAAAAGATTCACTACAAGGAAGACAGATGTCTGCTGATCAACATAAAACTTGGTCCGGTGAAGATGGCATTCTTTGGAGCAATGAAAGTTAATTGCATGGATCAGCAGATGCACATAATGTGAGAATGGAACCCTAGTTACACCAAGAAGACTATCAAGCACTGTTGTCTTTGCATGGAGTTGGTCCCATACACCTCATAAGTGGAATTATGACGAAGGAATCTTACGTAGGCATGGGTGTTTTCATGAACGTCTGCTCTTTTCTCGTGCGTTTTTGAACATACATACGGTGCAGAATGTCTGCAGGCTTGCTTTATTTGCAGTCAAAAAATAATGACTGCACAACCTGCCCGACATCGATGGGATATTCACGTTTATGAACAGTAGGAACTGCAATTCATCTAAGTTAGTACGATCGTAAATCTGCGTTAATAAACATTGATAACGCAGTCCTTTGTTAGGCTGACGTTTTTGAAAACGCCCCATATCTGAGACCGTAGTCCTACCATATGCTGGAGAAGAAATGCAAATTGTCAAAGGAATTCTTTGCCTCTAAGAGGATTGCACTTATGGAGTGGCCTGCTTAATCGCGGGACCTCAATCAGATCGAAAAATTGTTTAAGCAGATCAAAGATCCGGTTGGGACTACAAAATCCAAAATCAAACATTAACATTGGCAGTTAGTGCAGTCGGAACGAAAATCTATGTATACTTGAGACTAAAGACATGCCAGCAACTTGTCAATTCTATGACATCGTGCCAAGCGCCAGCTCTTTCAACACCATCTTCATACGGTGCTGATAGGAGGATGATGAGCAGACTAATGGCTACGCAATGTAACTAATACATTTCTATGTACGTACGATTCCTTACGGAGTGCCTCTAACTGGGATCACGCTTGTCAATTCTGATCTTCTCATACGTTTCCCCTACCCCCCTAAAAACCGCAAACAACAACCCACACTCATTCTGTTCTAAAAAATGTTCTAAAAAAATGCATATAATAACTGTTCGTACTTACCGCGTGACAATTAACGAATAATAACGTATTTCTTCGTTAAAATTTCTGTTATTTTGTTTTGTTTTTTTCTTGTTTTTGTTTTTAGCAATAAGTATATACTTTTTTTTTTCTTTTGTAAATTTTAGATAATTTCATTTCTTCATAAATTCCTCAGCAATTTGTGTCATGTCATGTCTTACAAAATGTGCTCAATAATCGCTATCTCTTTCTCTCTCTGTGTGTGGTGTTGCCATCGGATTAATTATGTCCACGTTCAAAATAAAACAAATTGTTGACTTGTTCAGACGTTACTAAAGTACGTCTTGCGCTTCAGGTACCCACTACGACTTGGTGACGACAGCGCTTTGTCTTTGCTGCAAGAAAATATCGAGTTTTTTTTGGACTTTTTTGGATTTTGGTCGAAATATTTTGTTTTTGCGTGTGTTTTTTTTACATTATTATTTTTTTTTTTTTTGTTATTTTTAATTACGTTAAGCTTCCGGCTCATGCAACCTAAAAAAAGAACACGTGGATCAAGGCAAAAAAGTACTAAATTAAATTAAAAAAAAATTAAACAACTAATTTAAACACACAATTGTACAAGTTTATGTATGTTTTTTTTGTTTTAAATCAAAATAAAGTGATGGAATGACACTTAGTCGTGCTTGGGGAAGTGAAAATGGAGAAGATTCACAAACAAAATGAAGGAGAAACACACAACACTCAGAAATCAAAAAGAAAAACCACACCAACAAGTTCACTTGCAAACGGAAACACACAGAGATCTAGTGGGGAGGTGAGAAGAGTGATGTGCGACTGGTCCCCGACTGAGTGCGGACTTACCTTCGTCGCCGTGGGTTCGCCACTTGTCCTGGCAAATTGAAGCAGCCACGCGGTATGACCATTCGTGCGTTACCTTGGGCTGGTCTCGAACCACCGACGGCCATGAGGATGCTTAAATGGGCCGCATATCCCTCCGACAAGATGGTGGCGTTCGGCTGCAGTTTCTTGCTCACCTGAAACGAGGAAAAGGTCAGATTGACACGCGTTTGCAGAGTCCGGTGACCTACCTTGCCGACAATGAAAATCTGATTCGGCCGCAGGCCAACGTTCTGGTACACGCTGATGTCCTTGCTGCTGCCATACGCAGCGCAGATGGAGATGCCGTGGTTCTGCACCAAGTTGTTCAGATACGAGGTCTTGTGGCCGAGGGGATCTGTCAGGAGACCATCGGCGAATGAGATCAGGCCGTGAGGGAAGTTGTGCTGACTCAACCAGGACACCACCCGCTGCTGCTGCATGTCCGGCCGACCGGTGATGTAGATCAGCAAATAGCCCAGCTCCTGCCAGTGCCGGCAGACGTCCACAGCGCCAGCGCGCACCTTGGGATCACGTCCAGTCACCGACATGGATGCGGTGAACGAGCCGTCAATGCTGAAGACCACACACTCGGTGAGTGGAGGCACCACGGCCAGGTAGCAATCCACGGACGTGTGATCGCCCCGGACGACCAACTTGATGGGATAGATGCCGTAGCCGAACGACTTGTCTTCCGGCACCGAGTAGGCGATGCGTCCGCTCTTGTCTGTCACCTCTGTGGAGAGGTACGTCCACTCGCCAGCCGGTGGATCCTTCATGATATGAATGTCGACCTTCTCCCCGGCCAGGGTGATCATGTCCAGCGGGCCGTACATAAATCGGGCGGCGATACGTTGCTCTCGTCCCTCCTGGACGATGATGTCGTTGGCGCGATGATTTGCCGCGACGTTCTTAAGCTTCACCGAGGTTCGCTTTTTGATCCACTTCTCGCGCGGCTGGCCCGGACGGAATGATAAGTTGTCCTTGTCTTCGGCACCAACCAACGGAAGACCTTCAAATTTACCAATCTGCAAAGAAACCTGTTCAGTCGACGCCATCGCGGATCAGCACGGGCTCTCTGAACTCACCTGTCGCAGGATGAATGCGATTACATCGGAACTCTCCCAGTAGCTGGCGTGGAACAAGTGTGGAAGCGCATGGGCCGGGAAGTTACTCAGTCCTTCCGGGCAATAGAGAGCATAGTCGAGTCGTTTCGTTCCCCACCATTTCTGTTGAACTGAAAGCGAGAATGACCAGCTTCGTGAGATTGTATGCGATTAGATGGAGTGGGGAAAGCAATCAAAAGCTGAGTCAACAAGTCAAGCAGAGCGAGGAGAAGAGCGCTGTCTTTTGGCTTGTTGAACTGGTGTTTCATGAGTTTCAACAAGCAAGGCTTGATATCTTCAATCTGAAGTAGTGAGTTGATGGAACAAGCGCATGGACAGCACTGATTGGCATCTTGGATCTTATCTTGCAAGAGAATGCAACGAGTGCATGAACAGCAACGATCTGGCCAAAAGTACCTTCGAAACAAAGCCCAAGAGGCTTTGAAAAGGACATGGTAGCCGCCTTGATAAAGAAACCCACTTTATCCGGGCTTAAACATCAGCTCAGGCGCAGACCACTGCTGCGATCATTGAACAAGCGACGACAAGTCGAAAGAAACACACAACTAATGCCCAAAATGACGAGGATTCCACTGGGAAAGCAACTACACAATGAATTGTACATACACCCGAGCAACTAGCCCAACTACAACTACATCACAAATCGATGAACTTACGCGAGCTAATCGTACTAAGCGATACATTTTCAACCAAACCGGAAATAGTACTTTGCATGGACGCATCCGAGAGCCGGCGGCCGTAGGAGATGTTGTCGGTGAACTGCTGCGGATGAGACTGGATGATTTCCACTGAAATTGAAATGGAAAAGGCTGCATTAGAAGCACCCACCCAACACAAAGGGGCGATTAACTTACACAAATGCAAGGGCTGTCCATTGCCCAGGGGATACTTGGCATATCGTGGGACGTTCACTGGCGACAGCATCGAAAATCTCGCACTCAAGAGCGGCTCCAGTCGCGAGGCAATCGGATCCGTGGGATGGAACATGTTGTACACCTGCAGGCAATTGGGTCGCATCAGAGCTGAAAGAAATCACAGACCGATGAGCTGAGGCCAAGAACACGGCGGACGGCTGAGAATGCATACCGTGCCTGGAGTCATGGAGCTTCCGCGACGCCAACACAATTGACAGTGGTGTGCCGAACATGAAGAAATCACTCACTTCGAAGTCGAGCTTGGGCAGACGAGTGTCACTGGACGACGAGCTTCGTCGCCTCCGCGGCGAAGGAGCAACCAACAACCGTTTGGCATCCAATTCAATGTCAACCACCCGCTCCTCCTCGTCGCGATTTGTGCCGTTCGTCCGACAGAGTGCCTCGTAGGCCAGCAGAGAGCCCATCGAATCGCCGAGCATTGCAATTTGTCCAGAGAATCCGTGGCCCTCGTCGCTCTTCAAGAACTCGTGGTAGACAATGTTGGCGGCAGTCACAGTCTTGTTCACCGTATCGTGGAACTCTGGCGACACCACCGACAGCAGTGGAATTGCACCAATAGGAACATCAGCGATATTTGGAATGTCTGCCGCCGAGGGCGATGAGTCAAATGAGTACGGACTGAGGCTGGACAGGATGCCGAGCGCATCGGTGCAGATCGACGGGCAAGGAACCATCTTGATAGTCACATGAGACAGCATGCTGGGGTAGTGCTGCCGCATGATCGCCTCAAAAGCGGCACGAAATGTGGTGACGTCCGACTTCTTTGCCGTCAGCTCGCTGGTTGCATCTGAAAGGGAACACGTTAGTTTAAGGGGGCAGAAGTGGCATTTTGAGCGGCAACTCACCAAGGACACTGCCAGCATGAACCACTAATATCAAAATTGATGTTGGACAAGACGGAGTACCCGGCGATCCCGGTGGGGAATGATCGTTGCGATCGATGCTGGCCGACTGCTGCAGCTGACGCTTCGTACCGCGCTCCGAGGCGACCCGCTGCAGGAAGGCCTGATCGAATATGCTGTCCTCCAGCTGACCGCCACCGTGTGCCGGTGGACTGTCGTCCTCCTCGGTAAGCAACTCTAATGAACTCCACTTGGCCAGGGAGTTCGACTCATTCGTATCTGAGAGGGACGGTCAAAATGGTTGCATATCTAGGAAAGTGTCTATCTTACCTAGGCAATCGAAGAACTCTTCTTCGGAATTAGACTTGGAATCGACTTCCAGGCGTTCCATGCGCCAATTGGCCACCTAGAAGAGGGAAAATCAGACTGATCAGATCAGATTTGTCACCGCACGGCGAGACGTGTCAGGCAGTTAGTATGCAGTTCTAGACAAAATTTGTTACAAGTTACACGTCAACTAACGCATGCTCATTGCGTATCGTTTAAGCGGCGGCGGATGGCATCCCCGCCAGAGCGGCAGGAGTGCCAGCCGTCGCCCGTACACAAATACCTACTCAGTCACAAAGTTTCGACAACATTTAAGCCATACTTACGTTCCTGTGCTGGACAGCTTTTGCATGCTGCTGTTGAACAATTTTTGGGTAATTTTTTTTTTGGTTTTGTTTAAAGGAAGAAATTCATAAAGTTAAATTAAATTAAACAAATTTCACCGGAAAATACGAAAATACGAAAATAGTACGGAAAAATAAAGAAAATGCAAAACTCAGAGTAGAAATGAAAAATAGTTGAAATATATATTTGGAAATGAAATCAAATAAGGATCCACACCAAGATTGCTCGAAAACTAAGTAAATTTACTACAACCACCCAAGAGGAGTATGTGCCTAGCGTGACGACTGGGAATGGATCTCAGTCGGGTGGGTTTAAGCTAATCACCTGCAAGTCGAAGCTGTGAGCTGAGCCGACAGGCGAGTGGAGGGCTCCCTTCGAGCCGAACTTTGATTTGGACAGCTGATTGCTGTGCGAACGATCGTGGGACGAGGTGTCCTCGACCTCTTCGTCGTCCTCGTCATCGTCCTCGGAGCTAACCTCGACACTTGGTGGCTGTTCCTTGACGATTGGTGGGGATAGAGTCTTCTTTTGCGGTGGAATATCGTCGGTTTCTTTCTCCGAGAGACTTTGATCTGGAAATGAGTGATTGAGTGGGTTAGCCGCGATCACTTTGTGTAGATTGTCTTTCGTCTTACCATCATCTTCTTCGGCACTCTCGCCTGAGCCCATTTTCTTGGCCAAGGCCAATTGCGTTTGCCGTTCAATCTCACGGATGTCATCGATGGTCAGACCGTGCCATTCGTCCTGCCAGGCCCAGGCTTGACGATGGGCACGCACCATTGTCTTTCGGAGGGCTTGGGAGGGGACACAAAAATGACTACCACATTTAGGAGAGAGCAAGGATGCAATGCTTACCGACATCGTGGATGAACTTTTCCAGTTTCGTTTGCATGCCCCAGTAGCGGAACTCGACGCGGCAGATTTTGTAGGCGCACATCAGCGACATGTTGCGTGGAGTTGGCTGCTTCTTTCCCTTGACCTGAAAAGGAAGTGTGCTCAGATGAGATGGAAGGAGCGATGGACGCGACGGGCACGTACCTCTTGCCAGTATTCCTCCAACCAGTCATCGTTCAAAGGTCCGCGGCAAGTCTTTTCTGAAACGTAGAGCTTTGGATCCTCTTCCTTGACATAGTCGTTTCCGTACAGTTGATCCTTAACAATATCAATAACATCTGCAAAATGAAGGTTGTTTAGTGAGAGAGACAGATATAGAGAAGGCGGAGGGACCGTGTTAGGGCGGGTAGAGCTATAGTGTGGCGTTGGGCGCAGTTTGAGAATGCGAATGGATTTTGGTGATTGGAGTGGTTTTTGGCTAGAGCACGACTAACGTCGGTATACCCAAGTTGTGGTTCCAACAAGTGACAGGACGCTTGTATAAGCGACGCAATGCTCGAACTTCGCAACTTGAGAAGCAGAATTGTGGTGAATTGTTCGCCGCTATCAGACGACTTGACGACACTCGGTTGGGGTCCGTCAAGTCCTCAGACTACGGAAAAACCCCAAAAACTCCCATCGAGCTCGAGGTCAACAGTGTGGACGCTACTTCCGGCAGAACGCCGCACATATTGGACCACGTCAAGAATTGGACCGACCGCGTGGAACATTGCCAGCGAAGCTGGTGCAGCTATTTGAACGATGTGCTGTTCCGTACATAATGACATTAATGGAGCTTAAAAATCAATTTTATGTCCCATACCGCTGTTGTTTTATTTAAATATCTTTTCCTATCGCTCTTATTTTGTCATGCCGTACATCACCAATTGGAATAATTGAAGATGTTATCAGCATTGGCTTTTGCGACAGCTTTCGGAAGTTAAATCGTGCCCAACAAACAGGAACTTTACATGCTCCTGTGATGCAACATTTTAATCTGTCGACAATAACTTCTAAAAGATGAAACTAACGTCTAAAGATAATCCATAGATCCGGACCTAGCTAAGACGACCTAGGCGCAAGCACGACACGACATTTTCGAAGAGCTAAACTCAAACAAAACATTTGCAAAACAGCATATAAAAACATTTTGCGTGACAAACTTATGTGTTGTTAGTACCTATCCGTCTAACACACACGTACCTCTCCGTCTTCTGTCGGGAACAGTCCTAAAAGTAGCTCACAGGTTACTCTCAAGTGGACATATGGCGGCGCTACAGTCTGAGGCGAACATGGGACTAGCTTAGTCAGCAGCCATTCGTATTCTGGATGGGATCTACTGTTTTGTATCGACGCCGGGTCTTTTTCCTAGGCAGGAGCCTTGTCCGTACATGGCCGGTCCCTTGTTTCACCTCGGGGACTTGTTTTAAGGATGGCTGACTGATCAGCTAATACTCGTACCAGCAGGCGTTTCCTTCGGATCGATCCTCGGGCGATTGCTTCGCTTACAGATGCAGCCGAAGTCGAAGGATGTTGGTTTCTATTTTTGAGTCGGTTCTGTGGAGGTCCCTCCCGACTCACTTACATTAGAACCACAGAAAAATTCAATCCCAATTAGTAAACTACTGTGCGGAAAGAAGAGTCTTGGGAGGCACACCACAAGATGGTGTCCTATCTCCGCTTCTCAGGATCATGATAGTTGATGGTCTACTTAAAAGACTAAGTCCGATCGGGTGTAAGCCCATTGCGTACGCTGATGATATCGCAATAGCCGTCGCCGGAAAATTTCCCAACCCTATCAGGGACGTGATGGAGGCATCCCTCAAAGTGAACTCATCAAAGGCGGAACTCATGCTGTTCACGAGAAGATATAAAATCCCTAGCATAGCTTAACACGAAGTTAAATGGTATAGAACTGACTTTCACTGATCATGCCAAATACCTAGGTGTTATAGTTGACAGCAAATTGAGCTAGAAACGCAACATACTGGAACGCATCAGGAAAGCATCGATTGCATTCTTCACATGGAAAAAAATTATCGGCCCCCATATGGGAAATCAAACCAAAGATTACACATTGGCTATACACTGCTATAGTAAGGCGAATATTGGTGCATGGCGTCCTAGTCTGGTGGACGGCACTACAAGTGAAGCAGAATCTTACCAAGATAAACGGTATACAGAGATCAGCATGCATCTGTATAACAGGGGCACTAAGAACCACGCCCACAGTCGCCCTAGAAATTATACTGCGTCTCCTTCCCATGGACACCCATGGCAAACTTGTGGCCACATATGCAGCCATAAGACTGAGAGAGACAACGGATGGGACAAAACCCACCGAAGAGGGTGTAAAGTAATATTACAAAACACGAATGTCCCTAAGGATACAGATAATCTGACGCCCTTTATGGACTTCGAAATATAACACAAGACTTTAATCCCCACAAGAGAGGAATGGGACGAAGACAAAGTCTGTAGCCCAGCTGCATGGGAAATGTACACTGACGGTTCAAAATCGGAAGAAGGCACGGGATCAGGTATATACGCCAGCTTACCAGAGATCTCGGATGCAATCCGACTAACGAACCACTGCAGTGTATTCCAAGCGGAAGTGACAACTGTTCAAAAAACAGCTATCCGACTATCAATGAGCCCAATAGACGGGAGATCTATTGTTTTATACAGTCAGGCGGCCATAAAAGCTCTGGACACATCATCAATAAACTTCAAGAAACTCTGCGTCTGTCTCTATAGGAAATAGCGGCCAGATGCAATCTTACCCTATGCTGGGTCCTCGGCCATAAGGGTATTCCTGGCAATGAAAGAGCTGATGAACTAGCAAGAAAGCAGATCAGGTGACACCCCACCATCACTGAAAACAATAAAAAACGATACAAACCGCAAATGGTCTGAACTGGACACTCGCTGGATATCGAAAGCGATCTGGCCTATGCTAAATCAAGGAAGGACTGATTACCTCCTAAAGCTAGAGAGGAAGGTTATTAGTAGAGTGATAGGGGTGCTAACTGGCCACTGTCTTATAGGCTGCCATGCCAGAAGACTTGGGGCACCTTATAACGACTTCAGCAGAAACTGTATGGATGAAGAAGAAGAGGAAACAATATTACACTAACTCGGATCCTGCACTTGCGGTAACAAGAAGAAGACTACTAGGCGAGTACTACTTCAATAACCTTGAGGATCTGAGTAACATTGACCCAAAGGACTTACTACAATTTCTTAAAGCATCTAAATGGCTATAAAAGAGGTCAGAAGAAATCACACATGGCCAACAAATCCTAAGAGGAATACAAAATCCCAGGAGGGAAGAACTACAAGGTCAAAGGGTAAATGGGTTTTGGACACAAAGCAGAACGTGACAGCACTATGGAGCGAATAGTCTTAGAGAACATGTCTTCCATATCAGTCATGCAGTCACCCTACCTACCTACCTACATTAGAATTAGTAGAAGAAGGAAAGGGAGGTCATTTTGTACTCAGCCCCTGTATAAATGCAATGCCATTCGTTCCTAGGCACGGTAGTTCACACCTGGAATTAGGGGTCTTTGTTTCGAGTTGTTCCTATCCACATCCGTTATATTCAGTGAAAGCAGGGGTATCTGGTGCAGAATGTGACAGTGTCTCGGAGGATAGTCTCCCAACCCTACACTAAATCTTTCCCGAGGAACATACCACGGCTCCGGTGTCCGGAATAAACTCGAATAGTGACACCAAAGCGAGCGTAGAATGATTATTCTACACAATCGCTGGATTTCCGAATATCAAGCTCTATGCATGAGTGGAAGCATCTTAGAGATTATCTAAGCATACTTGAGTCTAAGTTGACTGCTAGTCCGGAGTCAGTTGAATTTGTCGTAAACTTGAGGCCAGACGTCAGAAGTGAGCGTCTGCCGCAGAATTGATTCTTTTTTTTGGATTCGGGCGATTCATTTTCTAGCGTGCATGACACTATTAAGATCCACCAGTCCTGCAGTATGACGCAGGACATGAATGAAGAGAATCTTTATCGCTTCTCGAGTGCTTGGGACGATAAGACTGAACGGCATGTTAAACGAATTCAAGTCGTTCGTCTCAGATGGCTAGGACATTTAGAGCAAATGACCAGTAACGCTCCGGCCCGGAAAGTCCTCGACTCCAACCACAAGGGGCAAGTGTTGAAAGGAATACCTCGCCTCTGGTAGCGTGCGCAGGTGGGAAAACGGACCTCAGTCAGATGCACGTCCGCGGAAGTCATAGAAGAAGCATGTCGACAGAGGCTGAGGTCCACCTATGATTGCAGCGCCAGTCGAAGAAGAAAGTTCGACTCCGAATACAGGGACAACGTAACAGAGAACGCCCGCGTCAAAGGTGGCGCACACAAGTGGAGAAGAACTGGAGACAACTAGCCGGAGATCGTCCATGCTGTTGATAGAGGTCCACCTCCACTCCCGACTGTAGCGTCAGAAGCAGAAGAAGAAAATCCATGGAAACACGAACTTGTGTCAGAAAGGACATCCATAAACAACAGAAAGTCCTAGTTGTGGGGATCGCAAGTGCTGCCACTTCTTCTGACAGCAACAGAGAATTTATATGACAACACTAGACTGTCTAGGGCGATTGAACCGCGTCCTCAATCCTACAAAAACCATCTTCACAACTTCAGGGCGGCTACATCGAAATTCTAAGTAAGCACTCGACTAAAGTCAAAGGTACAAGAACCACTTCGGCTACGTTCGTAAACTGCGTCGAAAACATGTTGAAAAACCCTCATCTCGTTCGCTTTTAAACAACAAGTGCTCGCAAAAGTTTATATTAAACGAAAACTTTCAACGCGAAAACGACTTTGTTTAGTAACCTTTTTCCCATCTCCTTCCGTTCATTTGCCGCTAATTTCTTCTAAGAAACTTCAAGCATTTATCACATTTTATTAGCCCCGGCTAAGTGAAGGATATAAGAACTCTTAACAGCGTTCATTAGCTCTCACATCCGGGGCGCCGCACGGGGATACATCGTCTTATCTGCCATGCCGACAACTAATCACGTCCCTCGTCATAACTGCATCTAGACGGAGGAGCAAAAAAAAAAAAAGAAGAAACAGGAATGAAGGACATCCTCTCCAAAGGATATTAAGAACTATAAGTTCGCTTGAAAATTGGAAAACTTTCCCCGAGTGATCCTTGAAACGAATCTCACTTGTCGCTGTGCCCAAGTTAAATTACTTTTTAATTTCCTGTGCCCACCTACTCACTGGCTGCGGCTGCAGAGCACTTCCCGCCCTTAACAACGTCTCAACACACTTGAGCACATTTCAACACATACCAACGACCCGATTGCGCAATTCACTGCCAGATAGTTTGAACACATTTTCCTGGTAGCCATTATCGGGGAAGTAATAGGTCTCTATGTCTAGTGAGAATTTTTCCACAAACGGGCAAGTGTAGCGAGTTTTTGTAAATGGATAGGCATTCCATGCCTCCTCTTCCACCGTGAGGACGCTCTTTGGCAGAAGACCTGCAAGAGAATGTAAAAATAAATGTGCCATCTATTGTGTTCACTGCAGGCCGTACTCTTAATCCATCCGGGTAGATGACTGCCGACGTGGTAGATCTTCTTGGTGTACTGGCCATTGCCACCGGGTCCGTTTTGGTAGGGTTCGTTGATTAGAATCTCTACGCCGCTGCCTTCGCCGTGACTCTCCTCGCGACTTTTTTTCTAAACAAAATGAACAAAATTTCAGTTGAAGCGATGTGAACTGCTGTCAATACTCACCGCTATCATGTACAGCTGGGCTATGCGGTACTCCTCGACTGTCAGAGGCAGCGGTATCCGGTATTCCTTTATCAACATTGTGACGTGGAAGCTGTCACAGCACTACTTGACTAGAGTTTTCCTTTGGTTTTGTTTTGCGTTTCCTTTCTCTATCTCTCCTCCTCTCGGGTTTCCTTCCTTTTGTGAAATTTTGTTGCTCCTCTTGGTGTGTGTGTGTGTTTTTGAGGAACCAATGGTTTTGCTTTGTGAGTCTTCAAAAATATTGGCAAGATTGTGTGGTGAGCTCGTCCTCAGCGGCGATCGCGTTCATGGTTGATTCTGCAAGAAAAAAATCGATTTGGACTGAAATTTTGACTTAAACTTTTGACTGATTGATTGTTTGGCAATCATTGTGTGAGAAAAACAAGTTTTGCTGGATAGAGCGTCTTTGACACTGGACATATGTGTTGCTTCTGTGAAAGTGAGGTGTGCATAGTGGCGCATTTTGCTTCGCATTAAAGCTAGTGGCTTGAAAATGTTGAAGTTCCCCTTTGCCAGAGCCTATGTCGTAGAGTTAGGAAGGCCGCTTTCTACAAGAATATTCGATACAAAATGTGGGCCTAACCCTCAATCCTTTGGCGGAATCCTTTGGAGGTACGCAGCGACAACTTGACAGCTGGATGGCGCAGTTGGTTGAGTCCCAGAGAAAAAGCAAAGTGAATACGCTTTATCCGGTTCTCAAATTCTGGCCCAAACAGGCGTCCTTGAAAATAGGTAGGGAAACCCTCAAGGGCCCAAACAGGTGTCCTTGAGGATAAGTAGGCTTCTAACAGCATTCTCTTTCAGGCAAACTCGTTTTATATGTTCACTTGCTTGCTATGCTACGAACGTAATGCGTTTTCGAACGCAGTATATAATACGAACACATTTTAAGACAAATTGTAAGACTCATTGTACGACTGATTGTAAGATCCATTGTAACACCCACTGTAAGACCCATTGTAAGACTCATTGTAAGACTCATTGTACGACTCATTGTACGACCCACTATACGACCCATTGCAGCTTAAGACACTACCCTCCTTTTTCCTAATCGAATTCACGATTCGACAAGACGAAACTGTATTTGTAAATTAGCACGCGTATTATTGTCAAACTCAACAATCATACCATGTATACAAAATCCTTGTCGGTCTTGCTAAGCATATGTCTAACCAATTATGTATGGTTTCTTTACTAAATGAATCACATTTAATCTCAGACCCCGCGTTTAGTCGTCTTTACAACGCGTTAGTTCAATAAGCTGAAAGTTGCAGCATCTTCAAGCAACCGTGTTCCTGTACAGTCACCGAGTCAAAGACGACCAGAGACCTAAGAATTCTGACAGCAACTGTTGCGAATGCACTTGGATGAGCTTAAAGATTGTAAGTCTTCACCTTTTTTTTCTATTATTTACTTCATTATTTCCAAATCAAATTATCGCTGAAAACAAGATAGTCATGAACACCTTTTCGGTACGAAATCATGCATGCATACTCAATGCAAAATAGATTTGAAACAGATTTGTTCCACTAACCCCTCAGGGACCGAACAGAGGCTAGGTAGGGCTTCTTTGTTTTCAGGTACACTACCAGGCATGGCACGGCCCGCGTCGGATACATCGCGTCGTGTTAAGAGTCGATTTAAAGGCCAAAACCAATTGTTTTATCGTTTATCGCACTGAAACGTACAACATGTCTGCTTAGTGGAGACATTTGCAGCTCGGTAAAGCCAGCTGAGCTTCGATTAGGATTTGCTGGCCGGTTTAGTTGCTTCCTTTAGCCGAAGTCGCAATGGCAATCCAAACCGCAATTTAAACCCAAATTGAACCCGAAATCGAAAACGTACAGCTTGTCACACTCGTAGTATCGTTCGCATTTGCAATCGGGAACCCGACGCGTCGGTAACATGCCGTTTTTGGGCACAAACTGCGAATGAAGCAGAATATAAAACTTTCATTCTTCGTACTCATTCCATCTCCAAAATAAGAGTAAACAAATGAACATGCAGACAGAATCCCGATGTGATCTACACGGGATTGGAGACTACAGCCACTGGATATTCACTAGTGTACGGAGTCTCAGTTTGGTGGATAGCACTAAGCAAAGCTGCCAATTGCAATGCACTCGAACGGGTGCTTCCTGTCATCAGCTTCTCTTCCAGATCGGATTGGATGTCTGACAAACAGACGCTGGACGACCCGGATCGAAGACGGACGACGGAGTGGGTGCTCCAAAGACGTCAATATTGCCCTCTCCTTGAAATTCCCTGACCACTGTGGTCCGTTTTCAGGCAAAGTGATGAGATGACTTTCAATATACCACCTCCTGTGGGAACTAGTACACTATGACACACATTGCAGCAACGTCGATGGACTCTCGCACACCTCTATGCCGATGGCTACAGCCTAGCAACTTCTTGTGATTCGCACAGTCAACCACAATTGGCTAGAAGGGACTACCTTAAAACAAAGGAAGTATGGCCAGCACTCCATCTCAAACGATGAGAATAATCAGACCTGGACTCAGGACCCTCATTGGTGTCATAACTGGTATCTCCAGAAGCTGCATGGATGAAGAGAGGTTGGAAACTACCCCTCATCACGTATGTTCGTGCAGTGCTCTAGCTAGTCGTAGGTACTCACACCTAAGAGCCTACTTTTGCAACAACCTACGACACAAGCAACAACTGTTGCCAGGTAGAAGAGTTAGTCAATTCGCGTGGTAGCACAAGGGGCCTATATTGGTTTAAATGTGACTGCTATCAGCAATCTGCCACTCTTACTTAACCTAGCCTACGCAAGACCATCACAAAGTTGAATAAAGCGATGAATAAAGTCAGCGATCAGTGACCATAAAGCGGATCTTGTTCCCTGTCCCTTTACTGGTAAACTACTTGACTGTAGCCAAAAACACACAAAGCATAAACTATCTGTACTAATTAACTAATTTTGTGGCCGCCGTGGCGTTGTGGGTCTGTGCGTCGACGACTCCTACGGTGTCTGTGTTAGATTTTCGGTATTACAAACATAATTTCGAGTCACTGACAATTTTAAAAGAGTATTGCCTTCTCAAACTTGGCCGTTCAGCATAAAACTATAGGTCCCTGCCACCCGTGAGAGAACAATAACACGCACAACGCGAATGATTGTTGAAGAAGCTAGGGCCTGGCCCTCAACGAACTGTAGCTCCACCAATATATCTTTGTGATGAATGGTAGACAATAAGCTTTCGAATACTTTCACAATTTTTCCACATCAAATTTGTGGTCCGGGTTTGACATGCCCATTTCAATAACATTAATCAAACTGAACTGACATTGGCGACTGTAAAGCGCTCATTATTGTACAATTGCAATTCATGAGCTAAACATATACAATCACTGAAGAGATTATGGTCGACCTAATCGTCCATACGACAAATTCGAAGAGATTGTCCCCCCTGAAGATTTGGCATATCCGCGGCACACAAAAAATGGCTCCCTTTGAAGATCCAAAACAAGTGATTTCACTTCACCCGGGTTTGTCTTACGGCTCATCACGTACTACTCACGTACACGGTACTGGATTTCACTGCATTCATTTGCAGAAACAATGAGTTGTAGTAAATAATTTTCAAAACTGCATTTGCTGTAACGCTTTCTCTGAACAGACTGTGTTTAAGTGGTTTCGATTTGATTACACGTTCCCAACCTTATTACGAGGCAGCAGTCAATGAATGGTACGAGGGACAAGAAGAAAAGTATAACTCTCCTAATGTCTGAGTTAACTTCAGTTTTCCACGTCAAAAAATTCATTGTGCTCGTCCTCGATGTTCAGCTTGTTTGCTTGCGCATTACTTAATTTATTACATTTTATATAAAATTCCCTATCTTCAGCCATCAATTTTCCCTGCTGGTAACACTCTTAATAGAGACTGTCAAAATCCAATGTAATTCAATTAGGTCATTGCCAGATCTGCTGGAAATTTGCATACAACTGCAACTTTTTTTATGCGTCACAAAATTTAAAATCGACGTTTTCCACCAAAAGACGTAATTAAATGAGAAAAATCAAATGCGGATATCTTGTAATTAGCCCACCATACTCAGTCAAGTAATATTTTAGCAATCTGAACGATGAATTGTGTAGAAAAGTGTCTTTCAAGAAATTGGCACTTGATAGCCGGCCAAATGCAGTAAAATGATAAATGAATTGAGTCGACTTTTTCCGATCTGAGTGAGCCAATTCTGATTTGGAGGATTTCAAGGTCTTCAGATGGATTTCAATGAATGCAAATGATGGGGAAATGGATAAAGTACATCGGAATTCTTAAAAAGTTGGAAGTTGACGTGTATTTCTTGAGTGGTGAATGGAAGAGTCTCCACAGGTACTGTTAGGTAGAGATGGCTGAAATCAAGCACTTTAGCCAGGCTTGTACATTCTGCTGCCACTCTAATCATTTGAAGATGATCTATTGACATAGCTTGGAATGAAGAGAAGAACATTTGCAACGGGCACCGCATTTGATTCGTTGAAAAAGTCCGACATTAGAGCAGGGAGATGTGGAGTCCCTTCTAGCACCTCCTCAACTGTCTGCAGATGTCGCTAGTCTCCTGTCGTGATCTCCCAATAGGTAGTGTCCTGTAATCACGAACTGCTGTCTGTTCAGTGACATCAGCTGCTTAGAGCGTTTGATGCCCGCTCTGGATCATCAGCCGCCTAGCCAGCTGGCGTTAAGTCATTTGGGCGCTGTTCTGCGAAGAAGTAGGCGGATTCGGCGTTTAGGACTTACCCTAAAGTAGAATACGATTTAATAAACTCAAGAAATGAAGCGTCTTGGTTGTTTGAAGCGACGAATCCTATCCTATTGAGCGCTGCAAAAATCGGTTCAAATACAGCGCCTACCTCTGCTGAGGCAGTACACATCTCAGGCGCATGACAGTCCACGCTCCTGATCTGCATTCTTTCTCGATTTTCCTTTCTAACCAAGCAGACCGTCCACATCGCGACGACAAACGCCTACAAAACAAAAATCTCCATTTAGCACTCAGTCGCCTCTCAGCGTCATCCATTGTTTCATTCAAATTGACGTCGTCGCCGTCGTTGTTGTCAAATTGCATAAATCACACGCATAATTGCACACACTCTAGGAGGATTTCCATTTAATAGCCCAGCCCACACAGCGTACGCTACTCATTTAATGAGTGACTCAAGTTTATGCCCCTGGAAATGCATGCAATTTTCACCGCAAGACACCTGCCTCCACCCGCCGTCGTTGACTTAATTTCACATAATAATCCTTTTCAAAGACTGCTCGCGTTAATGCCACACAACATGCTGTGCTCTCGAGATCTTGCACTTACACGACCACTTTGCGACTGTCCGCAAATTAAGGAACCACTTTGGCTGGAGGAACTCTGGGATTAAGGGGTGCGGGGCGCTGGGGCGGATTTGTGAAATTGCAAGCAAGAAACCCTCTCCCCCCCTGCTCTGCCCTGCCACGGACGGCAAGACGTTGTTAGTCGGATCAATACCCGTGCAGACGTCCCTTTTAACCGGCTGCATCGCGTAACAATGTGACACATTAAACTTCATTAAGTCGGCTTCCTGCCACATGGCGTCGATGCATTATCCTTTTTTACTGCGCCTGTGGAGGAGGTGATGGAGGAGGAGGCGGAAAAGCTTTTATCGAAATGTGCTTTCAGGATGGAACCCCACCTGTCAGTGGATGTTTTCTGTAGTTTTTTTTCCCCGTTCCTCCCACGCTCTGCCTCACCGAACTAATTGACGCCACAAAATGGCACTTGTCAGGCCACACAACTCTCGCTCTTTCCCCTGGATGGTAATTAGGTTCTTTTGCAATCGAATTTAGAGGTTTTCAACGACGATAGTGTCATCTCTGCTGTCGAACGCCCTTGAGGGGGCCGCCCGACTGGAGGATGGGTGTCGGTTGGGCAGGATACGAACGTCGTTCGAATGACGGGTGTGGGCGTACAGCGCCGCTCTCAATTAACTTGATAACTCCTGACAACTACTTCGGTGTGCCATTGTTATCCTTTTTCATTGTCCTTAGCACTCCTTCCCCCCCCCCCCCCCCCAACTGCCCACCGACCCGCCGCCGTCTTCTCAAAATGTGGGAGATCTGCCCGCTCGGTTTGAGTCCCCCCCCAGCCCGTCGCTTCGTTGACCTGGTATCTGCCTTCCGACTTGCTGAACGGCTACATTCAATGGTTTTCAGTTGTATCCTCGTTGCCGGTGACATTTGAATTAGTCCGATTGTTCTGCGAGGGAAGTCGGTGCGGGGGCTGCTTTGACAGCTTGAATGGAGTTTTGCCCGAGCGAGTGTCAGTGGTTTTGAGACGACAACCATGAGCTTGCACATCATGTGTGTGCAGTTGAAGCACACTACTCTCTGCCGTGTGATGTGCTATTCATTCGAGGACGGGCGGCGACTTATTAAATTTTCATTCATGCAGCGGGGTCTGCTAAATCCTGAAGAATGTCATCATCCATTGAATGGTAAATTATTTCAGAGATTTTCTACTCAACAGCCATGATTTGCTGGCTTTGAGGTTGCAGTTAATGCAATCAGTGCTTATTCAAGGCAGCTGAGAGTGACTCTTGGCAGTCGGGCCATCAAAGGGAGTGGGTGGAGAAAGGATGAAGAAGTTCTGCGGAGGAGGTGTCCTGAAGTCAAAGAAAGTCCACTTGTGAGCATGCTAATGTGAGCAAGTTGACGGAGACACTTATGAATGAGGACGAGTTGCGCGGGATGACGGTGAGACTGTCAATGTTGGTCCCGTCCTGCAGGCGACGGCGGACACTCTCATCAGCGTCTGCTGGAGCTACTAGATGGTGTTTCATAGCCAATTGGTTCCCAAGCTATTCTTAGCGGACATGGCCTACACAACTGCCCAAAATGGGGTTACCAGGGGGAAGGATACGCCCTCCCGTCGTCCTCCCAATACCATTGTGAGTCAAAACAAAATTTCAAATGAGCATGTGTACGTGCGGTACATAATTTGCCGAGCCTTTTAAGCACACCCCCTTGACATGCCACCCACTCCAAAACACTTGACACTTTCAGTTCCAAACGAGCACTTAAGCACAGGCCCCGGTCCCATGCGAGCATACCCTAGCTAAATGCGTCCACTGCTATTTATAGCCCACCATCGAGTCGGCAAGGACACGGCGTCGAAGGTACATCGACTTCGTCTGGCCGTGCCTCGGCTGTGCTTCGGATAACAATTCGTGTCCGGATAGGTCCCTAATTCGCGCACAGCTGTTCATCAAATATTCAGATGAACACCGCCCAACATACCGACGATCTAATTGAACGTCCTGACGACGGTGACCCGTTTTGCGGTATTTATAGCCTCGCCGTTCGTTTGTGACACGAAATCAAGTCCACTGAAGCGCACATGTGCACACAGTGGCTGTGTGACTGGGGTTATTTTTTTGTCGAAGATTCATAGAGTCCCTTCCGTGGTCGGGTCACGGGGCGGGGAGCTTCGATTAAATGGCTAATTTGAAGGAGGTGGACACAGATTGGAGCAACGGCACCTGATCACAGTCGCTGAACACTTGACAACAGGACTCTGTCGCTTAGTCATCACCTCCGACTGATGGACGAGCCAATCGAGTAGAAATCGGTGGAGCCGCAGAACAGATGCTGACTGGTGAGGGTACAGTGTTTTCCGTCGGCGGTGCGTTCAATCAGACTTTGATTAATTAAGTTCGCATCCTTTTCCCGGCAGGACGAGTGTGGACGTGGGTTGGAACGGTGTTGATTGAAAATCGTGAATGCCAACTATGCTTGCGCAAGAAAGAAAGAAAACTTCTCGGGGACTTTCGCAATGATTGCGATAATGGAAGCTGCTGGGCACACGACCAGGACCCACTGCCACAAGGACGGAATGTATTTTGAATGCCAGCAATTTATTGACGTCCCAGCGAATGTAGCCGCCCGCCTCTGTGTGGGAGGATCACGAGATGTGCTTTGTCACAGGGACCGGACGACAAATGGCACACGCCCAAAATGAATTGTATGAAGGCAGCCAAAGACTGTGCGGCATTTTCGGTAGCTTTTGCGTTGTTTCAGCTTTATGGGCCTGGGAGCAGCTGGAGCGCGTTTATGCAAAATGGCAACGGACGTCATGCCGCTACCGCATCAATATTTAAAATTAAAGGCTTTATGGCAGGTAATGAGCGAGAGGCAGTGGAGCGTAAACCAATCAGTCTTATGACAGGGCGCCCGGGACTGCATCTCAGACTGTGAGTGGTGGAGGCCTTCGCATTGTAATGGCGTCATATTGCCCGCAGTGGTGGAATTTATGGATGCCGAGAGTGATGACATCTTTGTGGATCATTCCTTTGCCGTTTTACGAGATGGTCTGCTCAGTTATATGACATCACGTTTGTGGTGACGGACGAGAGAGAGATAGAGAGAGAAGGTGGGTGGGTGGCTGGCTGTGTGAGTTGGGGGAGCACTTCGATGTCCTTGCTGAGTGGCGTTAATGTGGTACTCATCGTGAAAAGGAGGTTAGTGTGACATATGCACATAACTGAGTGACTGCCAAGTGAGTGGTGGTCTCCATTGGACTGGACAGGGAGTGGTGGCGTTCAGTTCAAATGGAGACGTTATGACAGTAGTCGGGATGATGGCATAAATGGTCGTTGAAGTGAATGCCAAACAGAAGTCCATGACCATTGCTATGAATTGGAATGCGGGAAGCGAGAAAGGTGGGGGGGGGAGGCAGAGGGAGATAACAAGGACACAAGCAAACGACTGTGCTGACAAAATACCCTCGCCACCACCATCCGGTCAACAATCTAATGCCAGCTTTGATGCTCTGAGAATTTATCGTGAATCCAGCGCCGGTACAGATGCAGGCGTCTTCTGTGACCTCTTTGAAAAGCCCGTGGCACTAAAAGACGACTCTGGCGCTTTTCTAAAGGATACTTGCATCGAATCCTTTTCTCAACTCATAGACTGCTGGCCAACTTAGTCGTGTCTCGCAGCTGTCGGAGAGACGGACTGGGCTGGACCTTTACTTTTTTTGACTTAAATTTAGCATTCAATGGCTCGCCTGTTTGAATTTGCCTTCATCAGCAATCTGGCACAACACCGTAGCAATCTCATCGCGGAAGTCTGCTGACGACAACTGCGTATCTTGTGGGTTCTAAATGGTAAAACGTGCGCATCTGCCATCTCTTGGAAAGGCGATTGTAGTCTACCACGATGTCCGGGAATTAGGGCGAATCACTCCCACTTTAGCGACGCCACTTTTTCCAGAATAACCCCGAAGTCTAACAAGTGACACTGCTTTTCCGGCTATGCTCTTAAAAGCCCAGCTCCACAGGTGACGTTATTTAGTACTTAATGAGTTTGCCATGGTCCGTCTGTCCCCCTTAGAATCTTTCATGCTCCCTGTTACCCTCTGACAATGCTAGGGGCAGCAACAAACATTGCATGCCCACCGATTGCACACGCATTTTCTATTTTTACGAGTTCCGACATTCAGCAGAAATTTAATGTTATTTGTCTACCTGCCCCACTGTCTGACACGTTTGAGTATTTACTCGGCACTCCATTTCCAAACAAAAACACACAGAAGCCACGTCGACAAACACATTTCCTTTCCAACGACCTCCGTCGGGCAGCGATAAATCTTCACTTATGATCTCTAAACTCGCATAAGTCACTAATTGCCGAGTCGCGTATTGACAAAAGCAATTACGGCTATGATCACCGGCTGTTGAGTACCGGGGCGGGTCAAATGCGACTGGGATTGTGTGTCATTTTAATGCGACACCGAATGGCCGTAATTCAAAGAACGATGTGCGGCGACGACGACGACGGGCTATTGTTGTGATTTTAATGCACTCGATGGATTCGTTATTCGTTTAGGCCCGTCGAAGAAGTGCTCGCTTGCTTGTGTGCGGGGGTTAATTAGTGCCAATGTGTGTTGGCCACTCGATTGTTTGTTTCCCTCTTGGCTTTCGTTTTGTTCTGCACCGCTGCTGTTCCGTGCGGGACATGTGTGTGAATTCAAGGCGAAGCGGGATTATGGTCAGTGACAAACGAGCGAGGGCCATTTCGTGTCATTAGTGCGGCGAGTTTATTGCGTCCACTTTTTCTGTGGCTTCCTCGATGATGGTCAGTCTTTGTCATTTCTCATATTGTCTCTCTTTTTATTTTTTTTATAAGAGAATGGGTCTAAACACGGTGCTTCGTGGCAGGCCAAAGCGGGAACGGAGTTTTGGGGCATTTTTCATTCGTTATTTACTATTTTTGGGATGAATGTTGATTGATTTTATGCGAGGCACTGGTCATTTCAGGCCTAATCTATTTAGGCCAATGGCCCTGGAATATGGTCGAATGAAGAAACCCTTGGTCTTTTAGAGCGTGCAATGTTTGAACCGGTTTGCTTTGAAGGGGAAGATTCAGCCCAATTCCAATAAATGTACGTTCTGCACAGTCTGGCAAGATTCTGCGGATCCGATTGCTGTGGCCAGAAGATGCGTAGGCAATGTTTGGTCCCAACCAACGAGTGCGGAAGGCTAACATGCTTCGATTCATGCAGAGCTAAAGTGAGGATGTGTTTCAGTTTTTAAAGAATTGCAATAAATAAGCTAAAAGTGGTGCTATTAATCTTGTTTGCTTAGACAACTTGGTTCCATACACGAAAAGTCGTCCATTAATAACCAGCGAGACAATTAAGATGACACAAATGTGTAAGGATGTGACTCAGCTCGATGTGCGAAATAGGAGACAGCTACCAAGAGATCCTGACACAACAACTCTTCCACTCAACTCCACATGTAAACAAGTCCTTAAACAAAGGTGTGGTTTGAAAAAATAGGCAAATAGGCCGATAGATTGAATTGGATATGGGACCAGAAATACCAGTCGTTAATCCAAATGTCCCCATCGATGGACACTGAAATAGGGGCGCAGTCATTCGGCTGAGGCGTGACTACTGCTGGACGGCCTTGAGAATCGCGTTGAAATGAATATCCCCGAGAGTTATTATTCGAGGCAAACATGATATCACGTTCGCAGGCAGCAACCTCCCCAAATATTTGCTGGCCGTGTTGACATTGACCAAAACAAAGCCATACCAATTGGAATAAAGTTTTGGATTACTACGCGAATGCGATAATTGAGTTTAATGTCGCCTTGGATTGGGGGATTTATTCCTAGACCCACGAAAGTGACATCCACTTAAGGTGGTCACTAGTCTGGGAAGGGGGAGGGGGGGGCTTTGGTGAAGGGAATGATATGCATGAAGTCATCGCGATTTTGGGGGGTTTCTTGTTACTTTTATCTACAATGGACAAGGCTGTAATTGTGGTTTTTTGAAAAGGGGGCTCCTTCAACTTATGTCGTGTGTGCTAAGCGTGGTCACCGTATGGTGCCTTGGACTCCGAACTGCAGTGGAGGACGCCCGCATGTAGTGGAGAAGGTCCTCAAATAAGTTGTCGTGTCCAGCTGGAGGCGGCTCTACAGAAAATTCGATGGGTGGAGGGGCTTGTTGGTTGGACTCCAGGTCCACCTTCGTTTAAGGGCTACACAAGGCTCAAAAATGACGTTTATTGGCATTTTAGACTCATCAGATGGTTCTGCGACAGTCACTAATACAGACACAGGTTTGTAACGTTGTAAAGGGTGATATTTTAAAAGCCATAGGAAAGTTTTTCAAAAAAAAAACACATAAAATTCAGAAAAATGCATGAAATCTTTATTTGAATCGATAGTACGGTCCATATAATTTAATGTTTGAAGATTATTTCATGCAAATGTTGACCCTGACTGCGCCTCAAATGGTCCATCCGCTCAGTCCAATTTTGGCATACTCTTTCCAACATTTCGGCCGGTATCTCACGAATAAATGCTTCAATGTTGTCTTCCAATGCGTCGATTGAAGCGGGCTTGTCTGTATAGACATGAGCTTTAACATAGCCCCCACAAAAAATAGTCTAAAGGCGTTAAATCGCACGATCTAGGCGGCCAATTGACCGGTCCCGAACGTGAAATAAAATGTTCACCGAACTCGTCCCGCAATAAGTCCATTGTTGCGCGTGCTGTGTGGCATGTGGCACCGTCAGAGGCACCTCAGCCAACTTTGTGTGCGAACCTAAAGACAACTGTCAAGGGAATGCCCTCGCTGGCCAAAGGCTTCACGTTGGGGGTTCTCAAAGGCGCGGCATTGATCAGAATGCACCTGGTTATGGCAAAGTAGATCGAATGTAACGTGTGGTTTGAGAGCACACCAATTTTACGCAGTTGGATATCTGCTTTTGAGTAGATTGCGCGCAGGGGAGCGCTTGGCCGATAGTTGCCGTTTGTCTAGCTTGTTTTTTTTTTTTTTTTTGCCAAAATGAACGATGAAGCCTGTTTGACATGTGGTTCCTGTAGAGATGCGCTACATACCACGCAGCACGCCAATCGATGGACCAATTCGGCCACGGGTATGCCTTTGCTGAGTGAATTTAACTCTCGTTTTGACATTATTAACCGGCCGTGCTTCGGCTAGATCGTGTGATTTGACGACATTTGACCTTTTTTTTTATGAAAAGACGTCTATGCCGATAAGCCAACGCCAATTGCAGCCTTGGAAGGTAACAATACAAGTGATTTTAGCGAGGTACCCGCAAATATGCTCGAATAAGTGACCCAAAAGTAGACTCTCCGTATGAACCACTTAAACCATAGTCGTAGTCAACTTTTGCAAAAAATAATATTTAAGAAATAAATGGCAAGTATTGATTAATGAAATCCAATAAATGGTGTAAGCTGTTTCGAAATTTTCTTTTGTCTTTTTTTTGACAATGAAAAACCAAACGCCTAAAAAATCACTCCTTTATGTGAATGTGAAAAAAAGACTGAAACGGATTAGCTTGCTCTCGACTCACGATCTTCCAGATAAGCGTGCAACTGCAAGCTTTCGCCGATGACATTCTCTTAATTGATCGAACCCAACGCAACGAGCCGTCAACTAAAGCTAAAATGGGTCTGGGGGTAGACGAGAACAAAGCGAAGTATGTGCAGTCGTCGAAAAATGACGCCTTTGACCAGTACAATATCAGTTGCGAAATGAAACGCAGAATAGAATAGCTCAAGAGGCAATTGAGACATTGGGTTCTCTCTGGAAGCCCCAAGCTGACTTGATGCAAGACTCTGGTCATGCTTGGAGGATGAGGAAGTCCTTGATCTCTTCCAGAAAAATGTTTTTCAAGCGATCTTTGATCAGGTTTGCATTCAGCCAGATTTCATAAAATGTGCGTGCTGCACAGCCTAGCCAGTCTTCTACGGATCCAACGGAGAGGATTACATAGGCCACTTGGCTCCGTACAATGCGACATGAGACGTTTGATTGAGTCCGATTAGAGATGAGAATGACGAGGGAGTAGGCCTAAGTTCGATTTTGACTCCGCAAGAGGATAATTTTGTGAAAAACGAGAAAAAGTGCGTCTCGGAAACCTTCATGAACTCAACCACAGTCACTCCTTGTGGCAAAATCACTCAACACCCATTCCACTCACCCAAAAGCCGTGCAAAACAAACTGCCCCAACAGCAGAAGTCACTGGCCATTGCCGCAGCAAAGCTGTAAAGGTTGAGCCACCAGCGCAATCGAACCTTGAAACGAATTGTCAACAACTCAAATTGTTCACTCATACGTTTCGCATTCATGGCCTCGTTCCCACCAATTGCCTCACATCACACACATCATTGGCAATACACCGCACGCAACACGGTTGCCAGACGCGCCAGCGCCACTGCCATGTCTGTCCACCGACTCACCACCTGTCAGTCGTGTGTCTCTGTCATCCCCTTCGATTCCTGGTCACACACACATGCAGGCAGTATTTCGCATGTGATGCGAGCATTCCGCCGCGCTGTCATCGGAGCCAACATAAATCTGCTCAACGGCGGCAGGTCGTTAACTCGAACACCAACCAAATGATTGGCAGCCCATGTATGGTTAATATTCAGAAGATGAGGTATCGCATTGCCGCATGACACGCGACACGCGAATGCAATTAACAAGCAAACCTTGACTTGCGTCGCCTCAGGTGCTCAGTGTTTTGGGTGCTCAGCGTTAAGCGATGGTCATCGTCATGCGAACTGCCGCTTTGGCAAAGTCGCCGCTCTGGTCCATCGCGCGTTCCGCGACCGTGGCACACTCAAATATTCAATAAACACGAAATCGGAAACAAAAGTCTGTTTTGACAGTTTTCAGTCGGCTGCAATCGCATGCAGCCCGGGTGACATTTAATTGAATTTTAATGAGCTCCTGTTGCGGGACATGTGCATGCGAGGCGGTTAATTAAATTTATTGCCACGAGAGGCTGTTGGTCTACAAATTGCCACTGGCGGTGATACTGTCATGTAACAGTTGCTGCACAAACCAATGAATTGTGTATGCAATTTAATTGGAATAATTGCAAGGAACTGCGGACGTGACGCACCGGACCGGTGAAGGACAATAAGGGGGGGGCGGCGGACGAGTCGGCTTAAAGCCGAACGTTGACCACATCACAGTGGCAACACTGCTTTAAAGTCTAAATTTGTAGTCTGCCTGCGAGATTCGATTCAAATGAAGGTACATATAAATTACTCGAATTCCTCATCGACATTAATGTGATCGTCGCGTGACGTTGAGTGGGCCCCGAGCGAATTTATGATCAATAAAATCGACAAGATAAAAGCTGTTTCACTCATCGTCTGAGTGGTGATCAGGGCCCATGAGTGGTCGGAGTCGAGTTAGCGATGATTCAGCGGGTCGACCTGATCTTGATCCACATTGTTGGCGTTCTAAGATGTCGTTGCCAAGAATTTTCGGTTATTTTTTTTTTACGATCTTCATCGCGATGTTTACTGAAATTCGGCCACTGATTCCGATTCAGAATATTTGTTTGTGCGGTTATTTGCTGAATTGGGCTCTAGGGAGTCGGCTGACTGGCGGAAAATAAATATTTTTTTTAGATGTCAAGGTCAATCTCTAGAATTTATCCAATTTCGAAGTTGTCTTCGACTGTTGGGTTGTGTGTTTCGGTTGGGCCAAAATCACTGTCAAATGGAAACTACTTTATCGATGTCGACGAAGGGATCAACAATCAGCTCAGGTATCATGCGTCCCTGGTCCCTCGGCATGAGATGAAAGCCTCTGTTGAGTAAATGAGAACGGGTAACAAAAGAGCCGTCAATCCATCTAGACTGGATATGACGATGGCATTAGCTCTGAATACACACTGCACATGGCTTGGCTTGAAGCAATCTTATCACTAACACAATTCGTCGCAGCTGTCGATCGCAGTTGGAACCAAGGAACCAAGGAACCAAGGAAACAAGGAACCAAGGAACCAAGGAAACAAGGAACCAAGGAACCAAGGAACCAAGGAACCAAGGAACCAAGGAACCAAGGAACCAAGGAACCAAGGAACCAAGGAACCAAGGAACCAAGGAACCAAGGAACCAAGGAACCAAGGAATCAAGGAAACAAGGAACCAAGGAAACAAGGAACCAAGGAACCAACTCCCTCATATTGGCCAATAGGCCACCCAACATTCACAACAATTTGAAGTGACTGGGTGTCTCACACTCCTGATCAGGATGTGGAGACTGGGAGATGTTCACACTTGTTGCAGTTCCCAGAGGAATGCGCTTAGAAAGCTATACATTCAACAGACTGGAGGAGCTATCGCAAGACGGGCTTGAAGGAAAATAACTCGTTTTGGTACCACGCATCGGCAAAAACTCATCCTTTATGAGTTATTCATTAGCGGTCAACGATGGATGTGTGAACCAAAGACTGTCATCACAGCGAACCTGGTAGTGATCTTCGTGTGTCACCGTGACCGCGTCGACAATCATGACTGTTTGCCAAACTCTAGAGTACCACGTTCAGCGCAAATGCACTGTAGGAGCCTCTGTCCAGTGCTAAAACACGTTCCACTTGACGACCGAGTCAATCATTTTGTCAAACGGTGCCATGACATAAGGCCATGTGACCATATTTCGAAATGTGGCCTCATGACGCTTTAGCAAAGTGACCTAAGGCCATATGGTCCTATGACGAATATGAACTTATTTCACTTTAAAAGCCTTATGTCAGGCCCCCATGTCAAACTTCTTCATTCACATACACTGGATAGGACCAAAAGCCGAAGAGCACATCCATCCTCAACCAGGCGTCATTCACAACAACGGGATGCTTGGCCGTCCACTTTATGGAACATTTTATCTAAAAAATGTTGGTTTGAAGGAATCAGCTCGTGCTGGCGCATTAATTGCACCCGATCCCCTGTTTTTTCGAAAGATCTTAAAAAAAATAGGGCTTATTAACAGTGGTTGGGGAAGCTTTTGTCAACCAGTTCCGCACTTGATCCTTGCTCTCGTTTCCCTGGATGGCGAATGAAGTACACTGTTTAAACACGGGCTGTTCACTGACATTAACCTGGACGAAGCCTCTGGTTTTGTTAAGCCTAGCAAGGGACGACCGTACAGACGTATAAGTTGAAGGCCCATTTGAAGCTTGCACTGACAGGGTGCGGCTCCCCAAATCGGAGTGAACTGTTTTAAGGACACGATTACATGCCGAAACACAGACACACTCCTTGAAATCGAAGTGCGAACATAGAAAATGGATGAAAAGAAACCAAAACCCAAGCTCATTGCAGAATATATAGGTCATCGTAGATTTCCGATCTGTCCCTCAAGGATGTTGCTTTGTTAAGAAGAGGAAAATATTAACTTGAACCCCATCGGCAAAGAACATGAGGCGTCTTACTTCCCCTACGATCCCCAGAACCTTGCATTCATTCAAAAATATAAAAAAAAACTCTCTCAGTCGCATCTCATCAATGATACTTGGAGGTCTCTTGATTCGAGTCCCCTCTGGCAGTGGCTTCCTAGTTTTCAATCACTCCTCCATGAGCTGACGCCTTCAATGGACGAGTCCAGGCGTTGACCCACCCCCTCAACGCCGCGCAGACTATGCAGGCATTCTCGTTCTCGTTGTCTATCCTTCACTTCATGATGCGGCCGCTTTCAATCGGCCCCCCCTCCCCCTCTCGCAGTCACCGCTCAACAAAGGGGGTGAATGGGAAAAAGAACGAAGAGAGAAAAAAATGATTTACCGACAGTCGAGTGCAATTTTCCTTTCTGCCCGGTTGCCTTTTGCATATTTATTCGATCTTAACCCTCTGTGTGTCCAATTTTCTATTTCCTACGAGCACTTTTCCACCACCATGCACTGTGGAGTCATCAGGGAGCCCCTCTCAGGCGAGGTGAAGAAATGATCTAATAACAAGTGAACGGGCCTTGTGTGGGGCTCTGTGCGGTGGTGGCGGCAGGTCTGTGTTGTTCCGGAACGAGAGCCGCTTAATTGGGGATGATTACGGTTTTATGCGGTCGAGTGGGAGGGAATTTAGAAAATTTTCTTTTCTTTCGCCCGCAACTACGCGTTTTGATTGTCATGCGGTTGAATTGACGACTCCATCACGCGCCTTCGTGTGACCAGTGTGAGATCCCGTCCGACGGAACTTATCACATGTCTGGAAGAGGACGTCAGCGGGTGCTGATTAAATTCAGTATTGCCGATGACTTGCGGGAATCGCTTCGGAAATTTGCCAATTACCGCCACATATTGAGCAAATTGCCTTCGAATAAATTTACGATCTGCAGTTAAAGAGAAGCTAGAGTCTAGAGTCGTTTATTTGAAAATGTTTTTTTTTTTTTGTTTTTTTTTTATGGCTCGCTGATGTGAGTTGTTTAATTGTTGTGGAAGTGGGTTGGGCCGTTATACGGATGGAGAGAGTGTCCATAAACAATCAAAAATATAATCATCTTGAGCATAAATTAATTACAGTCCACAGTCCGGGTTGAACCTGGCAAGCCTTTCCACGTGCCATGAACTCTGCTTGCTAAAGATGAATTTTTAAGCGTTTGATTTTTCATTGCCCAAGGAATCAGAGGGAAATGGCAAAAGTGTATACAACTTTTATTTGAGTTGATAAATCAATACTTGCCATTTACTTTTTGGAAATGATTGCACGTGTGTGTGGACTTCGATTGCGTTTTAAGTGGTCGATAGGGGGAGTCCAATTTTGAGGCACATGTTTGGGAGTTTCGGCCGCTATCTCGCTAATAACACGCGGAATTTGTGGTTTTCTTGTTTGCCGGGGCTGCAGTTGAAGCTGGTTTGTTGGCAAAGATGAGTGATTTGCTGTCAAATCGTACGATAGCCAAGAGACCGAGAGGTAATCTACCGAACTGATTTCTCAATTGGTCCAATAAATCAATAATTTGTACGCCTGTTCGGTTGTAAGTCTTTCCACGATGAGTTGGCAATGTTAACTGGACACATGACACTTGTCACGAATCAGACGTGGGATCTCAAAACACTCTTTATTTGCAGAGATGGAAGTTGCAAACATTGTTGCGTTACTACTTACTTCGTCCTCATTGTGGGGACCGGTTGAAATGCCAGTGCTCTAGATGATTGGACTCAAGAACGTCTTCTGAAGGATTGAGTTAGAGTGGCCGGGGCTCAAACATCTATATCAACAGTTGGTTAAGCCCGCTCTGGCAATCTGGCACCATCTGTGCACAACGAGTTCGTTGAGCATCTTCTTCACTTGTGTTCGCCATCTTAAGCCAGTTACAGCTGTCCACAGGCTCGGAGTTGAGGACCGTTCTATCCGGAGCAGAGCTTTCCATGCGTTCTACGCCTGCCAAGACTCATGTTCTCATGGTTGATTTCAAAGCGCCTTCACTCATGCGTTTCCTAAGAATACCATGTTTAATCAAAAAAATCGGGAAAAAATCAACCCGAAAACTCAGCAATCGAAAGATTGGAGAACTGTTCGATGTCACTGATCAGATTTTGACTCTGCACGCCTCTTTTTCTGCATCCCCTGGAGGGGCATAGGGTCTCTACTAGTTCTTTGTTCTCTCGCGTTGAGTTGTACTCGAACGGCCGGGTCTTCCGCCGTCTGTCATCAAATGGTCAGTCCCTCCCTCTTTCGCTGTATGATCAATCCACTGCCATTTCTATCATCGTCTGATAAAGGGCTCTTGATTCCTGTCTCCATGCCATAGATGGTCGAGCTCCAGCGACTCTAATCCAATCGACCAGAAGATGTTCCTTCTCGAATTATTGTCCCATCATTTAGAGCACTTGCTTCTCAACATTCCTCACATTGTACTCTGAACTCCGTGAGAACACCGTGCGAATGTGTGCTCTCCCAAAGTCCACACAGCCACTTGACTCTATTTACTTTCACACGTCGATAATGAAGCGACTGCAGTTAACAATCATCTGTTGGCGAATTCATTAACGATTTGAAAATTTGCTCACCACTGCCGCGAACGAATGTCTCTTTTGAAGACTTGCGTAACTCCTGACAAGACACGCGACCCTTGAGGTGAAACTTGCAACGATTCCCCCTTCGCCGTGATGATGCAAAGAGACTTGTGACTTTCTGTGTAAACTTGTATCACATGCGGTTGTTCACCACAATTACTCACAGGCCACAGGTGACGGATGTTTGAAGTAACCCATGCCTGGTGGCATCGATTCGATTTCAGTAAACAATCGTCCGAATGGTAGTTACTTAACGCAACAGCTATCTCTTGAAGGTTTCCATTTAATCACTCAGTTAGCTCATGAAGTGTGGTGAAAGATCAGAGTTGGAGGAATCCCTAAAAGGCCATGGGAACTCTCTAGAATCTAGAATTTGCAAGCAGACTCATAAATGGCATCGCACTCTAGTGAAACTAAGCATAGTACCTTTTCTTTTGTTTTGTGAGAAGTGGATCACTTTGAGGGTGTGCCACAGGGTGCCAGTTTGAATTTGTTATCTTTTGTGCTGTCGCTTCTTGAAAGAAATATTAACCAGTATTTAAGAGCACTCCTGCGTTGGCAACAATTTTTGGTAGGGGCAGCCTGTTAGGTCGTCTGCTTTACAAGTGCTTGAAATTTTCCTTTGGCCTAGCACTCAGTGATTTTCAGAGACACCCGGAATTTTGTGGCTGCGAGGATGCGAATATTTCAAGGGATTATCACATTCGACAATTGATCACCAATTTTTCGGATAGCCGAGCGGCAATAAGGGCCATAGCATCGAACATTTTTATACCGAAGCTGGTCAGGCTATGCAGTCAAGGCGTGTGAGTGAGTTATCCTTGGTGGACACGGTACCAGGGCATACTGGCATCAAAGCAAATTCTGGCAAAAGCGGACAGAGATCTGCGCTTGGAGAATCTCTGGCAATCTCGCATCTCTCAAAAAATTGAACACGAACCTCTAGATAGAGGCAGAACTCAAGAAGATATCATTATCGTTGATTGGTTTCAGTTGTAAGTCCTTACCGGGCACTGCGTCATATGTGCACAAACAATACGTCTGAACAGAGAACACAGAAGCTGCAGAGACGAGGAAGAAATATAATCTTTCCAAAATCTGCAAGACCCTAGCAAAGAAAAGGAGACGGTTTCTAGGAGAGTCCGTCTTCGTAAATCTTAAATCTGGAGGCCTTAGCAGTTATCATCATTATCTTCAGCAGGATCCACTAAAGAGCTTACGGGGGCAAAGTACGCACGAGAGATCTCTATCGGCTCCAACTCATCAAGAGTTATGCCCAATTGGAACCAGGCGGGTTTTTCGACTTGGTCCAACAACGCTTTGCGTCTGCCAAGCGGTCGCCTACCTGATGTAGTCGCATTCAAGGCACATTTCGGAAGTCGTGATGATGTGGACATTCCTGCCACGTGAACAAACAATCGAAGCATACTCTTTTCCTTTCGAAGAAGCAGATGCTTAACATAGAGTTCCACGATGCTCACGGTGAATGGCGTTGATTTAGCGCAGTTAATTCGGAGACAGCAGGACTTAATCGATGTTGAAATGAAAAACCTCCTAAGATTAATTGTTTTATCTGGATGGTTTTAGGATAAAAAGTAGACCCATGGTAGTCCCTTCTATATTAAGGGCACAATGGACTTACCACGTTAGTCTATATGCAGTGTGTTATGACTTTTTCGACTTTAACTTCGCCAAGCTGTTGATGTGATCGTGAAAGAAACTCGCCAAATTTTGACGCTGGTCACTCAAACATACAACCAGTCTTCCATTCGATTCCAAGTGTCTATTTGGATTATTGTTATCTGCTGTCTTTAAGGGCCAGACTACGAGGTCGATTCACCCAAGGTGGAACTACCAAGGAGAAACTACTCAAGTACCAATTGTGTGCAGATTTATGGACGGTTCCCCCATTTTGATGGTAGTGCTAGGCCGATATAGAACCTACTGCGGCAGCACCCTATTGTGGTGCAACGCAACACTCATTTGAATCATATACATTCACGTGTCAGAGTCATGCACGATCGTGATAAACTCCATGACATGCTGGGATAATCTCCATTTTTTTCGCCTCAATTTCACACCGCAGTCATTACGACGCAAGCTCCCACTAGGAGCCAAACACTCTGGTGAGTCTGAAGCCGCTACTGAGTTTCAAGGTCTCCCGACCAACCAACCAACCTCCGCTGAAGCCCACCCAATCGAATGGTTTCTGCCAGTTAGGTGCCACAGGCTAGGATAGACTGCCTGACAGCGTAGGCCCGTTGTGTTACCTCGCGAATCTAGTCTGTTCTACTCCGCAAACCGAACTGAAGGTGTCCCTTTCGAGGATCGGTAGACTTTAAGCCATCATCATTTGTTTGCCTGCCTTGTGTGCACATGGTTCACAGAGGAATAAGGAGGTACTGCGTCCACTCAACTGCTGCTCGTGACACTAGTAGTCAATAAAAAAGACATATGCTATGTCACGCGTCACTTTTCGAGCTTTATTTTCTTCGCGAATCATAAGAATCAAGACAAAAAAATACGTGGACGTCTGCGAACAAAAAGGTGCTCGCCATGGAGGCGCAAACTATTTTCTCGATCGTCTTCCTTTCACGACCCACGAGGATTAGAACATTAAAAAGGGCACTGTTTTAGATCAGTATGAACACATGAGCGTCCAAATGTTGGGTGGTGTGAGTCTTATCAAATCCAGCAACCGTTCGCTCGAACAAAATGCAGCTCGTGTATCACCGACAAAATGTTGTTTAAGTCACGCGAATAAATGGTCGCATTTCTATTTGGAAGCTCGTGTGTCATTAGCATCAAATGTCGTCAGCGTTCGAAGCATTACATAAAAACGAATTTTCTCGAAGATTGCAATCAAGTCCAATGGGCACAGGAATCATTGGGGTACCCCACATGCATTGTTTAAGCCCAAATAACTAGCTGCACGAACGAACTGAACAAACAGATCTAGAGGTAGGACATCTACAGCGTTTGGTCCGTGTTGTGTAATTCAGTTCATGTTTAATATCAGCGTGGAGACAAATTGAATTTCATAACTTTGCGGCACCATTTTCCGTTATGGAATATGTCATGGGAACCGTGCATATAGTTATTTGAAGTCGGCATGAAACGACAAGGGTGTACGCGAGTGTGTTTTATTCGCCTGTCGAATGTTGCACGCGCAAGGCGAATGGCTCACGGGAGAGCCTTTTGTAAGTCATCACGACATCACACTGCTTATCCTCCGCTCTTCAGTTCAAATGAAACAAGTTCGTGTGTTCCGCTTGCGAATTTAATTACTGCTTGACATTTTATGCGTACAAAGTTGGAGGGACTATTAAAAGTTTAACTTCAACTGGATGGGGGGATGGATGGTAGTAGATTCCGGTATGATCTCATTGATTTGAGTGCGCAACTAGAGCGGTATCACATGCAACTGAAGTTAAACATCACTCATAACTTGAATAAATAACCTCTGGGGAAAAAAACCCATAACAAAACGTATATGGAACTACTCCTAAACTCGGCGATCCCAAGGCAATCGGATTATTCGACGCCTTTCGGGGACTTCGAAATAAACCACAAAAAAATAATTCCCTTAATAGAGAGGAATGGAAAAATCCACAGTCCACACGGATTAAGGCACGGGGTCAGGTGTATATTCTAGGTTACCAGAGATTTCTCTGGCCCTACGTCCAGGAATGTCTGTTTAAAAGGCAGTGCTTCGACTATCAATGTGTCTGACATAAAAGCTCTCGAAACACCGTCTATGAACTCCAAGATGGAAGTATGCCGCCTAATTCTAAAGGAGACAGCGGATCGATGCAACCTGGAAAATGGGCACTCCGGACAACGGCAAGCCTATGAATTAGCAAGGAATGGGGTGTCTGCCTCTGACACAGAATCAGAAGACACCCCATCCCCCACTTAAAGTCGTACAATAACTTCAGCAGAAGTTGCAAAGAAGAGGAAGAGGAGGACAGTATTATGCACCTTCACAGCAACTGCAGTGCCCTGCCCAGGATAAGTCATTTAGAGGCCTTATTTCTTCAATAACCTGACCGAGTTAAGCAGCTAAGCCGTCTTGGTCGCTTTGTCAGAAGTATCAACTGGTTTGCGGTGTAGAACAGACTAAATTCGAGAGGTAACACAACGGGCCTACGCTATTAGCCACCCTATCCTAGCCTGTGGCACCTAACTGGCAGAAACCAAATTTGAGCAAATCGGGTCTGTAGGAGATGTGAAAACACCAGCACAAGCTATTGCTGCTGTTCGCGATAGTGTGGCTGAAGAGCCATCCACCTCAACTCGTCGTCGTGCCCAACAATTGCACCTCTCACGCTCGTCGTTGATAAACATTATGCATAAAGACTTGCATTTACACGCTTACAAGGCGCAATTGACTCAAGAACTAAAGCCTCTTGACCATTTCAAGCGTCGTCAATGGTCAGAATGGTGGCAAGAAATGGCAACAGTGGATGATAAATTTTCGAAGAAAATCATCTTCAGTGATGAGGCACATTTTCACCTCAGTGGATTCGTCAATAAGCAGAATTGCCGCATGGGCGAATGATAATCCAAGAGTGATTGTCGAAAAACCAATGCACCCACAAAGAGTGACTGTGGCTGGCGGCATCATCGGGCCGTATTTTTTCCAAAATGAGGCCGGTCAGGCAGTTACTGTGAATGGTGTTCGCTATCGTGAAAAGATAACGAACTTTTTATGGCCCGAATTGGAAGATATGAATGTGGACGATATGTGGTTTCAACAGGACAAGTGGCACCCACTTGCCACACAGCTAACGAAACAATGGCTCTTTTGCGCGACAATTTCAATGGCCGTGTTATCTCACGTGGTGGGCGATGTCAATTGGCCGCCAAGATCATGTGATTTGACACCGATGGATTTTTTTTTTTGGGGTTATTTGAAAGAAAAGGTGTACGTCGATAAGGCAGCAACAATTCAAAAGCTAAAGGATGAGATAATTCGGCACATTAACGGCATTGAACCTCAATTATGCTTCAGCGTCATCGAAAACTTCGACCATCGGATGGAGGTGTGCTGCCGAGGTCGCGGCGGCCATTTGGACGATATTTTGTTCCACACATAATTGAACCATGCCAATATTATCATAATAGAAAGAAATGACAATAATTTGCTAAATAATTTGTGTTTTATTCAAAATCAACATCGGCCCTTAAAATAATGGATTTGCAGATTACTTAGAAGCTACTTTCAAACCACACGATGAACAGACGCTTCCTGTAAGCTCCAACGGGTCGGACATTAAAAGCAACTCTACTCTGAGGGAACTAAAGTGTCTTTCGTTAAGTGCTTCCTATCTTTAAATTTCAATAAGACAGAGTGTGTGTGAATTGTCATCGTTTGTTTTTATTCGTTTGAAAGGTCTCTGAATGCCTTTATGTATGGAATATAACATCGCTCAAATGTCCTTCACGGCTTCTCTGGGTGGCGCGCATACGAAATGTCAAATTTTCCATGACCATCAAGCCGAATTTGAACAATGGCATGGCTTATGTTGGCTTTGAGGGCAGCCGTGGTTTGTGGCTTATTCGCATAGACCTACGACTGCACAAAACCCCACAAGAAAAAGTTTATCTCGGATCTCGGTGGCCAGTTCACATCGCCTCCACGTGAGATGACCATGCCCTCGAATTGCTCAGAATTTCCAATGTGGCTTGAGCTGTGTAGCACGTAGCGCCGTCCTGTTAAAACCACATGTCGGTGGTGTCCACATCATCCAATTTAGGCCAAAAGAAGCTGGTAATCATCGACCTACAGCGCTCGCCATTGACGGTGATGACCTGACCAACGACATTCGCAAGATAGACAGATGACATCGCAAGCCCAAAATCCACACCAAACATAGACTTCTTCGGGATGCATTGGAAGCTCTTGGACCTCATGTGGATTGGCATAGTCCCAAATTCGACAATTTTGTCTGTGGACGTACCCATTCAGCCACAAATGGGCTTCATCTTGTGGCGGCCGTAAAATGTGCGAAGCGAGCTTTGTCCATTTTCCATTTTGATAAAAAAATTTTATCATTTGCACGTGTTGTTGAAATTTGAAAGCTATCTCCATCTAAGGTGATTTGGTAAAACAGACTGAATAAATGACAGCCAATTGTCAAAGTTCGGAAGTCCCGATTGGAAGACCCTTTATTAGAGGAAATAAATGTTGCGGCGGCGTGATGTGCGATCGTGATCATCGTGATTCAATTTTTCATGATTCATTGGAAAGAACCTGATTTACACAGTCGTGGAAGAAAAACCCCATTAATCGGATCAAGTACGTCTATAGCTGCATTTCGTGTCATTTCTCAAGCATTTGACAAAGTTTTACCACGAAGACTTGAAACGCAGGCTATGTCGGAAGACTTTACAAGATCTTAGGGAACTATTTCCTTATCAAATAGGATATCTCATCAACGCCATAGATTCAAGCACATAAAAGCTGGAGTCCCGCAAGGGCGTGTTCTAGGCACTCTCTTTTAATTTGTGTACATAAAGTGACGACACTTTACTGACTTCAGCATGGATTTGTGGAATGTGTATGGAGAAGTTCTCAGAAAATGTGTGCAGAACTTCCCCCAACTTCTTCTCTGCGACTAGTCACCGGTTCAGATCTAAGTTTATGTTTTTATGGATATGCAGTCTGATGCAAGGACACCAACAATCTAGCTGCGGCGCACATACAAAGTCGACTTTCCCTGCACTCAGGACTGGCTCTGGCCAGAATCTGAGCCAGGCAAAGAATGTAGTCGAATTTCCACCGATGGCTCCAAGACCAAGGAAGGGTCTGGCGGTGGCGCCTTCGCGGAGGACGACAACATAAGACGCCACACCTCCTTCGGCAAATTTTCGTCGGTCTTCCAAGCGGAAACCAATGCTATCCTAATAACCACGGTCTATGTTGTGAAGAACAGGTGGAAGGGGCAAAGTATTTGTGCCTGTAGCGACAGCCAAGCTTAAGGCCCTACTCAACCCTTTAACTACTTCCAGGATAGTCCAGGAATGCAAGTCTTCTCTGATCCAATTCCAAGGCAGATTCAATTCCCTGGCCACCACGGTAAATGAGACTGCCGGTGAACTTGCTAGACATAGATCAGAAGAGATACTCTTAGGACCCGAACCTGCGTTGAGACTACCCGCTTCCTCGGTCAGGGCTTCCATCGATGGCTGGGCTTCTCGAGAGCACAACCGTAGGTGGACAAATCAAGCTCATACTCCCTAACGTCTGTAAGAAATCCGTGACATTCCTGTCATCTCTTAACAGAATAGACTGCATACCGGCATACTAAGGGGCCACTACACCTTCGCCAAATACCTAAATCTGCTTCGCCTAAGCGACGAATCCCTCTGCGACGCCTGTGGAGGACGACACTGCAGACCACTTCCTCTGCTTCAGTCCCGCCTAAGCTCGGATCAGAGGGCAGTTATTTGGTGCTGATGAGGTGAGAGTCTGCTTTCTTCTTTAAATTTTTAATTAAATGTAGGTTGCTGCCTTGTAGTACAATGAACCAGTTTTTGAGTCTAAGTGCTCCAGTGTCTCGCTCAAAAACCTCCGGCAAAATAAAAAGGCCTTGCTTCAGTGCCTTAGGATCTTCATCTGTGGTCGAACTCGATGGCCTCCCTATCTGTCTTAAGCTGACACGGCTGGGTTGCACTCGTGGTGTGTTCTCAATCCAGTTCAAAGGACCTAGAGTTTTGTGCGGTGACTGAACGACCAAATTTGAGAAGCTTTTGTTGACATTTGTAGTCCCAGGGAATTAATTGAGCCTTGTCCGGAATCAATTTTAATTTCAATTTATAAGGTTCAACAGGTCAATGGGCAAAAGAGCCGTCATTACTTACGGCGAAGAGCCATGAATACCCTAGGTAATGCAGCAGAGAACGCCAACGATTGACATGGCGCACTTGGGTTAATGCCATCCTCAGCTAAGACAGAATGCGGAACTGCGGGACAAACAGGACCAAGCTGGTTCGAGAATTAAAACCTGTCACTCGACTTAGGTTGACAGCGCAGGACGATTGAAGGGAATGCAATTGCTTTGAATTAAAAGCAATTTTCGCGTGACTTTGAACCCGTACCCTTCAATAAACCAATAAACCGACCAAAGAACACATTCACCGTCCATCTCAACTCCGCTTTGAGACTTACTGGATACCCCCCTCAACATTAGGTCTTCGCTTTGCACAAACGAACGACCTACCGTTCAATGAGCACAAAGCGACATAGCCGAACATCGGGCAGAGCGAAAAAAAAAATGCAAGCGCAAATCCTTTCGAATGACACACTCGCCTTACACAGCTCACTCAGAACTGAATCGGCCTGTAATGCCGATCGCGACCTCGAGAGCTCACCCCCGCCGCACTCCTTTCGTAGGCACACACTCATTGCACACACACACACACACACGCTGAATGTAAATACCCTCGAGGAGTCACAACTCAAAACAACGCAATACCATCAACGAAACAGGATATGAGTATACTTACAGTGGCAGGACGACGACGTTCGGCTGCGTGCCTCGGGCAACAGCTCTGCACAACTGACGGAAGGCATTTTTTTTTTGCTTGTTTTTGCACACACGTTGGGGCTCTTAATAAAAATTCAGGACCATCGAGGATAGTGACAGTCTGCAGTGAGCAACTATTCGACGATTCGACGAACGCCACCTTACACATGGACTCTCTCCCTTTCTCACCTTTTTGTGTACCTCTCGCTCTCGCGTGCTGAATGCCGAGTGGGGTGTGTGAGTGTACGGTGGCGTATACGTAATTGTTTTGTCTGCCCGTGAATAATGTTTTTTTTCTTCTTGTTTTTCGCTGATTTGCTCGGTCCCCCGCTTGGCTGTTTATCTTTGAGGTCTCACATTCGCACTAATTTTCCATTGAATCGCAATTATTTGCATAAGACGAGGGAAAAGCGTTTTTCTCGCCTGTTCCCGTCACTCGTCGCACTTGGCAGCGCTTACACAATCACACGGCATTGGGGCGGCGGAAGAACTTACAACCCTCCATACGGAATGCTGCTCACAGGACAGAGAGGGGGGCGGTGGGTAAGAGCCAGCCAACTATACACACACAATTTTAGAAACTTCTTTTGCACTTCTTTTGTTTGCACCCGTCGCACAGGAGGAGCGTACCGCTTCAGCTGCGAGGTGTTGGTGGGATTTGATGGAGGGGAAGGGCCCGAATCGTCGTTTGGCTGCGAAATTGATTTGTTGTTCGCTTAATTCGATTAATTCACGGCGAATATCGCGCACACACAACTCAAGGGTAATGCACAACAGAAGACACAACAGAGAATGAAGGAATTCTCCACAAATCGACAGCGAGAGCGCGCGGAGCCGTCTTTGGATGATGCGAACGGACCGAAAGCTGCTAGGGAACTGAAATTTGTTTGCGTTCGCTTTGCTAGCTGCCGAGACCAGGGTTGGTATTTCTCCTCTGAGTTTGGGGCTGGCTGGCTGTGAGAGAGAAAACGCGGGAGAGATCGTGTGAGCGACTCCCCTGAAAGCTTTCGATGAATAGGGTTGCCACGGTAATTGAATTTGTCGTCGCCGCATGGGAAGGTGATAAGTGAGTTAGCGAATTAGGAATGGCATTGGCTGTGGGTTGAAGAGTGGAGACGAGTTGTTATCACGTTTTCGGATTGATCTCGTGTCGTCTGTGGGAAGAACGATCTCTGTGGGGCTTGTGAAATTTGGTGGACGTTTAGGAATATTTTTTGCTGTGGAATGTCGAGATGATTTATTTTCTGGCAGTTTCAATAAATGGGAGACCACAATAAGAGAGGAGAGAAGAGTGTGTCACAGATTTTCTGCGACACATCCGGCATACGGAGGAAGCTCAAAATTTTAGAGCAATAATCTTTGTTGAATATTGTGCGTAACCACGGCGGGTTGCTGGCTATTTTCGGTTGCATAACGAGTTGAGTTGTGACCGATGTTGGTGTTGAGAAATTTCCTGCACTGTCCACCATTTGAGTCAAAGAGTTGTTGGTTGAAAGTTGTGTTGTCGATAGGCTCTCGGCTAGGATATTAACTAGCATATGAAAATAAGCAATTCTTAGAATCGGATGAGATCCTGAAACAAACGATAGGCAGCAAAGCACTACAACGATATGGCTTGGCTCCTTCTTCAGAAATAAAGTAAACAGCTGACAAGATGAAGTCGTTCTACCGAAGCGTTTCTAAATGTACTGTCAAAAAATACTGAACTGTTGGGACAATGGGAGCGATTGGTGCTTGATTACGTACTTAACAGTTCTGCGAGCCATGGATGGTCTGTGGCAGGACAATAAGCTTCCATCGTCGTATCCCGATCGCGTTGCTTCCGGTCATCAGGGCCAATCTGGCTCGCGTTTGGGATTACTTGAGCTGTATTACATCAACATCCATCTCCTTTTCGAACCAGGAGGCACGGATTCGTATGCACATACGCTCCTTGGCTACATAAGGAGAAAACTTGAAGACTGTAGATAGAGCCAGAACTCGATGGCTTGGTCTGAGTATTGGAGCAGCAGCAAGGGCATCATGCATCGGTTTTAGTCGCAAGGAAGTACGCATGCGAATAGGAGTCCTTACTGAGCCATAGGTACACATACAATGCGTCTGACCACAAACAAGGAACTGCAGAAGCTGGTAGAAATATAATCGATTCAACATCTGCTCTGCGAATGCCCAACGCAAGCAAAGAAGAGGAGGCAGCTCCTAGGAAAGATTCATATGCTAATTTGGTTGGCTTTAGGAATAAAATAGGGTCTCACGATAGTAAACCATCCCCTATTAAGGGCAAAATGGAGCCATTAAGTTAGTCTTTGTGAGCCACAGGCCGTAAAATCGTCAGGACACTCATATATTGACTTATCTATCTAGCTGCAGAATTGGTGCATATGCGCTAAATGTGGCGTAGCTAGCATAGTCGACTTATTGGCGGCTTCCAGGCTAAATGCACATCTTAATAAAGCTCGTAGATATCATGTCTTCACCTCCTTCTTCGTACATCTTCCTCGTACACAGGACTATATATAAGAGGCAGAACTTTTCATTCGAAGGCACGAAGAACCAAGTCGATGCCAAATAGCAATATAATATAGTAATAATATGGGTGGCGCTACAGCCCCTAGAGGGCCAGGGCCTAGCTTCTCAGCAAGTGGTGGCCCGTGGCGTTGTGGGTATGTGCGTCGACTACTACGCACTTGGACCTACCTGGCTAGGTTCGATTCCTGGTACGCCAAGAAATACTTTTCACGGCCCCACCTCTTTCGAGTCACTGACAATGCTCAAAGAGTATAATTGTCTAGAAAAAGCTTCTCAAACTTGGCCGTTCGGAGTAGGTCCTTTCCACTCGTGATAGAACAATAGCACGCACAACACGAGTGGTTGCTGAGAAGCCAAATAGCAATACTGGTTAATAAATACATTTTTTGGGGCATGATGCCTTCGTGTGGGGTTCACGTAGGAGGTAGACAAGGACAAACTCGAGGAAGACAAACGCCTTTACTACATCAAAGCAATTTAGTGGAGGTTCATTTTCGATGAAAGACCATCTTCAAGGATTTAATTACGTTTTTACAAAAAGAATGATGGGTGGTCTGATAGCTTATCCAAAGCAAATCCAAGTTGATATCTGTCTCTACTGACATGCGTAGTTTTTGGGCTCAATTTTAGCTTCTTCGTATCTCAGTCCTCTGCACTGATGTACTCGGCAACTGGGCTATATTCCTTTTGATAAATAAGACATTCAGAAGTGGCAAGTGGGATAACAGCCAACGAAATGGAGTAATTTGTTAAGTTTCTGGAGAACCCAAAATTGTACACATTGCTAGAACCGTAGCACTTCTTTATCCGGATAAAGAGCGACGTTTCATGAAAGAATTTGACAAAACGGAACAAGTCCATGGATGCATCTGTTGTAACTCTATAATTGCAATTGATCGAAGGATTTAAACGAGGTCGGTAAGCAGCCGTTAGTCGACGGCGCAAACAAGTTGAATAAAGCGCGATACATTAACTCAACTCGTGTTTCATTTTGTAATGTCCTGCTGCACGCTGTGGCTGGACGATGATGGTATGAAATTTGAACTCCCGTTCGTGTAAGCGTTCAGGTCAATTAGTTTTGAGTGCCTTATAAGACAACCTACCTCTCCAGACCACCACCACAGACGACTCTGCATTAATTTTCGCTCGAAAACTGCGGCTTCCACTTTCCCATTCAAGACGGAGTCCAGTTAACGCAGTCAGGCCGTTAAAACCGGATTTAATTAGCATCGTTGTGTACCGGCACAGTGAGTGATTACCATTCCCGGAGTACGTAATGTCCTGCTACACGTTGTTACTGAACAATGGGTGTGTGGTGATACCAACATGCAGGATGGGCCATTTAGTAGTTGTTTTCTAAATCATATGTTGTTTTGACACTGACAGCTGTGTCCCGCTAGAAATCTGGCCAGAAAGTCAGTATCATACCTCCGCTGAACGTAATGAGTCGTTTTACGCTTGAAAAACGTTGGGAAATATTCAAAACTTATTTCCAAAGTGTAGTCCAAACAGTGTTTATTGAAGAAGTTTTGACCGAAATAAAGCAAGTTTGTGAAAAAGTTCGTGAGACTGGTATGCTAGTGGACAACACTCATGCACAGATGATAATGTGGCAGCTGTGGCCTTCTTCGAAAATGAGGCTGGAACAAGAGGCGAGTGGACGAGCAGACGGCAGACCGAAAGACAATACCATTAAAATGAAACTGCCTAAATTGTACTCCGGAAGGAATACACATTTAAAACAAACAGGAAATACCGAGAAACTAAAGACATGTATCTACACAGATGAGTACGTGTTCGTCGTAGTTCTATGGACGCCACTGCCAGGGTCGAAGAAGATTAGATTCGATTCGATGTCGATAGCTGCAATACAAGTGCTTTCCTTTTTTGGCCAAGATATAAGGAAGTACAAAGTACAAATCGAGGATTCCACTCCTTACCTAATTCCGGTCCAAGCTTCGAACGATTCGAATATCCTTGAGTCGAAATGCAGACCATGTAGCGCGTTTGTTTTAATGTGCTGCGACACAGGAGAAACCAATTTTCCCCGGGATCCCGATTTCGTCGATTGCATCAGATAGTTCGTTGCGTGCAAATGCTACTGCACCGACTATGTGGTTTTGAAAGCACGGGAATGTGCCAATTAATGCGGTGTTAAGCGCTTTAGACGGTTCGGATAGTGTCTCATAGGCAATAGCAGAATGTGCAGAAGAACTTGGGTGCGTTTCCTAGAGCATGCTGTCAGACTGATGTCTTTCTCATAGGACGGTGATATTTGGTGACAGGATTCACTTTACGCAAACCAGACCGACGACAGAGAGAAACAGACAGTGTCAGTGTAGACTGAACAGCTCGTTATCATGCGAGAGACGTTTTGTTTTGGCATAACTGCTTCTTCTTTTCTCGCCTTTTAGCGGAATGATTCTCTTGCGCTGTCCCAGTTTTACTTTGCAGCCGATTTTGATACACCTCGTTGGTGGCATGTTTTGACTATCATTCCGGTGCTGGGTTGCCTTAGTTAGCGCTTTCTTAGTGGTGACATCCATTGGGGCTTGTGTTCGACGTATGTAGGTATGGCGGCTATGCAAATATGGAGGGTATTCGGGCGTCGAATGTCAAACTTCAAAGTCGATCTCTGAATTGGGCTGCTAAGAGAATCCGGTGGAGCAGATATTTGTTCATCTGAATCCAAGCACTTCGTGATCGAATCCTTTCTTGGTGTTCATTGTGTCGCCTGTGCTGTCGTTGTTGTCTCTGCTGTGCGCGCTCATTGTGCGCACGCCTTGACACGAACGCGCAGATGATTAATAATCTATGGTCTCTTCTAAAAAATAAAAAGAAGGCATGCCGAAGGATGCTCCTCACTCCTTGACACTGTTGTTCCCAATAATTGAATTCAAAATTTTTTCCTGAAATGAATTTCAAGTGGACGCTCTGGCAAATGGCCACATGGGGCTGCCTCGTTGCCTGGCAGCGGTGATGGTTATCTTCGCAAGACACGATATTTGACAATTGTCTTGCGTCAATGAGCAGATGATCGGAGAAGTGCAGGTTCCTGTATGGAGCCTTCTGCGATGAAATCTCGTGCTGTCGCAGTAACTCAGCGATCCTTGCCCCAGTCTCCTGCCGACGACTTTGGAAACAATTCAGTTTCGAATCAGTTAAGAGAACTCGGACTGTCTGCTCATTCAGCTGGCAGCCTGGCTACATAGCCTTAAGTCGTTATGCAACAATTACCATTCGGAATTGAGTTTCTCGGGCCCTCAGCAAGTTGCTTAACAAGTGAATGTGTGCATAGAACCACATTCACACTTGTCGTCGAGTTGATTTCATGACAGCAGGCGCATCAGGCGAAAGCTCATGTTTTTTGGGGATTCTTCTATAGCGTCCCGCCCGCCTGAATCATCAACCTCAACAATCATAGCTGTCGACAAATTCAACGCTGCAGTCACAAATAATTGCGGAACCATATCCCATTCATTCATCAGAACGACGAGAGATGACCAGCAGCAGTGAGAACTTTTTACGAACGCACAACCTCATGCCGAATTTAGCACGGGCATGTGCTCGAAATGGCGATTTAAAATTCAAATGAATTTCAAAGAATCGCCGAGAATAAACCACGTTCAACAAGTGGTGACAGGCAATTATTCATGAACCCTCGTTCTGCAACCGCCGCTGTGGTGGCAACCCTCAGACGGGCACCAAAGCGCTTTCTTGGCAAAATCAACACTCCATCGCGCACTCTCTCTCTCTCTCTCTCTGGCTCTGGCTCCCACTCTTTGGACTGAAAGTTCGTGCTCAATGATTTCATCCCCCTTCGGCGGTGGTTTACGTCATAACCTTGCTTAAGGAGAACCTCCATCGCATCCATGACGTCACATTCTAAGGGATGACCGAGGGAAAATGAACAAAAAAAAAACAACACGACAAACTGACAAGCAAAATGAAGAACTCACCCCGAAATTAGAACTCGCGAGGAGACAACAACCAAATCAACTTTTTTCACTCTCGTATTTGCTTTCGTTTGTGACGTCAACACAAATCTTGGCATGGCACAGCCGACTGGTTCGGGGGTCTGGTTTGTTGGTGCGGAATAAAGACGCACAAACATTGACACAGCGAACTGAATTCAACGGAATCGCCGTGTGATCAGAAGGAGCACACGGTATAGGCAATAAAACGATGACGCAGCACGGATCGGGAATCGACGGATGGTGGACGTGACAGGTGGACGAGGAGTAGTTAATTAAAATCCAAGGTCGCTGTCGAGTGGTGCAGCGATGACGTGAGGACGCAATCAAAGTCGGATTAGGGACGAGTGGATGGGCATTAAGTCTTTGATGGTGCTCACGAGGCATTGTAGGCATTTTTGAGAGGTCGACGCGGAGTAGGTCGGCTTTATTACTAGGCGAGCGCTACACGAAGAAACATTTTGAAGTAAAAAAGGGAGTCGTGGGATTGAATTTTGTGCACAGTGCCTTTAATGGCAAAGTGCCGGAGTCACAGTGCTCGGCTTGAGTCTAGGACGGGTCTTGAAACCCCGTTCGAAGTTGGCATGAAATCGTAGTTACCGCCGCAGTGTTCTTAGGCTTTGTGCAGCGCTCTAGTCTAGAGTCTAGAGAAGCCCTTTCGGCTGGCGGGGTCTCCGCGTCGTCACCAGGTTGGTCGAGTTGGAGAAGGCTCAACTTCTACCAAGCGCTCGCCGTCTGGTTCTAACCACTGCCAGGCAGGCACAAATGAAATGTGTTAAGGTCTCCCATTTAGTGTGTGTTGTTGGAACTGCGTTAAAGCGCGTCGGGTGGGATACCAAGTTTGACGGAATTTTCTCGTATCGGTCAGTGCGCCGAACAGACCGCCACCAATCTAGTGATATCTTGACGAGTTCGCCGAAGGAGATCCGACTGCGAAATGGACAAAGTGCATAGAAATTTATAAAAAGATGGACGTTGGTATGTATGCCTTCCTATTTCCGTACACATGAGGGATAATTTGTGAAATGACGAGGCTCGGGGCTACCAGTTAGCTCACGGCAACAATTCTACGAGAAACTTGAATCGGAAAACGTCGCATGAGTCATAAACTTTGTCAGTCTAGATACCAGTGCCATCCTTTGGCAGCTCTCGCAGCTGTAGGCTACCGTACATGAGCTCGCTTGCAGTTAAATTGTCCAACCAGAGCGTTCCCTTGTCAGCTATCTCGAATTGTGTAAACCGCGCGGTATGGACGACAGTTTTCTGTTACATTGTGGCTCGAATCGGAGTGGTGCACCGCGTGTACTCTTGAGAAAGCTTCTCTTACTGACCGTCAACGCAAAACAGAGGAGCCCCCCAACAGCCCTAAAAGAGTCCTTCAACTGTAAGTCGCACAGAATATGATTCATCCCCCAAGAAGCACCGTTGGGGTATGAAATTTGAACTCCTATTCGTATATAAGCGTTCAGGTCAATTAGTTTTGAGTGCCTTATAAGGCAACCCACCTCTCCAGACAACCACCACGGACGACTCTGCATTCATTTTCACTCGAAAAACTGCGGCTTCCACTTTCCCATTCAAGACGGAGTCCAGTTAACGCAGTCAGGCCGTTCAAACCGGATTTAATTTGCATCGTTGAGTACCGGCAAAGTGAGTGATTACCATTCGCGGAGTACGAACAAAGTCCGTAGCTGACGTCAATTAGATGCGGCTTGTCAACGTCGATAATAATTGTCGCCAGCCCTGAGTCACCGTTGTTATATCACTCAACAAGATGCGAACCGCCACCGCGCCACCCACCCAACTCCTCGGCTAACTCATTAAGTTGCAATGCAGGTTCCCCGCACGCAGAATGCAAATATTTATGCAACCCTCAGCTTGATGCCCCCAAGCTTGCATCCATAATTGAGTCAGCTTATGCCCTGCAATCCAGGAGAGGGCGACGTTCTCAGTGAAACAACTATTCAACGAGAGGCTGCGACGGAGGCATGCTAAAATGTTGACAAACTCAATTTGCAGCAGGGGGCGTGTGCACGATTGGGCCAAGCAACGAATGGCAAAAACGGGTTTGACGTCATAGGCGGGAGGAAGCTGAGTACAATGTTGATGTTGTCGGAAGCAGATTCGGAAAGCAAAATGACGCAGCAGAGAGGTCGGTTGCCTCCTGAAGGTTAAGGGTTAGCGTAACCGTGTTGGCCGCAGTCCAAATTTTGGGCATATTCTCGCGAAAAATCGATACTTCGAGTGACAGTTCACGAGGAGGCCCTCTCACTGGGTGGTGACTGGAAAGTGAGTGGGGGAGTGGCAGGCTGTAAATGGCAGCTGGTAGGGAGATAAGTGATTCCAAAAATACACCTCACTGCGGTGCGAATGGACACGTGAGAGATAATGATAGATAAATGCCAGGCTGTGCAACGCGTGTTTAAAGAGAGCTGCCTCCTTTAGGGAGCACCTCCACTCGTGGTATGCGTCGTGGAATTTCACACTTGCTTAGGCCCGACCGTCCGACCGAGGGCAGCGGTTGACATTTGGAAGTTGCTGACGCAAGCCGCCGGAAATAACGAGTTGACTTGGGCTGGGGAGTGGATTAAAATAGACGAAAAATGTTTATGTTTGGATTATTGGTTTATGGGCGACAATCGATTGGCTGGCTAAGGGACGACGAGCTGGTGGTTTTCTAAATTTAAGTGATTAGAGGAGCTTCAATTCGAGGGAAGAATTGTTTGGTGTGAATTTTGTTTGCTGTAAGCTGTTTCGCGTGTAACCAATTTGTTGTCGCTCGTAAGGAGGTCTTCGTCTTGGCGTCATTTTTGGGGTTATTTTCTGATTGGGAGCCATTGGCACGATGACTAACTGGGTTATATTTGATTGAGCAATCGAGGGACACATTCTGGACAACAATATTGATCGACTACACTAGAATAGTTGTAAGTGCTTGCATAGATCAGAATCTTTCAGCACTCTGACATAAGTTTGACCACGACCGGGCGCCACTTCTCGATAGTTTCGCTGAAAATTATCAATCTTCTCAAGATCAGAATGCAGTGCAGTGGCAATTTAGTGTCTTTTGTTTAGTTTTTCAATGGCCCACCTATGATTATCCTCACCAAAAGGATATTGGACTCTTGCTGTGCAAATGGCATGTCCATAATGACAACCTTCTTTACACACAATGGCATCCGTAAATACAGGTGGTACCCTACAACAGAAATCGGCGATAGATCTTTTTTTGGTGGCATCGTGTATGAAACGGATGGTTAGTGATTAGGGGAGCAGATTATGGTGTTGTATACGCTGTACCTTACTGTTTAAGTACCTCTCCTGCCAAGGCGGAAACCAAAAGCGGTTGACATGCATACCGTAAGAGAATCTACAGAACAGTGAGATGCGGCAACAATTTAGGAAGCATTGGGACTGTTGTCAACAGCTGTCATTGGCTCTGTGCGGGATGTGCAGTGAAGCGGCTGGGAGTGGCGGCTGGTGTTGACAAAAGGAACTGCGTGGCTTAAAACACCGGGAGTTCAATAAGCCATCAAACAGAAGAAGAAGGCCTACATAGACTGGATTCTCTTGGGGACTCATGCACCTCATGACCGGTACACTGAGAAGGAAATTGGATGTGCGAGCAGCTAAATATCAATCCTGGGAGGAGTTCAGTGAGAAGTACGAAAGCGACCATTCGCCGGCTCAGAGGAAGGAAATTCAAATACATCATTGACGAAGGAGGAAATCCAAAGAAAGTTCCAATGAGGTGGACATTTTGCGCAGATGGACGGAGTACTTGTCGGACCTGCTCAATCCCGAACAGGGCACTGAAGATGACAGACCCGTAGTCTTGAGTTGGCGGCGAATAGTCCAACGGAGGAGGAAATTATTTTGGCGGTTGAATCGAAAGTTGGCAAATCCGTCGTTGTGGATGGAATCCGGACAGAAATGCTCTAGGCAATGGGTGAGTGTTTATGAGTTTTATTTCTCTCTCGTATCAATAAGGTGGTCTGGGAACGCTGGCGATTGGCAAATTGGGGTGATTGTTACTCTATTAAAAAAAGCGGACAAAAGAGATTGCTTCAACTAAAGGAACATATATCTTTTAAGTCTCCCCGGGAAAGTCTACGCTAAGGTGTTGAAAACACGTTTCAGAGCTGTGATCGAGTCCAGGATGGGTGATAAACAATGCAGCTCCGTCCCGGCAGAAGTACAACCGACCAGCTTATCGTTCTAAGAATGGTACGCTACAATAAGGCTTGGGATTACGCCAAACCGATCTCCAACTGTTTTGTAGATTTGAAAAAAAGCATAAGACCGAGTTCTTCGAGTTAAACTCAAAAGTGTTCTGCAGGAGTGTGGTATTGATGGTCATCTTTTGAGGGCCATTCAGTTTCTAGACACAAACTGTAGCAACTGAGCTTGTTAACGGTGCTAAATCAACACCTTTCATCGTGCGCGCTGGAATTCGCCAAGTGTGCGTCTTGTCACCTCTTCTCTTTATTATATGTATGTACATATGTACATATATGAACTGGATGTTGCAGCGCAGCAGATGACTTACTCATCCTCACATCCACATCACTTCACAGCGCGCGCTCTATAGGCTATGTATGCACAGGGTGGGCCAACTACAAGTTTGTTTTTAAAAATGCAATAAAATGGATAAAATTAAATTTGCTTCATGCATTATGGCTGTTTTTAGTAAGAACAAACATTCACAGTCGTTCAAATGGCTGGCTTCGCAGTAGCGCATTCTGTCCCCCAATTTTCCAAGACATTGTTGATGGTTTCGAGCTGTAGCTCACGGCTTGCTTGGATGACATTGGCATTAAGTGCTTGAATCATTTCCGGATTGTTGGCATAACACCGGTTCTTTACGGTTCACCACAAAAAAAAAAAGTCCAAAGGGGTCAAATCGCAGTTTCGAGGCGGCCAATTAACATCGCAAAGACAGCTGATAACACGATTTGGGAATTTGGTTCGCAAAACATCGATTGTGGCATAGGCTATGTGGCATGGCGCGCCATCTTGCATGAACCAGAGGTCGTCCAAATCCATGTCTTCAACTTCAGTAAAGAAGAGTAGGAGGTGGCTCTGTAACGCCCATCGTTGACCGAAACGTTGTTTCCAGCCTCATTCTCGAAGAAGGCCACAGCAGCCACATTGTCATCTGTACTCACAAACGACGGCGACCATGAGTGTTGTCCACTAGCATACCAGTCTCAGGAACTGTTTGCAAAAACTTGCTTCAATTTGGCCAACAAAGAAACGCACTGTTTGGGCTAGACAGCACTCACCTTGGAATGAAGTTTTCAATATTGTCCAGCGTTGTTCAAGCGTAAAGCGACTCGTTTCGTTCTGCGGAGGTTTGATACTGACTTTCTGTCTAGATTTCGAGCGGGAAACAGCTGTCAGTGTCAAAATAACGTATGATTTAAAAAAAAACCACTAGATGGCCCACTCTGTAAATGGACTGGATGTTGCAGCGCAACCGCTCACTCTCTCTCAGACGGAACTGCAGCGCACGCTCGATAGGTTTGTGCTGATGCTGGGTTATTGTCATTTCCAGAACGCCTGCTCAATGCACTCACAATTTAGTGGAGTCCCAGGTGGAGAATTTGAAGTGTTTCAGGGTCTTTTTTAAGGGTGATGTGAGGATTAATGCAATTTTGAAACAAAAACAGGTTTAACTGCTGATGGGATAGGAAGTGACCACGATTCAGGATGTCAGTGATTTTATGTACTGGGGTATCAAGCTCTGAGGGGCATAGGATGTCCATCTTCGTCAGACGATTACTGGCAGTCCCCCCTTTGGTTGTAGGAGGGGTGCTGGTTGGGATCATTGTTCTCATGTCATTTAACCGATCGACCACCTAACACCTAAAGACTGTGGGCATCGGCTATGCATTCGTAATAATTCATTCCTAACAATCACTCAAAATCATCTCTCACACCGACGAACGTATTTCATCACACTCCGCATCAGTTAGTTGTTTAGAAATCTCCAACCCCCTTCCCACCGATATCAACAACACAGCATCAGCGGCAGCAGAAGAAAAACTCAAAACAAATTCAGTGTTCGTCGTAAAACAACGCCTTGACCATTTGTTTTCACAAATCCCCCGGAACCGATCACGCCCACCCAGTGGCTGTGTGTTTTTATTTTAAAATAGAATCCTGCTCGGTGAATCTCAGCGAGTTGATGAGGAAATTGGGAACATAAACATCTGTCGAAGGCGAAGCGTCTCTAATCGAGCAGCGGCCCCGATTTGAGGGATGAGCGCACACCGCTTGGCATGGCTTTTCCGCATTTTGCGCCTCCCGCTGCTGTGCTCAACTGTGGGGGGTTTGTAGCGGCTGCCTCATATGCAATTCATGTGGGCTGCCAAACATTTTATCGTGACCGGAGAGAGATGTTATTCTTGCAAGAACCATTTAAGTCGTAGAAGAAGGCCCGGACGAAGCTTTTCATCGGCATAACGATTCGTAGTGTTAGAATGTGAAATTAATGAACTGACACGTTGAGAAATATTATTTCGAGTCTAGTTATTCAGCATCAAAGGAGGGGAGGAGGTGATGACTTGATGAGTGCACTTGGAGATGATCTGTCAGCAATCAAGTCAAGTTTCAAATGAAGACTCGTCAAAAAATGGGTGTTCGCATTCATATTTCAAAGAAAATTCAGGAAAAACCGATTCTGTTTGAACGAGTGTACTTGCACGGGGTGACCAGATAAGAGGTATACAACTGATTCAAGCTGTCGGTCGAATTTTTTATGAATCGGTTTAATGTGGGCGGCGTTATTCCGGTAATAGCGTCTCGAATGGTGGCCTGGAGCTCGTTCAAAGTGGTTGGGTTGTTAGCGTAGACTGTAGACTTCACGAGAAAATCGTCGAGTGGCGTTAAGCCGCATGGTCGAGATGAACGCTTGACGTTCTCCTTCATAACTTGGAGCGTTGCGTGGCTTATATGGCATGTAGTGCCGTCTTGCTGGAACCACAGCTCGGATACATCGATATTGTCGAGCTCTGGCCACAGAAATTCTCTCGCTGCTCATTCTTTCATTTCGAACGAAAAAAAAAATCCGATGATGCCACCAAATTGTCCATTAGTCATTCAAATCGAGGTGCAACGTGATTCCACTTATCAAGCATTTCTCCAATTCATACGATCTCAACTTCAGTCACATCCTGGTAGGCTCAAACCCCACCCCCAGCGATTCTCCTCCCTCCCTCCGCCATCGATTCCCTCGAGCACACATCCAAACTACTTCCGGCCAACAAGACAGTTGATGGTTTCCTATCACACTTGGCCGCTGGAGTGTGTGTGCTACTCCTCCGGTGCATGTCGGCTACCGATTCCCTGGAGAACACCCTCAACAGCCCACTTGAGGTCGATGCGATAGCAAATCAACGCGATGACGTATGACGGAATGCGACGCGGCGACGACGACGACGACGGTGGCACGATAACGCCTGTTAATTGCTTATGTCGTTCAGATAAAGTCAGTCAATGTCGAGGGTTTATTATTTATAAACGTATGGAATTTATGAACCGCTGCGATGTAGTAAAGATAAAGGCACGGAGCTTTAACAATTCATTAATGGATGCCAGATCCGGGTGGATTTGTCTGTGCGGTATCGGCCGACTGTGGGAATTGAAAATATCGTGGGCGCAATGATTGATGAGGTATTGAGGGATCCTCGGGGATCGCCTAAAAAAAAGAAATCCATTATCGGACTGGTTGCGGCGGATGAGAAGAACAGGTGAGACTTGCGGAGAGACGATTATTGATCATGTGATAAGCAGCGTTTTTGTTGAGCTGCCAAATGTTCACTTTGATTGAAGAATTCAAGGGGATGTCGACGACTTGTTAAATCTTCTGAATGTTAGAAATAACGCAGATGGATAGTAGGCATCCTCATCAGCTCTCTGTGTTACTCTTAATGACTGGGACGATGCAGGTTTTGGGCTAATTTGACTTTTCGAGACAATAGCCATGTGGTCTATGGGCCCAATGGTAGATAGGCAGAACTGGTGGTTCGGTAAGAACCGGTCACAATGTCACAGCCCTTTCGCCTTATTTATTGAACGTATTTTCAAGACATCTCCAAATGCAACCTGATGCATTTAGAAAAGACACAAGTTTCTTAATATCCTTTGCAGCAATCTCGTCAAGTAATCTGAACAAGGATCCACAAGCGCGCGCTGTCTGATTCTAGGAAGTACCAGACGTTTTTCTGTCTTCACAAGTTCCTTAATATCCTTCGCAGCAATCTCGTCAAGTAATCTGAACAAGGATCCACAAGCGCGCGCTGTCTGATTCTAGGAAGTACCAGACGTTTTTCTGTGCGTGATAAGATCACTCGTTGTGATCATTCACAACAGAAATAGTCTTGTGTCCTTTACCTCAGCAAAAAGATATTCGGGGACAAGCCTCACAGCAATCCTGTGGATGAACACATCGTCCGTCAGATCCACCTCGATACATGGCAGGTTAGTCTGGTGGCAGACTTCCCTGAAAACCACCAAACTTAAAGGCAATAGCAAGGATTCAGTGACTTGCTTGCCTGGGTGTCACATTAACAATTGGCACTACTACAGCAGTGGGCTTGGTTGCAGCAGAGAGTGCCATAACGATCAACCAGTCCTTCAAATTTAAGATCAAGTTCCACTCATAATGTTAGGTTAGGTTAAAGTGACTGACTGATGTAAGAGAAGACAGCAGCCAACCTTAGGCCAGCACAGGCCCATTGTGCTACCACGCGGATCTGTGAATACCTATTCCGCAAACCAGTTTGTGCTTTTCATAAAGCGACGCACACTGGGGCAGCTCCATAGAGATCGGTGCGCAAAAGGTCACTTTGAAATGTTTGGTAAACAAGAAAAAAAGCGTTTCTTTTCAGAAAGTATACGGTATTTGTGATAAGAAAAATGCATTTTTTGTTTTGTTTTTATGTTTAGCAGGGAGTTAGTCAAGCGACCAAAGTTGACAAGTTTGTTGTGAAAATTGCAATTGGGAGAAAGTAAACGAAAATGTTAATTCTGTTTTTTTTTTTAATTTATGTTTGATTGAAAATGTAAGATACGCCCGGAGAAGGTAAAAATGTGTAGATTTTATTTGTTTACTTCAGAAACTAAAAGAAAAAAATGTATAACTAGTTAAGGGCTTTGAAGTGAGTGTGTTTTTTTGTTTACTTTGTTTTAATTTTTGCATAATATCTTCTGTTCCGGCAAAAGTTTAGCAGATCTATTAACTGACCATAATTATAACATATGTCCTTAATATAAATGTCAAAGCAGAAGTGCTAAACTTTTGCCGGAAATATGTTTTTTTTTTATTTTTGAAAAATAGTGTTAGCAATTTTCAAGAGAGCTTTTTTTTGGCCATTTGTTATGGCCATTTAATTGCTTCTTCTTGTATTTTGCCGATCGTTCAGTTAAGTGAAGAAGCCTTGGAATCAAGAAACAAATATTTCCAAATTTTAATGGAGGAATTCAGCCGAAAAACATCAAGAATCGACCATTTTAATGATATTTTCCATAGAAGGATGATTTCGTCAGATCCTTTGTTATCAAGTCTTAGGAGTCAAAACATTTTTGTTAGTAAAAGAGACTTTTGTTCAGATGCTACAAATTTGTTTCATGTGGAAAACTTTTCTTTTGAAAATTAATAAACTAAATTGTGTTACATTTTAAATGTAAGATTGAAAAACCAAAAACAGTACTTATAGTTTTCATTTTTATTAAATTTATCGTATACTTATTGTTAACAACACATTTGGCTTTGAAAACGCTGCGTTATCCTAGATGATTAACACCAAAATGAAAAACAAAGATTTTTTTTCCGTAAGTTTATATTGAATCAACCCTACAAATTTGTCTTTTCTTAGTAAAAGTTAAATTTGAACTTATTTATACAAGGCTTTAAGGTACAAAAAGTCACTTTAGACTTTTCAAAATAATTTATCGCACAAAACCACTACTTTTGCCCCACTGTGCGACGGAGAAGCTGACTCCTCTTCTGCTTAGTTCAGCCAGGTTATCAAAAGTAGTGTACTTCCATAAGTCTATATCTACGGAGCGAGAGCGCACTGCAGTTGCGTAGCAAGTGTGAAATGAATTCTTCCTCGTCCATGTCTCTGCAGGCAAAAGGGGATACTCCTAGCTACCTTTGCCGCTGCCACAGCCTTTGCCAGTCCTCCAGGATCTGGCCTTAGCTGAACTGGAAGCATCGTAGCACGTTCCCCATATATCGGAAGGCAAAAATCTATCGACTGCACTGGCTCGACCACACCCAGCGCATGTACAAGAACACTCCAGCAGAGAGGATCTTCGAATCCGAGCCTCCTGGCTAGAGAAGGAGAGGAAGACCAAGTCATCGCGGACTCAAGACAGCTTGGTCTTGACGACTGGAAGCAGCGTGCCCAGAACTGTCAGCGATGAAAGGCTCCACTCGTCGTAGGCCTAACAAATAAGTAGTTAACTGGAAGCAGCTATCAAGAGATCGTCCTCCCTGTCGGATTTGCTTCTTGATTGAGACCCATCTCCAACCGAACAGTAACACCCCTCGACAATGAAGTACATCCTTACTCGGCAACCAGTCTCCTAAGGCTCATAAATGCTTTGAGTTGAAACCGTGCAAGAATTCCAGAGAAACCCTCTAGTCACACTCGACGCACTTAAGGAACACAGCGCAACTGATCAAATACCCTCGCTGGCATTAAAAATGTTTCGACTACAATGTGCACTCCTGGTGTTAAGTATTTTCCCTTGAAGTTTTATTCTTTTACGGATTTGTCTTGTAGTCACTATGTTTGCTTCCCCAGGACGCCCTCCCCCCCTCGTTAGCAATTGCCATCCATAAACTTCCTGTTGCGCGCGCCTGCTAACACAGAAGCCGGCTTGCTTTGCACTTCCAATGAATAGCCACACGTCTGCGGGCAGTGCAGTGGCATTTCGTATCACTTCAATTCTCCGAACTAGAAAACGAAGCTAAATCATGTTAAAATGCGGAACTGGGTACTGCCATAGAATTAACGTGAAAAGCAAATTGTTGAATGTTTTGCCAGAAGTGCTGTGTAAACTACCGCCGCCGCGGCAGTGTATTCCCTTCGGTGTCAACGTCACATTATTTCATGGTTAATTTATGTGACTGGCTGTTGTGTCTGTTGCGATGATTTTTGTGTCCCATTCAACGTGCTGCCGTTCGGTGTTTCTTCTCAAAATGATGACGAAAAGAGTTGAGAATCCTTTAGATTTTCAAAACGTCCTCTCCAGACGTCTCTCTCTTCCAAAGTTTAAAAGAAAGCCTACAAAATAGCCCAGTTCTCCCTCGTTCTCATAAAAGAAAACCACTCGCATGCAATTTTAATTCAATCAGCCCCTCCATCCGCAGTTTATAGTCCATCAAGGCAGCCAGTCCATCTCGAGCGGTGCCATTCCGATTTGATAGCAGGATTACCCCTTGATTGCCCGGAATCCCCGGAGCCAGCCAATAAGTGCGCCCCAATGTATCCGAATGGCCATGCTGAAGACCCCTGTTTTATTCACGCAAATTAAAAATGCACCCAGGTCAAGCACACAGCCACCACCCGGCTGACCACGCTGCGTCGGCACAGTGGACCGCTATCCTCTCTATTCAAATTCGAGCTTCACACAAGCAGCGGAAATGATTTAGCCTGGGGGCTAGAACACGGTTACATGGCCCTTTGTGTGCACAATGGAACGAGTGAAAAGAGCAGGGGAGAGAGAGACACCGTATCCTTGCCACTTTATGTATTTCCCCGCTTCTCGCTTTGACGCTCTATTAGAGCCAGCAGATCGTGGCGGCCAAAGGAAGGCAAAACAAATAAGGAAACCATGTACCGAACGGATGGACAATGGGAGGAAACACCTAAGATCCAGCCACCCGGCCACGCTTTCATTTCGATCAAAGGGGATTACGGAATGACCAAAGCCATTTATCCAAAGCTAAATCTTTTCATCTCTTTAGAGGCCATTCACAAATACTCCAAAGGACAACGACGTGCCGCTATGTGTACGAGTACGAGTACGAGTACCGATCCCTCTCTCATTCTCTCTTTGCTCGCTTTCATCCAGGCACAGGCGTAAGAAGAAACAACAAAAAAAAAAAAAAACACAAGAAAGCTTCTCAGGCAGACACAGCAAACGGAAGGGATGCCAAGTTTCAACTTTGACATTTAAAAAGCGCATGCCCAGTGCAATGAAGTCCCCACTCGCGGTCAGGTGGCTCTCGCTGGGGGGGAGGGGGATATAAACAACGTAACCAAACCGTGGCACACTGGCCACCCCCTTCGAAGGGGGTGTATGTACGTGGGAGCACGGTGCGTGATAAGTTCCGTCGAGAGTCTTTGGTTAAAGTAAAGGGAAAACACCATCGCTTGTGCCCATCCCACCGCCAGCACTTCTTTCGCCCCCGGAAACTGGAAGAAGCTGGAGACTAAGATCGGAGACACGACCACGGGGCTGAGGTGTTTTGAACAGGCACGCCCGAGGGGATGATGATGATTGGGAGAGGTTATGGCCGGCATGGGTCGTTCTTGCTTATAATACGAGCAGTTGCGGGTGGTTCCACTGGGGTGGAACGTGTTAAAGTGTCACACAGTCGAATGGGGTTGAAATGAAATTACGACATATTGCGTCCTTCCTTTGTTTCGCATTCGCTCACATTTTGCCTTTTGCGGTGATTTTATTGTCTCTAGCTGCGGGCGTGTGGGTGAGATTGGATTTACGCGGCTCATTGTGGCTGGGGTTGACTTCTTTCTTCATTTTTTTTTTTTTTGTTTTTCCTTAATGGAAGCACTTTAAATGCTATTGATGACTGTGGTCCTAGCAGATGCGTGTAAGTGTGTGTGTGTGTGTGCCGCTGAAGGCGATGGGGGATGATGAGAGTGGCATGTGACGAGAGGGGGGTGCCGGGTTTTAAATCCATGACGTAGCATGTTTGTGCTTGCCGCCAAGTGGTCTGAGAATGAGGTCGTTTGAAGATGCTGAGTGTGTTGTTTTGTGTGTGCATCTGAATTCTCGATTAGATGCCGGGGTGTGAGGCGGAGGGACGTATCAATCAAATTGTAATAGGAATACGACATAAACATTGAAGAATTTATCACTAATCGCCTTAGGGGATGAGGGGATCTTCAATCGGGGTCCCCTGCGGCGGCGAAGGAATGCGTGAATGAGACAGGATTTCTTCCGCTGTTGGCGATGTACGATGGGACTTGTGATTCAAGTATGCTTTCGTTTTTTCAAGGACGATAGAGTGGGAGTTGTCAAGCAGGTAGATGGTCAAAGGTTCGCTGCAAGAAATGAAACGAAGAAGAAACCGCAAAAAATCTCTAAATTTCTCTTGCCGCAGGTCAAGTGGCGGCATGTGTCACAGCTTGATCCGAATGTTTGAATACTCTCAAGAGGGCAACGATTGGTACACCGTCAGGTGTCGTCAGAGGATGTTCCTTTATTGGGGCGGTTGGCAGGAGGTTTCTTCTTGCTATAATGCTACTGTCAAGTGCATTACTCTCCTTCTTTGTGTGGCGCTACAATCCAGGGTGGATCCGAGCCTCGAACAACAAGCCCCTCCAGCTATCGCGACCCTGCCTCCAGTTAGGCACACCGAGTTGGTTGAGGTCCTTCTCCGCTTGCGTGCTCCACCTTAAATGCTCTGTCCCACAGGGTCGCAGCCGGAGAGCCATCATACGCTCATTTGGACATCGTTAGCCCCATCTACCGCATACGTTTTGAGCAAAAAAAAACATATAGCATTGCGTTCTAGGACATCAATGATCTATGAGCAGCTTCGTATCAGCACTGGATCCATGTGACTGCCCTGTGGAACTCCAAAAGTAGCGCTAATTGCTTCGAAGATTGCGGATCTAAAGAAATCTGGTGGACTTTTACTAAATATGAAATAAAAATAAACGGAGAAAACCAGATTGATTGGGCAATCTTTAAGGGGGCCTAAGTCGTTTAAGCCGTCATACAAGGGGGCTCCTATGTGTCGTTTCCCTCCGGTTGCTAGGGTTTGGCCTCAGCGCCACGACTTGCTCTTTAAATGTCATTGAAGTTAAAGCAGTAAGCTAGGGCGGTTGAAACAGTGTCGGGAGAGATAGAGAGAGAGAGAGAGAGAGAGAGAGAGAGAGAGAGAGAGAGAGAGATCGGCGGTGTTTTAGTGGTTGCATGGCTCAGCTCGTCGGACGAGGAGGTTTTTGTTTTTTTCTGATCATACGTCAGCCAAATGATAAGTTTTATAGAACGCTTGGAATCTTGAAGTATTCTATGTGCTGCCTGCTGACCAGCTGGAGTTGAAAACACCTCGATTCACGAACTACAGTGGGGAGCCCACTTAGTCGAATTCTCGCGGGATATCAAAGTTAGTTCGAGTTAGAGGGAGTTCGACTTCGAGGATGATTTTCGTTTTTTGATGAAAATTCGACTTAGAGAGAATTGGACTTAGGGAGACTCCACTGTTTGTACGTTTAGAAAGCCATTCAAGTGGCATTGCTTTTGACAGACACCAATTTCATCCACTTCATAGTTTCCGGCTATGTGTCGGTAGGCGGATACCAAAGGCATTCGAAGTGGAACCCTCGAGACCGATTTGATGGCTTGATAGCTGCCCGACTGTGCGTCAAAGTGCTAATACAACGGGCGGGTAACACACTACATTTTTGTCAGCACATTAAATTCAATAAGTTCTTGCTCTAGAAGCAGCTCGGTGCTGTGTAGCCCTGACCAGGCGGAGTGGACCATTCTGAAGAAGCTAGAAGTCGAGTTTAAGAGAAGTGAAATTGAGAATACACTGACGCAATTGCACGCTAGCCATTGAACTATTCATCTCGATTACGAAAGTCGTGTCATACGAACGACACAAGGCGTTTTGAGAGTCGAGTCACTTCACTGGCGTTTAAGCATCGGTATTGCGAATCTTAATCGACTCGAGCTTTTGTTCCACACACATTCCAAAACTGCCACTCAAACGCATTTGACAGATCAATTCGTTAAATGGGGTAGTTTTCATAAATTCTACCGGAATACACATTTCTAAATTGTTGTTTTGAGGTGTTTGCTTAATTAAATTATTCGGCGAATTTAAAGTAAATATGGACGGCATTGCTAGTTTATTTATTGGATTAGTGAGGATAACGACTATCCAGGATTGCAGAAAACGGAATTAATTAACATCAAAAGAAGTATTCGATTAAAATGAAATCCATTTGATTTGCCAGATGAGTTTAGTTACATCAGAAATAAATGAGTAGAGATATTCAACTTGTTCCTCTCTTGCCCCTTGATTTCATCTGACAGCGTTTTTTATACGCTTTTTTGTCCCCTGTCTGTGAATACGTGTGAGCTCTTGCGAACAGCTGGTAAACAGCTGATGCCCTTCCTCAACCGTAGTCGTGGGGTGAATTAGAGTTCTTATTTCAAAATTCGATCGTTACTTGAACTTTTTTCAAATTTCGGTGTTAAATTTTCAACACAGTAAGGAGGGCAAACGAACAAAGCGTATGTTCATGAAGTATGTAGGTTTCTGAGAGTTAAAGTCTGACTAGGACTAAATAATATTGTCATTATTTACATTGATTATTAATGAATACACATGAAGTAGTGTATGTATTTTTGCATATGCATAATACCGAAAAAATGCATTCACACGAAACATGTGTACTGGTAACTAATAATACCAATATTATTGAAACGTTAGCTTGAATCACTTAAAATAGATAGTTTATTTGCACATTTTAATTGTTTTACAGAAATACGGATGAAAGTTAATTGCAAATTTGTTTGAGTTAGGCATAGTTGTATACATTGCTCTTAACAAATTATGTGTTTTATTTGCAGAAGTTTTCATAATTCATGAATGAATGATATAAAACTAAGTTCATTTGCAAGTCATGGCATCTAAATCAGCTATATCTTACTCTGAAGAATTAAATTGATGTAAAGTACTCCTACATTTTTATTTATATTCCCCCTTTACAAATATGTGTCCTCTTAAAAATATGAGTCATCTTCTGAACACCCTCCGAATAATACTACATGATCGTGGGCAAATTCACGAATCGGCGGCCATGTTGCTAAAAAATCCGCGAATTTTCCGCCATTATCGTGGTCAATCCGGGAATCTTGTAAAAGTATGTGTGAAATACAAGGGAATTCCACTACACACTAATCCTTCACCTTCCTACCTACTTCAAAATTTCAGCCATGGACTAGGGGTAAAAATGGCCGAAGTTGAATATCTCTTTACTCATTTATTTCTGGTTTACATTCTACAATTGCGAATAAATTAATAAGTTTTCACTTCCTTCCATCCAGTTCTGTTTGCATCCATTTGAAGAAAACCTCTTGAAATTTGTTGATAAATTCATATTTTCGTCCATTAGTTCAACCAGCCGCCAGGGCTGGACATTTTCATCCTTAAGATATAAACGATTAACACTTAATACATTTTACACCATTCCACGTTTTTACTTGTTTTCCATTAGATAATAATAATAATATGGGTGGCACTACAGCCCGAAGAGGGCCAGGGCCTAGCTTCTCAGCAACCACTTGTGCTGTGCGTGCTATTGTTCTATCACGAGTGGAAGGGACCTACAGTTTTATGCCGACTCCGAACGGCCAAGTTTGAGAAGCTTTTTCTAGACAGTTATACTCTTTGAGCTTTGTCAGTGACTCGAAAGAGGTGGGGCCGTGAAAAGTATTTCTTGTCGAACCTAGGAATCGAACCAAGGCATGTAGGTCCAAGTGCGTAGGAGTCGACGCACATACCCACAACGCCACGGGCCACCACGTTTTTCCATTAGAGCCGTTCACAAAATTCAAACCGCCTTCTTTTGTCCTTTTACTCGCCGTTTTGGTGTAGTAAATCGACTTTCGGAATGCCGATACACGACAAGTGTCACACAAAAAATACGTTCCACATAAGCCTATCGCCAGAAGTCGTTTTATGGCGTAAACGACTAGTTTACCGACAATCGTAATACTGACATCACAGAGGCGTTTCGAAACAAGTCGTTAAACGACTTTCGTAATCGGGGTGAATGTTTTATAGAAGTTTTATAGAATGCTCTGACAATTCTCGGATTCTGTATGCCACATCGGACACTTTAGGTCGGTTCGTAGATGGTTCAGGGTCGTCTTCTGCTAAAATTGCCACCAATTGCAAACAAGACCAATGAGCAGACGCAGAACGATCCCAGTTCGAACTAGTTCATGGCGTTGCGACTTGAATCGTTTGGGTCTTACAAAAAGCCTGTTTGGGCTTTCGCGAGAGGATTCAGAGATAGAGTTTACTAGAAATATTGGCTGCTAAGCGTTTGTCTGTATTTGATCTAGGCTTAAAACGACATGTGTCTAGAATTCCCGTTCTGGGAATAGGAATAGGAGGCAAGTTCTCTTTCCAAGAAGTAGCTGTGCGGTGTTTGTTCCCTAAAAATGATGGGGTTCCAGAAGTAGAATGCAAAGTCGCTGCTCAGAATATGGATTCTGACAACTTCTGGAGACAGCATCAATTGCGATGACAACCAATATAATCCACCCAACAGAACCATGATTGACAAGACTTCCAAACTCGAATTCCGCAATCGCCGTACAAAGGTGCATCAAGTCCGATGGCGCTGATGGATCGCGATGAAAAGGGACCTGCATCAGCTGAACGCATTAAACTGGAGAGACATGTTCACTGAGGCCCGGACTTTAGCGCCAGCGAAGAAGATAGTGTTGATATGTGCGTCAGGCCCTCGCTGTGTACATTTCCTAGCACAAGGAGTTTTCATAATTCACTGCCCCACCTTCTTTCGTGTGTCCAGTCACAGTGGGCATTTTTTTTTTTTGGGGGGGGGGGGGGGGGGGGGGCAAATACGTTGTTTAGCTGCAGTTCTGAGCCGGCAGCACCCAGATTACATCCCGATGAAATCAATCAAGCCACCCAGTTCCCCAGATTAATCAAATATGCATTAGAACACCCTCAAATCAGTCGCACTTAGTTACGCGAATAAAATTCATCATTCACAGAGTCACCCTCAATTGGAATCCACTTAGTTGCAGCTTTTCCTCCAAAACAAGCAAAACATAGTCAGAATAGATACAAACCCACAGTCGACACAACGTCTTCTCGAAATCAAAATCGAAACCCTCGCATCCGGTGCACAATGTTTCGCACTCAAGCAGAACTCCAGTTCCCACACGAAAACCAATAAAAAAAAAAAAAGGAAAAACCATTCGCAGAGACTAAGCGGAATACATTATTGGATTGCATTACACAGCAACTGTATCTGCATGTAAGCGGCACTCGACACCAAGTGCTACAAAGTAACGCAAACGAGTTCATTTCAGTTTGCCTCACCAGCCAGACACCATGGCGTACACGTAACATCTGGGTGAATCATCTGAAATCAGGGCCAAAGTGCTGTTGTTGTAATCGAAGAGCACTGCACAGTGCACACTCGCACATTCGATTCGATCTCAATCTGTTGGTTCGTAGTCTGTTTTTTTGTTGTGCTCTGTGGAAAGCACACTTTTTTCACGAATCTCTTGCAACACACTTTAACAAGCCGAAATCGACTGTGATCACTTGTATCGGTTGCCTGTTTGCGCCGTGCGCTCTTCACGGTGGCAAAACATTTGAGATACGGTGCGCTTCCTGGGTTTATTTATTCTTCAGTGTTTCTTATCGAAGCGAAACATGTTATCCTCGAGTAAACAGATACATTCTGAGGCGAACTAAATCCACACACTTTCGCGATGGGGACGCGCGTTTGTGTGTGTATCCGTAGATAAGCATATTCTGTGATATTCTGCGTCTTAAGCGAACTTTAGCCAGTCTTAAGGAGGAGAAATTAAATGTGTAAACGAATGCTTAAATTCAACCAGAGGGTGTAGTGATTCTGATGTCGTGACACATGTGCTTTGTGCACGTGATAAGATACATATGTACTCTGTTCCATAGTTCGGAGGCACGCTTGAGCGATTGAAGTTTCAGAAGAGATAAGACAACGTTATCGTGATATTCGATGTACATTGGTCTTGCGACACATTTCGGTGGATATTGAAGCTTTTTTCTGGAAATTCCTGGGCTTGTCGCAATAGTTTGCTTTATGGTTGAATTTGAATAGCAATTAGGAATCTTATCACAATCGGTATAAACTTATCTGCTCAGGAGCGACTAGCAGTGACTCTGTAGTCGGCCACATGAACCTAACCTAGTAAGGCTGTGGCTGAATGCAGAATCAGAAGCTTTGACTCCTACCACATCAGCTTTGTAAACCAAGTTTGGAAGCGAAACATGCGCCGACGACACTAGATCCGACGCAGTCCATAGAGGCACTCTCGCCGACGGACCCTCGTCTCCCTGGGGCGCATGAGCTTTGACTCCTATCACATCAGCTGGTTTACATAGTTTCTAGAGCCGAAGCAGTCCATAGAGGCGCTCTCGCTGACGGACCTCGTCTCCCTAGGGTGCATGAGCTTTGACTCCTACCACATCAGCTTTGTAAACCAAGTTTGGAAGCGAAACATGCGCCGACGACACTAGATCCGACGCAGTCCATAGAGGCGCTCTCGCCGACGGACCCTCGTCTCCCTGGGGCGCATGAGCTTTGACTCCTACCACATCAGCTGATTTACATAGTTTCTAGAGCCGACGCAGTCCATAGAGGCGCTCTCGCCGACGGACCCTCGTCTCCCTAGGGCGCATGAGCTTTGACTCCTACCACATCAGCTGGTTTACATAGTTTCTAGAGCCGACGCAGTCCATAGAGGCGCTCTCGCCGACGGATCCTCGTCTCCCTGGGGCTACCACATCAGCTTTGTAAACCAAGTTTGGAAGCGAAACATGCGCCGACGACACTAGATCCGACGCAGTCCATAGAGGCGCTCTCGCTGACGGACCCTCGTCTCCCTAGGGCGCATGATAAAATACCTCGGCGAATTCGAATGCATTATAAATCCTGCCCCAATGCAATAGATGAGGGAGGAGGCACTAGATCCGACACAACAATCGCACGAAGACGGGCTGTGACAGTTTCCGGTGATATGTGCGTCAGTTCCTGAGATGTCTTCAATTCCTAGCACAAGCTGATTTCATAATTCACTGCTCAACCTCTTTGTCCTTCGGTTCACTCATAAGTAGACCTGTCTAGAAAGCTTGTCACACTTCATCGGCATAAAATTGTAGCTGTACACCAACCAGACCAGGTGCTATAGAAATTAGAACCAAGGCCATCTCAAATTGTAGTGCCATCAATGTTACAATGACAGTGTCCTGCTTCGAGAAGGATCGAGAAGGAGCTCATGGGACATAAATACCCCATTCACAACGAATCCAAGTCCCAATGCTCAAGACTTTGTTGCCCGTCTAACCTTTTCTTCATTTTAAGAACAAAAATCAAAAGCCAAAAAATCAATCAGCAACAGAACGCGTATATTCCGAAGGCACTTACATTCTAGAAGACAAGCTTACCTAACTTAACCTACGCACTTACAAAATGAATCGTTCGCACAGCATAAACAGCTCCAATAGCTGATCGTAATCCAAAAATAAACCGCCACTCACTGCAACTGAAAACGAAAAATGAAAAAAAAAAAACCCAAAACAATCATAAACTATTCGCACCACGCAACTGCGCGAGATTGTAGATAATTAGCCGCTTCGGTGTGTAGTTTTCAATGAACCTCTGCACTATTTCCTCACACCGGCACTCATTAAACAAGACGATAAACCATCTTAAAACACGGATTCCCCTCTTAACGAGCCCATAAGTCCATAAATCCAAACCAAACGCAACAAAGCACACTTTTAACTCGCAACTACCACTGACGCATGGGGTTCTCGGGCGCAGCGCTGGCCACAGCTCGGCTAGCACATTGGTGTGCAAGCAATTATATCCACTCACGGACGTTTCATTCGACCGCCACCGGCGACGATGACCGAACTCGAATTTACGGAACACAATATGCGCAAGTGTAGTCAGACTGCTCCGGTGTTTCGTATCCACGATAAAAAAAAATCGTATTATCTAATTGGAATGAGAAAACCGAACAAAACAAACTGCGGGAGATGAAAATAGCGAAAGCAAATTAAATATTCCGTTCATTGACGTCACTCGACCGAAGCCAACAAGCGTAGCCTCGGAAAATTGATTCTTTTCACACGTATCGAAATTGGATTTGATTTCCTCGTTGCGCTCGACCCGGCCCGAATCTTGTCAACTCTCGTCGGGTCAGTGAGGACAGCGAATTAGCTTCAATTAGAGAATGAATGTGAATTTCTGTGCTGTCGGTCGATTACAATCCAATTAGATGTCAATTAGCATTGATTTGTTGAGTACAAGGTTCACGTTACACGGCCAATTCCGAGTGAGAGTCATCTGCGCCCGGTTTGCCGACAGCTACTTTGCGTGAATCTAATGATTTTCATTTACAACTTGGCGCCGAACCACACGATGGAAATGCACTTTGCGCGTCACTCTTTGCACTAAGATTGACCGGAGAAAAAAAGCCGAGGGAAAAATGATTGCGGGCCACTTTGATGGGACGCCTGAGTATATCGAACTGCCGCTAGACTTGCATTGCCGATGGCTGAGCCGAAATAACGAGGTTTTTTGCTGCTGGACTAGGTGGAGGAGGGGGGGCTGTTTCTCTTGTTTATTTACTCGGGTAAACAAATAAACTTTTTCGTCTTTATTCGGTGGAGCAAGAGGAATAGGTTGAAAGGAAAAGAAGAAAAGGTAAACTTTGCTTAATTCTTTTTTTTTTTTGTTATTCTCTATCCTCGACGTCACTGATTGACATTTTTCATTTTGACAGTTTCGGTGTGCATACCTGCTCTCTAGTGATTGCAGCGCCACGGGTGGGAGTGGTAAATGTGGTTCGTGCCTTCGATCGGTGTGCCGCATAGGGTGCCAGCTGAATGTTCGGTTCAGGGAGCCGGGAGAAACTTCTTGCAAATCAAGGACCCACTTTAGCGTGCAATTCAAGCTTTATTTGCAAAGAAACACTCGTGAGTTAAAATATTAAGATTCGATGACACGATCCCGATGAGGACAGGCCAGTCGTTCCCACAGAAGTTCCCCAGCAAAGGCCATCAAAGCAAGTGTCAACCCAACAGCCAGAGAGCTCCAAGCAAACCTAAGATCGTTCCAGGACAACGGCTTCGGGGATGAGTCATCACTCTCGCCCTTAGCCACGCGGAAGCCAGACTTAATCGCCTGCCAGACAGTCTTACGACTCCAGTGCTCTAGCAGGCCCGTCTCCCTGGAGCGCATGATGAAGTACGTCAGAATCTCAGAGAACGGCGAATGCGGATCCATTATAAAGCCCGTGTACACCATCCCAAGGTAGTCAGAGAGTAAGCGAAATAGAGGTTTACCCGAGATGCTCTGCATGGCGATCAAGAACTCGCCCTTGTCCCGCCCGACGGCATAGCCAACGCTCGTGTTCTGCATCGTGGACAGCTCCGAGATAAACGTCTCAAATTGAACAGGACGAGCGATGGTCTCGATCTGGACTGGAAATTCCCCATTATCGATGGCCTGCTTCCAGATGTAGTCCGCCACCAAGAAGTGCATCTTGTTGTCGATTAACTCCTGGAGCGTGTCGTACTGCTTGATCCGGATGAAGACAGTCAGGAACGAGGTCAAATGGTTGAGATAGAGGTTTACGAGGACGAAGGCGTACAGCACGACGAGCAGGTGAATTCGACACGCATTCCCGACGAGTCCGTTCGCCGACATGTTGAGCATCAGTAGGAATGATTGACTGAAGCAATGCCAAGGATTCGGCGCTCGCCCTTCTGCCAGACTCTTCAAGACGTCCATCAGGACGATGTAGAGGAAAGTGGCTGCAATGCAGGCCCACACGGAGGCGGCGAACGGTCGCAGAAAGTACTGGTTAGGGTCCAGGTAGCCGTCTATCGGTGTCAGCACGGTCCAGCCGAGCAGGTACACTGGATAGCTGACAAAGTAGCCCTTCTCTACGTGGGCGTAGCTGTTGATGCTGAGCTCCACGCGCCCGTCTGTGATGGCTCTCCAAATCCCTGGTATGTCTACTACCTTGGGCTTGCTGAGTGGAACCTCTCGGAATGTGGCATTGTGCATCCGGACGAAACTGAGGAACATCAGCCCGTACAGACCACCAATCTGGAGATTCCCCCACCTGTCTGGGTAGCGGAATACCCGAGGCATGTCGTCCTGCGCTGTGGTGCGGATGGAGTAGCCATTCAGGTCCCGCCGTGCGTCGGGCAGAGGCTCCTCCTTGGACACGATTGGAACCAGTTTGTCGGCAAAGGTGAGGAATGCATAGGAGACGCCCTGCGCTTCCCCAAAGATCCTAGTAAATTTCTGCACTGCGAAGTACGTGCACATTTGATGAAGGCGTTCCCTGGTCCTGGCGGAGATGAACGCGTATTTCCGAACTCGCAGGCGTTTGATGATCCGCTCGAGGATTTCCATGCTAGCTTGATTCACAGATTCCGCTTGGACGACCACGATGACGACGTCGTCAATTCGTTCACCACCGCCCCCACTCTCAGTCATCATCACGGGCACTTCGGAGTGTCCTTTCATGAAGGTGCTCGTGAATTCCACATCGGCTCCGATGAAGTAAACTGCCCTGGCGTCGCCCTCTTTGTGAATTCTTCGAATCACCTCACTGCAGTGAGAGTAGGAATCCTGAGCACCAGCCACGACTGGGAGGAGAATTAAAAGAACTCGGGAGAGGAACATCCTTTCGAATGAATGGTAGACGAGACACTGTACTCCTGGCCCGTCGATCTTCACCGTTTTGCATGCGACCGGGGTCCCCCAACTGATGACCATTTAGATAAGCGCGAAAATAATCAAGCGTGGTAATGAATTCATTTAAATGGCAGTCATTTAGCGGTTTTTAATGCAGACAGCGATGCGTATCTCTTAAATGTGCTAATGGAACTTAGTTTGGTTGAGCGAAACCTTGTCAGCAACCTATCTGCAGCCGTGGGGAAGAATAGAGGACCTGCGTGGATGTCGTACTCGAACCAATACGTATGGAGCAGTCAGTGCGACGGGCTCGTTGGTAGTAGTTTCTTCCAGGAGTTGCATCACACTGGACTACGTCTTATGGATCAGGTGGACTCAGTTGCGCAGACAATATCGTTTTATACTTAGCTGAGATTCGTCTCGGACCGTAGCACCGGACATCGGTTCGGGTCGTTGCAGTGACGTTATTTTTAGCGTTTGCTGAAGTTCCCGAGTATTGAACTTCAGCAATCGTTGAAAATGCTTCGGATGTCCATTATGGCACTCCATCCGCTGCACTGAGCATACGTAGCTGCCTTCCTTCGTTGGATACATTTAGAAGGCAAGTTGCGGCGCTGCATCCCAATTAAGACACGAAGACTATCGACTGAACTTCGCACTGGTCACTCAAAGATTCTGAGCAATTTCGGCTTCCTTTCCGAGCGACACTGAAAGTCGACTACATCAATCTGTCTTCGAGAAAAATGACTAAACCAAAACTGTGCTTGATCAGCTGCTACAGTATCAGGACGGGGTAAGAACGGTACATATTTCCAGACGTCTGGCTTGCGCTTTCGCCATTATCTTCCAAAAACCGTTAAATAGTATCGAAGAAGGCATGTCGATTTCGGGTGTATTGGGCGTCGACAGAGAGTCAAATCGGCTTTTTTTTGCTGTTAAATTTGGGCCTATATTCCCATAAGATTGTGCTGACGCAAGAGTTTAAACCGGATGACCACTGACAATGTGCTGTTGCCTGTCTTTAATCTAAGCTACCAGGAAAAATCATTACGAACCACCATTGTGAATCAGGTTCAACGTCAGGCGGGAGTTTTTCAGCGAACCTACGCGAGGGCCTTGATCGGTACGAGATGATCTTAATCTTTGGTGTCGTTTGCATTGAGATCGAAACACGACCCCTCAGCTGAAGCTTTTCAATGACTTATGTCCGACCAGAAGATCCTCGAATGGACATAACAGCAGTTCAATTGAAGGGGTTTGCATCTACCACAGAAGTGCAACACAGTGGATAAAATAAGTTGAAAGGAGGCATTCAAATAAGACTCGTGTAGTTCACGAATTAACTAGTTCAAAAACAAGTTTAGTTTATTTTGTTCAGTAGTTCAACAAACACATTCCCTTCACTTGCACTTCACAGTTTAAAAGCGGACTCCAGTTATGGAGTGGATGGTATACCACCCATTATTCTTAAATACTGTGCTGATTCACTTTACAGCCCTTTATTATACATCGATGAGTGGAAAGATTCATTCACAAACAATAATATTGAAAATTATAAAGGTACATGCAAACTTCGCGATTCCTAAATATAGGCCATATTTCGGAAGCCATATTTCGGAAGCGCAGCACGGTTTTATATCTGGACGCTCGACTTCTGCTAGCTTATCAATTTCCTTTGTCATCAATGAAATAGAAAATAAAAGAACAGGTTGATGTAATTTATACGGATTTCAGTAAGACATTTGATTCAGTCAACCACTCACTAGGCATGAACAAAATGAATGCCTTTGGGTTCCATTCCCATTTCCTAAGTTGAATATCTTCTTCCCTCTTAAATAGAACCCTATGAGTTATGATTGGAAACTGCTTATCAAAGCCAATTACATCATGCTCGGGGGTACCGCAAGGCAGTCACATAGGTCCTCTATTATTTGTTATATTCATCAATGATATTACTTTTTCAATCAAACACAGTCAATCTTTGCTATATGCTGATGATATGAAAATATTCAAAAGTATTCAGGATGTTAATGATTGTCTTCTGTTACAGTCGGATATTAACAACATCCTGGTGTGGTGCGAAAATAATAAACTTAAGCTTAATTTAAACAAATGGCTTCTCCAATCCAGTTTAATTATTCAATTGGGTATTATGTTGAACTCCTCATTCACATTTCATACTCATATTGGCCACATATTAGCAAAAGCAAACTCAGCAATCATTAAGGCTTCATTAAGCGTAATACAAAAGGATTCACTGATCCATTCGCCCTACAAACGCTCTATAATTCCCTTGTTCGGCCTTACCTAGAATATGCTGTCGTGGTTTGGAACCCGGTGTTCGTAACATTTTCCTGATCGTATCGAAAAAGTTCAAAAGCGATTCACCAAGAACATTTTTTTTTAAAATGCATTGGGATTTTTGCCCATCCTACAAAGCAATGTGCCAACTGCTTGGCTTAAAATCCCTATCAACTCGACGCACCATTTATAATGTTATTTTTGTTAGGGATATGTTCTTGTCTCTTATCCATGATTCAATTTCATACGCCATCTAGGCCACTGCGTACTTGGAATATTTTATTTGAAAAGTTCCACAATACAGACTATGGTAGAAACGAACCACTAGCGAGAATTATTCGAGCTTTCAATGAAAATTCACATCATTTGCGTTTGTGCGAAATTAAGTATTACATATTGTTAATTATACAATAGTAAGAATAATTCACTTCAAAAAATCTGTTAACACCTACATATGTAGTTTGTAGATTAAATAAATTCAGCAAGTATGTATGGAGAGTCAGGGTTGTTTTTGTTTAACTACCGCCGCAGCACAAGGACGTTGCGTTTCCCGTGGTGAAAGGAATTTTAAAAATATATTTGTACCAATGTATGTGCTTATGACGATCAATCAACGGAAATCGCACTGGACTCAATTGTCTGAGCAGTGAACAACATTCAAATAGAAGAACGAACTAATTCAAGAAACAGATTTGAACTAAACTGAGCATTCTCTGGACTGGGCTAAAATGCACAAGCCAAATTCAAACAGTGCAGGTCTGGTGAAAGCTGCACGAGAGACAGCTGCTGACTGAAGTTCTACATGTTGGCTGAGGCCCAAGTTTACTCTGGCTGAATAACTAATTAAAGGGATGTCTACAAACGTTAATTTTGACGCATCTATAAGGGGAATGCAACAATCGGTGACTTGAAACCAGGATACGAGGGATTACTTCTGCAACATTGCGACACAATCAATTGCCATGAGCTGGAGTCAATCATTAAGCGCTTCCTACCGATGCCAGTATGTAATATCATTCCAAATAACCGCCGCGTGTTCTCTTCGATATGTCAAATTTTTCATGACTCTGACCCATAAATGGGATCGAATTTGACCGATGGCATGGGTTATGTCGCCTTTGGGGTCAGCTGAGGTTTGTGGCTTATTCGCATAGACCTGTGACTTCAGAAAACACAACAAGAAAAAGTCTAACGAACCGGTAAAATCGATCTAAGTGGCCACTTGACGCCGCTTCCATATTTGTTTGCAATAATATTAAAACCAGAAATAAATGAGTAATCATTTATCACTCATTTATTTCTGATTAAAACTACACTAACACTGAGTACTGCATTTCAACCGAAATCAAGGATGCAGAAATTTTCCTATAGGTGCCTCCCTCGGACTGTGGCGCCACAAATCCTTCTTGTTTTTGTCTGAGGTGTTTTCTAACGCTGGACTGGAGCACACAGACTCAAAACTGGTCCATTGTACTACCAGCAGCAACCTCGGCAGGTAGGTAAGTGGGCTGTCAGCGAAATCGTCAGCACACTTGTGGGACCTATAGTCAGACTACTACCATTGATCGACAACTCCAGTGATAGTACCGTTAATTTGATCCTGACGGCAGATGGTGACTGAATCAGACTTGAAAACCGGATAAAAGCGTTGCTTCCACTGGGATTCGAACTGGGCACCCCTCTAACCGAGGGCGGGCGCTCAACCAACTGCGCCATCCAGTACATTCACACCAATCCTTAAGGCTCAACTATAATGCGCATTAGCGAACATGAGCTATTGTCAAGTTTGGACGAACAGTTTCGTCATGTTTGCTAAAAAAAACATGCGTGCATAGCCTCCTGTCAGAAATTCTTCCGTTGCTTGCTTTATTTTTTTATTTAATTTTGTTTTACATATTATGAATTCCTCATGTTTCCAGTTCGATTATATGTGTATGTATGTACGAATACCAATTCAATATCAGCTGATTTGCTCATTTTTCAAATTTGTTTTCTTTGCTGTGTTTTATCTGTCACATTCGCATATGCCCGGTGCGATTGATTTCGCACTAGCTCATGCTTAACGAAAAATTTGTGTTTTGCACATGCTTAACTAAATGTGCGCAATCTTTCATGGATGGACATTATAGGTTGCCTCATAGGGGTGGGTGTATTCGCTCACTCACCCATGCGCTTTTGACACTAGCAAATGCTCGCTCATGCGCATTATAGTTGAGCCTTTACGCTTGCAAACAAAATGGAAACAAAAAATAATAAAACATTCCTTGTCGGTTGTTATAAAGATTTTATTTTTCTTATTATTCGTCTGCTGAATTTTTGTAAGTACAGTTTGAAACAAAGCATTGATTCAATTTTTCATTAAAAATTTGTTAATGTTACTGAGATAAAAATAAAATAAAATTGAAAACAAATTTACACTTATTTTAGTTCTGTTGCGCATTTCCTCACCAGCAGCAGATCAGATCAGAAACAAATCAAAAATTGTCTCTCCTCTGCTTCTGTCTCTCTCTCATTCCTTAACTCGTACTCGTACTTACAAATTACAAAACTATGCCTGTTAAGCTAATGCATTATTTTATTTAATTTCATTTTTACAACGCGTCTCTAATTTGCGGAAATTCGTTCGATTTGAGTAAAATATAATTCATAGTTCTTTCTTTTTAAACTAAATGAAGGCAGTGTTAGAAATGAAAATTACAGATTTACATGTGCGTAGCTATTGTCAAATTAACGATAAATACATATCCTTCATTGCCTTTCGTTTCACTTCTAGTGCGCGTCGTTGTAAATATGCTTTCCTTCTTTTCTCTTTTTAAATAAATACAATATTTTTCTTTATTTACACAATTTGCTTATTTATCTTTTGTTTAGCATAAAGTTTTGTTCATTTCTTTATTTACTTTTATTTAATAAATAACAAAATATCAATAAAAATTATAAACAAATCACTCAACAGCGTGTTTGTTTAGCAGTTTACAAAAAAAAAATAGAAATAATTAATCAGTCACTCCACACAAGCACTCATCACATTCACTCCCTAAAGCAGAATTTAATTTTCTATTATTTCGTGAAGTTTCTGTTTGTTGTAAATTAATTAATTAGTTACATGTATCTTCTAAGCGGGAAGAACAAAATAGAACATTAGTCAATTATTGAGAGAATAGCTCTTGATACTATTTTACATAAATATACTTAATTTTTTATACAAATAAGGCGTAAGAAAGAAAAAAAAAATGGTTAAAAATCATTCGTTTTGTCGTGACTAGTAATTTTTTTAGTAATTTTTTTTTTCGTTTTTCATTATTTTTTTTTTTTTTGTTGTCAAATTAAAGAAAGTTACAAATTTGTTCGGCTAATTATTGATTGCCTTTAAAAAAAAGAACATCAAATATTTTAACAAATGGCTGTGATTTTTGAAAATCGGGGTTCACTTGAAAATCACATAAAAGTTGTTTAAAAAAATATTTATTTTTTTTTCTTTTCTTATTGATCATGTTCAACAAGAACTTATTCCAACAGATTATTTGCACTTGGATAACGTAGTGGACGATGTTGGGCGTTTACAGATGCTCATCGCCGTGATAGCCATTCCGGAGGGGTTGACGTTCCTGTGAGCTGTCCGTTGGCCGTTTGCGATTGAAGAAGCCGCACTGGAAAATGCAAGAAATGGTTAATATGTTTTTATTTGGAAGAACTGCAACGATTCTGCAGAAAGAGGAAAATGTCTTAGTTTGTCGTCGTAGGGTGTTGGTTTGATCATCACAAATCGGGCTTTGTGTCTTCAGCGACGCAGCTCGTATTTGGTTGAATGGGTTTGTTAAGAAACGAACAAACAACCGGAGAGCAACTTTAGGCAGTAAAAGGGCACCGAGAAAATGCAATTTATGGTCCACTGGAATCATCGGATGACGATGGAGAACTCCCGCTGCTCTATCAAGGTCGGTAACGAACTCACCGAGATCTTCAATGTCAAAAAAGGTTTTAGACAAGGCGACACGCTGTCATGTGATGTGATTTCTTCAACATCATACTCGAGAAGATCGTGCGAAACTCAAATGTCAACACCAGAGGCACGATCTTCCAAAGGTCCGTTCAACTGCTTGCCTACGCGGACGACATTGACGTGATTGGACGAACTCAAATGTCAACACCAGAGGCACGATCTTCCAAAGGTCCGTTCAACTGCTTGCCTACGCGGACGACATTGACGTGATTGGACGAACACAGCGAGCTGTCAATGAGGCTTTAGCTGGCATTGAAGCGGAAGCGGCTAAAATGGGTCTGGCAGTGAATCAGGGCAAAACCAAGCACATGCTGTCATCACGAAAGGACGCACAACATCGACGTCTCGGACAGAGCGACATAATGGGCAGCAGAAACTTTGAGGTAGTCAAGGACTTCGTATACCTCGGCTCTGCAGTAAACAGGGACAATAACACCAGTACCGAGATCAAGTGCAGAATTACTCTTGCCAATCGCTGTTTCTTTGGGCTCAAGAGGCAGTTGAGTAACGGAGCCATCTCTCGAAACACCAAGTTGACTTTATATAACACTCTAATCATCCCTGTCCTGCTCTATGGCGCAGAGACATGGACGCAATTGAAAGCGGATGAAGAAGCTCTTGGTCGTTTTGAGAGAAAAGTTTTGCGTGCGATCTTTGGTCCTGTTTGTATTGATGGCGTCTGGAGGAGGAGATTCAACCACGAACTGTACGGGCTGTACAGCGGCATGCACCTAGTTAAGCGTCTTCGGATCCAACGCTTAAGATGACTAGGTCACGTAGTGCGGATTGACACCACAGCTCCGGCCCGAAGAGTCTTCGATTCCGAGCCATTGGGACAACGCAACAGATGCCGCACACAAGTGGAGAAAGACCTCAACCAACTTGGTGTGCACAACTGGAGGCAGCTGGCGAAAGATCGTGCTGGCTGGAGAGGCTTGTTGGCTGAGGCCCAGGTCCACCCCGGACTGTAGCGCCAAACAAAGAAGAAGAAGAGGAATCATCGGCCGTATGGACGACTGTGACAACAACATTATCGCCCATGACGCCAGCTGTCGTTTAATGATTTACATTTTTTTGTGCCCAAATTGCACGAGAGTCTACATTTGGATTTAGCAAGAAAGCGAATCGATGGCCCAATTGAGAAATAAATTCGTTGTCAAAATATACATATCTCCTTTTCGACCGTTGAATTGGCCATCTACATCGTGTGATAGGGAAATGTCAAAATACTTGTTTAAGGCAATAAGCCAATGTCAACACGTGCTGCAAAAATGACTTAAAATTGGATTCTTCCCATGGACCACTAGACGGTGGATGTTTTCTAGGCTTAGGACAAAGCGTCGCGATGTTCTGCCGTGAGATTGCTTTAGCTCTGAAGCTTATCTATCCATTATCCGGCGTGGCTTGCTTCTTCGATAATTTGAGCGAGCTAAGTAGAAGAAAACTAAGAAGCTAGAACTAGTAAAATTTAAGAGTATGAGACAACCAGTTCCGCCGGGTTCACTGTTTTGTTACTGCTGCGGGGGCAAACCCCTTGAACACAATCCAACATAAACTTTAGAAAGACTTGTTTGGTTTGTGAAATTAACATAAACGTTCCTTATAAAATAGACATGTAAACTGTGTAGTTTTCAGTAGGATCGTGGGGGACGCGTTTGTGTTTGACTCCAGGCCACTCGACTTTAACTCATCAGGAGCTATGCACAAGCGCAACCAAGCGAGTTCTTCGACTTGCTACAAGCACCTACTCCTAAGTCTGCCTAGCGGTCGCCTATCTGATGGAATCGCATCCAATGCACGCCAAAGAAGTCGTGATGATGAGGACATTCGTGCCACGTGACTAATCCATGGAAGCATATCTCTTTTCGTTGGAAGAAGCAGCTGCTCTAGAATGACTTCCTCTCGTGCTGCCCGCGCTTCTCACCCTCACCCGCCGAGTAACAGAAGCAGTTTGGTCAAATTTCATGACCATAGGTGAGACTCGGGACAAATACTTTACTTTACGATTGTGTTGCTTGAAATGCATCGTTCTTTTTGATTCTCATTAAATTAAGCATGCCCTGTGTGGCAATTTTGGAAGCATCAAACATGACTGGAGCTTTGAATCCATAGACTTAGCAGCAATACGGTAAATGGTGAATGAACTGGGACAGGGGTATCTGGACCCAGAACAAAGTACTTCGAATCCATGAGCAAACGCACCAGCATCTTTCAATCAGAAATCGATGCCGTAGACAGATGCGTTCAAATCAATCATGGACGGAACTATACCAACTGCGACCAAGCAATATTATCGAGTTGCCATAATAGCGCACTAGACTCTTACATCATCGAATCCAAGCTCGTTTGGGAATGCCTACAGAAGCTTAAAAGAGCTGAGTTGGAGAAACAAAGTAAAACTCTGCTGGATACCTGGCCATGCGGGGATAGACGTCAATGAGGTGGCCGATTCCTTGGCAAAGAAAGGAGCATCAGAACTATTCACAGGCCCTGAACCATTCTGCGCTGTAGCAGATCATGTTCTCCGAGGAGAATTCAGTGAACTAGAAAGAGGGAACCGGATGGAAACCTGGAACAAAGCTAATGGGCTGAAGCAGGCCAAGGAACTCTTAGGTCAGTATAACCGAAAGAGGTTTGAGCCATGTATCATAACAAGCTTCTTAAGAGGGGACTGCAGACTCATGGACACTTAAGGAAACGTTTGACTATCAGAAAGTAGTCTTTTCAGGTTCTGTGGAGAATCTAGTGAAATTCCAGATGACGTACTGGGACTCTGTGATTCACTAGCCCACAAAGGACAAAGATATCTGGAAAAGTACCTACTATTAGAGGGAGAAATGCAGCCACTAGAACTTAGATTCGTGAAAGAAACTGACTTCGAGACTCTCCTGCGCAAGAGGAGACCCATAACTCGGTAGAAAAGGTACCAAAAGTCCGCGGTGCAATATACCATCAACAACAACAATAAAATAGTGTGAAAGGTACATGCTTTGGAAGACGGAAGTCGCCTTCAAATCGATCACATTGACTCCCAGTCAAATCTTGTTGATGGCAGGGCAACAATTCCTTAATCCGTTGAAGGCAAGTTCACGAAAAACCAACTCAAATCGACTAAATCAATCAATATTCACTCACCGTATGCAGGAGGAAGACCAAGAGCAAGAGAATCAATGCGCCCACACACGCGGCGAGTATCACAATCCAGAGCGGTATGATATCGGGTGCTGGTATCGGCTCCGGTATGGCCTTGTAGAACACCTCGTGCGACCGGACGATCTCCTCTTTGGGCTCGCCAATGTACGGCAGCCGGGTGACGTGTGACACCGCCATCGTGGACACATTCAGCGGGACGTCGGACGCCAGTTTCTCCATGGTCTTCGCCACCAATCTCGTTCGTATCGCCACCCACACGCCGTCATTGTTGCCAAGATTCTTTGCTACGCAACGCAGCGTAGCACACTTGGTCGACTTGCAGGGCGCTATGCTGTCCAAAACGATTGTACCGTCGTCGACTTCCCTCTTCTGTCGGCGGCCGCCGAACGTGTTGCCCGAAGAGGACGAGGACGAGTACTCGCTGTGTCGGGGGTTCTCGTCTTGGTCGTAGTAGTATTCGAGGGTGTCTGCGGTTCCGTAGTAGGGCTTCTCCTTCTGGTTCCAGGAGCGCTGGCTGTAGATGGGGTCGGAGCTGCTGGATCGGGAGTAAGTGCTGCTGCTGCCGCCGCCGCCGCCGCCACCGCCGAGGGATCCTCCTCCGACGCCGCCTGTTTGGAAGGAGCTACTCTGTCGATATTGATCGCCGGTGTTGCCTCGGTTCAAATTCCCTGATGAGACGGCGCTACTGTGTCTGATATGGTCGTCGACATTGCCTCGGTTCAGGTTACCGAGATCCAGAGTTCCGGTGCGGAAGCCTTGGCCGGTGGCCAGTTTGTCGGCGCTGATCCCCTGAAGATCGTTGAATCCCCGTCCGGCAGCTGCTTGGCGGGAGTATGTGGTCTCACCAGGGTTGTAACTGGTCGAGAACTGCGATGAAGTGCGGTAGTTGCCGGAGCCCGGTTGAGCGCCTTGCTGTTGGAAGGTCTGCTGCACTCCGCCCTGGCGACTGCCAGTCTGCTGTGCACTTGCTTGCTGTGGTCTCACTTCCTCGTTCCTGATGTTCCACTGGCGACTGCCGGCTATGCTTCCACTGTTTCCTCCCGCACCGGCAGCGGCGCCACCAGTTCGTTGAGTGTACGTCGAGTGGCTGGATGCGGCGTTGATGGGCTGTCGGTCCAAATTACGCATAAACTCGGTGCTGCTCTCCACAACTTTTGGCTTGCCATCGGGGCCCGTGATGACAGTTCGGTTTCTGGTTGTGATCACCACCGACGGTCCACCGCCGTAGGACGTCGAGTTCCACGATGAGCTGACATAGCTCGGACGTCCGTATGTAACGCTGGTGGAGGCTGCGGCTGCTGCTGCAGCGGCTTCATTTGCGCGTTGGGTGTGCACGAAGGATGCATCGCCAGTGGACTCCTTGGTTTCCTCCTCCTTGAAGATGCGCTTCTGCTCCTCGGTCAGGATTTTGGCCACGGTGCCGGTGGATGTGGTTGATGTTCCCGATGATTGCTGGATGTGCACGCCGGTCTGTTGCGAAGCGGTTCCAGCAGACGAACTACTGATCACGGCTCCGATCGACTCCAGGTAGCTTCTCCTCACCAGGCCTTGGTCCAGCTGAAGGTTCAGCGGGTTCACGTTCAGATTGGGGTCACATTTGATGTTGCCGTCAGTCTCTGGCTGGTTGAGGAGGTACATGAGGACGTCGTCGTTGAGCGTTTGGTAGGGGAAGTGAATGAGAACAACCGCCTCCTCGATGGTTGACGGTCCGTTATTGCGGATGTTGTATATATGCACCACGTGCGGACCAAGGTCGCCCTCCTTCGTGGCATTCTCGATGGCCTTGTAGTCCGATGCCTTGTAGTGGCCGAATTCGGGGAAGGATTTGCTGCAAAGGGAGACACACATACGTGAAGGATCCTGACAGTGCAACGGTTAAACTTACCCTTCTATGGCCAGCTCGGTTTCGACCCAGATGCCGATGCTCTTGCGGTAGATGTTGTCGAAGCGGGAGCCCTCCTTCTCGGCATTGGTGGAGTTGGCTTCCATGAAGAACTCGTAGCTGGACGCCATGCCGACCTTGGCCGATGGGATCATCATCACCTTGAATTTAGACTGCAAAGAAAGAGTTCCATGAGGGGAGGCTTGGGACTTGTGCCTGTGGGCAGTGTACTTACGATCTTTCCCGCCGGCAGGGGATTGCCGATGTCACACTTGAGTGTGTAGTTGGTGGCCGCAGAGGGTGCAGCGCATGTGATGGGAGTGTCACGAGTATCACCAATCTGTTCGATTTTCTTGAAGTCCAAGTCCGCGGGCATTGTCATGTAGAATCCGGCCTCGAAGGCGTCTTCGCCGAAATTGGAGATCAACACTTCGAAGACCAAAGGTTGGCGGGAACCCAGCAAGTACTTCTCGACGGTCCTAAAAGAATGAATCAGTCAGAAGGAAGATCTTCTCCCAATCAAGCCTCTACTTACTGAACGTTCAGCCTCAAATCCGGCACACAAATGTTGTCCATTCCGCAGTTCTTCTGGATATTTATGGAGTCCCTCTGGACGATCTCACGGTTCTGATCTATTACTGGCTGGAGCAAATCGCGTTTCCTTCGCACGACAGGTCCCAGTCGATTGCTCGGTAGCTGATAGCGGAGCTCCACCTCTAGGGGGGTCAACTTGTCGCGAACGTTGTCCTTCAGGTAGACAGTCTCGTTCTGGCAGTAGGTCTTTCCAAGTTCTAAGCGAATGGTCGAGTTGCGGATGTTCTTACTCTCGTCGGACAGGAAGAACATGCGGGGCGACTTAGTTCTGCGGGAGTCCAGCACCCAAGACACTTGGAAATCTGTAAAGGGATTCAATGAGATGTCCTGCATGAGGAGAGGTGTCCAAGAGCCTACCTAAGATGGACGGAAGATTGATGCCGGTGTACCTCCAGCAGGATCGTACGGCAGTGCAGGGCACGTCTTTGCCTTCACGGCGGGTCTTGCAGGCCTTGTCGTCAAGATTGATGAATTTTGAGGCGCTCAGGAACGTGGCCGTGGCATCAACTACCGCCACCGGTCGAGACCTGAACACAATCACTTCGTCAGCCGCGTAAGCTCCCACAGCCAGATCGGAGTACTGGTTTCCGTCCAAGTCGATTCCACCGGAGAGCGAGAAGCCAAACGTCCTTGGCGGTCTGACTCCAATCACGTCTTCAGCGTAAATCACTTGCGAGTACTTGGGCAGGGGTCCATCCATCGAACCGTGGAAGATGTACACAGCACCGTTCGCATTCGGGCCGTCATATGGAGCACCGACAGCGAAGTCCCCGTAGCCGTCCCGGTTGATGTCCCCGAGAGTGGTGAGCGCCAAGCCGAATCGGCCCTTCGAGTTGGTACCGTCTCTGTGGGTTTCCTTCATGTACTTCTCGCGCGGATTCTTGCCTTGCAACATGATGTACACCCGTCCGACGTCGTACTTCTCCTCGTTGTTCGGTTCACTGTACATCGGAGCACCGACGATCAGATCATCGAACCCGTCACCGTCCACATCGGAGGTGCACATGGAGTAGCCGAAGTAGGCACCGATTTGCCAGCCAGTTATGTTTAGGATATTGGTCATGTTCCACGTATAAAGGGTCACTTTTCCGAGGAGTTCAGCACCGCGCGGCATTCCCAGGGCAACGTCATCTTCGCCGTCACCGTCAAAGTCACCTGTCAGTGTCGAGTAGCCCAGGTACGAGTCATCGTCGTTCTGTCCGCCTTGCGTTGTCGAAAAGACTCTGCTTCTCGGCTCGAATACGTTATACGAGTACGATTGCCCTATAAAAGTTCGCAGTGATTAACAAAAAAATGCATTTTTCTGGGTTTTCATGATGAATTGACAGCTGACAGATGATGGTGAATTTTAGATGAAATTTTATCTTACACCTGGCAATGCTTTCGAATTGATCATGTCGCGGATTTCAAGCCCGCACTAGGAGGTGGACAGAAACTGTGAAAATGGTTGTCAATAACTTAAAAATGGTTGCAAATATGCTTGGATATCAAATAACAGCTTTATAAGTGTTGCCAGGTGTAAGACAAAAATTATTTCATTAAAAAAAGTATTTTTTTTTTTTGTTGTCAAAACGTTGATGAGGTATGAATGGAATTAGCTTAGACCAATTTTATTTTCCTAGTTAATCAAAAAAATATATCTGTATCTAGTATAATTTGGAAGCGTTATGATAAAACAAAGAAATATGTTTGGATACAGTAACGGTATCGATTATGTGGCAAAATATGGTACAATAGTTGAAGAAAATAAGAAAAAAAGTATAGAAAACTGTTTACAAAGGACATTAGGACGAAAAAGGAAGAAATCTATTCTGTGCATGGACAAGAAAATGTTCACAAAATTTAAAACAAAAGGAAAATTAGGAGGAAAACTGTAACGTTTCTCTCTCTCTGTCAGCTTCTTTAGGGTTTCAAAAAGGTTTTATAGAACTCAGTGCGAGTGCTTTTTTTTGAGGAAGTATTACAAACTAACTTTTGTGGTGTTTTTTTTATAAATCTTTTCTGATTAATTCTATATTTTAAAGAGTATTTTTATTTCGTACTAAAAATAAAATATTTTAAGTTAGAGTATATAGAAATTAAGAATAATTTGTGAACAAAAACAGTAGTCCACTGCACAGAAAGACAATACAAAAAAGAACTCTTCGACCTTCCAAAGGCTTATCCTAAAAACATGTACACAAAATATATTATTAAAGGATGATAACATTCACCGAAAACAGGGCAAGACAAAAGATGTTTTGAAAAAAAAAAAAAAATAAGTTAACCAAAACCAATCCAGCAGGCAAATAAGAAAATTCCATACATGATGAGAACCCAAACCAAAGACTATTTTCAAAAAAAATATATAAACATTCTAAGTATGAACAATCCATGGAATATCCAATAAATCCAATCACCAATCGATTAAGTCAAGGAAAAAAAAATGTCGCAAGTAGTGTTGGTCAAGCAGAAGAAAAGGCAAAAAGGAAAAACAATTAGTTAACAGACAGGGGAAGAAGGAAGCATGGGGTTATTGTTTTTTTTGTTTTATTTTCGATTTGCATTTTGTTTTTTTTAATTTGTTTTTGTTTTTATGTTTTAAGCGCAGCGCAGGTAAACCGTCATAAATGGTCAATTGATGTGTGTTTGTTGCTTCCAGCGCATATTGCTTTTTGTGGAGCGTACGAGTGAGAAATGGTATTGCTTTTGTTTTTAATTGCACATAGCCGCAGTTGAGTTAGATTTCGATTTTTAATTGCTTTTGTTTTTAGAAAATAAGCCCAAACAGTCTAAATTTTATTTTTGAAATTGTTAAAAAAAAACTATTTTAATCCAGCAGCAAGTGTTTTGTTTTTTACTTTTTAAGCGATGTTAAGACATATCTATGCTTGTTCTTTTTTTGTTTTTTGAAGCGCACCAAGGTTTCTGTTTTAATTGGTTTTATTTATTTTGCGAATAGTCCACTCTAACAGAGTATACAAAATGTACAAAAATTAAAATGAAATTTTGAATTTTGAAACAAAAAAAAAAAAAGAAAATTGATTAAAATTAAATACTATGTACGTTTGTCACGGAAAAAAAGAATGACACAAAAAAAAATGTTTAAGTAAATGTATCTTCTTCCATATGGAATTGTTATTGGAAATTTGAGAAAAAAAAAAACGTGTTTTTTCTTCTAAATTAATGAAAGCTAAAGTTAAGAGAAAAATGTGTGATTTATTTTGTTCTTTACCTCCAACGCCGAATTCTTGATACATTGGCGGCTTGTACGGATACTTTGAATCAGCATCAATCGAGAATGTTTGTCCTTTATTCAAGGATTTTATGTTTTATTATTTTTTTGGTTTACAAAAAAAAAAAAAAACAGATATTAATTTATTTATGTTTGTGCATTAAATTATTTTGTTTTATAATTTTTATTTATTCGCAGATATTATTTGTGTTTATTATTTCGATTTTTTTTTTTTGGTTTGGAGAAATAGAAGGGGGATCACAAGAGGGCAATACAACACAACAGTCGCGCACATTGCAATGAGGGGGTGCAGATACAGGCAGGAAACGAGAAGATATAAAAAAAAAGGAAATTAAATTAAACTTTGGAAAAAAAAACAACAATAATTGATTATATATAGTTATACATATCTTTATATCTACGTTATTTTAGGCTAGCTACAACTAGGGGTTAGTCAGTATACATAAATATATCCCTATTTTTTTTTTGTGGGGTTTTGATAAATAATACAATAAACTTCCCATTTGTTACCACAGAAAAGTTAATCGTCGACGGAATAAATTCCAGTCGGAATTCCTACACTTCCCTTGATTTATACATTTTTCTCAAAGGTATCCAACTTGAGGTACGAATTTTGTTTTGCCAGAAACTACTCATTGTATGCATTTTTTACGTTTTCTCCGTCGTAGTCGACTGGGCATTTGGCTTATGTTTCTCTGTCTGGAGAGTCTGTGTTGCGTTGACAAGACGTAATGATTTGTCTTAACTAATCTATATTTGTTCTTCATTGTCACGATGAATAGGAAAGAATGAAAGGCAGACATACTCTAGGCTTCTTTGCCTCAATGCTCTATTAAATTTTATCAGCTGTTATCCTTTCACCAGTTTTAAGCAGTTCATAGTGCACCGTTTCCTTTCGGTCCCATTAAATGCACAGCATGAGCTTCTTAACCGTGATCTCTCATTTGATACACGACAACCGATTCTCTTCCTTTCTGGATGCTTTACAGAGTTTTTAAATGCCAGTTGTACGATCAACTTTCAATCCTTCTAGGTTCTTTCAGCTGTTCCTTGGTTTGAGTAGGAATCTTCACCCAAAAATGATTGCAACCTCGGATTTACTCTCTAGTCTTTGTTGTCAATGCCAAGGCCCCCACTTTTGGAATGAACATAACAAGGTTCACAAGTCCTTTGAGTTAGTTGATGACTTTGAATTCGGCACTAGGTACTGCCAAATCCACGGAAATCTTTCCATTCCCAATAAAAAACGTTGACCATTTTGAAGGATCACCTGCAGTTTAATGCAAACAAGGTAAACAGCCTAATTTAAAATTGTTTTTGAACATCGAACAGAAGCTTCTATTTGATAGGTGTACTCTCTGATCATTGTCAACAGGTCCGTCAATATTAATGTTGGAGTGTTGCAGATGCACTTATTCAGCACCGCAAATGAGGCCACGGACTCTAGTCAACTGATAATAATTACGGCAGTGCTTGTCTACACCATGTTCCAAGGCTTCTTAAGCTTATTTTGAAGCACATTCATGAGTGCACACACGTGTCAGACACGCAATTCAAACTTCAAGTTGGATAACTCTGCTCCCCCTGAAGTCCCATGGCATTCCTCTCTCACGTCATGCCTACTCCCCTTAATTCATTCATTCACCCCACAAATGTTAGTTATACAAACGAACGAACAGAACAGAGCAAAAACAAAATACAAATTATTATTATTAACTTTAAATTCCACCGAAGTCATTCAGTCAATTAAATGCCATCAAAGGAGAAATATCTCTCTTCCTCATGTTCAAGCTCGCGTTCATTCAATTCTGTTCGAAGGGAAGGGAAAGAGGCGTTCGGCATTCCGACTGCCTTCCTTCCGTGAATGCTTTGTAAATCGATTTGGACTCTGTTAGCTCGTCATCATCATAATCATAATCATGCCCTTTAACATTCTCACTCTCTCCGTCTCTTTGTCTCTTCCCCCCGGACAATAAAAGGAAATCGTTCAATTCAAAGATGATTGATTAACTACATGATTTCACAACAATTAACTAGATCAAAGAGGGCAAGATCTACTGGAAAATTTCAATCAAAAAAAAAAAAAATGATGCAAGCAAACTACGGTAAGGGATGCTGTTTTGTCAAGGAATCTTAATCATTTTTTTTTCATTTTCAAATCTATTTGATACGCTGGGACAACCGTTGGCTTTGGGAGATTCCGAGAATGCATGAAGAAAGCTAAGGGAAGGATCTTTACGGGAGCAGATACTTAAATACATTTTGAGAGAGAAAAATAAATTGTGTCTTATTTCCTAGAGAGTAGAATATTTTTTTCATTTTTCTTAAAACAAAAATAAAAAATTAAATCTGTGACAGTTTATGAGGGGCGTTGGAGAACATACCTTGCCAGTACCAGCTTCCAGGAGCGCTAACATAAACACGATCACCGGTCTGTAAAATAAAAAAAAAAATATATCAATTTTCAAAAACAGAACTGCTTTTTTTCAAGTTGTTGCAGGAAAGAAATTGGGATTTGCTTTGGATTCTATGTCTGTCAAGTGAGATTAAGTATCGGCATAGACTTTGCCAAACTCCTGACTCGAAGGACCAAAATCATGCTCTACAAGACTCTTATTTTGCCAGTCCTGCTCTATGGAGCCGAAAGCCGCACGCTAAGCAAAACTGCAGAGCTGATTCTTGGTACCTTCGAAAGAAAAGTTCTACGTCGGATATATGGCCCCGTCTGCGAGGAAGGCGAATGGAGGAGAAGACATAACTGCGAACTCTACGAGCTGTACCAGGATGTGGATGTAGTCCGGAAGGCAAAAAGCCGTCGACTGCACTGGCTCGGCCACATCGAGCGCGTGGACAACAATGCTCCAGGTAAGAGGGTCTTTGAATCCGAGCCTACTGGAGAAGGAGAGGATGATCGAATCTCCGGTATGAAGACCAAGTAATGGCGGATGCAAGACAAACTGGTCTGGATGACTGGAAGCAGCGTGCCCAGGACCGTCAACGATGAAGGAGCAATTTCTCAGACTCGGACCCTCCATGGGTAGCCGGACTGATAAGTAAGTAAGTATAGACTTTGCCTTGCTATGTGGCGGCCGTGGCGTTGATAGGATCGACGGGCACTTGATCACAAGGAGTGGGGACGAAGACGACGATTGTGTTAAAAAAGTATACCATAATGGGTGCAAATGAATGATTTTATGTAAAATTTATTTATATAACAGGCCTCAGAAGTGCCACTAGTGGTGGTGAATCTTACTGCTTTGGGGATCGATTTGAGGTTCCATTTCTAGAAATCCCACTTCCACGACATTTGTCACGAATTTCTTTTACGAGACGGGTAATATGTGGAGCCATCCTGTAGTCACCAAGATCAGTCATAGGGAGGTAGGCAGTGGCATTAATTCTCTGAGGTCAATGTAGGCCCATTGTACTGCCACGTGAGCGTTTCAAATTAGCATTCAAAAGAGGGTTGCCGTGGCTTATGGCAACCAGTCGGTTTTCTCAACAAATTTTACTAGCGCGTTGACCGGTATTTTGCTGACGTCGTCTAGGCTGTCGATAAATCTTAGCTATTGTACTCTTCACCAGAAGATACAGAATCCCTCAGTTTGAATGCCCCATTGCTGTGGCACTATCTTACAGCTAACTGCCAGTGAGAAATTTCTGGGTCTCACGATTGATAACAATCGAAACTGGAAACTCAACATTCAGGATAGTTGACCCTATCTGCCCTTTTTAGCTGCAAATTGAATGCAAATGGGGCTTACAACCACGCATCGCTCACTGGATTTTCACTCTGTATGGAGTCTCAGTTTGGTTGACAGCACTAAACAAAGCTATCAACTGAAAGGCACTCAATCGAGTACAGAGACTGGCCTGCATATGCATCAGCGCAGCACTGAGAAGTACTCCGTCAGACGCTCTGAATATTCTCCTCCACCTTCCACCGCTGGAATTATTCGGAAAACAAATGGCAGCCAGCAGAGCCTTGAGCCTCAAAACACTCCGACTGTGGTCCCAACTCAACATCGGCCACTCAACCATTCCCAAGGAATTCAACTTCCTTCCTAGCGACACTGACCGCCTAATACCCCAGGCTATCTTCGAGAAGAAATTCTCTATCAGCATTCCCTCCAGATCGGACTGGATGTCTGATAGGCAGACGTTGGATGATCCTCTGCGTAATTTCGCAGACAGATCGAAGACTAACGAAGGGGTGGGTCTATTCCAAAGATCTCAACATTACTATCTCTTTGAAGCTCCCTTAGCTTTTTTCAGGCAGAAACCATAGTGATTAAAGAGGCGTTGTCATGGCTCAAAAAAAACGTGATATCCATCATCATCGGGGCAATGTCGTGTTCGACTCAAAAACATCCCTTAACAAGATGCCAGAACATTTTAACATAACATACCTCATGTGGGTGTCGGGACATTGTGACATACCAGGCAACTGCAAAGCCGATGAACTCGCCAGGTGTGGTAAAACCTGCTCCCTATCAATAGCAGGTGTACCACCTCCCATGCCGATCGCTACAGCCTACCATCTTTTAAAGATTCATACAATAAAAACCACAAATAACAAATGGCTAGAAGGCACCACGTGCCTTAAAACAAAAGAAATTACTTAACTAAAACGGTCACTCAGTCTACTTAGACTCAGCAAACATTCATTAAGGACTTCTCATCAGAGTCACAACCGGGCACTGTGCAATTGGCAGAATGGGTGCCCCATTTAATGATTTCTGCAGAAGCTGCACGGATGAAGAGGTGGTAGAAAACACTCATCACCTACTCTGCTCGTGCAGCGCTCTGGCTAGTCGTAGGTTCCTACACCTAGTGGCCTACTATTTCAATAATCTCAATGAGCTAAACAGTTTCAACATAGGCCAGCTAAATCGCTTCACTGCAGGCACCAACTGGTTTCGATGTTAGGAGAAGTCAATCCGCGTGGTGTCACAATGGACCTACTTTGGCCTAAGTGAGACTGCTATTAGCAGTCAGCCACTACAACCTAAGCTAACCTTAGGCTATCGATGTAGGAGCCTGTGGTGGTCTTCCAGGTTGAGGCAAGAGCAGTGCAGTTGGAGTTGAAGTTGTTGGAGAATAAGCCTAGTCTTTTTGCGTGAAGGCCTAGTAGGCAGTGGCCGGTAATTATTCCCACTGCAGTGCTAATTTTGGATCTGTTTAGGGTGATCAGATTACTTAACCTTTCCGGATCGAGATTTGGTCGGATTTGCATTGAGATTCGACAAGTGATGCCTGCCGACCATCTGACATTGATTTTTTTGAAGAGAAACTAGCAACTGGCAGTCTAGAGGTGCGTTTAGCGAGTTCATCAGCACTGCAGTTTCCCGGGATGTCTCTATGGCCTGGCACCCAGCACAGGCACAATGTTGAGCTGTTCGGATATCTCGTTAAGAGAGGCGCGGCAGTCGATGACTATATTTGAGTTTATAGAGACCGGAACATAGCTTGGCTATCAGGAAATATGCAGATATCGCGGGTGGATATCATGTACCACCTTACCCAGGACAGGGCTTCGATAATTGCCATTACTTCAGCTTGGAATACTCTGCAGTTATTGGGTAGACGAACGGACTTATTTAAATTTAAACACTCCCAGAAAACGCCGCTTCCAACTCCTTCATCCGCCTTGGATCCATCTGTGTAAAAGTTACCAAAGGAAATGGTGTCGCCATACCACAGGACTTTGTTCGGAAGCAGGGAAGTGTCGTAGTGGGATGCAGTCTAACTGAATTAAGATCAGTCATACTGCAACGCCATCCATTGAAACTGAAACGTTCGCATTAGGACCAGAATCTACCACACGCCAGCCATGCATTAAGTCGACTCTCTCGCGTAATTAGCAGTCCTTTCTCGAACCTCTCGCTTCCGACAGCTGAATTGGAAGCCATTAAGTTGTACGGCAGAACAAATTTGATACGAAGACAAAGTATTGACTTGAAAATTACACACGAAAAAAGCGCCACTCTTTGCATCCGCGCAAAGAACTCCACACCAGATGGCAGAGGGTAGACGGTGGACGGCAGCTAATTGAATGGAGGCACAGATAGCCACCACTTATGGCTGAGCAGAAATCCTTCTCAAGAACCAGCACAAGGAGAAAGAAGATTATCCTCAATCGTAAGACAAATTCCACGAGTCCTATTTGGACACCACTTTATTGCGGCGGCGATGCGCTCGGTTCGGTCGCCGAAGTGCAGCGTCGATTCAGCCAAACATGATAACTAATCTCAATGTGGTTTGTAGATACGTTTAAAATAATTTCGCCATCCCCCCCCTCCACCCGGCGCGGCGCAATAGTCCACCGTATCGACACGTTTGTGGGCACTCCATGATTTATCTCTGAGAATTCCACACTGCAGGAAAATCTCCATAAATCTTTTCTCGACGATAGGCCAAGTATCTCTTACCATTACCATAGATGTGCATCGCACACAGCGGCCCGGCATCCATGCGGTATCCCACAGAAACGCACGAAAAATGTGTGTTGTGGCTCCAGAAAGGAAAAGGAAACCCGTGAACCGTGCGCCGCTGACCACTGGGTGTCTCTCTATTCGAGGGGACTTGAATGTAATATTTAAATGTGCGGATACTTTGCACTTCACTCGCTCCCTCTCTCTCTCCCTCCATCCCACAATCCTTCTTGGCCTATCACACGATTATCTGAATTTATTTAACGCCCATCTTTGGATGACCACGTGCAAAGATGGTACAAGTCTCTCTCGCGGTTTTGCAAGTCCTGGGCAAGTGTTGTTTAATATTTCCTTTCTTTTCACTTATCGTGATGTGTTTATGGAAATTTGTTTGGGGATGATACTCCGATCAGTTGGGATGTGCTGGGAATGTTTTGGGACGCTGAAGTGGGGAATGGGGGGTGGGATGTGATTAATGGATGCGGTTTACTTACCCTGCTCACACCCGCACTGAAGCCAGCTTCACAGGTTCCTTGCCTGTGATATCCCCATAAATCTGAAATGAAACAAAAACAAGTGTCGTTAGTTGGTGATATTTGAAGGGGTTTTTAGAATAAGCTAAAGTTGAAGTTGAAGCTGTGTTGATCTCCACCTGATCAACCATAAAAAACTGATGTCAGTGACCATAAGAACCCATTCCAAACGATCTTCTAGTCCCGCATCACACCAACGATCACTGATCTTCAACAGCGACTTTCCATAAGGATCCTCCAAATGTCACCATCGTTGGCACATCGAAGAGGCATGCCCGAGCAATTTGTTGCTTCACTGCTCGCAACTGATCGCGGACAAGATCGTTACCATTCCTCCGAAGCCGAACTTGTCTCTGCCGCCTAATTGATTGATGAGCGATTTCACGAATCCAAATATAGCCGGCTGGACCGATTGCTGAAATCATTTCTCAGTCGTCGTACGTGCATCCCATGAGAAGTGCTCTCCAAAAAACCGAAATCCTGTTTTTCCACCAACGACTGTGTCCTGTGGTGTTTGCAAACAGGTAATTCACAGAATTTCCACATTCTATCTCGTCCGATTCTAATTGAAATTCCACACGGAGAATGATTGCTGCACTGAGGCAAATAAAAACAAGCAGGCCACACTCAGCAGAGCACAACAACGCCGTGAATGTGCACCAGCAGCAAAGGATCACAGGAAGAAAACAGGAAGGCAGCCACGCGGCATCGGGACCGGGAGAAAGAGGAGGAAAAGGAAAAAAAAAAAAACAAAGCAACTCATCAATTGATCGGTTTTATCGTTGCGATCGGATGCGATCGATTGTGGCAACGACTGAGCACGTAGCCGATCGCTACGTAGTGTAGACATGTTTCCGAAACATATTCGAAACACCTTGGCGACAAATTGTTATCGATCAATAAATGATCGTTGTCGCCGGTTGGTGCGAACGAGGCTGAGGGAATCGGGATCAGTTGGGTTTCGTGTTTTATTTATTTTTTTCTGTTTTGTCGGTCAGGGTGGCGATGAAGATGAAGGAGACGAGATAAATGACCGATTTATTGGACTCCTTCTTTTTTTGTCTGCCCTCCTCTGGTGGATGGTTAGGGATGCCTCTGGAACGGGAGTTTAATGTGGTTACGGGGAACTACTCGGTGGCATTGGGTCATCAGAGCGTGAACCGTTTTTAAGTTGATCACTTTTCGGTTAAGGGAAGCAAATTATTGGAGGTGTGGCGTTGAATATGGAACGCGATGTACGTGAGGCTTCTAAATGTGCTCAGGTAGTTGTGTTTGTGATGCAGTCAAGTCAGGGACGGTCGGGTGTTAGTTGTGACATGGACAAGGATCGAAATTATGGGTACCATGGTTCTAGTTTTTTCCCAGATGTTTGAAACATGGAAGACAAGTGTTTTCGTGCGCGACTTTGACGATGGATGGGTCTAGTTGGGTCCAGACTCGCCACTTGGTCAGAATTCGATGTCGATGACATGCTATTTAACAAGGACTTCAGCGGTTTGCCCAACATGATCCAAACGTGACCGAAGTCTGATCCCCACCAGAATTGGGTGCAAACATCATCTAATTTCGATGCAAATCTGATCCAAAATCTTCGCGCAACGCTGTTCACCTTCCACTGACGATTGTATTTCCCCACGGTATCGCTTTCCGTGAGCACCCCAAAAAAGATACAAATTGAAACCAAACCACCATCGCCGCGGTAGGTACACAAACCGTATCCGCAAAAAAATCGAACCCTCTTCCAGTTGACTTGGGCTTAATTTTTTGTACCAAATTGTTTCTGACCGCAAAGATTGCCACCCGAAATGGTCTTCCCGTCTGAGACCAGCGAGCGAGGTTTTTTTTCCGTTTTTTCTTCTCGATCTCGCATGTCAAATTTGTTTACGTGTGCTCTGACACCTCTGCCGCCCAATGGAGAGGCAGTACCCGCCGGCAGAAACAGACAGATATGCCACTCCGAGTGAGTGTGTGTATGCACCGCCCTCAGCATGGATCTATTTTTGAACGCGATCACCTTTTCGGTGGGCGATTGCACAGCCATAGCATGCCATGGCACGATCGTACGAAACGAGAACACAGACCGCGGAGTCTGTTTCAAATGAGATGATGTTTTGGCTGTTCTTGGTGTTGCGCGGTCTTTTGGTCTTTGTTTCCCATCCCCCTCTTCACAAAACCTTCTATTACTCTTTCCACGTGTTCTTTTTTTTCCTTTTTTGTGTATTTTTTGTTTTGTTTTGTATTTTTTTTCGACCGAAATGCACTGCAGATGTGGATGTACTTAAATGTTGAGAGAGACTATTTTTAGAGCGTCGAGAACATGCAACATGCCATCGCATCGAGAGATTGGTGGGAAGGAAATGGGAAGGGAAGTCTTGCGCGTTTGGCAGTCGTTCTAAGGGAAACCATAAAAGAAACAAAAAGTGTTTGTGTTCAGGTTGACCGCCGCTACCGGGGTTACGAAGCGACATTTGACTCCGAGGATGACGGTGACGTTTGGCTGGTGGATTTTGTATTGCACATGATTTTTCTTCTTTTTTTTTCGGGGTTGAAACTTAAGAAGGGTTAATCCACAAGTGCAGCTCAGATGATCCGTTTCTGATTGGAAGTTGATAGGATGTGGTAATTTGAGGCGGGCACGACTGTGAAGGGGAACTGCTGGGCATTGAGGGTTGAGTTGAATGGATGCTCAAGGAGGAACGTGCGGCTTCAGGCAGCTTGACTCGATTTGGGGCTTTTTTTGTTGTTTTGTTGTCAAGACCAACATTTAATTATGTCTCTGCAAGGGTTGTATTCATTGAAAAGGATAATTGGCTTGAAATGGTTGTGATTTGGGGACTTTCGAAATATCAGTGATTGCGCCCTTTTTGCCGACATTTCATGATCGGTTGCTGTGGCGTTCAAATATACCATTTGGTCGTTGATTAGGCCAGTATACAGAACGGGAACTTTGCCGACAGTTTTTCCACAAAGTTCGACTTCACCTAATTGTAATGTTTTCATGCCAACTCCGTGCTAGAGTCCTAGACGATGGATACATACAGAGGCCGGCTTTTTTTGGATCAGAATTGTTTGAATACCACGTTCCAGCGGTTGGTGCATTGAATGATCGGCGTAAAAAAGGAGGGTTGGGAATTTGGACTTCCAGTTGCATCTATCTAAATACTTGAACCCAAGTCTGCGGGCGGCTGTCTTCAAGTCTGGGTCTGTGAAGCCGGCTGAGGTCTTTAAAGAGCTGCCAATTGAAAGTTACTAAAGTTGTTGCATATATTTAGGCGTCTTCTAATTGAATTCTTACAAAAATTGCTGAGCATTTGCTAGCAATGACACCAGGTTCTTCGTTTTATGGTTTGATGTTGGGACCGCCGATGCCAAGTAGCTGAGTGATTATCTGAGGCTCTTCATAAAAGTGAGAAGAAGACTCAGTTCCTCCAAGAGAAGTCGTCAGAAGAATTGCTTCCAATTTTCGACACAAAATGCACTCGGACCTTTAATGAAAGGTTTTTAGAGCAAAGTGGGGATTTCGTGTGGAAAAAGGAATAACAGCCTGTTGTCACATTCTGAAGGATAACCTATAATGAACTGAATGTAGACCAGTCAATCAGGCCAATGATAAATCTACCAAATCTCCGTCACTGCAATCAGATTGAATTCGGGACAAACTCGATACATTAGTGAGAGTTGCAGTGCACTTAAACTAATAAATCGCATCGAATCTCAGGCAACTTTTACCGCCGATAACTCCAGATTGCTTTCATATTAACGCGCACTTTCACAGCAATTTGGCACGTCGTTCCTACCATCGAATTTTGTTTGACTTCACACGCCGACGACGAGGCAAGCGACAAAGCGGCTAATCGACCGAACGGCCTCCAGGCAGGCAAACAAACTCACAGATAAATGATCCACATCACGTTTCATAGCATTTTTTCCATGAAACGATCAACCGCACGATCCTTGCGATAATATTGCCGATTTTCTTATAAAATGAATGAATCTTATGCAAATCTCGTACGAGTGCAGTAGTTTTAGCAAAAAAAAAAAAGAAGAAAAAATAGGTATCTATACTCACTTGTCCGGCACGGGGAGTACTCCGTGAATGATGTAAAGTTCCTCGATGTGAAGCACGTACCAACGGGCTCAATTTGATATCGAGTAGCCGGAGTCATTGAATGGTAAACATATCTCGGCGCACAGACCTGCAAGCAAAAAAACAAACAAACAATATAAAATAAGAGAAACAATGCCGTCCGCGCGAAACAATGGGCCCAATGGTGAGTCGCGCTGAGTGAATAAAAATTATTACAAGATTCCCCATCCCCAAAAATGGTCACACACAATAAGAAAGCAATCTTTTAAACGGACCCAAGCACAGTGTCCGCCCGGAGTATGGTCCTCCTTGAGAAATTACTCCGATGGGACCGCTTTTTGTTTGTCTGCTGTCCAAGGCGAAGTGAATGGCAAAAAGGGAATCCATACACACACACACACAAAAAGAAGCAAAGAAAAAGAAAAAAATACTCTAGGTTCGACCAATAAATAAAACAACATGTCAGGACACTCTGGACAAATGCCCGAGACTGCTCTGTTCTCCACTTGCCAGTCGAGTCCAGTGTGCTAGCGCAGAGAATGATGTCAAGGGCTCGATTGTGTCCCGTCATGGAATTCCTGGCATCGTATTACACACGCACAGGTAGTGAGCCTGTCCATCCGTCCGTCCATCCATCCAGTCGCTCGTCCATCCGTCCGTTCTAAGCCCTTCGTCCGTTGTAGCCCGGGGAGGCACAGAGGCAACAAGTTAATAGCTTGGGAATCTGTAGGGAATCTCAGGAAGCCGTTCGCCGCCGCAGTCGACCTCTGGATTGACCATTTTTATGGTCAAATAGATATAAACGGTGATCGTACCGTTCTTTTGTGTTCGTCTTGTCCACCGGTCAACAGCGAGTGAGAACACGTCGCGCGCCGCCCCGTCTCTCGTTCACTCGAGCCGACATTATTCGCGCCGAGATCCCAAAACAAGTCATATTGCCCATTTTTAGGATCTTGTCAAACCGATCGCCACCGCTGATCACTGATCGACGATACGGCGATGGCGGCGGCGGCAGTGTGGCCATGCAGCGGCATTGACTGCAGCATGCTTCTCGTGGGGACAAAAAGAGGCACAAAACGTCGACAACGACGACAACGACGACGACGACGATGAATACGCGAAGCGAAGCGGACGAACGATTTGGAACAGCTATTTAATCGAAAAGATAAATAAAATAATAAAAGCGCGATGGTTGTGACGGTGGCAGCGGCGCGATGGCGAGCAGAATGAACAAAACAAAAACAAAAAAAAAAGCAGTGTATCTACGAGCATAGAACGAGTGCTTGTGTGGCGATTGTCTATGATATAATCGGAAGCCGCCTGAATTGCAAGAATTGCATGACTGGCGACAGCGTTGCATGGGGTTTGCATGAAAGAATGGCAAGGATACACAAGACTGGCTTGCTGGGGAGTTACACTTGACGGATTCTAATGCCGCGCTCAGCGCAGGGTCACCCACTTTGTGGTTGCGAATGTGAATTTAAATAAAATGTGATTTTTTTCCCTTCAGAATATTGCTGGAAGCGTGCCATTTTGAGTGGAATATAGCAGCAATCAAGTGTCTTGCAGGACTCGCATTGTGACAAGATCAACTTTTGGACACAATAACTAGGCCGTGACTTGGTGAATATTGGTTGATTTTACCGATTGTCGGCGCAACCATGATCTTCTGCATAGCCCCACAAGAAGTAGTCCAGAGGTGACAATTCAAACCATCTTGCTGACCGTGACCAGTTCGCATCATCAAAATACCCACGATCACTCCTCATTTCTTGCCACCTTTTAGAGCCAAAACAGTTCGTGTTGTGTGGGGTGGGACGCTGTCTATACCATTCGGCGATCGGAATGAGAATTGACGGTAGCGGTGACGGTGACAGTGAGGGTACGTCTCATTCTTCATTTTCGACAGAACAAATTGCCCTCCATGCAGTGACTTTTTGAGGTCCCTCGATAGTCACAGATGAAATTTCTCTTTCCCCTAATGCCAACACACGCTTTCTTTGTCACACCGTGGAAAAGTTTGAACGAGAGTGTACTCTTTTGGACCCTACTCCACCAACCAGATAGAGACTGGTGCGAAATGAGGAAAGCATAGCCGCCGTAAAGGCCAGGTTCGAAGAATTGGGCATCGCCAACGAGCCAACCCGGCTCAATTTACGGGTGGATTTGAGCCTACATTCGTATAATTGTTCTTACGCAAGAATTGAAGCCTGATTAACATAAAAAATGCCGGGAGTTCACTAAATGAGCGGTGGTAGCGTAGGCCGGAGAACCAGGTTTTGGGCAAACAGAATTATCTTCTCGGACGAGTGCCATTACAGGGTCGGTGGCTATGTCAACAAACAAAATTACCAGCATTGGAGCGAACACAACTCACAAGCATTCGACTGCATCCACAAAGACTGACTCTTTGGCGGCATCATCGACCCTTCATTCTCAGGTCTCAGGCTTAGGGAGATGTTAACAGACTTCCTATGACCAGAGCTCGTCAGCTTCGATATATCCCATTTACGGTTCCAGCAAAACGGCGCTACATGTCATATGAGCGACGTATCACTCGATGTTTTGAAGGCGATATTTGGCGACTAGATCGGCGAGCGCACATGAATTGGCCGCCGCAATCACGCGACTGGACACAACTCGGTTACTTTCTCTGGGGTTACGTCAAGTACTTAGTCTACGCCAATCACTTTGCAGTTGAGAGAGCTTGAGGGTAAGATTCGTGACGCTATTGCTGGAATAACGCCGCACATATTGGACCGACCGCCGAGATGGCTAGCTTATGTAGAGCGAATGGAAACCAGTGCTCCAGCCCGGAAAATCTTCGAATCCACGCCAGAGGGACGGTGCAGTGGAAGAAGATCGCGTTCTGATGGCGCACGCAAGTGGAAAGGGGCATCAATCAACTATGCGTGCGAAACTGAAAGGAGCTGACTAAACGTCGTGCTGGCTGGAAACGCTTGTTGGTTGAGGCCCAGGTCCACCCCGGACTGTAGCGCCACCTTAAGTAAGTAAGTAATATTGGACCGACCACATGAAGCACTGCCAGGGAAACCGAGGTGGCCATTTGAATGTTGCGCTATGCCGTACTTAATGCGATGAATGTAGCTTCAAAATAAAGCCAGAATCAATTTCTTATCTGCCGACGCGCCGTTGCTATTTTATTTAAATTTCGAATCGTTATTATCTGGTCACCCTGTATTTATTGCATTATATTATCAATTGGTCTTATTGGCTACCCACAGACTGGGGGGGTTCTTCTCTAACGCATGCAAGAACTGGAGAGCATCGGATGAGACCAACTTTTAGACCACGAAACATTGGACCAACTTATATTCAGCTGCCCAGCAGTGGCTAATGGAAGAAGAGGGAGACAGCTGTGCGCTTCAAAATCATTTTGTGTATGGACCAGGAATTGTAGGCACGGCAATCACTGATTTTCAGTCAGTTTGTGGTGACACTGTGCTGCTCCTTGATTTTATCCGAGGCTCAAACCGGATAACGCCTTGAATCCGATTTTGAACAAAAGGACAACTGCTTGCAAGGTGGTGCATACAATTGGGGAAGCACCGCTAACAACTTTGTGCGCACAATTGGAAGCAGCTAGACTGTTTTGATGAGCTGATGCCCAGGCCGAGAGAAGAAATAGCAAATCGCAGTTTTCAAGTGCAGCTGCATCGCTCAAATAAGAGCGCCGAGGCAAGAAGAATGTGGCATCAAAAATAGAATAAACAAGAACGGATACTTTTCATTGGTAGGCCCTGACTGGGGTACTTGTTTGCACATTCAACGGAAATTGGTTCCATTTCTTGCTTCTTTTCACACTCTACCACTTGCTGACTCATCAATAGAGACAGAAAGTCGACCTCATTCAAAGCCCTAATCTCGTCAAAGTAACACTTTTGTCTAAGAACTTTGCCCAAATTTACGACTCGCCAGACATGCATTCCAACACGAGCACAAAGCTCACTTAATTCAAGAGGCAATTGTCCGCCTCCGCTTTACACGCCCGCTAACATGCGACGCGGGTGGTCACGCCAGAATCACCGATGAATGCCGATGAATCGTTAAAAAAGCTCACACCGTTGCATTTGCATTGCGACGCATCGAACAATGCCAGCAGATGGCAAGTTGTGACCACGTTCTAGTCGCTGGTTCTGTGAATCATCAATAATCAATTAATGGCCAATGGAGCTGGCACAGATGAGAACACACCAGCGCCCATGGTGGTCGCGCTCATAATCGCTTGACATCGTTCACCTAATTCTTTCACCTGTAAACCGGTGAACGACGCGCCGTTTATGTCTTCATTCATTAAGCCGCCACAGGGCCGTAACCCGGCTCTAATGACCACCATTTGTGGGGCGGGGGAAACGCAGCGTCAAATAGCCGGCCCACGACAAGCTGGTGGCCATAAAATTCCCGAAACCCGAACCGTTCCGTGTAGGTGCATGCGCGTGACATCCCCGGCGACGACGACTATTGCATGAATGCATGCACATATCGAAATCCGATTGAGATCGATCTGCGCGTACAGCGTACAACCAGGCAATGTGTTGGCCTCTGACCCGAGTGCCTTTACTTGCCGCACAAGCGATTGCTACAATTCCCTGCACGGATTTGATGCTAGCTGGACTTGTTTCGCCGAACACTGGGACACAGGCGCTGTGTTGTTCGACTGTGTTGTGAATGGCTGCTGCTAGATCGTCAGCTAATATGGAAGTTCGGGTCATGTTTGACCTGGTCCGGGTAAGGCTCTCCGTACTTTGTGTCCTTACCGTCGTCTGTCGTCCGTCGTCCGTCGTCTGCCGCGCCTTCTCCTTTGTCTTCTTCTATTTCTGTCAAACTGCGCGCTGCGATGACACGAGAGTGGGGTGCCCGCCATATAAAGCGCACACGGAAACAATGGAAAAATTTGCATCCGTAAGTTGCCCATAAAAACCGATTTTATTGTCAAGACGACAAAAGTTTGGTGTTTCGTTCGGCTTTGTGACGTTTGCCGGGGGGGAGGGGGAACAGACAATCATTTTGTGTCGTTTTTTTTTTTTTTGGTGGTAAGGAAATGCCGGGCGTGACACAGCGCATGTGGTCTAGGAGAAAGTCTTGGGCTGCTCGCTGTCCGTGTACCGTGACGCAAGAGTGAGCTGCAATCTGTGCACATCCTCCCCCATGGCCATCGCAAGTAGCTACAATCTATGCGCAGAGGCCCCTTTCAAAACCACAGGACCCAGGCAAACTTCAGCCATCACCAGCAATCCACGCGTTGACTGTGTCCCGAACCATAATATAATAGATTCAACGCATTCCCTCCGACCACACACTCGCCTCCGCGGCCAATCCTCGGCCATGCCATGGATGACTCTGCGTTATGGCCAGTCCAGCACATCATTGAATGCCGCACACAAATCGTTGCGATACACAAGACATGTCATGGCAATTCCTCGCCGCGTTGATCAAGAGCCGTCCAGCACGACGGATGGATGGCCAACGGAGCCCACAAAGCCACAGAGACACAGAGTGAGAGAGAGATCAGGCCAAAGCAGAGTATACCGTTGAATTAATTTCCAATTCAAGACGTGCGCTTCATCCTGGGCTTGGGTGCACTCACGCTCGCAGCCGTTTGTGTGGCATGACTGGCTCTGCGTTTCGTTTCGTTTCGTTTCTGCGTCTTCAGGTGAATCCTGGAATCCGATGTCGCTGCATCGCCAAGGCGGCCAAGCGACGACGTTATGCTGACAGCGACGTAACAAAGCGCGATCGTTGGTCATTTGTTGAAATGCGTGTACATGGTGTCTGACTAATTTGTTATTAGTCGGGATATCTTGTTGTTTGGGCTGAGGGAGCCCGACACGACAGGTCTTGCTGTGTGCTTGCTGCGAGGGTTTTTGTTCTCGTGGTGATTGACTGTGAAGGTGATTCTGTTTTCAGAGCGAATGGGTGAGTTTTTGGAGACGGGTTTGACCGAGGAGAGTAGGTCGGAAGGAATAGATGCGCTTTCTATAGACAGACAGGCTGTCTGTGGAGTGTACCGACTCCCGATGAGGGGAGGTCATTCAAAGATTCCCGAAGAAACAGACGCCATGTGATGCCCGATGCAACTTCCAGAAACGAACGGACTGTTCCAAGTCACTTCCAGAGACGATGTGAGAAATTGCAGCAGAAAGGGGCTCCCATAGCTGTTTGGAAACCACGGCATCCTAAAAAAGGGACGAAAATGGGCGGAAATTGTGAGTCGAACTCTTCCCGAATATTGGTCGGCAGGAAATACCACGGCCTGAAAAACAAATGCAGCCATTTTCTCCAATTCAACTTCTTTAGCGTCACTCTGTCCCACCCAAGAAGTGACTCCACACAGCCCACTGACGCATGCCGACGTGCCAGTCTCTCGTCCCATATCAACCGATACCAGGTGAAAGTACACATTCAAATGCAAGCGGACCTGCCAAAATTTACGAGCCTTCAGAGTGCGAACCTGCGCGAAACTTTAATGGAATCGTTAAAAGCATACGCGGGGAAAATCTCTGAGATCAGCCCCAACTTCGACGTAGCCACTGCCATTGCCACCGCCGCGCCGTAGGCACCTCTTTCTATCGACCCAAATCGCAGCGCTGCAATAAATACCACATCCGCTCCGTCGTCCCCATCGATGAGCAGCCCCCTGGCCACCCTCCCTAAAGCACGAGACCATAAAATCGTTTTGAAGGCCACAGTCAGTGTGTCAGCACGGTATTCACGTCCAATCCAATCACTTTAGCCAATCGAGCCACAACCTTAATTGGAATTAGAAGAACAACGTTAATCCACGTCGTTCGCGGTGCACACAGGCAACAAAGTCTTGGCGAGCAACACCACGGTCCGCCCCGTGAGCGACCAACCACACCTTTGGCCCCCCGCCCAAATCACGGTGCCCAGGTGGAGGTGTGCTCCTCTGACGGTCACAGCCAGCAGGAGCAGCTGTGCTGTCATTCTCGATTTCAGGTGAAAAATTGCAAACAGTTAACGTTCGGGTTGACGTCGTTGTCGCCGGCAGAGCAGCCCCCGCTCGCCGCCCCACTCCTTAAGTGAAGGCTCGTGCTTCCTTGCCGTTTCGCAGGCTCTTTCTCTCACGTTTATGGCAGCAGTTTCGCTTTTACGGGGCACTTAATCGATCTGATTGTGGTCACTTTGTGTCAATCTGCGCGGCGTGTGGGGAGCGGTGGTAAATTGATTCTGGACTCGATTGATAGTCCTTTAATTTGATTTTCCGCGTCGTTAACGGTGGCCTTTTGGATTCCTGACCGCGATAACGATGACAGAGTGAATGGGTCGATGATGCGACCGTCACAGTGAAACTGGTTGGGGCTGCGCGCGGTGTGTGTGGGCGACAGCCTGACCCGATTCCAGACAATTAGAAGCAACCTCGTGGCATCGGTTAACCTTGTCGCGGTCTAAGTGTCACCAATCAAAGTTCTCCGACTCCGGGGATGATGTCCAACACAACGCCGCCACAGCGGCCGACACCGCCGCCGCCGCCTGAGTCGTGGGAGACGTGCATTTCAAATAGCCTCACGCGTACGTTGTAATAAATCGTGTGACGCCACTTTGACAGTGCGGCTTTTCGCTGTCAAGTCCGTCATCGGACTCGTCTCTCCCCTTCTCCACAAATAATTAGACTCGACGTAAAGGCGAATGTGCGTGTAATTAATTACTTGGAAAATCCACATGAACATGCCCCAGGAGGAGCATGCCAGACTGCTGCAGGTTGGACGAGTCGCGCTCGTGATGTCTGCGCCTTGAGTCGCCTGGCGGTGCACGACTTGAGAGATAGAGAGAGAGAGACAGTTTATGAGAGAGAGGGAGGGGGTCTTGATTGATGAATGCACAAGTGCAAGTGATTAATGGCGGGTGGATTCAATTAATTCCTGAAATCCTCATCCCAAGAGTGCACCGAGATTACGGAGAGATTTTGCTTGGCTGCGGAGGAAAGTCGAGACTTCGCTTTGGTCGGCGGAATGGGAATGACAGTCTCAGGGATTATCTCCAATGTGAGGCAGATGTGGATGGGCTTTAGATAAGGCAAGTAGTGCGTTTGTTTATCATAAACAGATGTCCTTTGAAGCGTGACAAGCATTTCTCAAGAGGCTTCTTTATCGGCTCACGAGGGGGCTTGTTCGCAAGTGATTGAGGCGAGTTTTGTATTTTACTTGAGGCGTAAAGAGGATTTCTTTTGAACGTTAACGGCGTTGCCTGTGAACTGGCGGCATTTGCTTAGGTTCTTCTCAATCAGTTAAGCCTTTGATGTTGCCTATTTTTAGGCGCTTATTTTGCTGTTTCACGTTCCATTGGATCTCCGCAGGAACGATGCACACAATTGATCCATTCTGCGGCTTTCTCGACTGCTGACTGACAAATTGATTAGAAGAATCGAATCGTCATCTTCCTGGTAGAACTACAAGCGGACAGCTGAAGCGTTGCATAGTTAGTCAGTCTTGTCGCTCTTCATCAGCGTTGTCCCAAAGACTCTTCGAGTCTCCGGTCATGGCAGAACAAACGGAGTCCTTGTGTGGCTGTCAGTTTGGGGATTCTTCCGTGGCTGAGCACCATATCCGAGTACTGTTCGCTACAGAAGGCGTCATCGGCTTTCGGTTTATAGACGGCTTTGGACAGCTTATGGGTTCTTTAATCAGATTCACTTTCAAAATCAGCTCGGAATCGAAGACTCTTCTCGCCTGACCTAAGTTGTCTATGCGCTTAACATGACGCAGCCAGTCTAGGCGCTGGATCTGGCTTGTCTTATGTCGCTGAACAGTACGTGATTGCATCTTTTCCTCTATCAAACGCGAACATCAATGAAAGAAGGATCGTTGTCGCTTGGCGGTATAAAACATGATTTCACCCCCACTCCACATGAAGCATTAATACCAGCTGCTGATGAAATTCAGTTCCCTCTGTATCGCCACTCAACAAGGGTACATAGTGGTACAAGGTATGCAATACTGCCATTAGAACTTTAAACCCTTTCACCGACCGTCTGTGCGGCATCCAAGTTCGGTCCACATCGCTATTTCCTTGAATGTCCTTAGTTTGAATGAGTATCGAATGATGTGAAATGCAACAAGCCGTCAGAGAGTGTGATGAATGCGGAGATTCATCTCGTTACGCCTGTTCCATGCTGACAACATACCCCAGTTAATCTTCTGCAGAAGTCGATCAGCACGGCATTCTTTGAACAAATCGGCACTCCCTCGAGAAGACTCGAGCTAGTTGCACAAGTAAAGACGTCAGCATGTTGCTCTCAAAATGTTTGAGATTCCGTGGTAAGAATCCACGAGACCTTAGGTAAGGTTGCGGTGACTTATCACATGTACTCAGAAAGGAGACCATACTTGTGCCAATGTGTTAAAAAGGACCAGGCTGCAACTGACATTACTTCACGACAATGAATGTATTTGACAGACACGACAAAGGCGTCTGATTGGGAGAAGAGCATGACTGGAGTCCATCTGTGGAGTGGGTCACAATGATATTAGTTTTAAGCTGATGTCCCTAATCGAATACATAACAGTCAACCGGATGGCATTTTCGTGCTCAAAAATAACAAAACATTCTAAAGTACTTTGCACACCTAATTAGGTAACAATTTTCGAAGTGCAAACCGTCGAATTATTCACCCTGCCGTGCTATCAAGTTGCACAAAGGTTAATTGCATTTCATTGCATTGCATTTCCACTCACGTCACGCCTTGCCAGCAATTAGTGCGGTGTAACATTCGGAAATTAACAGTTTCACGTGACTGCTCGCCTGATGACTTCACCGCGGTAATGTACACGCCGCACCGGGTTTGTGTCAATTATCTTCAATCTCTCTCGAAACAGAAAAGCAATCCTCTTATCGCGCCCCCAGGAAATGATTAGAACGAATTTATAACCAAAATTCAGAAGTCACTGACTTATGACGACGACATCTCCCACAACGGCAAGCCGTACCCAACACTGGAAATCAAGCAGTCTCCCACTGATGACCGCCTAGATAGCCCCCTACTTTGAAACGCAAATCAAAGTACCCCTAATACAGTTGGACCGTTAGAGAGTCGTAAAAACTGATTTTTCCTCCTCAAATTTGGATCATTATCTATGAGATGTAACCTGACATGGGACCTCCACTATCATGCGCCGGGTCCCAAGAGAGCACCGAGCAAGCCCCCGTCCAGCGACTCCGAATGACGTACGATTCATAAATTATCCAATCCACCTGAACACCGCGGGTGCGGGTAAATACTTAAGCAAATTGATTCATTGTTCTGACCCAAATGCAAGACGACAGACTACTGCCGTCAATTAACACCCAGGGCCTCGTTCAGTGCGCCGTCGCCGTGCGGTCCGATCTTCAATCATAATCGATGGCCCGAAACATGTGATGAACATCTCCGATACACCACACCAGACGGAGCTGCATAAACATCAGAGATTTCATAACTCTGGCGCACACCCACGGGTCCGGGTCGGTGTCGGGTCGCGTCAGCGGAAGGGACCACTCTCGACTAAGCTCGACTTAAAGACAAACCATTCATAGATAGAAACAATAAAACCCGCTCCAGTGTAGGCGAAGATTTCGACTTTCTACAGATGCATCTACACACGGAGACGCACACACACACAGTCAGCTTAGAACTTTCCCTGTGCACAAGCCCGGCAGGCGCCTAAGCCCTCGTTTAAATTGACGTCTGAAATGCGTTGCATGCGCGTCGCATACACAGGAAATTGGCAGGCCAACAAAATGGTAAAATGCATAAAAATAAATTTCTGAAACAGAAGCAATAAAAGTCCGCCCCAAGAGGCGGCGACGACGGCAGCGGTGCAGGAAACAAACGCACAGCACAAGACGCCTGTTCTGCGGTGCGGATTTAATTGCGATTCAATGCGCGTTCGGCCTAAGACAATGGCTGCAGCAGCAGCAGCAGCGTATGCGCATGCATGCATACGTGCTGGGTGCCTATGCTTGTGCTATACCGCTAAATTTTATGCTGTTCTTATCGATTGGACTATAATTAAACCGAAAAAAGAAGAACAACGATGGACAATGATGATGGACAAGGCGAACGGAAAACGAAATAATTTTTTACGAGCGCTAAGGGTCCGCCGCTTACGTCTGTTTACGGTATTCAATGCCACCGACTATTCCGGCCGGCGGGCATGTGATCGTGCTGCGTTTCGATTGACGATCAATTAGGAGCGATCTGAATTCTGAATGCGACCCAATTCGGTTGAATGGTTCGAGATCGGTTTCATAATTACCAGACAACGCTAGACAGCTCATCTACGATCTACAGAATCTGGCCGTAGGTGGTTGGGGACGAGATGTAATCTACATCTAAATCGACGACGTTTGAATGAAATTGCACCTTCATTTCATTGAGATCGGTGTTAGAGTGGGCGGCGAGCGGCTGTGTGCCCAGGAGGGAAGGTCGTTTACGAGCGTGTCTATTGACAGTGATTCGTGGAAGACCAGTAGACGGAGCGATGGTGGGAGTTGAATGGGAGAGATTCGATCTGGAAGTCATTTGCGAGGCCAACTGAGTGGCAGGAATTAAGAAATCCGACGGATGGAATTAATTGGGTTTCGAGAGGTACGCGGTTTTGTGACGAATTTTTTTGCTTTGCTTATAACTTGATGCACTGCACTGAAGGATAAAATATGTGACTTCATGGAAGCGGTGGATCTGGCTCTCAACCAACAACAGAGCGATTTCCGACTGGAAGGGAAGACTAGACAGTTTGTCAACATCACGCTCTGCACCTTCGATCCAGACCAGTCAAAGTAGATTCGGGTATCGCTGAATGCTCGATTTGAAGGCTCTCTTGGTTCTAGTATCCCCACACCCGCATGGAGACTCATCAATTCTTCTGAATGACTGAACCAACGTCCAATTTGCTCACACATTGCTCCCAATAACACATCTGCTCGTTAGCTTTTATTTGCAGGAATTTTATCTCAAATAAAGTCTGACAGAGTTTAATTGATGAGCAAAGAGTGTGCCGTTCGCTCAACAACTACTCCCATTCATGATGTCATCCCCAATCGCAACATTCACGGAAACATTCACAGCTCGGTCCACTCGATACTCATTGCATGACGGCGTCTATAAATAGAATCTTTAACTCGTGCCCATCCCCTTCATGCCAATTATCATATTCCGAAGGTGAAGTGATCCCATTTCCATTTGGCAAACATCAGCAGTTCACTGTAAAGTAAAGACCTTGCACCCACCATCGGGGCACAAGTCTTCATCGAGCACTTGACCATAAATTAACGTAAAAATATCGCAATCAATTAACACTCAAATGCATGCTCCCGCATCTCCCCAAACAATCAACAGAATATCAGACTTACCACAATAAGGCCATTATCTCCGCTACTGCTCACCACAGTGGCGCCCAACCATTGATTCGCTTTCGTGTCGATCTGGTCGCCTCGTTCGTTGGTCTGATGCGCTGCAAAGCAGAGAAAATACAACTCAATTAGTCTCGGATTTCACAAGTATCTGTCAAAACGAATGACAACACCGATTCACATTCAAACTACCGAAATGTTTAAACTCAATAAAAACATGACATAATTAAATTAAAGAAAAAGAAAAACTTAAAAATAAAATATATTTTGCCTAAAGTGAAAGAAATGAACCAAAAAAAAAAAATACAGAAAATCAAGCATTTCCTGTCGCCAATGTAACATATCCGACAGTGATTTGTGAGAGTGAGCCGCCAAGAGGGGGGCCCACTTAGTCATAGCACAATCGAATCAAAGAAAGATCCAACAAAGCAACACGAAAAAGACAAAGCCAGACAAAAAAAAAAAACAACAACAAATTTGTCAAAAATTAATACACATATTTATGGTGGATGTTGATGTGGTTGTTGTTGTTTTTTATTCTTCTGGCTATTTTCTTTTATTTTCATGAGTTGACGGTGTTTTTTGTTCCCGAACAACCACCGAGTGTGCCGCGGATGAGTCTGTTAAGTTAAATTTAGACGAAGGCAAATGGATAATGGATAATTTTGCAAACAGAAACAGAAAAATAAGACAACACAGAAAGAGAGAGTAAAATTGAACGTAAAAGAAACATAAGGGATGTCTCTAAGACTGGCTTTTGGGTGTACACAGGGTGCAGCTAAACATTTATGTACACAACAACAAAATACCTAACGTACCTATGAGTGGTATAAAACACTTATTTATACCGGCTGTTGGTGGATAGAATACAAAATTGTTTTATTAATAAGAGTTTATATTGATTTTATGAATTTTGAGCGATTTCTTTTTTCGTTTTGACAGATGATGTGTATGACAAGTGATGCGTGCGCAGTGAGGTGAGGCAGTGATGTGCTACTGATGATAAGTTGCAAATAAATTAAAAGAGGAGCAGACATAATAGTTGCTTCGACGAGTGACTTCTTGAATAAGAAATATTTTTCTTGTTTCAATTTCAAATAGTTCCTGACATGTCAAACGATGACCAAAAATGAGAACTGCAGCAAAATCATTCGGCATTCCCTCAAACACTTGTCGGATTGACACACAGCAACATATAGAAAGTCTAAAAATCACGTTTAGCCCTTTAAGGAGTGAGTTTCTACGCACTTGCATTCCAATGCCAATGCATTCCATTTACTTTTAAAATATCATTTCATGCCAATGTTGACCCAGACTACGGAGAGTCCAATATTGAGTTACTTTTGACCATATTGGATGGTACCCGGGTAATAACACGTGTAATGTGTTGGCTTCATAGGGTGCAATTTATCGCACCTTTTCGGTATAGACGATTGACTTGACGTCTCCTCATGAAGAAATAGTATAAAGTCATCAGATCGGACGCACCAGACGGTCTACTACGAGACAAATTCGTTTCATTATCCCAATTCCTATTCGGGTCCTGTGTAGCATGTAGCGCCATCTTTCTGGAACCAAGTTTAGTTCGGGCAAGTTCAAGTTGGAAATGAAAGATAGCTTGCGCCATTAACAGCAACGTTGTTTTCACGGTGATCCTTGAAAAAATACGGACCAAAGAAAAACCACACCTGGGAGCATAGGTAGCTCTTGCCAAAACCACTGTGCCTAGAAGAATGAAACTTTGAACACCTTTTAAACTGAATGAGAGCACTGAGCCAAGTGTCAATGTAAGGAAAAGGAAGGGCACGCCATGGGTCTCCATTTGAGACCCGAAGACGTCTCACTGGAGACTTGGCTAGTCTCTATTTACTTCTGAAATAACAGAATCATATGCTTCTAAGTAAACGAACACGCAATTCATGGATTAACTGAATCGATGAAGAACCTCTTCTATCAGAGATGAACCAACCAAAGCCACCTATCCACCGGCTTGGAGAGACACTCGTAAACACTGCTGTCGCAGATTTCTTTAAGATAAATCGAAGCATTTCACTTGGCAGACTGCAAAAGCTGAATAAATGTGTTTGCACTCATGTGAACCTATAAAGAAGATCGAAGATGCTGTCTGTGGACTCAGAATTCCGACTCAAAGATCAGAATCGTGTTGTTGTGAAAGTTGCGACTTTAGACGCCGACCTGCTTCACTAATTAAGACGCTTCACATGTATCAAATGATCAGGGAAACTGGCTAGACACTCTCTATTCATCCGATGACTGAAATGAGTCAATCCTCTGAGGACCATCGACGAAGTCTTCCCAACAGAGCTGTAAAAGAGGCAACAAAAAAGACGATTTCTCCTAAATTTCCGTCCACAGTGCTTACATTATTCAATTCAACAGTGTAATGGGGAACCACGTTAGCGGTGTCAGCTATTCCCACCACCCTGTCACAGCAACTCCGTCAAATCATTTCCAGTTTCCCGGCTGCCACTGTTTGCAATTGAATAGTGCATGCATACCCCCTGGGTCGATGCCAGATCAACGCCAAGACGACGTCAGTAGCCAAGCTATGACATGGCTAGACGTCTCCAACGGCGGCGGTTTGTGTCGACATTCACATTCAATCGTCTCAATTGTCAATCACTTACAAATTCAGCGCCACTGTACACGAATAACTGCTGACCAGCGCCAGTGCGCGAATGTCAGCGACTCACGAGATCCCACGAGAGAACTCCTCTTGAAATTCAAAACCCATATTTCGAGGTACACTGGCTTCAAGCGCGAGTTCAACGTCTCCACCGACACCGCGAGCATTTGATGAATTCCCCAAATAACGCCCAATTAAAGTCACTTGTTCTGCTGCCGTCGCGATCGCCCCCCGTCCAGTGCAGACAATTGAATGCTTTATCGCCGAGAAGATATAAAAACCAACGGCGCTATTGGACCGCTCGAAATAGCTTAATTAACATAAACAAAAAAATTCACCGGCCGCCAGCTATTATTCTTCACTTGAACGCTGAGCGGCTGTGTGCACAAGTGCCTGGGTGAAGCGACTAGCGGTGCGAGGTGGCGCAAGACGGGCGCGGAGATGAGCCAAAAACAACAACGTGACTCGCCTAACGAGGTCTCAGTGGTCGCTGGTTTTGTTCAAATTGACCAGGGCAGAGCGTAGCGCATAACCGGCTCATTATACAACCCGTCCAGCTGGAGAGTCTCTTTCGTTTCAATGTCAAATCGGGTGCCGCTTGGAATGTATCCGAATGCGAATACAATCTGTGTGTCTTGAGTCTTGAGCATTTGCCGATAAAGTCTCGGCGTTTGGATCACCACTTCCTCAAAGATAGTGATCCATGCTGGTGCTGGCTGCGCCGCGGCAGTCGACCCACTGGAGAACTGCTCCAGGCATCTAGGTCGGCTGCGAATCGACCCGATGACGTTATGCTCCGGCTTGATATGGTTCAGGGAATTCTAGGAAGTGGAGATCTAAAAATATGCTTCAGTCTTTCGTTGGAAATTTCGACACACGCGTGGACTTTGAAGGGTCTTGCCAAAAATGAAACAGCAATGCGTCAAGCGTGCTGTGCTGAATCATTGTGTCCGGATCGGGAGATGACGTGAACTAGAAGGGCAAGCAGGCACATTCCATCGAGTATCCATTGAAATGGTGTCCGTGATCGGAATTAATTCTAATTCGAAGTCTGGCTTAAGGAATGCGTCGCTGAATTTTTTTTTTCGCCGGAATCTAGATCGAGATCGTAAAGTTAACAATTTACGCAGCAAAGGTATGTTGGTTCAATGTGACATTGAAAGTTTGTAAGCTTAAGACCCTTAGTCGGAGAAGTAGGAGGGGACAATCAACCAGGAACTGTTCCGGCTGTACAGCATTAGCGAGCTGTGCGGACAGGCGTGTGGCTGGGTGGGTGACTCGTGGCCCGAATACCACATCTTTGATCTGATGGGATCTAACCAGAGACACTGCTGTGCCATGTGCGGTTTAAAAGGAGACAACTGGAACTTTGACTGGAGTTTCGCGGTAAGACTGAATCACCGGTATAAAGACCAAGTCATTGCTGAGGCAGGACAAGTTGCTCGTGATGACTGGGAGCAGCATGTCCGAAACCATCGAGGATGGAATGCATTTTTAGCTCATTCTCATACTCTCCATGGATTGTTGGCCTGAGAAGTAGGACTACCTTGGCAAGTGCTGCCCTCAAGTCATAATGCTCATGCAATCCGTAGCATGCATCAATACGCAGCCAGTTCAATAAACACATATTTCCATAAGGGAACTCGGTCCACAATTGGAGCTCGTAGAGCAGTCGTTTGCTTTTGAATTTGTCTTTGCTTTGATTGACGGTTAGCATGTCTTTTTTTTGCACAAAATGCAGAACGACAATTGGGGGCTAGGCGCTACATGCCACGCAGTACGCGGCTCGAAGGACCAATTGGGAATTTTATTCTGTGAGTGATTCATCTCTCGTTTGCGAGATCATGCGACTTTTCGCCTTTGGACTATTTTTTATAGAATTACGTTATGTCAGTCGTCTATGCCGGTAATCCGGCATAAATTGCAGCCTTGGAAGACTACATTTCACGTGTTATTACCCGGGTACCACCCATTATACTCGAAAAATTGACTCAAAATTGTAATCTCCATATGGGGCACTCAAAATGTAATCATGAACAAAATGTAATTACTGAAAACTAAATGGCAAGCATTGATTTATCGACCCAAACAAAAATTGTATCGAATTTTGCAACATTCTTATAGTTTGTTATGACAATTGAAAACCAAATGCTTAAGAAATCAGCGTTTAGTAGCAAGAGGCAGCTGGCTACTTTACAGTGACTATGCAGGGAAAACTCAGTGATTGGATTCCGCAAGCGTGATACGTTTTCCTGCGACGATAAACTATCTCTCGCCTATTTTGGAAAAAAACACATGCTTTCGGAATTGGGCCACTGTTTTCCCGAGCAGTCACAGTGCTAGAGACGTCATCGCTAGAGACGCCCGTTCCATTTATCTGTCAAGGGGACCACATTACAATTCCGTGTGCTATGCGCTGAAAGACTTACGCACGCCTTCAAGGAATAATCCGTCATCGACAACGAGCAGATGTGTGAAAAGAAAAAAGAACGAACGTCAGACAATGTTCGCACGCCAAGTCATAAGCCACAAGTGCCTAGACACCCTTTTAAGCGTTCAATCGACTTGATCTTTGCCCGCAATGTCTGCGTCCATTGTCTAACCATTCAATTCATCAAGCCAATCACTCATCAAAATTAATTGCCTCGAAATGAGAAAAAAAGAAAGAGAACAGAAAAGGATTCCCACTCTGACAAGCAGCTTCAAATTTCTTAATTGCTCTTGGCACGCATCTAAATTTGATATTCTCTATCTGGCAGCACAACACACCGTCGCGATCGGCGCGGCGTCGACTGGGCACAGAGCGCCGCGATTGCCTCCAATGAATGTGTGTGCGACGCATTCTGATTGACGATGCGCCACCCGGACTAGTAATTCAGTTTCGGTAATAAAACGTTAATTATGGAAATGAACTAATGCCGCGGAATATAAACAGCAGAGAGCATCTAATCCCTGTGAACACATCCCCGTGTGACTGTCCTAAGGCCGCTTGCTTTATGGCACCGTAAATCTATAAAGTGGGCTAAGTGTACATCAAATGGTCACATCTTTACACCACCTTAGCGCATGCGGATGGAATGTATGCCTTAATCGGCCACATCGCCATGACATCACAGTCCGGCATGCGGATTGTGTTCGCGCACTCGCTCAAGTGCTGCCAATCCTTCTCGGCGAGGAAAAACAAATACCTGACCCAAATCGATTTTTTCGGTATTTGAAGTTCAAAAACAATAGCGTCGTCCATCAACAAGCGGGCAAAGGTATCGCGCGTACTGGATGTTTCATCTAAATTTAGAGACGCCCCCGTCGAGAGTGCGGTTTTCATTTGAAAAGGAAATGACGCAAGCGAATTTCCAGTCGGAAAGCAAATGGAAAGACGGAATGATAGAAAACGAAACAAGTTCGCCCATTGATTTACGTGCATGAATGTACGGGCCAAGCGGGGCTATCAAAGGGGACGCGTTAGCGTTCGCTAAATCGAATGCGTGTTCGACATCATCATCGCCGTCGGTTGTTGCTGCTTGCCAGCGTTGCTAGCGATGGAGTTTCACGAGTATGTTCAATTTTGGTGTGCCGAGATGCGTGTGGGCTGCCATTTTCGGCCCACTTCTCACTGCTCGTGGGCCGTATGCGAGAGTGCGTCTCATTACGTGGAGGAAATAAGCCAAAACTGAGTTCAATGAAAAGTCGAGAGCAGCCTACGAGATGTTGCTGCTTTGAATAAATCCAACATGCTGTTCTAAGCCGAAGGTGCGTCAAATGTGTACTTTGACTGATGCGACATGTGGATGCATCTGACAAGGATTCCGACTGTTTGACGTCTGATCTGTCCGAGGTGATGTAACTTCACTGAAGGTGAACCTGTTCAGAGAGTCGTGCTTGAGACTGAATCTGGAGTGGAATGCCAACGGTGTGGGTGAACACCGAACAGTGGCAGTGATCGCGGTCTGACATGAGCGAATTTGACGTTAGAATGGTTTTTGTCAAGCGATCGACTTGAGGTAGGAAAACAAGTTTGCCTAGAACTGGTTTCATTGAGTGGAATAGTGTTCCTCCGCCCAAGCCAGTGGGTGCTCGATGTCTAATCTATCAAAGTGTTTTCTGTGTTTTCATGCATTTTTGACAAGCGCCTAATCAGCGGTCGTTGCGTGCGTGCGCTAGTGGGGAAAGCTTTCTCCGAAGCGACGGAAGTCATTGCCCATTCAGAAGGTTCGATCTGCGGGTCTCGTGCTGCGTAGGCAGCACTGGGCTTTGGGCGACTGCGTCAAGGTGAATATTAATTTGCGGCGCTGATTAAGTGACGCGTGCTTAATTTCACGGCGACTTAAAATATTTGCTGCTGATTGGGGAATGTGATTCTACGGAAATGAATGAAGTGGTGGCCTTGGCTACGTCTGCCAATGGTAGACGGACGCCGAGAATTTGGTATCATCACATGGCATGCGGACAAGATGCAGTGTCTTTTCAGCGGAAGCTGTCTCGGCATCTGGTGGCATCTTGGCGCCGAAAGTTAGTCGGAGCGAGGCATTATCTTCTGGCATCCACTTGTCTGTCTATTATTCATTCATCTTTTGCCAACTCGTTGCCACTTTGTTTGACACAAGCATCAGTTAATCTCCAAAACATTGACACGGCAGATTTCCTCTCAAATGCAGTCAGTGTTCATAGGAAGCAGTGGATCATCGAATTGCTTTGACACATGACATCATTCTCAGCAATTAATTCCGGCAGCACCTTGTCATCTTTCCGTAAATCAAATGCATTTTTCCAACAACTCGTCATTCGAGTCGAGAGAGTTCAGTTGATGATACAGAGAAATGACATTATGGCACGTTACGTAACCAAATTTAAGTCTTAATCAAATTCATGGCGGACAACGCTTAATGAGTGCCTCGTTCGCTTCAAAACGATCTTGTTGACTGTGCGCTTCATTTTTTTTTAGCATCAATTGAATCAGTTGCCAGACAGTGGAGACAATGACGTACTCTCAAATTTTAAAACAGTCCTCAAGACCGTTGTATGTCAGACGTTTTCACAGCACACTGGCCTCATAGAACCTGAAGCTCAGGGAAGTAGGGTTTTTCGAATGACAAGCCCTAAGGAGCCCGGTCTATCCCAGCACCAGAAATAGTAGCAGACGCGCGATGAATTCTTGTAGACATCGGATGATCGGCGAGAGGGCTTATGGTCGACGCTGAACAAAAAGAGATCATGTTTAATGAATGGTTTCATCGGCCCTCAAATGAATTTTCATATTTGTGTGGCACTACAGTCAGGTGTGGACTAGAACCTTAACCAGCTGCCTCCAGTTAGACACGTCAGTTACAAGTTGCGTTGTTCCACAAGTTCGGAGTAGAAGGCTTCTAGAACTCTGGAGAAAATGGAAAATAGGGGGCGGGCAGCACATTTCCGAGCAGTTTGAAAGAAGGGAAGTCTCTCCTCGGCACTGTTCGAAGCTGCGAGACGGAGACCCGTCCACGTAAGCTACTGCTTGCCTACCCGTCGAATAGCATTTCGGGGGACAAACTAGGCTGATGGAGTTGCACGAGAAAAGATGGATAGAGGTCCATAGAGGAGTGGGCGACATAATTAAAAATAGAAAACTCCACTTTCGTCCTTTTGAGCCTAAATTGTCTAAGAAAACCAAGCGTATTAAGCTTGTTCAGCTCTGAGGCAAACGTCCCAGGCTCTTGGCAGTAGATTCTTGGCCTCAGTCTTTTGGGTCACAGCACCTTTTAGGTCCCCTGTGTACCACCAGAAGTCCGTAATGTCAATTTCAGCTGAATCCACCTGCTGACGCTCTCCATGCCTGCACACAATGTCGCTTCGCCACAGAAATTGAGCCTGTCCCAATGTCACCAATTCCCCCACAAAAGGCAATCCCCAACGAAGATATCAATCTGACAGATGTACACATTCCCGCAAGCAAGATAAACTCCTATCGGCACCCATCATCTCGAGCGCACACCAGCACCAGCACCAACCGCGGTGCAATTAAGCAAATCCACCTAAGCCCCACAGATTAGTCCTCAATTTGCGATTTGCAAACAAATTCCTGCGTGTCGTCGTGTACAAATTTAATCACCACAAGCCGCCCGACCAAACAAACACCGAACACACGCACAAGAAGGACCACTTGCCCGCCGAAAAAGGACAGACACGTTGGCAAACAGCATTTGTTGATCAAACAAACAAACATGTTCCACCAACCGATTTAGGTCTGCGTCAAATGGGAATTCTCCGACGGACGCGTGTGTGTGTCTGTGCGTTACCGATGATTTTTCTAAACCTGTCAGAGAACCTGTCAGGGTCAGGACGCGATTACGTGCTGAGGGGGTAGCGGAACCCCTTCACCGGTCACCGTTTTGTGAATCGAAACCAACAAAAAAAAGTTCGGTGGGTTTTGCTGTTCGCTTTGCTGCTGATTTCAGCACAAAGCCTGCCTTGGCCCGCGAGTGAAGGACAGGTACGTAGACTATACGTCAAATTGCACAGCGCACAAAGGCTGCCAGTGCGAACTTAATGCGCTCGTGGATTGATTATTAACAAGAGGGTCTCCGTCATGGAGCGCTGCATGCGTCAGAGGGACCGTTTCCTGTGCCCACTTGGCGCTGGTATCGATGCGCACTCCGCCCCTGTAGCACCGACTGAGAGTAATTATTGTTCGGGTTATTTCGGGACACGCTGCCCTGAAGTTCGGGCTTTTCGTCGTTTTTTTGTTTTTTTTTTGGTTCTGGAATCCCTCGCGAGGAGTATTCCATTTTGGAGAAGTTGTCATGTGAGTTTGACGAGCGGGCACACGCAAAAAAGGGGAGTAACGGAGTTTATTGCATTGACAGCCCCGACTGACGTTGAAGTGTTGAAAACCGCACCATCAGCGTGCACTTGTGCTCGTCCCATGCTCTTCATAGTCGCTGCGGCGGCTGTGCCAATCTTTTATGATCTCTGCGGCTGTGGCTGCGGCTGGTGGCTGATGGCTGGTGCTGGTTCGTTCGTCATCGTCGTCGTCTTCTCTTCTTTTTTTTCGGGTGGATACACCAGCTGCATACATAAATACGTAGAGGATGAGGAGGGACCCGCACTGGCAGTCCGCACAGCGAAACGTATCATTAATATGTTTAGTGGCTTGCGCATCCGCTTGGTCGGTCGCTCGCGCTCGAGGAGTACGGCACATGGAGGCAGGCCACCCCTCGAATGGTTGTGATTACTCCAGCAACATAGCGATCATATTCAAAATGGCACAAGGCGCAGTTCGCGCGCTCTTCGTTTCTGTTTGGGACAGGGACAGGGACTTTGTTGGCAGGAAACCGAGAATTTGCCGGCCGTCTAGACCGCATTAGAGTGAGGCATGGTATGCCGCGCCGCGCCGCCTTCTAACACGCGCAAACGATGTTGTTCCATGTGACCTCTTCGCTGGATAGCGATCCAAGATGGTGCCGCTTGCATGTGCGAGGACTGGGGGTGTGGAGGTGGACTCGATCAAAAGATGCGTTTCCGATCGGAGTGATGGAGGAAAATGTGGAAAATTATGATGTTATCGGGGAGTTGTGGGTTGAAAGTTGTATTTTTTTTTTGTTTTTTTGAATTCCCTCATGCGGAGCGCTTGTGGGTGGAACGGAGAGAGAGAGAGGGAGGGATGGAGGGAGCGGACTGCATAGCGATTGTAAATCTTTTCAGGAAGTGCTCTGTAAATTGGTTCAACATGTTCGGACCTAGCTGGGAGTGCTGCGGCAGCGAATGAGAAACCGAGAAGTCGGTCTTCGCTTGAGTTGGGGAACCGATACATTTTATTTATTTTATGTCTTGTGGGTGTTGCGGTTTAATAACCTCAACGATGTCTCTTTGGGGAAACCGAATTAATGGCAGGAGGCGATTTAATTGGTCGTTAGAGCTTGATTTTATTAATTCAGCGGCTTTTGGGAGTGAGATCAAAGCATGCCGAGTGAAAAAGTTGATTTTTATGGATCAATTTCGTTTATGCAGGCGAGCTGAATAGCTTCTGAGTATTTTAAAACCGACATTTGGAAAGCTCTACATTTTAACGAATGGAACTCAGATTCAGCAAAGTGTGAATGGTAACATTTGGGTCGGACGTAATGACCACGTAAAGTATTCATTACAAGTCCCTAACTTAGTAAAACTGAAGGCACCAAGACTATTCGCAGACTTCTCAAAAAAGTAGGAAACATCCATGAAGAAACAAATTCAGCAGGTTTTAACCGACTGATTTTAAGCTCAGGTCGCTTTGCAGTCGCTTTGCAAGCATTTTGAATGAAATAAAAAGTGCTGAATGAGTTTTGCCCATAAATTCAACTTTGTAAGCACTGCTAAACACAACTAAGAGTATCAAAATTGACGTCAAATTTAAGGAGTGTCTGAACATCTAGATAACAAAACCCGGAGAAATATCTATTGTATATCTGACCAGATGTTCATGATCTGAATCTATCTCTCACATCGCGACAATCGCCCTCATTAAACATAGCAAACGTTGTTATCCTTCTTCTCGTACCGCTTCCGCCTCCAATTAGTTCGCTTCACTGGCCCCGGAGTCAGCCAACGGTATAGTGGAACCCCGAACTCAATTACCCGTTCCATTGATACTGTCAACCAGACCGATTAACCTCATCCAACAAATGACTCATTCATATCCTTGACAAACACACACGTACACACAGTCCTCTCATATTTAAATTAATTACACGTCAACAGATCACAATGGTAACCAAGACCCCTTCCACTCCGGCAAGGTAGTGTGTGCCGGTGAATGTTCAACAAGCATCGGTACATGCCCCCTTTTGGCTGCTTAACACCTTCACCACTGGCAAACCTATCTGCTGCCATTAATCTAATCACAAATTAAGGATCTCTCCTTCGCCGCCTATGGGCCGACACACGCCTTTGAGTCACCACCACCATCACTAGCAGCAGCAGCAGCGGCAGTAGTAGTTCATGCCCAACTCTGTACGTCTCGGCGGCAGTTGCCTCATGCATCTGTTTACCATATCGCGTAATATGACCGGCCACAGGTAGAATAGGAAACGCTTGAGGAGGAGATACAGATCTTGATACACCCCGGCCGCATCCACCAGCAGTCGCGACCGTCTCCGCGTCACTCAGCGTATGCTGCTCAGGTAGTCCTCCACAATGGTGGCCAGGAGGATGTTGATCAAGTTGTTGCGATAACACTAGCCACACGGGCCCTCAGGCAAATGTAAACAGAATCATCTTACGGATGCAACGGAGTCTATTTATTGCGTTGTCTGTGAACGGAGAAGGCTTATGGATATGTATCTATTGTGGATAACTCACGTTTCGAATCGAATGCCACCACACGACAGCGATCATCGTCGAGAATGTCGCACCTCCAGACGGCACCGGGTTGATAGATGGTCGGCTGGTAGTATGAATTATTATCCTTTGGCGCTCCAACAATAACCCTGAAAAGATTGAAGAACACATGAAAGGTTTATTTAAAAGATTCACCATGAATGAGTGTTTGTATGATGTGATGAGTGTGAGCAGTGAGTGAGGCTAAGTGGGACTTTATGGGCTCTGCGTGATCAGTCTTTTGATTCTCACGACTGTCGACTGGCACAAGTGTGCTTTGCACGGCACCACGTCGACGTAGTTGATGGCGCTGATGTTAGGGTTCCCATGGGAGGCAAAGCGCTGTCAGCAAGGCTGGGGGGCTTAATTACCGGCAATTACGGGTTTGTTGGCTTAATTTTTACGACATTTTTGCTGCATTCACATGGTTAGCGTGGCCGATGCCGGTCACATGTGATTTCGGGGAAAGGCTGCGCACTTACACAAGGTTACGCGGAGAGATTGTGTTAATCGCTGCGAGATTATCTAAGTGTGATAAATCGGTCAGTAGAATGTGTTAATGCAGGGCTTTGAAATTGGTGCGCCTTGCTTTGAGGCGAGCGAGGGTTTCAAGTGCATGGAGAGAGAGAGAGTAAGAGAAAGGGCCGCGCTTTCCAAATTTCGATTACTTTTCAGCTGCTTTCTATCCTCGAAGGTCCCAGGCCCCAGTACTTCCAATCGCCAAGACCAAATTGTCTTGCGTCAGCGAAGACTTGGTTTGTGTACGGCAGTTGGATGTTCTTCTCCTTTGTGAACCAACTCTGAATTGACTGACCCTCTCAGCCAAGTCAGTACAATGGCGCTTCAATTAGAGATGGACATGTCCTACATCAACTGAAGTGGATGCTACCCATAGCTCAATACCGACGGTAAAAACAGAAGTTGTTCGTAGACTATCCTCGGAAGCGAAGGAGGTACATTGGTTCATGTCCTAAATTAAACCCAGAACAATGTAGTCACCGCAGTCAATGCATCCACACACTATGCCACGATTTTTAGCTTCCGGACTACATCCACATCCTTGTACAGCTCTGCACCATGCGCTCCACAAAAGAGTTACGTGACGGCCAATCGTGTTTTCTGTGGCGGTACACAGCGATTGTCAGAGCCTACTTCGACGTATTGTAGCCTGAACTGACAACCACCAACTTAAGAGCATGGACCAAGATACAGAGAATTGCATGTCTGGGAGTCGCATGTGACGTGCTCCCCTGCCTTGTGGCCCATCCACCACGGAGTCCATTCGGCCATGTGGTCGAGAGACGCTAACCAAAGATGCGTGGATGAAGAAGAGGCAGACAGTGTGTGACACCTCTTCTGTTCCGGCCAAGCTCTGATGACTTCCATTCAACAAATTGAGTGATTTTCCCCTATGTTCCCCAATAGTAGCTAACTAAGACCGCATCGAAAAAATCCAAGTGGTAGCACGATGTCCCACTAAGTACAAGTCCATTCCAACAACGACCCTAACCTCACCTAACCTTACTCTGCATTTTCGGATTCATAAGAACTTCTGAGTGGATAAACTGAGGTAGCTATGAGGTAATTTGTCTCCTTTCGCACATCACTGTATTTCCATCGGGAGCCGAGTGAGACGTGGCGAGTGCACTCGCCGATCTGGAGATGGCCAGGATGAAGGAGTCACTGATCACTCCCTAACGACTCTTAAGGATGACTCTTGACTGGAAAGGATACATGTCGTCTTGTAAATCACAAAAACAAGGCAAATAGGACGTCCGTCCGACAGAAGCGAGGTGGACGTTCCCAATAGATGCAAATTGGGACGTCTTTATTCGCTTCAATCGCCATTATCTACGCACACAGACTGCCACTCAGCAACAGCATCTCTTTCGTCATCTAAGTTTCAGCGGAATTTCTCATAAGACCAGCCTGTCCAACCGCCATCGGCTTTAAATGGAGATAGACAAGGAATTCCATGGCAAGACGAAGTTTGACATAGAATTGAGCCAATTGACAGCAATGTCGTTGAATAGAGAAGCACACACGTCACACTTGGATTTCTCAGTGTCTGCTCGCCTCTCTCTCTCTCACACACACTCTGTCGTTACAATTTGCCCCAATTCATTGGCATTCGTATTGCGCTCACGTTCGTCGACTTCTCAATCGATCAGCCTTGCATCAGATCTTCGCGGCCGCCCGGCAACGATTGAGGAATTTTCCCGAAAACTCATTCGAAATTTCCATCACACATCCAACCTCAAAAACAGTGTTCTTCCCTTGTAAACACAGCATTTATCCGAAATCCCCTCCCACACCGGGGCACGTCCCAAAAATATGTTTTTTTGTGTAATATTTACTAGATGTCAAATTTTTATGAGCCCATGTGTGCATCTAAACATTTTCACGTCCTCTTACTCGGAATCGATTGACGTAAAGTCATTCACCGAATCCCATGTGTGCCGCGCTACGTGCACCGCACCGCGGACCGTCCGGGATGCAATAAAACAGTGCCGACGACGACGTCTATTTTCCTATTTCAATCTTCTCACAGATGCACCGATCCGAGGATGCTCGCCGCTTGACGCACCTGATCGGGGATATTTATGCGCAACGAGACAATTTGAATTGATCCTCTCGGCTGGTCTCGGTCTCCATTCATGTGACGATGGCGGCGCGGCGGATCGACGAATCGAATCGGTGAATCTGACGATTATTTGTTGTTCGGTTTCATAAATAATTCAGTGTGAGCTGAATTGCGGGGCAATTCACAAATCGCAATCTTTTTCTTGAATGGATCATGAATCGTGGCCGCGTTGGGAATTTAAAAACGCTGAAAAAAAAATCACACACGTAAGCGTGCATCCGTAAGTTCGTGCGTCTCCCCGCGACTGAGGGAAATTTCCGACAGCACTTTGATTGAAATGAATTCACATTGACGGACAACGGCGGCGGCGACAACGTTTGTCATGCGATTGTGCTTTGAATTTCATTATCGGTGCACTACACACAACCGAGGGATGCAGATGCATGCCTGGAAAGGCATTCGATGCATATGGCACACCCAGTTGGTGGGTAGATGTCGAATAGACCAAAAACCGAACCATCGACATGAGAACTTTGCGCGAACGCGTTGACGAATTTGTGAGACACGAACGATGCAGAAGCAGTGAACGTGTAATGGTTGCGTAGCCGCCACCGCGGAGGCGATGACAATGTCGATTCAAGTCACGATCACGTTTGGGGTTTAGAAGGAACACCGCACAAGAGTGGTGGTTTTGTAGATTTTAAACCGTCTTGATCTACTTTCAAATTCGCCATCATAAATAAAGATGCGCTTGCGGGACCGTGGAATTTCCCAAGAAAGTGTGTCGATTGGGGTCTTCTGTTGGAAGAGAGCGTCTCTGTTGGGAGAGGATTTTGTTCGACGCAGCATGGTTGCTGAGTGAAAGAAAGGAACGGAAGGCATGCTGTAGAATGGGTGGCCATTTGAAGTCGATGCAGCTTTACATGTCAATTTTACTGAGTGACGCCTGAAGCAATGGCCATGGTGGTACACGGCATTAGTCTGCGACGCACGAAAGCTGGAAGACTTGGGCGACTGAAGTTCACCAGCTTTCAAATTTGTTGGTGAACAAATCAGTTTTATGGGATTTTCAAGAGATGGCGTTGCAGTGTTAAGTGGAAACTCAATTTTAAAGACTCATCACTAGACTTTCTCTTTCATTGTGTGTCATTTCTCTGAGCTCTAACAACATAGTTTTTGTGTGCTCCAAATATGCCAACTTTTGTGCCAACAAAACGCAATTTGCGTGAACGTATACTTTTCTGCTTCCATTTTAGGAAAAGCTGCAGGTCATCAAATGCTCTTTCGGGGAACATGCTTCATTGATTTTCGCATGAGAGTTTTGTTATAGACGTCATAAGGAACGCCAGGCCATACGACAAAGTTAATACCTAAGTCGAATGTTCACGGTGGCAAAGTCAGTCGGGATGTATTTGGAGGCAATTGGACACCAATTGGGCGTGGTCTACTATGATCTGCTAAAACCGGGTGAAACCATCAGAAGACAACTCTACTGAACTCAATTGATGCTCTTGAGCCGATCACTGCGGGAAGAATGGCCACAATACGAGCAAAGAGACGACAACATGATGGTGCAACATGACAACGCTCGGACACATGTTGCGCAGCAGGTCATAAGATGCGTTGAAACGTTGAAATCGGAAGTGCTACCCCACCCGCTGTGTAGCCTGGACATTGCACCTTCCGACCGCCATTTGTTTTTGTCGATGACGCATGCACTTCCGCTCTTTTTAAGAAGTCCGAAATTGGATGGCTTCGTGGATTGCATCAAAGGAGACCTCGTTGTGCCGAGATGTTATCCGAAAATTGCCAGAAAGCTGGAACAAAGTAATAGCTAGAGATGGGCTGTCCTTTGAAAAAGGATTTTGTAACATTTTTTCAAAATAAAGCAGCAAAATGTCTCACCAAACAGCACTCGTCCCAACCCGGGTGGCAGTGTTGGCAGCTCTACGAACCCCTTCAACAAGTAGCCAAGAGACCGAGCTTCTCAAAAAGAACGAGAAACGCGGGAGAGAAGGGTCTTACCAGAGTCTGAGACAACGAGTCCTAGAGTCGCAATCGATGTTGTGAATCTAGGGACAATTACTTCTGCTGTCGTTTAAACGACGCAATGGTGAGAACTCAAATTCCACTCAATCTAGAGGAGAAAACCTCACCACGTATTCGTCAAATGTACGACCACATATGACAACATGCATTGAGACGAGCTGTACAGCGCTTTGTCTACTTTTGTCATTACTGACGTCCGGTTGTGCAGGATGCCGTTGACAGATCCTGAGCAAAGAATGACGATGACGACCAGTCGCATCTTCATCAACTCTCGACTGCTAAGGCGACCTCTAGCAATCCTTATGATGTTTAATCAAAACGTATAAAATCTACAGTCACTGCCTACTTCACTGTCTCACAACACACTGAAGGTACACAGAGAGTTGCAGCAACATAGAGTGAGCGGCTGAACGCAGATTTTGACACTAGTCTAGTCATCCTAGAACGACGCGAGGTCAGTAACAGACTCACAGAGTCCTGGGGTGATTTCTTCAACATCAGGATAGTAGGATAGTCAGTGTCTAGCACTAGAGGCACTCGTAAAATACCGTAGAACGTGGCTTGACTTAGCTTACGAGTGCCGAGTGGAGAAGTTCCGACTGGGAACGGCTTTCCTTCTTGTTCTCTGGCCATTGTCAGTGAGAGAATTGCAGTCGCGAATCCAAGGTCGAGCTTTAACATAGCCCCACAAAAAATAGTCTAAAGGCGTTAAATCGCACGATCTAGGCGGCCAATTGAAAATGTTCACCTAACTCGCCCCTCAATAAGTCCATTGTTGCGCGTGCTGTGTGGCATGTGGCACCATCTTGTTGAAACCACATGTCATGCAAGTCAAGCTCTTGCATTTTGGGCAAAAAAAAGTTGGATATCATCTCACGGTAGCGCTCACCATTCACAAAGAAAAGATAATAGCGAAAAAATCACTCTTTACATCAAATACGTCGATGGACAAGGAGACGGGCTTCAGCTGTGAAGTCGGATATCACTCTAGTACTCGTCTGGGAATAAAACCCAAACACCCAGCGTAGCAAGCAGTGACCCACTACACCACGGCGAGGCCAGTGTGAGCTCCAAGAAAGGATGTTTCAGAAGTCCATGTCTCAGTGAGGGAATGGCATCAGATTGGCTCCAATCTGAGATGTCTCCTATGAAACATCTGTCAGTACACACAACACACAATTCATTCACGACCACAGTCACTGCGAAGGAAGTCACGCAATTATCCGAAATCGATTGTAACTGTCAGATTGATTTATTATCCCCAAACCAAGGAACACTCAAAGTCCCCAAGGACCACTTAAAATCTTTTCGAAAACCATTGTCACATCATTCACTCATCGCCCATTCAATTTGAAGTCCATTCAACTGTCATTTTAATTGTCAAATGCATCTAATTGAAATCACAATCGAAAAGTTATCAATCAACGCTGACTTTGATTGCATTCGTTTACCTCTTGAAAATGCCGCATGGAATCTTTACAGCCGCTTCGCTTAATTTGTCCACCAAATGTCACTTCATTGCAATTAGGATTCTGAGACTTCACAATATCGTGAACAGGATTCGCTTAATTGACATTGCATTTGACAATCACACATTTTGACAGATGTCCAAAACAAACACGACTTCAAGTGCGCCACGCAGACTGTCATGGGAAACAGTTCCCCGTTCAGGTGGTGACGACGTAGCGCTGGTCTTCTCAAATTCAAATTGCAACCCGAAATCGTGCGACAGATGCGTTTAACTCACGCAATTAGGCCAGGAGGCCACAAAAAACAAACGCAGACATTCAGGGAAATCCACTTATTCGCACCCGCATTGTGTGCCAACAGATGATCAATAATCCCGATTCCGATTCCGATTCCGATATTCTACCCTCATTCGGTGTGCGCGCTTCGGCTTTCCCTTCCGCAGTGCAATAAGTATCTGCATCTGTAAACATTAATGTTACGTAACAAAGGACTTGTGCAAAAAAAAAAAAACATAAACAGACGCAGCACGCAAGCGAAAATGAAAACCAGATCTGAAGTGAAATCGAAACTGAGCCGCACCCCATTTAATTAACGAGAACCCACATCTTATTCGAATCGCATTCCCTTCACTGTCGGTTTCCCTTTTTCGGCAGAGGGGCCAATGCACTTGGGGTGAGTGCGCTAAATTCTTAAATGCCCGACTGACTTATTCCCCTGCCTGCTGTCGCATCGCCTGCGGCCAGTTTGATGACCGATTCCAGAGGCCCTGCCACCGCTTGGCAGCGCTAACAATGATTGACAAGACTTTTTAGCAACTCTCCCGTCTTCGGCTGTGGTGTGGTTGTGCGCTAAATTGGAAGTCACTTTTGTTGCGTTTGACAGCATTGCGTGCCGCTGATGGAAGGAAGCAAATTGACTGACGGCCAACTACTCAATCTAGCGCTGGGGTGGTTATCTTTTATCATTTTGTCCGTTCGATTTGATGCCTCCTTCGACACATGATTCATTCGATTGGTGCCGACTTGCCAGACAACATATATTCAATGACCTCAGCACGGTTGGCTCAGCAGAATACGCAGAAAAGTTAACACAAATGTGCCTCACAGACGGCAAGTGGTTGGCATCCAATTCTATCGGTTGCGTCACTCCTCGTGCTCGCACAGATCTGATATCACTGCTCGCCTCGCTTGGAACCTGTTTTTAATTGCTAGCGTTGCAAATGATCTTCCGGTCATCATCACGGTTTTGCTGCAATTTTTATGCGATGCGGCGATCTTTGTCGGGAACGCTCCGATCAGACAATGACAGTTGACAGATAGATAAAATGTGATTTGTTGCGCGATGTCCTCTGTGTCCTTGACTGCACGAATGAGGGCAATCGCTTGATGGTCATCTGGCGCATGTCAAAGCTCTGTGATTCGTTGGTGTTGTCACCACCAGTTCGACGGCGCAGTTTGACAGGAAGTGAATCATTTCATTCGAATTTGAACAGCCTGTGGTCCTAAGTCTCGCCGTCATCAATCAGGGTGCTCAATTTGCCCCCTCCCGAGCTGTGAATAAGCCTCGTTGGCAGCGATGATGAAACAATGGCAATTTGACGCGACCAAAGGAATATTTATGGACATTAGGCAATTCCGCGTCAATTGCGCTCGTTTAAGGGCAGACGCTGATGGTTTGGTTGTCTGCTTCGATGTCGCGCTCATTCGGGTTCAGAAGCGAGTTCGGTCTCTGGTGGCATTTGGGCGCCTATTAGATCCGGTTTATAAGGCAACAGGTTCAAATGACAGGTCTCACAACCGACCAAGCAACCACCTCCCTGACATGAATTTGCAAATGCTCTGGTTCTCGAAAAACCGTACAAATCGTCTGAATCTTACAAAATCCAACCGAAACATCGGCCATGCGGTTGAACTGCCAAAGAGTCAGTGTGGCTAGCCCGCTGCTGCTGCTGCTGTTGCAATCACGCAAGATACACGAATCGTTTCGTATCGATTTGAATCAATTGAATGCAATCGATGTGATTTCTTCTCGCCGCTCGCAGCTCACTGCAATGAAACACGATACACCCGTGAAACGCGGTAGGGCTTCGACATGAGCGCCATTGAATTAGGGGCAAACCGTAGTTCCAATTGAATTGCATGCCGCGCATAGATAAACTTGAAAGGCGGTACACGCCACACAGCCGAGCGAGATGCGTATGTGAGATTGCCGACAAATCGTACGTAGATTGAGTAACAATGAGATGAGAGGAGCACAGAGGAAGCGGGACCGGGAGTAGCTCAAGGCCACTTATCGCTAATTGAGATCAGGTCTATTCAGAGTCGAGGGGAGGAAGCTGTGTTTTGAGGAAATTGATGGAACGATACAAATTTGTTGATTGGGTCATCCCCGAATTGGGTGGCTGGAGATAATTGTTTTATTGCTCGAATTTTAAGTGTCTGGAGGGTTGTGTCGCGCACTGATACACTTGAGTGTGGGATGCGTTTACCGAACTCGTTCACAGACATTGAGGGATGAACGATGCACACTGGGGGTGGAGAAGCATTTTGGCATGTATCCGAATGACTAAGTTGAAATTGGTTGCTAGCACAATAAGAGACAATTCCTTCCCCAAGCAGATGATTCACCGCCGAAAAATCTGCGGTTTCAGGGGCTAATTGCTTGCCAAACCTGATGACACTTAAATGAGAGAGCCGATGGCGTAACGATTTGCACTGGCAGCGAAGGCCAAGCGATGATGCTAATCATCGGCTAGAGAGGAGGAGAGGGGCTAAGATCTGCTACAGACTGAGCTCACGTATGGATTCGAGAGGGTTCATCTAAAATGCGAATTTGGTTGTAGTTTGGTTGTGATGCGATTGAAAAGATCTGCGCAGATGTGCACAGTTGTTTTTTTTTTCTTATTTTATGTCTTGACTTGTTGCTTGGACGTCCGACTACCAGTGAATAGGTTCCTTGACAGGATCACCATATCCTGTTGTAACGAGCAGAATCCACGGCGCTGCCAATGTAAAGTCTTTGAAGTTTGAAGAGGAAGTACTTTTTGCTTTCCTATGTGTAGTCTATTGGACTAAACTCGTTATAGTACAATACACTTAGACTATCACGAGTTTAGACCAGTAGACGCGTAGGAAAGCAAAGAGTGGGCACCTAGCGGTCTAAATGATGGCCAGAGTCCAACAGTGGCAAAGAAGTGTGAGATGTGAGATGCCAGTCCTGGTCATCAGGGTTCTTATTTTCTGTGTATGTTCACTCAATAAACAGTAGCCAGTAATGGCACCATCTACGATGCCAATTTTGGACCTGTTTAGGGATAGTTGCTAGCTGTTTAGTATCTGGTGCCTTCCAACCATCTTAAGTTGGTTATCTGTATTTTTTTTCTTTTTTTGGTTGTCGTTTCCTTCACCAGGAGTAGACATGTGGTGGAAGGGATTCCTATCATGGTGTAGTGTAGTGAAGAGGGCCAGAGTAGTTGCAAGTCTGGGATGTCTCCATGGCCCATTTTCTCCAACTTAAATCTGGGTTCTTCTAGTAAACACCGCAGGCTACTCCCACTTTTGTCTTGCAACCGTCAGTGTAAAGGTGGAGGACGCTGACAATGAAGGGATGTGCGATTAGTTTCCCCATGGACAGGGTGGTCTTCAAGAACAGGGCACCAGCGTCACAGTTCTTGCGAAAAAAAGCTCTGATCGGAAGGAAAATCCAGTATAAGAATCAAATGAGAGAACCAAACTTTAAATGCATTAAAATGTGTCTAAACCTAGCCAAAGAGGCGATCATTAAGAGTGCTCAGTCGTAGTGACAAGGACGTACACATTCAAGTGGGAGTTCTTACTGGACACATTGCTACCCCATCATGGCATCCCACTCTGTCATTTTTGTAGAAGTTGCAGAAACGGAGAAGGTATAAGAAATGCTCTCTAAGACGGGCTAGGAAGAGTATACATTTCACAGACAAATACTTCTTTTGAGGAGCTGGAAAATTCAAATGGGATCGAGCTGTGAAAGGCCTCCTTAGGCTCACTGAGTCCATCCTCCAATTCGTGGTCCGGACTTAACTTTTCTGTCAGCCGAGACTGCATTTTACTATCTTAAGGTAATCCATTTTATACGACGGATTGTTTAATAATTACAGACCTTGTTAAAATTGTGAGAACATATCTAACATTATCCAACAGGTTAACAATTCGAATACACTGACTCGATGAAGGCCTATCCATCATCTACAGAGAATAAGGGTGCCGTCAGTGAAACTGCTGAGGAAGACCCCAAATCGATTGCCCTGATGGCGAGCACTGCCTTTGATCTTGTGGCGTATTTTGCATTTGAATGTACATCACGTCGATTGGGTGCTTGACGTCATCTATTCGCAACATTTCCTCCACTGATGAGACCCATTTGTCACTCGGTGGAGACGTTAACAAACAAAACTGTCGCAAGTACATTGCATCCACTGCATGGTGTGCAATTTGGTCTGGTGGTGCCAATGTCTAGCCATCACCGTCTGCCACTTTAGCCGAATAATTCGTGGGCTTTAATCGATAATGTGGATCTGGAAGACGAGACAAAACGAACAGTTTTGATTTTATTACAAGAAGCCTTTTCTGGACGAGTTTTTTTTCGGGTCGTCGTTGATTATGAGGACTGTTTAACTAGACCGGTTTGATATCTCTTTGTCGGTTTAAGCGAAAGCTCATATTGATGCACACAATCCGCAAACTCTGGATGCTTTGAATGTGAAATTTCGACAAGTTATGGTCGAGTTTTTGCCCGACATGCGTCGAAAAGTCGTTGAAAATTACGAGTCCCTCAAGAACTCCCGTCAATGATGCTATTTTCCATTCATAATGGCAAGCTTCAAAACATAAACAGGATTGATTCGAACTAACTTTTGAAACCACAAAATGGATGACCCCGTTGAAACTTTTCGACATCTGTTTCATGAGTGAAAAGTGATCGCCTCTTTCAAGGAAGAGTGTGGATTTTGACTAGGGGGAATATCAAGCCTCCCGAGAATCATAAATGAATCTGGTTAGTTTAACAGAAGGAAGTTCACGCGTCTAACTCACCGCTGCAGGCCGCACTTTAGTTGAATCATAACACGATGGACTTATTAGCGGCCTTCCCACGTTCAATCATGGTGTGCATTCATGGAAGACATCGGTTCCTTAAATGACGTGGCATGCGGATGAATTCCTGAAATACTCCGCGGTTGGCAATCAAAATCGGAGACTTGAGACTGAGTGCATGTAATTCTTGAATTCATTTAACATAAAAAATTACCCACTTTACCACTTCTCTGCAAGGCCTCCAGTTCGGGTGAGCACTTCAACGGAATCAGACTGCCAACCACGGACTGACTTCCTTCGTCGATGACTACTGCATTCGCCTTCACGTTTGAACCTCAAAAAGAGCCCACAAAAGAAAACCCAAAAATGAATGGCTGCCTAAATGTCGCCCGTTTCCGAGACCACTGCTCTGAGTCAGTTCCTCCATCGCTCTGATGGATTGCCACCGCTTTACAGCTGCCATTGTACTCAAACACTCCTCATTACCGATGCGAAATTCATCACCCACACACCAAGTCATCGAGCGCATCATTAGTCTAACTCAACCGTCGAACATGAGTAAGCTCTTCGTGGTTCGCGTTCACCTAAAGGAAGCGATCACCTCAGCCTTAGCCTTACTCACGTCAATTACTCAATATTTACACAAAAATACCTCGCTTTTGACCTCATCCCCTTTCGGCATCTATTCCTGGCTCACTCACGATTTTCCACGAATCACGTGGGCATTTGTTAGAAGCAAATTCACTTAATAACTCCTTCGTTCAATTTTTGCGCACAGCTTATCTGAAATGCAAATTTTTTGCTGTGTTTTCTCACTTCCGGTGTACGGCCATAGGCTACATCAGCTTTCGTCATGTATTGGCGAGCGTAACTCGCATTTATGGCGAACTTCAAGTGACAGGGCGCCATGTGAGTAATCGCACAGTTGTAGGTTTGTCTAAAAATAGTCAACTCTGACACTGACCCTACTGGCTGAGCAGAAGTTCTCACTAAGATCAATCTGTCATTTGGCGGGCGTGTTCGTTGACTCATCAATGATCCGCTGTGACACGCAGCGAGCTGCCAAATTGAGCAAAGCAACGATTGGGCGAGAGCCAAATTAAAAATAATTTATTTCACAGATAATTTGTTTGCCAGTCGCAGACAACGATATGTTTCTCCAATACTGACGATAAGCGAGAAAATCAACAAAAACTCATGCAAACACTGCGCGTCAGTGATGCCAAGTGTGTGCGCATGAGTCAGCTCTGGCCGACTGTCAAAAGAGCAGAAAAAGAAATACGCTAAATTTTCTTAATTTAAACATATTTACGAATTCGGAGGAGGTGAAGGCGAAACGATGAGCTCTGTCGCTCTGGCTCGCACACACTCGCATTCTTAAACGATGGATCCTCGCATCGTATCGATTACCTCATCAGGGTGTCTCTGTGTGTGGCAAAAACAAATTTTGACAAAAAACAAGGTAAACTCGTATGGAAACCCATTCCGGGTGCTATTTGGCGCTTCCCAATGACACGAGTCATGAATAAATATCACATTTTCTGACAATCAACGGGCATCAGCATCGTCTTGGCATTGTTTACGCTCACGGTGGAGCCCTCTTTGGGAGTGCTGTCATTGCCAAATTCGTATCCAATTGAAAGTGATTTTAAATAGACCGAGAGAGTTAATTGGCTAATATTTGCTTTGACATTGAAGGATGCTTTCGATGTACCGAGGTACCATCTGCGACTTGCGATGTGTTGACACGTGTGCAGTGACAGATGAAACCGAGGCAATTCTCTGGTCAGAGGTCAGCGAAGAAGTTGTCTTCGCTTTGTCTTTGGCAAATGTTTACAAAGTCGAGGTGTTGTCTTATTTTTCTGTCTCTTTCTGGCACCAGTGCTTGTCAGGCGGAGAGTGAATGAGGTTATGTTACACAAATTGTGTCAATAGGTGAACTGTTTACATTTCATCCAAGAGAAAGTGACATCTCTGTCAACCTGACACTCTGGACCTTGAACCGCAACTGTTGCTGGACCTTGCAACTTTTTCAAATTTTTTTTCTGTTACACCGATGGACAGATGGGAAACATCAGGATGATTGACGGATCTAATGGAATAGAAAAGAAGTTCGATGGAAGCTGTCAAAATCACAGTGGAGTAATGGATTCTTTAGATTTATGAAAATAAACAGACGACCAGCGACTGGCACCTCTTGGTCAGTAGCACTCACATTTCTGTCAAACATTTGATGCTATTGCAGTTCATCGTAACCTAACAACAAATGTTGAAGGCATTGAGCACGAAGCGGGGACAATGGTCGTGTTGGAGGGGTCTGAAGTGGAGGGGTTTGAAGTTGGGGAATCTGTAGCCGTCCCTTATGCACAAACATTGCTAAGGTCTACATACGAAGCAGACTGTGTAGCAGTGACTGAATCTAGACAGCGAAATCAGGACGAGGGCCCTAAGAAGAAATCTTCATCACTGGCGAGATGATACCGCAAGTCCTTGCCACGCAGTGACTTTTGTACAAGTTGCAGAGACGAATTAGAATGCGTTCTGCTCTGCTAGTGTCTAGCTCTAGCAAATAAACGTCATAGTCGTCATTATTCATCTCAGTCTCCTAAGAGCTGGTTGAGATAAGATAAAGTTAAATACCGTGTAACATGTCTGCTTGATCAACTGTCAGGTTGTGTAAGACTGCAGTCGCAATATTTACTGAAGCTTATCACGGATAAGGGTCTTAGTACTGAATTCCATTATCCGGAGAAGAGACCTGTTGAAAGATCTTGCTGACATTCTCGGAGACTTTTTGGACGTCAAATGCACATTTTCTGATCAATCGGCAGAATTTACTTACATATGCCGAACCTGAGGACAAAGTTGGAATATTTTTTCGAGAGGAAAGCAGGAACAGTGTGTCGAATCTTCATCGGCACTGCTTATATTTTCAGAGTGCAGTTCAAAGAAAACGGCGAGCTTAGACAGAAACTGAAAAGCTTCTAGCAAGGACACTCGAACTCTTCTTTTACAGACTCGTTGTGGAAAGCACTTCCACGGAGAACGGAGAAATCCCAATTTCAGGCGAGTGGACTACTGAAGGTGATTGAAAAGGTCGGCACAGCTTTCAAGTAAAGGATAAAGCCGCAGGCTCAGGTGGTTTGCCATCACAGCTCTTCAAAGACGATAGTGGGATTCTGGTAGGGAGCATGATTCAGAACATTTCCAGAGTTTGGGGAGATGAATGTATGTCAGACTGCCAAGGCTGTACAAGTGCGTAAGTCTCTAATTAGTATCTCCTATAAGATCCAGCCTAGTTGATGCAGCTGTTCCGATTCCGCCCCATCAAACCAAACAGTCACTTTTCGGCAACTTTTAGATGGGAGTAGTGAGTTTTAATGCGATGATTGCGATTTCTTTACCGATCTTAACGTCTCTTTGCGATTTATCTTGCAGTTCAGTTCCAAGACTTCGAACTATTCGATCCCTGCACTGGATTATGTCACGGTGATGCTCTCCTTCCACTCAGCCGATGATTCAATCTGGTACTGAAGAAGGTAGGGGCTGGAGGTAGTGAGAGTCTTCGCATTCGCTGCAGAGGGTCGACGTACATTCGTCGCCAGCGCTTAAGGTGGAATTCACAAGCAGAGAAGGACATCAAGTAACTTTGTCCGCGAAAATAGAAACATCTGGGAACAGTTCGAAAGAGGGGTTCGTTGGTTGAGGCTCTGGTCCACACCGGACTGTACGGCTGTATGAGATCTCAGATCTGATGCAGAATGGTCGCTTGAATGACCAAATTAAGGCGCCACAGGAACCCTTATTCCACCAGCGTTGCCGAAAGCTGGACGCTAATCAGAACGACAGAATTAATTCCTTCTTCTGCCGTCTCTTCTTCGAAGGCACTTCTTTTGAGCCCTAAACCATCCCGCTACGGCCAATACTTATAAGATACGACAAAATATCGGATAATGATAATAATATGGGTGGCGCTACAGCCCGTACAGGGCCAGGGCCTAGCTTCGCAGCAATCACTCGTGTTGTGCGTGCTATTGTTCTATCACGAGTAGAAAATATCGGAGAAGGTCGCCTGAAATATCTCCTTTTGAAAAATCGATTGTATCTCAAAAACGGTGCGTTTTTCGTCGATGTTGCTTCTTCTGGGAAATTTGTTTCACGTTGAGTGCAACGACGCTTTTTAAGACACTACGGCCAATGTCCATTGAACCACCATGACTCGCCTCGACTCAAATGTCAATAGGTGATGTTAGTATGAGATGGAAATTCTCCTTCTTTGGACTGCACTACAGACTGGGGGTGGACTCGGGCCCAGCGTCCACAGCAACTAAGACCGAAGTTGGTCTACAGAACCTACTCAAACATTTTCTTGTGAGTTCTGCTCGCATTTGCTACTGCTACCGGAGAGACGTTATGTGGGTGCCAATGTTGGAGTGTCCAGTATCAACCATGGACCATCGGCATAGGCGTCGACGACAGATTAAATGTCCACCCATCTGCTAGGTGTCTTCAGGAATTCACTCAATCTGTCAAAACAGATCCTCTTGTCCTTGGCTGCTCATCCGACATTCCAATTCAAGATTCATTAAGTCAAACAAGCCAACAGATGGTGATTCGCCTCCGTTTCGACCACCAACACCAACACCGACAGACAATACGGCACAGACCTCAGAATTGAATTATTGCCCTTGGCCTGCAACAGTACCAACCGTACCTTCGCCATTCACCGTTCGCATTCAATTTACTGGTCAAATTTAAAAATAACACAAACCTCATTGTTATACGCCCCTCTGCCATCGAGATCAAAGGTCCACACAGCACACCTATGCAAACACTAAACACCCATAAACGCAGTCTAGGGAGTGATACTGAAATTGATATCCACGCTCGTGCTCGCCTGCCGCACTGTGTGGCCGTGTGTGTGTGCGCTTTCCGTCCTCGAAGGTGTGCAGTTAATTTTCCGAAAAATGCATACATAAATATGTATGGAGTGGAAATTGGAAAAGGGCTCGGGTTAGTCCAACGTACGATCCTCTCATGCCCTCAAGATGCGGGGAACACATCGGGAACATCCGCAGTTCCGTACGGTGTGCGGTACTATGCGCCGTGTAGCGCCCCTCTTGTGAAGCACTTTAATGACTCTTTTCTTCCCTCTATGCGCAATTGTTCCCCCGACGCTGCCGAGACCTTTGTCTAGTTCGTGTGGCTGCCCGTGTGCGACAGGAATTCACTTGAAATTCATGCGACGAGTGTGTGTGTGTGTGTGCGCGTGAGCAACCCGAACGGATGTCGTGCACATGTAAGGGATCAGCGAGGGCGAACGACATTGTCGCCTGGAGAATCGAACACGAATTGCCATCCCATCTCAAGGATAAGCAACCGATGTCGATCGGTGACGTCCTGACGTCTCTACCTAGAGTCACACTCCGTGCCGTATCGGATTCTAATTGATTTTGGATTCTGGATATCCTTGAGATGTTTTTTTTTTTTTTTTAGTTGGGAAAATTCAATCAATCCCACATGTGGAAAGAGTCTCGTTTGTTTGACGTTTCCACGACATATGCGCGAGCCTAGACCAGACGACCTAGACAAGGGTGCATTCGTAAGTAACCCCATGTCTTCCTGTGGCGGCTCATTTGGAGGAACAAATGTGCATGATGCCAGCGCTCGTATATCTTCATGAAATTACTCGACATGCATGGTTTGGATTACCAAGCACACGAGGGGGAGCGGGGGAAATGCACAATTTTTTTCCGGAGGTCATCTGTGGCATAACGAATGAGGGCGTGCTGTTCAATCATGGGTTATTAAATTTTATCGGCGCGGTATATTTTTTTTTTCGTTTTCGGTTTATTTATTTCATGGCCAATCCTTTGCATGGTAATTAGGAGCGGAAATTAATTCGAAGCCTTATGGCCAATTGTGCGGTAATGACTCTATCAGCTAGATGGTTGATGGTTTCTCGTTAAACCGAAATGACGTGTGGATTGTCGAAATGGAATCGTGTGATCGTTATCGTTATCGGAGTGGTTAGCTGCCCAGCCATGAGGAGGGTTGGTTCTTCAGGAGTTTGCTAACGACAATCGAGAAAGTCTGGAGAAGAATGAGAGACTGTCATCCAAGACGTTGGTGTTCCTCAAGCATCAGTGCTCGGACCCATTATTATACTTTTGACCAGGTATTGCTGAAGATAGCGCTGCTGCCACGGTAACGAACGACGTGGAGTCTGTTGCAAATGCAGATGCTTGTGACAAATTTAAGTTTATTCGTCGCGACATGACACGCGGCACGCCCGACATCGTCGCTAAGTCCATCGAATGATATTGAACGATCGGACAGTCTGTTAAAGTCCATGGGATGCGTCTGTAGTCATCTCAACTAAGCGGATGCATACTAGTTGAATTTTTGACTTGAAAAAGCTACCCGCGCGTTTGCTCACACTCGACAATAAGTGCAAACGTGTGAAGTAAGCTCATTCTGAACCAGTTCTTGGACATCAACGTGGACCGTGAAACCAAGAAACAATCGAGTCAGTTGGTTCCCCCGGGTCAACGTGCACCCAAGAAGGCTACGGTGAGTCAATCAGTTAGTCATAACTCAGCTCAAGCTTTATGACCACTTCAACAGTCTCCATGAAGTTACCGGAAGACGAAGTCCCACATTAGCCACAGATCCCCCGCCCAGACCAATAAACGGTACGGTAACGAAACGGCCGACACCATAATGTATTGTAATTAAAAAGTTCTCACTTGACTTGACAGGAGGTCACGAATGGCGTTGAACATCCCCCGAGTTTTCACATAAAATTGGGAGTCCATTCATGCAGTCATCCAATCATTTTCACGCCTCACTGCCACATTCGTAATGGACACCTTTTCTCGTCGTATCATCAAATGGACCAGTGTCCCCGCCCCAGTCGTCCAATAAACAACAATCCACCGTCCGTAACCAGACTCTGTTTACAGCCACAAGGGTTCTAATTCACCAAAAAACACAGTTAACTCAATTAACAGCGCGATCCCCGAAGCCAATCCATAGCGACCACAGCTGCGGTCATAATCGTCTCGAATTCTTCACACCTCCTCACCCCTGGGGGCCGCCCCATTGTCAATGGACTTGATAATTACAAATCACTAACTTCACAGAGTCGCCCGCGGTACCCCTATCATGCGTTGCCAGCGACCTCAATATCTCCACCCAACAGAAAGACCATCAAACAAATAACTATCTCGGCCCAAAACAACACACAATCAGTGTAAACACAGCCATTCACCAGTTGAACCCATAAACCAGTCGATCGCCGAGCCAGGACGACGCGACGGGCTTTGTTTTTTCCCCCGCTCTCGTGCGATCGATAGGCAGACAGTCGGACACCGGACGATCGCCAGAATTAAGAGATCATCAAGAAGAACACGAAAGCAAAACCGTTCACTTGCCATGGCACCCACATGCGCACGGCAACCCTCCCATCCCCACCCCGGATGCGGTGACGCTGCGGTGAAAGTTCACAGATACCCAATCTAGATGCGCTCTTTCGGCTCTCGCCTATCGACTCTCAGCTCTCGATTCTCGGCTCGCGGCTCGCGTATGTTAATTCGAACGAAAACCATAAACTGTAATCTCAACCCGCCCGTGGAGCCACAAGTGCAGCATGGACAAATAAACACTTGGGTTTACAAGTAATTACATGACATTTATGCTCGGCGTCCAGGTCCGGCTGTGCGATGCCCCCTTCCAGAGAATTCATTGAAGTGATATGATCCGGGAGGAGGAGGTGGAGGAATCAGCCATTATGTTGCAGGCACGACGCTACGACGGGACGGGGTATCGCAGTGATCTTGATGATCGTGCAAGTGATCGCGCGACAGACACGGACCTCGTGGAACGAGCTTATGAATGAGGAAACTCTGTACACAATTGGTCAAGTGGCACAGTTCTGAGCGCAGTCCTCTAATGAGTTTGTTTTCTCATTTTGGGCAGCACACTTTTAATAGTTCACCCGGCATTAGAACAAAATCAGTTCTACGAAAACGAACTGCCGCTGGAGACCATGTACGGGCCCATGTATGTGTTACGACTGCAGATGACTGCTCGCCGTCTGGCTCATTATGTTGTTTATCTTCTGCTGCTTCAGCGATGGATAAAAGGTGTGATCCACGGCACATCTGGAACGGCTTGCCATAAGCGTAGTCGATCTTACTGCGTGCCGGCCGACGACCAACGATGCTGATGATGATGATGACGATGACGAGTTGGGATCAGTCTGTACACGGTGTCTGGCGGTTGATTTAAAATTAGCAGTCGCTGTGGGATAAGACATGTCTGTAATGATGCTCCGTTAGCCGAATGGAGGGGGGGAGGAGTTATTCATTTGATATGGCTGCACCCAATACGAGGGGAGCAGCGCGCACATCACGACCACGGGATGGACAATGGAGAGCAGCAGCAACAGCGTCTGTGGTGCCGAACAAGGCGAATGCGTCGACTGCTTTGGTTGCAGGAATTGGACTCATTTATTTTTGTAGATCAAGACAGCGTCTTGCCACGCCCAAGTTCGTTTTGAAGGAACGCCATATTTTTGCCATAAATTCCTTGGGGGCTTCCTACGCAATGGCACGGTGTGGATAGGCGTTTCACACCTCTTTTCCTCACATTTCGACAAAAGGAAAGTGCCTTAGTGGCGTTGTCTTCTTCTGTGATGAAGTCCTTCTTTTCGTTCGAACAGGGGACACAATTCGACAAACCCATCGCATTAAAAATCGCACACAATTTCACGCAGACTTGCCCCCACTGTGCATTCAGCGAAGTTCCTCCCGCCCCGGCATTCAGAGTCTCGTCGTCATTATCTATCCAAATCATCCGAAACATCAGCAGAACCTGCGCCGATCGTCCCTGCTCCGCAGAGAGGCTCTCTACAGCAAAACAAAACCGAAGACATTCAAGTATGCTCCTACTGCTGTCTGCGCCTCCCTCTGTTTCGTCTCTAAATATAGGATACACCGTTTCGGAACTAAATCAAAAAAAAAAAAAAAAAACTTCTCTGCTCTGCCCAATGCACACTCCTCCCGTGTGCTGCGCAACCGAATGCCTGACTCAGACGATGATGCATTCTGTGTACGTTTCGTTGTCTGTTTTTGGCCCCTTTCTGTCGTAGCCACCTCATGGCCGCTGTTCTTCTTCTTTTGCCTCGAAAATATGGGAAAAAAGATTGTTTTCTATTTTTAGGAATTCTACGTGCACGGCATTCATCGGCAGCGGCACGATCGCTGCTCTAATGCGTTCCACAGCGCTCTCCCCAATTGTGGATCAAAAATAAACAAATAATCCTCCGTACCTGCGGATGGCCGTCTGTGCAAGTGTGTGTGAATGTTCAGGACACTGACGTAATGACTTTAAAAATAAATTCTTGTTTTCTTTCACAAAACACAAAAAAAGCGGTCATCGGATGACGAGAAACCGAAGAACAGAGGCAGAGAGAGAGAGAGTGAGCGAAGGGAATTACGCCGACGAAAGCCCCAAGTAAATCACTGAAAGTTATGATCCACATGCGTTATCCGTCAGATTGACGAGCGGGGATCCGGACTGCGGAGTCCGCTGTGGACGGCTGCAGCGATTGACAACTGAAGTTCATTAATAACCCTTAAAGCCCATAAATAGACGCAAGGCAGATGCGCCCGATGCACTTGGATATTATCTTAATTCGGCACTTCATGCGCTTGCTGAGTGAGTGAGTAAGTGAGTGCGTGTGGAGAGGGAGTCCAGAGTCGTCGGTGGTCGCTGCTGCTGTATCGGGTGTGAAATTACTTAAGGGAGACTGCGGATAATACGTTCCAGGCTTTTGTTCCAAATGAAGTGTCATGGTTTTATGAGTTTGATGAAAGGCAAAGGATTGCGCTGCTGCGCTTAAAGGGAAGTGTAGGAGTGTAACTGTGCTCCCTGGACGCCCAGGGCTCCCTGTGCTCCCTTGGGGACTTTGTTCAGATTAATGCGCTAGGCCTGACTGATACGCTGTGTTGTGTCATTCGATATGCGACTTGGAACACGAGGAAATATGAGTCGCGACTGGGAGAAGGACTGGGTTTCACTTAGGTTCCCATAATCACTTGGAGGTAACTGGATTCCTTGAAATGTCGATTTAAGGGGTCTGAGGTCGAGTCGACGGTGCAGGAAGTGAACATTTGTTTCAATCGTACACAGTGCGCGGGATTAGCGTTCGGGAGGGGCTCTGGGAGCTGCTTATGATTTCGTTTGACATGATTAACGAGAGGCCATTGGCTTAAACTGAGTCTCAAGTGATATGGAGGAATTCCAAAGATTAGGCTTCACTCTACATTCCTCAAAGCTGACTTAACAACTTCATCAAAGATCAAAATTAAGCTTCGTTTTTTACTTTGTGGACCTAAGTTTCAACCAAGAAACCACTCAAGCCTGTCTTAAGTTGGGCACACCAAGGTGATATAGACCCTTCTCCACTTGCGAGTGTCCCCTTAGACAGTCGAAACCAGTTGGTTCATGCGTCAGGCGCAACATTTCGTCGTTTAATCTGCCTTCTGGCCAACTTTCCCGAGCTCTCGTTGCTAGATTCATGTCGCTGCACAGCCAGTTCGAGGTTGACTCTTCTGCTCCAGATGCTCTTAATGCAAACGGGATGTCATAGAAAACTTTTACTTTGAAGAGACCAGCCGTGGAGCAGGACCGGAATGATCAATGTTTGCCTCCTTTCTCCAGAGAGAACTCTGTTACTCATGCATCTTCTGAGCGCTAGAACTCTAAGTCTCCTAGCATCAGAAGATCGATAAAAGAGAGAAATCGTTGTGACGAACGCGTTCACTAATTTACCGACGTCACCACAAACTGTCTAACCATGATTTTGGGTAGTCAGTCAAAAAATTTGGGTATTCATCCACAATTCAGACTGATCCTCACTCAAAACTGGTATTGTACGCCATCGTGAACGCCTCCTAACTGCAGGCTGAGGGCAGTCGATTTTTTTTCTACAAAAAGCCATCTTTCTCATGTCAAAGCCCTCTTCTGCCGAGCACCTGCCGCAGCTGCTGTGATCGTGGCCATGTCGCCTGAAGATGATAACTATCCACAGATCACCCACTCACTCACGTGCAGAAGACCTCTCGGGTGCCGAACAATGGACGGAAACCCCGTCTAGACTCCTCGCTTAAAGTATATAATAAGTTCATCTTCAAAAGGCAAAACCCATTCAAATCGGTAGTGTCCAGCTATCTGCTCCCAATATCAACCCATGCAACCGATAAACCGTATTTTAATTCAATAAATAACTTTTCGATGAAATCAACACAACACGAACATAAATAGCATCGGCGGCGGCAGTTTATCATCCCGAGTGATGATAGCCTTTAACATTTAGCCAATATTTTTCCAGCTTCACACACAGGCGCACAATGAAGCTGGTCGTGTCGTGTCGTGACGATCGCTGTAAGTCTCTGCCGGGACCATGGATCACTATCAGTCGACCATCATCCGTCCACTCGACGGAGATAAAGTCCGAATTCCAATCGAAAGAAAAAGTGATGAAGATTAAATGCAACATAATGGGTTCGCTGGGAATTCAGATGGACACGACAAATAAGAGCGCAGCACCCAAGCCAAAGCCCGAGAGGTACGGGGTGTACAGATCTGCGATACTAATGCATTCGGATGTTTACTCTTTACTCGGGGTTTTTCTGTGTCTGTTTCTGTTTCTTCTCATTGGTCGCAGTTAATTGCAATCAGCTTTGAGAGCGATACTTTGTGGGATCCAATAGATTATGATTTGTGTTGTGTTTTGTTGTTTAGTTTTGTTTTTTTTTTTGCGGTAGAAAATTACTTCGAGTTATGTATCTAAGTCTGTTGCTGGCTGAGATGAGTGAGTTGTGGGGTTTCACTTGTGTTTTCGGTGCTTGAGGGAAGAAAGCTGGCGTTTTCTTTAGTAAATAGGTTCATCCAATTCCTGATACGGATTTGACATCACTGTTTCAATCACATACGTCAAATTGAGCTGTCATCTGAGACTGAGGCGATGTCTGAACTTGTCAGATTTGCGAAAAGTAATAATTATGTACAAGGATCGCCATAATCAAAACCTGATCGTGTTGTGGAGGCAGTCTGTTAGAAAATTCGAAAAGACTGACTTTGTAACAGATGTTTGGAGAGAGTATTCATCATCCAAGAGAGAAATTCGGCTGCCGTTAGAGAGCGTGTTGAAGAAGATCGAAATGCATCGTGAAATTTGAGCCCTTCTTGCAGCACGTTGTGGCGTTCATTCACATTTGGATTTGCATCTTCTTTTCTAATAAAATTCAAATCACTCATGAATTGAGCGCGCACTACGTAATGAATAGAACTTTTTGATGAGGCTCTTTTTTCTCATTCGGCGGGGGATGTTAACAAACAAATATGCCGTCTATGTGGAAGTGAAACTCCACATGGAACTGCCAAAGAACCAAACAGTTTGTGTATAGTGCTTAATTTGGCATCACTGGTCCATACTTCTTGTAAGTGGAGAAGGTGCTGTAACCGTCAATTCGTATCACTCTAGCCAAATATTAACTGAACTCTGTTGTCCTAAAAACGAAGATAAGGATGTTAAAAAGATGGGACATGGACACCTCACACAACACGACTCGTTTCATTGCAAGGAACCTTTTCAAAACGAGTACTTTCGCGTCTCTTGGTGTTGATGAATGATTGACTAGATCGCTTGCTTGTCACTTTGTGGATTTATGCAAAATATCATGTTTATTCACACAATAAGCCTTGAACAGGAACATTCATCAAGTTACAGCCGAGTTATTGTCCGCTATGCGAGGAAATGTCATCGAAAGTTACCTTGTCAGAATCGATTCCTTCAAGAACTCCCGTGAGGGACATTCAAAGGGTTTTATAATCCATCCTTAATGGCAATATTTCAACAATATAAGGAAGTCAAAACTTGATCAGAATTTTAATCGAAAAAGAATTTTATTTAAGTTTGCTTTTGACACCACAAAGTGGATGACGCTAGTATTTAGTTAGAAACGGGGGAAGTATGAACTCGAACACTTGAAGAATGGAAATTTGTCTTGTGATTTAAGCCTCTCTTGGGGATGGAGTCCATATGAAGTGGCGGCATTATAGTCACATCTCTGATGACCATTAGAGAATGGACAAAGAAATGGATTAAGTTTAGCTTAGAGTGCTCGCCGAAGTAAGCCAGTAAGTTTAAGCATTTTTGTCGAGCCTGAAAATGTACCAAGAACCGATGGCCATCATCGTTAGCACGTCAACCGTGACCTGTTCTATCTCTAAGATATTCAAGCTTAGCTTAGGTAGGTCGGTAGGTGGCGATAGGGTGCCTTATCAGCCATAGGCCGTGGCTCACTTAGACCAACTTGGCTTAGAACTCTACCCTCTGTTCAGTCTGATCTCATGATTTGCTATTTCTAGGCATAGTACGTCGATGGTTTGCACCAAAGCTAAGGATGAGGTGGCTTACGAGACGCTTTCAAGCCTGACTAGGTCTGTTTTGATGCCATTAGGGTTAGATAATCCACTAGCCACTGGTGGAGAGTCACCTGGGAGCCTAGGAAGTAGACTCGCGACGACTTCTTCTTCTTTGTGCGGCACTACATTCCAGGTTTTCAGCTTTGGTCGGAAAGGATTCTGTAGAGCTTCATTCTTGTCCTTCGAGTGACGTGAGCTTAAACCATGAAGTAACAACTATTATTAAGAAATTCGTATCAAATCAACCCCAATGAAGGTGTTGAATACCTCCTACCTCCTGCTCACCGTAGCGTCCATCCACAGAAGCTGATATGAGAAACTCCCAACAAAGCCCAGCTCCAGCGCAATCAACTCCATTCACAGTTCATTGTGTTTTCGCCACCCAATCGAAACCCACATCAGTTTGTTCTAAATCCAGCTTCAAAGCAGAGCAACATAAATTTCATGACAAACAGCTGCGTTATCACACAAACGCGCGACAAGCTCGAGATCGTTTTAAAGTTTTACCCAAACAATAAATCCATGAACTCATGCGAGAGTGAGTCCACAAGTCTGCTTATCAGGCCCCGCTGAAACGCTGAGAGACGAAGCAAATGTTTGATAAGGCCGAGCGCTCTGGTTACCGCCTAACCTTTGCAAACTCAAAACAACGTCTCCCTTTGGATTGCCAAAACAATAAACTGCTTCATTCGGCAAACATGCAGACAGGAACAAAAAAGAATATGTCGTGTCGTAGGAGTGAGACCTGAACTCTTATCACCTCACTTTTGTGTGGCGCAGAGACTATCCGGATACGTGAGTTTCGAAGCAGAAAACAGACGAACCGTGTTTACATTCCCTTATCGGGTGTGCGTTTGCATTCCATTTGCGGAAGGTTATTCTGGGTACCTTGTGACAAGCACTCTTTTTTCGGCAATTACTCATCGGTTACCGAGAAAGGAATGTTTTCAGATACCACGGCGGACGGCTAGGACGAACCACCGGAACTGCACTTGAGTCGAGAAGGTACTCGAAACGTCGTTTCATGGCTCATTACTTTGCCGGTGAGAGATCGTTTTTTTTTCTTATAAACGATCCATGAAACAACTCATTGGAATAGCCGAAGACGATGGAGAATTCATGGAAAACCCTTTAATGCATGCATTTCCTGGTTCGTCCCCCCTTGACTGAACTAGTTTGCCTCATATCATTAGAGCACAAATTTACAGCACATTCTGACGGGCCTCCGGACTGTCGGAGCGAGACCAATGCGAGTGAATTACACGCGGTCGAGGCGGGGAATTAATAATCATGACGTGCAGTGGACTGGAGTCTGTTGTAAGGTGGCGGAAGTTTTGACGTTGCCCTATCGGAGGTTGCATTAGATTTTCTCTTTGTTCTTTCAGTGGCCAGTGGTAGATGGGTTGATGGATGTGGCATTGAAATTTATGTGCGCCCGGGTGTGGCCCCCATCGCAGTTGCAGTTCGTACGAGGACTGTCGCCCTTTTAATGAGCCAAGATAAGAGGATACTTAACCCCACCAAAGCGCGTGGTATGAGAGATACTCAACCATCGGTTGAGGGGCGACATGGGATCGTCTTTTTTTTCTGGGAATCGCATGCAGCGGTGAAAAGTTTCTAGTTCTTTGAGTGCAGAGTCGCTGATCACTGTGGCTGCTGTGGCTGATTGAAACGGTGGAAATTAAAGAAGAGGTGTGGGATGTACGTGAATCCAGTGCACCGATACTCCCCGTTGCGTGAAAGTGGGTGTCTAACGAGAAGAGATTGAAGTCAAATCTGACCCTGCGCTGCAACTGAACAAGGCCAGGTCTTGGTTAATCATCCCCTCAGCCCAGTTTTGCGAATATTCTCAATGATCCCTTGGACGGATTACAGAGTCTCAGAGATTTGACTCGGCAATTAGAATTACAGGCGTAAGATTGTAGAGAAATACCCCAAAGTCGCCTACCGGCTTAGAGAAATCACTCGGAACCGATTCGGGATAAGTAATCTTTCAAATCACGGGCAACAACTGAGTTGAACAAACTGCTAATTCAAGCTATTGTACACGACTTTTGGTTTTAACTTGATCTCAAAGCCGCAGACTTTGAAATCGAATTGAACTGAATTTGGATTCGAAATTCGAAACTAAATGTCATTATTGTCAAAAGGGGTTATTTAAATGTCAGAATGTATTCATCGAGTGAAAAATCCGACCGAGTTGAGTTAATGCACATACCAAGGTTGGAAATTCGTTCGGTTTCATCGACATGGCTGATTATTAATGGTTCGCTGAAGAGACAGCTGGCAGCACTGAGTTTTAGAAACATTTAAGCACTTCCACTCTGCTGTTCTTACTCCTTAGCTGATTATGCTGCGAAAATCATCCTGTCGCTCCAATTTTACGAACGGGTCGAGTCTTGGAACGAATATGAAAAGCAGACAGTACTGTCATCAGCGAAGGAGGGAATTGGATCAGGAGTAGCAGACATGAAACCATTTATTTAAATTATAAAGAGTGTGGGAGACAGAGCCTTGGGGGACACCAGCCTTTATTTGATGAATATCAGATTGAAACGCACATAAAACAACCATTGAATGGTTTAAAAAGTAATTTCGAATCCATTGATACCAAAAAGAGCTTAATGCCAAACCCAAATGGCAAGCCCTTACTTCCAAAAAAAAACTACACACATCACACAAAGTCCAAAATGAATAAATATAGAGAAAAGAAAAACAACAATTGAAACACTTACCACAAATCCGGACCATTTTTATGAAGCGCAACACTGAAGCCAAACATTGATCCCGGGTTGCCTTTGTGTTTGATGAACGATGGTAAATCCAAGTTAAATCCCATGCTCGTTGTTAGAAATGCAATAATTAAGCACACGTGTAGCAGGCGTCTAGCAGCCATGTTTGTTTCACTTTTCGATGTCATTTTGAGGTTATTTTTCGCACCGCTTTGAGAGGTTAGGTGTAATTTTTTTTCGCACTATTTTTTTTTAATTTTTGTTTTTGTTTCAGGAAAAAACAAATCTTTTCGTTTGAATTAAATTATAAATAAAAATTCGTTCATTTAACTTAGCTTAGGAACATTTTGACGAAAAAACAAAAAAATTGTATTCTGAAAGGAGAAGAGAAGGAAATTTGTTTTAGTTTGAGATGCGCGCTTTGGGACTTTGGGACTTCACGCGGAAATGTTGTCTGTGCGGGTATCTGCGGTGGGATGGGAGTCTTTAGGCGTCAGTTTCAAAAGACGACCAGAGGCGGTTGTGTTTTATGTTAAATGTTAAATAGAAGCTTAGTCTATGTTGGTGATGATCCACTAAGCCGAAATACTCAAGCAGTTTACCAGTTTAGGCAACAATAAGGATCCATTCAATTGGGGATTCATGCTGATTTTTAATTAAGAACATAACCAACACGTTGGCAGATCTCAATCGAAGAAAGGATGGACATTCAAGTGATCAACAAGCTTCAGTTCTTGAGTTGGATTGCTCTTGTAAGGGAGGCTGGGCGAGATCTATAACCGAAATTCACCACAATGTGGACTAAGAATGGACACGAGATTATGACTATAGCCGGTGTCTTGTGTTAAATGGAAGATTAAGTTAAGTCAAGATAAGTGATGATCCACTACTAAGTTCTTTCTGATTTAAGAGGACTTCCTTTTGGATTCTTTCTTAACAAAAATTAATCACCGGTCTTGTCGTGGGAGATAAGCTACCAGCTAGTCTGTAACCAACTTTGCCCTAGGGTTAGCCCAGCTTGTCCAGTCATGGTCAAGTTACGAATAGAGAGTAGTCACTGGGTAGCATGAGAGTCATAAAAGAATGCATTCATTTGAGAAATCTTTCAACTCATTTTGGATGAATTCGACAGAATTACAAGTGGACTCAGTGGATCGTATAGAAAAAACGCCTGAACTCAGACTCAAACCTCATTTATGTTAGCCAAGGCTCATTCATTTGGCAAAGTATCAGTGCCTGTGGTCCGTCACAATCAGTTCGACCACTTTGCAGACGAAACTGAATTGCAACGACCCCAAGTCAGATTAAAGTCTGCTATCCCTGTGTCCAATAAGTGACTGGACTCTGCGGCGAATTGAGCACACCCAATTCATTCAACAGAACCCAATCGGAGTCAGTCCTATTTCCTGATAATGCCGTGTGGCCAAGGGCATGTTTTGGCTCCGATGATTGTGACAGTATGACTCATAGGCTGTTGAATGCTAGGACAATAAGATGTCTATACGTGATGCAAAAGAGCTGTTGAAACCCCCTTATCAACATGTGAACTTTAAGTCAACCCATTGCGGAGCAGTAAACTATATGTACTTATCTAAAGTCTCCACGAGTCCAGAGAAAAAAAAAGGAATTAAAGAATCAACAGAGCCTTCAACTCTGGACTTGAGCACACAGTGATAACATGAACTTGCTTGGAATATGCTAAAAATATGCCTATGGCGCCCTCATTTCAGATGAATAAAGCTGATGTGCTCTTTTGAAATGAAGGGCACGACTAAAAGGAATGACTCACATGTTCTGATTGTTAAACGACAAGCCTCTGCATACAGTCACATTTAACTCGAAGACTTGCCTGACCGGCCGTCTATCTCTTAACGAGTTGGACGAGTATTTTGGCATCCATCTTAGGTGAGTGCCAGGACGCTGTAACACTCCGGAAAAACTGCAAAGGTTACGAACTCGCTAGAAATGGGTTCAGCACTTTTGCCATTCATGTCTGATGCTTGAATGTGATCTGCAGGCACAGGGTGCCCCACTACGAAACATTTGTATTTTTGACCAGACTGAGCAGGCCAACTCCTAAGACTCTTATCGTTGGGCACTGGGTGCCAGAGGAACTCACTCATTCAAGCACTGCACTGACTTCTGCAGAACTCTCAGAGACGAAGAAAAGGAGGAAACCATTCGCCTTCACCTCCCAAAGCAGAAGTCTTACTTATTCTGCCGTCTTCGTCGCTTTGTGAAAATCACCAACTGCTTGGCGGAGTGGAATCGACTAGACCAGCGTGGTAACAAAATGGGCCTACGCTGGTCTAAATGGGAATGTGTCTACAGAATGATCCCAACCTCTACTCTAAATGAGACCAGAAGATGTTAAATCGGTCAAAATTCCTTGAAAGCTTGTCCCAAATGATCAATCGACGAAATTAGCCTAAATTTCTTCAGACTTTAATCCCGTCGATCGACAACCAGCTTTGAAATTGCACAAGAACTCGAAATGTGGCGGCCAGTTTCTCGAAATGAAAATAACACGATTCCAGTCGACCACGCTTGTGATAAATATCGCCACAAAAGAAGGCACAGAGAATAGAACCTTTCGCACATAAGCTAATGTCCATAACGAAACGAAATCAAGTTTCTTTGGGGTCAAAGCCATCACGAAGCCGCAGCAATTTTGGTCGTAAAAAGGTGAACACACAACATTTGCTGCACGAAATCTAGGCAAATCATCACCACATCTCGGTCGGAGATGAAATGATCGCGGAGATTCCACATGTCGTCGTGTAAGAAATAGTATATCTGTTTCCATCAACGATGACAAACATTTGAATATGACAGAAAGGGCGGGGGATACAAAGTCTCACACGCAAAGACCCCACGATCAGTGATCTCAAACGCCATATGTTTGCGCTAAACCGTCCCAATGTCAGCGGTATTACCAATTTAACCTTCAAGCACAATAATACCAATAATTCTAGACGGCCAGAGGCGAAGCGGACAGAGGAAAAAAACATTCCAGTTCGTTTCAGCGTTTTTTTTTCGTATTTTCTGTTTCTGTTTTCGAAAAAAAAAGAACAACAACAGATACATCCAACCAATTGAGCGAACGAACGAACGAAAATAAAGAGATACTTTTTTCTCAATCTTGCTATCTCTGCCACGGGCACACATGGACACGATTCGCTGTGTACGAATATCTCGAACTAAACCAGGCAACGGACTATTGTCAACAACGCTTACGAAAGCGCAAATGAATTTTGAAAATACACTACCCAGTGCACAGCATCTAGATATGTATCAGACTCAGAGAACAGTTACAACAAGTGATGATCACTTAGTGAAGCTGATGCTGTAAGATAGATCCACATCGCAGATAACCCCGCACACAGATAACCAGATGAAATTCCATTTAAGGTGTCTAATTAGGTTGCAGAGCAGAGTAGAGCGAAGACAAATCACTCTCACTCTCGCTCAATGATACAAATCCGATCGCAGTGTCTCTAAGACAAACTATCTTTTTGCTAATAAATTAATAAAATATTCTGTCAATGTAGGTGTGCGCACACGAAGCGGGAGTGTGATGTCATTCACACATCAAAGTCAACAAGATCACCGCGCAGCGATCGTGCAAAATCTTCTCGTTGATCGTTGACGCCGATCTTAGGGTGTACCCAGTCTCCGATGGATTGTGGTCATCAGGTACGATTAATTAAATTCACTAGGAGCAACACAAATTATTCACAAAAAGTGATCTATTCGATGACGATCGATTGCTGATTTCATCGGCTGACTTATTCTTGGTCGTGTGCACCCCTCGTAATCGCACAGCTGTTTGGTAATTCTCACAAAATGCCTACAATGGCAATTTAAAAAATTCAATTTAACACATTAATTCACTAGTCGAGTGTTAAGTGATCGTGTAAGCACAAAATTAAGTCGCGACAGTGAGTTATTTATGCCTTAACCGAACGACACTGATAAACTTGCACTTTTCTTTTCATTTTCTTTTTTTTTTCTGTCTTGTCGTTGTTGGCGGGTTTCTTTTGAACCCGTCCTCGGGTGGACGATACACTTTAACCCGAATTGAATTCACTCGAGCACCCCTTCCTCGATGGAGTATCTTTGTGGGTGAATTTTCATCAAAATCAAACTTAACTCATTTACATGTGTATTCGAATTTCTAAAAATACCCCAAAGATACACCGAAAGTCGTTTTTTTTTTCATTTATTTTTTTTTCATTCGTTTCTTCTCGTAGAAAATGGAAACAAAATTTGAGGAAAAAAAATTATATATTTTTCCAAAATTTTGTTAAAACTTTTTTTTTTTTTGAAATAAATTTTTCAACCCACCACGTAAAGGAAAACCGCACTTCGAATTGCACTTAATTAATTTTTTCTATTTTTTTTTTTTGTCGTAGAAAAATATGTATATTTTAAAGACTATGTATGTATCTAGAATAAAGCACCCGCTAGATACACAGCGCGACCGCAGTACAACTGTTAAACATCTATTCGCCGCGAGATCACAACACTAACTGAAGAAATGGTTGAAAATCTTAAAAGAAAAATATCTGTACACCGAACACGAGAGTATGCGCGACGAACGAGGAACGACGATGACGGCAAGTGCCATATGGTTTGTCTTCAAGCCTTGTTAGACACAGAGATTCGTGTGCTCTCTCGCGCTCGTCTGATTCTAAAGGTTGCTTTTGGCAATTGGCGAGAGCATCTAGCAGCTCCGAAGCTGTGGTACACCTCTTTGAAGAAGAAGGCGGGAGATTTGAATTTTTCGTTTCCAAATTGAACCGATCGTATTCAGCCGGAGAATGAACGAATCAATTTCGTTGGCGGATCGCGTAGTCACAGCTTATTGTGTGACAATGTGACGGCCACGACGAGTCGAATGCAAATGCTGCTGGCAATGGTGTTCCCCCACGGGTTGATTGGCGATGAATGACGGTGGTGCCGTGGTGGTAGCATTTTGCCTCGCATCGCACACGCCGATAGGGCATGAAAAGGGGGAGGAAATGCTGCCGTCAAACACAACACAACGTGTGCGTGCCGAGCACTGGTTCGAAAGCGAGGGTGAATTGTTGTACATCGCTTGTGTGGAGGGAGACAGAGACGGAGGCAGAGTGCACGATAGTTTTGTTGCATGCGAGCGGCTATGGGAGACGGGCCGGGCAACCAAATGCGAGGCTATAAATTTAACTCAACAGTGGCTATGCATTTTAATGGGATGTTTAAGAAAGTTGGGATTGTTTGAAGTGTGTGTGTTGTGTGCAACGGATCTATTTTGATTTTTATCTTTCTTTTATCTAACTGGAAGTGATTGTACTTTTTTTTATTCTGTCTTTTTGCAAGCTTGACAGGAAGCGTTGGCTTTGATCTTGTTGTAATTTGTCTGTGGATTGCATGGGAATGTGACACAAAACTGAGCGATTTAAACCCGTGTCGAAGGACTAAATGACTCTTGGGGTTCAGCTTAAGTGTGTCTGTTGCATATTCAAACGGGGTGCGTTCAAGTGGTGTTTTAAATCCATTTTGTCAGTTGTTTGAGGTGAGCAACTGGTGGTCAGTGACTCATTTAAACTTTTAAAGTGATGTATGCATGAACTGCGATTTACTACCAGCTGGTTGGCATCGTAAATTTGTGGACTCACAAAGTGCTAGTGAGTCGGGTCTAATTTCTCAGTTTAACAAAGTTTGCATAGTTTGAGAAATCATTTTTTTGAAGCGTTAAGAGGGTATGGCCTTTTACATTCAGGTCAAATTTGTTGACTGGTCTTAACCATTGACGCGTCAAGTTGGCTTCCTCGTGGTGCCCTCTGGATAGACTCTACAGCTGTCACCTAGAGGTGAACAAATGCATGCAGGGTTTTAAATGAGCACCGGTCCTACAGGTTCGCAGTTTTCGTGTGGGAATAACTGCCCCAACTTGTAAAAAATGTAGTTCAAACCCGATAACGAGCTTCGGATGGAGGTAATTCTACAGTTCGCGACCGTAGATTCGAAATAAGAACAACGATTTTCTTCACGTGGAATGCGAGGCTCTTTAACAGGCCATGTGTAGCCGATGAACTTGAGGAGGCTCTAAATGTCTATACGTCAGACATCACCGCAGTCCAGGAGATGCGATGGGCTGTGGAAAATACTGGATAAAAACTGCTACATTTACTACAACGATTATTGTAGAGAGTAAAGGCAGCGCTTGTTCGGGTGCGGGTTTGTTCTTTCCGCGGTAGACTTAGGCAAGAAGTCGTAAGTTTTAACAAGCTAAAATATAAGAGAGCGCATGATAACAATCCGCATCAAGGCTACATTTTTCAAAATCAGCCTAATCTGCATCCACGCCCCAACGGACAGCACAGAAGACGATAGCAAAAATGATATCTATGATCTCCTAGAAAGGACATACGATGCCCTTCGAAACCAGATCGTTCCCCAAAAAAAACTCATCATTCTAGAGTCATCGAATAATACAGGGTGAGCCAAATACAAGTTTCTTTATAATAATGCAATAAAATGAACAAAATTGAATTTTGTTTCCATGTATTATGGCTTTATTAGTAAGAACAAACATTTCCATTAATTATGAAATACAACGTCGTTCAAGTGGCTGCCTTCGCAGTAGCGCCTTCTGTCACCCCAATTTTTCAATACCTTGGTTTCGGGCTGTAGCTCACGGATTGCTTGGATGATATTGGCCTTAAATGCGTAAATCGTTTCCGGATTGTTGGCATAACATCGGTCCTTCACGGTTTCCCACAAAAAAAAGTACAATGGTGTCAATTCGTAACTCCGGCCAAATGCCATCGCCAAGACGGCTGATAACACGATTTGGGAATTTAGTGCGCAAAAGTACGACTGTGACATGGATAGCGTGTCATCCTGCATAAACCAGAGGTCATCCAAATCTACGTGCCATGTGATAAAAAAGGCGGTGAACAGGGCTCTGTAACGTCCACAGTTGTTCGGTCAGCCGTATTCTCGAAGAAGGCCACACCAGCCACATTCTCATCTGTGCGCACCGTACGACGATGGGGACCATGAGTGTTGTCCAAAATCATACCGGCCTCACGAACTTTTTGCACAAACTTGCGTACAGCAGTTGCAGTGGGTGCTTCTTTTCTGCCAAAACGTCTTATTTTCAAAAAAAGCTCTGTTCTGGCTACACAGCGCTCACTTTGGATAAAGGTTTTCAATATTTCCCAACGTCGTTCAAGCGTAAAGTGACCCATTTCGTTCCGCGGAGGTATGATACTGACTTTCTGTCAAGATTTCGAGCGGGAAACAGCTGTCAGTGTCAAAATAACCTGTGATTTAAAAAAATACCACTAGATGGCCCACAATTTATAGTTTGCTAGATGTCCGAAAACTGACTCAGGCTGGATTTAGTGACGGGAGCAGTCCCTCTGCAGTCACTTCACAAAGGGATCTGGCGATTTCCTAATCAATCGAACGCCAATCAAACTGATTACATTCTGAGTGACGTCAGACACTCCTTCACTATTCTCGTTTGCCGAACATTCCATGAGAGCCAACGTTGACTCCAACATGAGAGAGAAAGTTTATAAAATTCGAACAGAAGTCTGTCGGAACGAAGAGGGACAACTCGTAGGAGAGTCCCACTCGATACTGAGAGTCTGGAAATATTATTTGTGTGGACTCTTAAGCGGCGGTTAAAACACCAATACCGCTTTCAGGGTGGAGTGTTCCACACAATGGACGATGACAGAAGAGAATTCCAATTAAGATAATGGGACTAAAGTCGAATAAATCTGGTAGGGATCATGCACCACCTCATCTATATGATATAGTCGGTGAGAAAGCATGCCCGCCGAGTAGAATGTTAGTATCGTTCGCCTGATCCATATGAAATTATGTCCGTTTTGACCGCACCATTACCGAGGTATAAGTCTCTTATACATCGACTATAAGATCTTCTCTGAGTGCCTGAAACAATTCGTCAACAATCAGTGCGGTTTCAGGCTGGTGAAGTCTACCAATGACTAACTCTTTACACTACAGGATGGGCCATCTAGTGGCTTATTAAATTATAGGTTATTTTGACACTGACAGCTGTTTCCCGAAATTCTTCTTCGAAAATGAGGATAGGAACAACGTTTCGGTCAACGGTTGGCGTTTCAATGTTAACCGATTGCTTTTTCTACTGAAATTGAAGACATGGATATGTGTATTGCATTTGGCGCACCCTGTACGTCGGAGCATGAAAAGTGGGTGCACTTACCACCTGACGTTTTGCAAAACCTGACGAATTTGGTAGGAATGGCAAAACTAGTGGTTTATGTCTCGAAATCGATGACGGACAATTCCCGCTGCTCCATAAAGGTCGGTAACGAACTCACCTCCAATGTCAAAAAAACAATTAGTCAAGGCCACGCCACGCAGTCATGTGTCTTATTCAACATAATTCTTAAGAAGATCGTGTAGAACTCACTCGGCAGTATAAGCAGCACGATCATTCAAAAGTCCGTACAATGGCTTTGACGTGATTAGTCGAACACAGCGTTTTGTGGCGCTATTAATGAGGCGTGTGCTGGCATTGAATCGAAAGCGGCCAACATGAGTATAGTTGATCAATGATATCCAAGGAAGGGCACTCACCAGCCAAGGCATGACCACAATGTCACCACAGGCAAGGACTATGTCATCATCGGCTCCCAAATAAGCGGTACGAATACCATCAAAACCGCTTGCCATCGCTGTTTCCCTCGGCCTAAGAGGCAATTAAGAAGTAGAGGTCTCTCTCGGTGGACCAAGCTGGCATTATGTAAGACCTTGATCATCCCGGTTCTGATCTACGTCGAGGATACATGGACAGAAGCAGATGAAGAAGCACGTTCTGCATTCAATCGTTGGTCATGTTTGCGTTGAGGACTCATCCCACGAACAGTACGCGCTGTACAGCGACATGATTTTAGCCAGGCTTCTGCAGATTCAACGCCTTAGATGGTCAGGCAATGTAGAGCGCCTGGACAACACTGCTCCAGGCCGAAGATTTTCGACTTCACAAGGCAATAAAGTGCGCCCACGAAACCGATGGCGCACACAAGTGGTGAAGAACCTCTGGCGGCTGGCTAAAGACAATTTCACTTGAAAAGGCTTGTTGGATGACGCCTAGTTCCGTCGAGGACTGTGGTGCCATCAGAATGATAAGAAGAAGAAGAAGAAGAAGTTTATTGGCAGCTGTCGTCAATTGCGCATACAAACAGTCTCCTGTAATCCCATACCCCATCGACATATCGACAGGATTGGCGTTTAAGATTCTTCGAGTCTGAGTCACTCACGCTTTGAAGAGTATGGGTACTCTGGCTGGAATCAGTCAGGAGAGTAAAGAGTTCGTGGCTCAATGTTCTCCCCTAATCGTTATTAACACGACCAGGATCACAAATCGCACGCATACGCTTTCTCCACAATAGACCAAGGGTTTCTACAACCGCTTCCGATACCATCCATCGCAGACCCTGGTTGAGCACTGGACCATATGTATGCACCGTCATCCTTTACAATCCTACGAGCTTCACAGGAGTGACTAAGCCAGACAATGCGCTAGATAGTTCCGACCAATTGTTCCAACGACAGCTTCACCTTTCTGGCCTCCTCGCCCCGAACCATTAACAATTGTTACATCTCCAAACACTGCATCCATTCCCACCAATTGCCCACTCCACGCTCTTTTTCCAACATCTCCCACTAGACCCCGCGCTGATTCTGTGCAGTATTACATCATTTTTAGTCCACAGATGTGCATACCGAGTGCAGGAGAAAAAAAAAGCATGAAAAATGCAAACCGCTTACAGCGAAACATCAGAATCCAATCAAGATTTGTCACCACACCTTAAATGGCTGCACAAAAGGCAACTACAAGCAGACCTATACACTCGCTCACTCACGCTGGTACGCGGCCAGTAGAAGCCCCTAAGATGAAAGTGCGATACACTTCGACGATAAAGCCTTGGAACAATGCGAGCATAAAACTTATATTTCGCGATCGTTTGTTATGATTTCACTCCGAAAGTGGAATGGCGCAAGAAGGTTAATCCCTCAACAACGCGCAACTACGATCGTCCATTAGCCGGCCATATAGCACAGCACATCGTTCCGTGGCTCTTAACCGAACACATTAGACGCTGTCTTCCGCTTGGTCCACGGAAGGAGAGTAACAAATTACTCTTGTGCTCTTCAAATGGACCGCACACTTAGCTGGCGAATGGGCCTCGCGGTGTAACCGTCCACGGGATCGGCTTAGGTTCGGGAAAGGGTGCATGCCCCACAGATGGAATGTGAGCTGTGTCCTTTCGCATGCGACCCCCCGATCCAACACTCATTAGGAGGTGATTTGTCAGGCTCACCGCAGCCGAGGTTTCCTGGTTTAGAGGTTAAGCCTCCCCCTGACCGAGTTCCACTTTATCGATTACAGCAATTCGCATGTTCTACATCCAACCGGGCAGGTGTGCATGCGCTGATCTGGTCTTGTCCGACATGGTCTATGGAATCAATTAGCATCGAATGGGCCGCGCATTGTGCCCGCAATCTGTGGCAGTCCTGCGTAATTATTCGCGTAAAAGTCAACAGATAAAGTGAACAGCACTCACGTTCACTTACGGTCGGCCACCAGCCTGCCGCAGAGCGGTAGCGGATGACTTGGCGTTTCAAGCAAGAGAGCTGCAGCTGCCGAGTGGGCTTATTGCCGGCAATTTACTTCAATTGCCACCTTGAAGGCGAACGCAAACGAGATCCACGATATCGCGTCAACAATTCAATTCCCCAATTGAATCCGACTACATTTGGCTTGGTCCGATATGCAATGCATGCATGCATCGGCCTGGATCAAGTGGCGACAATCCAAGCTTCCCTCTCTCTCTCGTGTGTGCTCCAGCGTGTGATGGCACGGAGCAAGGTGTCTAGGAACGGGATCGACGTGGACCATTAGTGTGTGCACAAATTAGACGCAGATAGCGAGATTGTGCATCTGGCCGCTCGCTGATGGAGGGACGTTTATGGATTGGAATGCTAGCGGATCAGTGTAATCGACGTCTTTATTGTGGATTATGCGCGATTCAAGTTTGCACTCGGCAATGATGCTGAACTTGAATTGGAAAGGAGGATGAACTAGGGAGGAGATAGCATTTCAGCGAGAAGGAGACACACAAAGTTGCCAAGAAGACGAAGTCCATAGGAGACACCCCGACCAGTTGACCAAGTTAACATTCGAGCTCGGGAACAGCAGAGCCTTCTTCACAGTTTGTGCAGTAACTGTGAGTTCAGCAAATCATCTTTCCACCGTCGGAAGCACTTCTGAGGAACATCATAAAAGCTGGCAAGACGAAGTTCAAGGCGAATCGAGCTGCACGTCATGAAAGTTTTGACTTCCATAAAGGTGGCACATGGAAACTTTGCCTTCTTGTTCTTTGTGAGCAGCTTCGGTTTGGGTGAACCTGGAACTTAGCCAACAAGACGCCTGAATTGCTTACACCGAGCTCATTGAGTTCCTTCTCCACTTGTGTACGCTCGACCTTCCTGCCCAAGCAGACGAGTGTGTCCTGTCCTGTTGCTTCACAAGCTCGGAGCCGTAACAAAGTGTGTAAATTCAAAGTCTGTGTTAATGTCAACCATCGAAATAGACGGGCTCAACGGTGCTCAGCGAAGCTCCTCCCAGCTTTCGTTTCATCATTCAAATGCCAAGACAATCCTCTCAAGCGTCTTCGAAAGATTTTATGATTCGTAGTTGAGGTGAACAATCTTAGGCGTGTCCTCAATAATCCGGGAACACAAATTGTAGTGCACGAGTAACTCTCCTCTTGAATCTGCCAAGACTTATGACACCCCTTGCGACCGAATGCCGCCTTAAATGCTAAAATGCAATGCGTTTCGGATGGATTGGACAGCTTTTGAATTGGGGATACGATATGCCGATAATCCAGCGTCAAGTGCAGTCTTGGATGAGAACATTACACGTGTGATAAGTGAGATACCAGTCAACATGCTCGAAAAAATTACTACAAATTGGACTCTCCACATCGACCACTTGAAACGTTGTCATTGGGCTAGGTAGGTAGGCCGACTACATGCTTATTGTTAAGAACCAAGTTAGTCCTTGTTGTTAAGTCCCGTGCTGTCACTTTCGGGCTTAGCAACATGACTCCCCCGACCTGACCTTATTACATTTCCCTCTGTTTGAACGTTTGGACATTCAAAGACGTCATCGCATTGTGTAACATCGCTTTCCTTGCACCAGATTCTCGAAAAGACACAAGAAGTCCGGATCGATTTCAAGGCCGAATATGACAGCATACACTGAGACGGGCTATACACTGCCAAGTTTTCAAACTCGTCTGCTTGGGCAGGATGACGATGAAGAAATCTTCCTGCTCCATCAAGGTCAGTAACTAACTTATCGAGACCTTCAAAAAATGTATTTTTACATGACGACACGACGCACTGTCACATGCCTTCTTCAACATCGTCCCTGAGAAGATTGTACAAAACTCAGAGGTCAACACTAGAGGCATGATCGTCGAGAAGTCCGTTCCACTATTTGCACACGCGGATGACACTAACTCGATCGAATTATAGCATTTAGGCGGAAATCGTCTGACATCCTCAAGAACGGATCGAACAACATCGGTGTCTTAAATACGAGGGGCGTTCAATATATTCTCGGTATCGGGGTGAAGCTGTGGTTGTATATATACATTGACTTATTTATCAAGTAATACTATTATTTTAGCGCACTCATGTAGAATTTCATATAAATGTGATTATTAATTCGCGTTTTATCTCTAGTTAAACAGAATCATAATGGCAACTGAGACGATGATGGTGAAAATTGAGCATCGCGCTGTAATTAAATTTCTCACTAAGCAAGGAAAAAGTCAAAAAACTATTCATGAAGAGATGGTGGCTATTTACCAGGGTTCCGCGCCTTAATTATCAACTGTGCAAAAGTGGTCAAGTGAGTTCAAGAGAGGCAGAGAGACCATTGAAGACGACCCCTGCTCCGGCGCTCCGGCTACTGCTTGTACGGGAGAAAGCATCAAAGCAGTCGAAAAACTTGCTCTTGAGGATGCCCGAATAAAGGTGAAAATGATGGCAGAGATCACCAAGCTTTCAATTGGTACCATTCACACCATTCTTCATGACCATTTGACCCTTTCAAAGGTCAGTGCAAGGTGGGTGCCACGACTGCTCACAGCGCCTCAGAAAAAAGTGAGAATCGCATGCTGTAGAGAACTTTTGGAGATGTGTAGTGAGAACGCGGACGGTGTTATTGATCGAATTGTTACTGGTGACGAAACATGGGTCCACCACTATAACCCTGAAAGCAAACAAGAGTCCATGCAGTGGCATAAAAAAGGTACAGACCCCCCGAAGAAGTTCAAAGTCACTCCGTCTGCCTGGAAGCTCATGGCCACAGTTTTTTGGGACTCAAAGAGAATCTTGCTCATTGAGTGAAACCATCAACGCCACATCCTACGCTTCCACTTTGCATAGTTTGGGAGAGGAAATTAAAAAGAATAGACGGGGTAAACTCGCAGCGGGTGTGTTGCTTCTTCATGACAACGCTCCTGTTCACACGGCGCTAGTTTGCAAGGCTGCTGCGCGAGACTGTGGTTTCGAAGAAATCCAACACCCACCCTATAGTCCACACCTTGCCCCTTGTGATTATTTCCTGTTTCCGGATTTGAAAAAATGTCTTCGTGGAAAAAGATTTTCGGATGATGAAGAACTCAATCCGGCAATAAATGGGTATTCTGTTTAACTAGAGATAAAACGCGAATTAATAATCACATTTATATGAAATTTTACATGAGTGCGCTAAAATAATAGTATTACTTGATAAATAAGTCAATTTATATATAAAACCACAGCTTCCTCGTAAATCGGCGGAATGTTTAGCTATCATTTCGAGGCAGTAAACTGTACAAATAACATCAGTACCGAGATTAAACGCAGAATAACTTGAAGTTTCTTTGGGCTCAAGAGGCAATTGAGTAATACCGCCGTCTCTCGAAGGATCAAGCTGACTTTACATAGGACGTTGATCTTGATCTCTTGATGTATGGGCAATTTCATCCCATGTCTGTGAGATAACATAAGGACAGCGTATCTATGGCCAGATCATCAATGAACAATAAAACGTCGACGCTAGGAATCGGAACCGGAAGCATTGTGTAATAAACAAACGCACCGTCGTTATTTGCAACTTCTGCAGTCTTCACAAAGATGTGGAGTAGGTTATCTGTAAGCTAGAAAAGAGTAAAAAATCATGTTTGGAGTTGTCCGTCGACGATGATAAATCTAAGATATGGTGATAGCATCGATGTTTCCACAGTGGCATGGAACGACAGCAAAGTTGTAAATATGGCTTCCACGATGGCTGTTCAGTGTTTTAACAAAAAGTCTTAGTCGGTGGAATCAGTTGAGTGCCCCAACGTCATACACGAATACAACAAATACATGGGCGGTGTCGATCTGATGGACACGAGCTTGGCTCGATGTCACTTCCGAATGATATCACGCAAATGGATACAACGCCTTTTCTACCACATGTGCAATATGGCCATCATCAATCCTTGGATATTAATTATCGATTGTACAGTACAAAGCCACTAAAATTGTATGAGTTTATCATGGAAGTGGCCACTTGTCTTACAAACTCCGGCATACTGTTGGCACGAAAATCTCCTCGCCCATCGAATTTGGAATCGGAGATCGTAGACAAACGGGGTCGAATGAATGTTGCTCATTTTCCACCGAAGGATATACGTCTAGACACAATCGGCCACTTGCCGGAGGCCGATACAACTCGACATCGATGCAAAAAACCTGGATGCGACTCACGAACTCGATTTATTTGCCGGAAATGTCAAGTTCATCTGTGCCCCACCAGTGAAAAGGACTGTTTCATGGAATTCCACACAACCTAAGATGCGCCGTCAACGCTTTTTGATCCAAATTCGTTTTTTTTTAAATCATTTTCATACATCTTTTCAATTTTTTTTTTGTCGGTAATCCCCAGCGTGCCGAGCTCACGCACCACCTAAAGGCATCTATCACATACCCAGGGGAGTTATTTGAAAAGTCGTAGAATAAAAGTTGTTCAGAATTGTCTCCTCTATAGCATAAAGTACTAAAGGGTTAACTAGCTGTGTACATAGTATATTTTAAACTTATTATCGAAGTATTTACTACATGTTTTCACTTTTTAAATCAAACTCGTTCAATGTCAACTGATCTAATGACGTTTCGATTAGTTTAATGAGTTCACGTACACGATAGCGTGTTTTATGATGCCAAATTAGGGTCACGCATATGTACGTTCACGTGTCGTATAATCCCAAATACACGATTTACTCGTTCACGGATGTTCACGGTGGTTCGATTGATCTTCAATCGTCGTGATAGCTTCCACCAACGCACGCGAGTCGATTTCAAAGTCATCTGCGTAACCCAAAATTTGGCCTGATTTATAGAAGTCATTGCAGTAGTATGACTCCAGAAACGAAACAATTTCACAGAGTTGAGCATCAGGCGTACCATGCAACAAGTCATTCGGACATTTGTACTGTTAGTATTATTGAGGGTAAGTTGCACCGCGGCCTTGAGGTCTACTGTGTTCCCTGTTCCCTTTCCGTCACATGGATGGACTCCTGTCATGTTGCTCATACGTGGAAGAGATTTTTTTCGAGAGTATTCTCTCTAAGCTAGTTTCCTTTAAACAGAATCCCTGGACGTGTTCTGAAATTTCATTTTTCCACAGAATCTGCAATTTCGAGGTAGTAAAGGAGTTTGTCTACCTCGGGGCAAACGTGAACTCCACAAACGACATCACAGTGGAGATCCGTCGTAGAATCGCCTTTGGCAACCGGTGCTACCTCGGTTTGTCAAAAGAACTGGGCTCAAAACTCCTGACTCGAAGGACCAAAATCATGCTCTACAAGACTCTTATTTTGCCAGTCCTGCTCTATGGAGCCGAAAGCTGGCTCTAAGCAAAACTGCAGAGCTGATTCTTGGTACCTTCGAAAGAAAAATTCTACGTCGGATAAATGGTCCCGTCTGCGAGGAAAGCGAACGTAGGAGAAGACATAGCCGCGAACTCTACGAGCTGTACCAGGATGTGGATGTAGTCCGGAAGGCAATAATCCGTCGACTGCACTGGCTCGGCCACATCGAGCGCATGGACAACAATGCTCCAGCAAGGAGAGTCTTTGAATCCGAGCCTACTGGTTCGAGAAGGAGAGGAAGACCGAATCTCCGGTATAAAGACCAAGTAAACGCAGATGCAAGACAGCTTGGTCTTGATGACTGGAAGCAGCGTGCCCAGGACCGTCAACGATGGTCTGGTAAGTACAGAATCTGCAGAGACGTCTTTCTGATAACCCTTGTTTCCTCAAGTGCTCCCTGAGCTTGCAGTGCCCTGTTAGGAAGCTTGTTATGATATGAAGGTTGTTCTTGCTCATTTTGGAGGCATGTATCCTCAAACAGCGTCCGGTTATACTGACATAAAGGTTTCTTCGCCTACCTTATGCCATGCTCCAGGTTTCTGTACGGTTCCTTCCTTCTAGTTCCCTTAATTCTTCTCGGAAGACATAGGGTGCTTTCATAAACGTCAGCCTAACAAAGGACTGCGTTATCCATGTTCATTAATGCAGAATTACTATCGTACTAACTTAGATGAACTGCAGTACCCACTGTTCAAGTTCATAAACGTCAATAGCTCATCGATTGTACAGTATTGTGCAGTAATTATTTTTTGACTGCAAAAAGGGTCGATTAGAAGAAAAATATTTTGTACTGAGGCAAGACTGCAGACATTCTGCACCGCACGTGAGTGTTGAAAAACGCATGAGAAAAGAAATGCGGTTGAACTACCGCAGATTTTTGACGTTTATGAAAACACTCGTAATCTCTTACAGCACAGAATTATTTGGGGCCTGTGAAGGGTTCTGAGGGACCACATTGACTTCTATCCTCGTATGGACAGGTATCCAGCTGAGTTTTACTTTGTTTCTCCTCAGCTCAAGCTTCTGTAGGCGTTCCCACACGAGCTAGGATTTGATGATAGAGGAGTCTAGTGCCAATCATGGTTTACGATTTGAGAATTACGTACCACAGCTTGACTTGCTTTCAACTTAGTTGTCAAGTAGACAGATTAGTTCATTCCGATGTCCAATAATATTTAAAAATCGATTTTCTTTCCTGCTCTAAAAACTTATTTAAATTTTGAATTTTTGAATGAAGCTTATACTACTGTTAATCCTTCCGTAGCATTCGATTTGTTTCTCAATTATCTCTGAGCCTCTGGAAGTTGCTAACCTATTCAATAACTTCTTTTCTAACAATAGTTCAATATATACTCCATGTGACAATAGCATACTAGAATCTCGTTTTCAATCTGATAGCTTTTTCTTTGAAGAGTTCACTCCACATGAAGTGCAAAGAATAATTGTTTCACTTAAAAAGTCCAACTCTATGTCTTATGACAATATCTCAAGCATATTATTGAAAAACATAGCTTTTCTAGATTTCAGATGTTCTAAGTTATATTTTTAATTGTTGTGTTTTTGTCGGCGTTTTTTCTGATGCTGTGAAAACAGCGCTAGTAATACCACACCACAAGAAAGATGATACCATGTCATTAAACAATTATCCTCCGATATCTCTCTTATCAGTGTTTTTCAAAAGTCTTTGAAAGAGGCATAAAATATAGAATGTTTGTTTGCATTCTTAGACACGACATAGTTTTTTTGCGAATCTCAATTCGGTTTTAGGAACGGTAGATCTACTGAAAGTGCTTTGTTAAAACTGATTGGAGAGATATATTCTAGTCTGAACATGTCTCAAATTCCCTCATGCTTGTTTATAGACATTACCAAAGCTTTTCACATGGTAAACCATACATTGCTCTTAAAAAATCTCTATAATGCGGGCTTCAGAGATTTTGTTCATGATTGGTTTGCATCCTACTTAAATAATCGTAAGCAAATGGTAAAAATTAAAAATGCTTTTAGTTCTGAGAAAATATATAAATATTGGAGTTCTCCAAGGCTCTGTCTTATGTCGGATACTATTCCTAATATATGTAAATTCGTTATTTATTCAAGCTTTTAAGGGTGAAATCACTGCATTTGCAAATGACACTGCTTTGTCATATGCTAATAATAATTATCTCAGTTTATTCTTAGATGTAAATAACGATTTAGATATTTTACGACTTGTACTTATTTTAATAAATTAGAACCAATATTAATCAAATAAAAACATGTTATAAGGATAATGTCAAAAGTTAATCGCCGAACACCTAGTTTTGAACTATTTAAAAGCCTGGCAATTCTTTCATTAAGGCATTTGTATTGTTAGTCTTGAACATTTTCTTTGAAAACTCCGGTTATTACGATGTTAGGTTTTATGCAGAAATGAATGAGTAAAGAGATATTCAACTTCTTCTTCTCTTGCCCCTTGATTTCATCTGACAGCGTTTTTTATACGCTTTTTCTCCCCTGTCTGTGAATACGTGTGAGCTCTTGTGAACAGCTGGCGAACAGCTGATACCCTTCCCCAACCTTAGTATTGGGGTGAATTAGAGTTCTTATTTGAAAATTCGCTCGTTACTTGAACTTTTTTCAAATTTCGGTGTCAAATTTTCAACACAGTAATGAGGGGTAAGCAAACGAACAAAGCGTGTGTTCATGAAGTAGCTTTCTGCGAGTTACAGTCTAAGGTAATAGGAAAAAATAATTTTGCCATTGTTTTCATTAATTATTTATGCATTAATTATTAATGAATATACGACTTCATGTATGTATTTTTGCATATGCATAATATCGAAAAAAAGCGTTCACACGAAACATGTGTACCGGCAATATTATTGAAACATTTGCTTGAATCAATTAAAATAAACGCTTAAGCTGCTTATTTTACTTGTTTTACAGAAATAGAGATGAAAGTTAATTGCAAATTAGTTTGAGTTAGGTACAGTTAAAGCCATTGATCTTAACAAATTATGTAATTTAATTGCAGAAGTTTTCACAATTCATGAATGAAAGATATAAAACTAAGTTCATTTGCCAGTCATCGCATATAAATCAGCTATATTTTACTCTGAAGAATTAAATTGATGCAAACTATGCCTGTAAAGAGAGCGTAGCATTACATTTTTATTCACGCAAGCGCCTTTTACAAATATATGTTCTCTTAAAAATATGAGTCACCTTCTGAACACCCTCCGAACAATAAGTACATGTTCGTGAGCAAATTCACGAATATCCCACAAAATTCATGAATCTGCCGCTATTATCCCACAAAATTCACGAATCGGCCGCCATATTGGGGTGAATTGACGAGCGTTGTAAAAGTACGAGTGTAATGCAAGGGAATTCCACTAATATCACATTTTTCTCCGGTGTGGACCAGGGGCAAAAATGGCCGAAGTTGAATATCTCTTTACTCATTCATTTCTGGTTTCATGTAAGTCATTACTTACGCACCAACACCGCACCTTCAATTTGTATTCAGCTAACTGCCAGTAAATCTTAGAATATATGTTCAAACATAGTTCAATTTCTTCCGCCAATGATTTAATCTTTTTTGAATTTTTATTAATTTTATTTTCCATAACTTATTTTCCCCATCAACAACTTTATATTTAATTGTTTTTTTTTTTTGTTTTTGATAAGTACTCTCGCCTCTTGCCTAGTAGCAACAGATTGTACTAAACTATTTCTTGTTAACAATATTTATTATGTATTGTTTATAAGTTACCACAATTGTCAAGAAATAAAGAAAAGAACAAAAGAAAGATAGCGGCACGACTGTCCGACATTTGATATATTTCCTGTCAAGATTGATTCGAACGCATCTGTCTACAGCAGTTGAAAGATGCTGATGCGTTTGCCCATGGATTCGAAGTATTTTTGTCCGTGTATCGGTGCACCTGCTCCTTCATCAGTTCTTGATCCATCTGTATACCATTTTAGCGTATTGCTGCTCAGTCTGTGTACTAGGGATTCATTGTTCCCGTCCGTTGGTCCTGAGCTTAATGGTTTCACGTCATTCTTAGGAATGGCCAAGAGAGTTAGCTTTTTGACGAGTGCATTGAATCACCTCGATGTAACGCACCTGTTCTCTATCCCTCTTGTCATTCTCATGTTTGTTTTGTTTACACAGTCTGCAACCACTAGCTGCAAGGGAGTCAGCTCCAATAGCACCTGCATATCTGGCAGCAGTTGGCCAGTATGCACTGAAGTTCACCTATGTTAGTATGATCGTATACCTGCATTAATGAACATGGATAACGCAGTCCTTTGTTAGTCTGACGTTTATGAAAACATCCTGTCTCTCTTGCGCTTATCGGGTTGCTTCTTTTATACCATACCATTGCACCGTATGTAATTGTTGGTCTAACAATGAACTTACGATGCATGTACTCCATCCCCAAGATTCGCCCGCCTAGCTTAGCTCCGGCAAATCATTAGAGCTCGCGTCACTTTCCCGGTTACCTCTTTTGCGTGTGTTCGAACATCTTATGAAATAAAATACAATCTGTTACACATTTATTACCGTTTATTAATATCTGTTTGCTGCTTAATTTTCATTCGTCTTAAAATCGCAATACTTGCATTCATTAAGACTTTTTCTGAGAAAAGATAGGGAAGTATATAAGAACATTGAGTTACAAATTGTCAGGCGGATTAGCTTGTTTGCATGAATCTGGTTTTATTTAGTGTTTTTCTTTCTTTCATAAATTAAATATCAATTTCAAAAATAAAGACGAGTTAAAAGAGAGATTTAAAGAGAGAGAGAGTGTGAAGAGAACACAATTGAAATAAAATTACAATGATCATAAATGGAGCATACGATACTACGACGACGACGACGACGACGACGGGGATATTCTTAATTCAATATTTAATTCTTTTTTGATGACGGTGGCGAGGGGAGGGGGGGGGCAGACAAAATGAATGACCTTTCTCTGACACTTAACTACTGTAGGAGGAGAGCATGGGGGAGGGTTGCCTGTCTAGTTGGTTGTGGTTTGTGTACTATTACTAATAAATGAGTATACATTGAATCCATTCAGTGTATGTTTCTGTACGAGATGGACGCAGCTGCTGCGCCCAGTGGAACATTCAAATTGATAATTACCTTCAGTGCTCTAGACTGAGTTGATTATAAGTGGTTTTTGTTAAAAAGATTTCGACCGTTTCTTGGCCTTAGTCTGTGTAACATTGTCTCTCCTCCCTCCTCTACTGCATCAGTTTACCCTGAACTATCTCTAGAATCATCCTATGCCTAAAGTACTCCATGTGCTGTTGCGAGAATGTTATCTCACGATCTCGAGTAATGTACTCGGCGAACATGCAGCTGAATACACCGCAATCGCTTCCATTATTCTGTCGCGGCACATCCCTGACACTCTCGATCACATAGTCGGACGTGTCGTAGGGTCGCTTTCGCTTGTCCAGGGATTCGTCACGCAAATACTGCTCGAGTGCAGCAAGAATTCGCGGATTTGGTGTACCCATCGAGTCGTAGTATTTGATAGAGCGTTCGCGGAGATGTATGATTGCCATGCACCAGTGAACGCCACCCACATGTACGGGCACTGGAATAATATCGTATGCGAAGATGTCCACCTTTCGTGTCCATCGGCGAACGCCACTGTGGCCCGATTGCTGCAGTTTCGGTATGAAGAACGTATTCATCGCGTAGACTTTTGGCATGCCCTCGTTCTGGCGAATCTCTCCGCGTTCGGTCAGGAGGTTCATGTAGAAGTTGATCACCTCGTCATTCAGCCAGCTCTTGCCTAGCAGCGTTGAAATGTCGCGGCGGGTGATACTCATGTTGAACTTTGATATCAGCATCTGAAAGATATGATACAAGTCGTATCAAGGGGCACATTCGAAGCGAAGATAGCGAAGTGTTACCTGATCCGCGGGACCATTGAAGAGAGCGGTTTTGATGACGGCCTCATGCTCGTGTGTGATCTCGGGAAACTCAGGCTCCTCGTCACCTTCGGGGAAGTCATCGATCACAACTAGGTCTGGATCGACGATTTGCAGATCCTTCAAGCGCTCTTGCATCTGCTTCTCTTTTCGGCGGGTATCAGCGGAACGTTCTTCCACTCTGAAAGGACATTTGTTTGTACTTTGAGTTGAGACCGATTATCCACACAGACAGCGAGTCGCACAACATCATACATTTGCACTCGATCTGTATGCGGTGACATGACTTCGCACAGAAGTCAGACATATGGTATTGTGCGGTTTACAGACCACAAAGGAGGAAGGAAAATGCATAAAACTCACTCTTTTTCAGTCTCAGCGAGTTCCTGCTTCAATTCGAGACGTTTCTTCTCCCATTTTGATTGGAACTTCTGCAGCCAGTCGTCCTTGCAGACTGGTGACAAATCGAATTTCTCCTTCAGCGTATTCACAGGCTCCACATACGGTCTGAAAGGAAGACATTCTCTTTCGGTCACTTCGAAGGGAAACAATTAATTGGCACTTACAGTTGGTTTTTCCTTTCCGCGGCCCTCTTCTTGATGTCGTAGCTGCACTCGGCTTGGTCTTTCTGCAGCTTTGAACAGGCGGACAGAATTTTCACATCGTCTTCACCCAAATCGATGATGTCGCTCACGTCGTCATCGGACAATTCAATTGCGGTGGCATTGTCGTCGGATGCTTTTCTATCCGCTGCCGTCAAATCGATGGTCGGAGCCACCGTCTGCTTTGTCCGATTCAACGACGGAAGGATGCCGCCTGTTGACGTGGGCTTGGGCGATGTGCCCTTGATGCCGTATAAATTCGGTGCAAGTTTCTTCAAAAGCTCAACGTATTCGTCACGATCTCTTGACTGATATTCCTGTGCAATGATGGATCGTGATCCCCTCAAGCTGGACTGATTTGCCGAACTTCCATTGAATAGATGCGACCTCGATCGCGGTATTGAGATGTTCCGCTCCCTGGGCGTGGAGGAGTTCTTGTTGCCGGCGCCATTTGTAAGTGTATTGTCCATTCGATTCATGTAGGCCGAGAGCACGGAATAGGCTGGCTGTCGAATTGGATGCAAATCTGGCATCATGGTCGATGCCAAAATGCCACCGGTGCGTGCTTCAATCAATGGCGGCGGTGGTTGCCTCTGTTTGAATGGAATGTGAATCAGATTTGGCGATGGTTTTGATACAACTGCCGGCCGTGGCATGGCCGAACGGCTGTTCTGTCGCACAAGGTTGTACGATTCACCACGGCCATTGGTGATGATTATCTCCTCATCGTCATCGTCAGAGAATTCAATGTCGGCGAAGGCCGTATTCGTGATGTGCTTAGTGACGGTTTTTGGACGCAAGAATGAGGACTTCTTATCTTTCTCTGTGTGGAAGCGGGTTAGTGTGTGGTGAGGGGATTTGATGAGAGTACTTACGAATATTTTGCTTTTGCTGTGCCATCACCATGGGAGCTCTATGTAGTCGTTGTGGTACGATATTCAGATCATCTTCACGATAGATAGGCCGCCAGACCATTCATGTTTTTTTGAAAAAGAAATTAATTTCGGATTATTTTAAGGGAATTTTGACAGACAGTAGTAGAAGCTTAAATGGGTGTGTTGCTGTGGAGCGAAGGAGGTGGTGACGACGAATATGTTGGCAACTTTGAGGTTAGAAGGGGGTTTTCACCGAACGTTTGAATTGAAATTGAAACGTGAACGCTCGAGGTCACATCAGACAGAGCATCATGGTCGGCGCAAGAGAATGCAACAGAGTTCGCACATCGAAGAGAGGAGATTCTGCCTTCCATCGAAGAGAATGCGTGGACACATCGGAGAGAGAGAATGCAACAATCTCCGGCAGATAACTCCTTGATGAAACTGTCCGCCATTTGCTGAGTACATAGGAGAAGACACATCCCATTTTTGTTTCTTTTATAGGCAAGAATGAAAACGGATGACGAACAAGGCAGCAGAGAAGGAAAGTGTCCAAAATCAACGCGGAAAAGCGAAGGACCGTAAACAATGGCTGTTTCACGTAAGAGAATACTTCAACTACAACACAAAAAACTCATCAACAGAGCAAAACTAGTGCAACACTTACGTGCAGACAAAAGGTCTTACTTCACGAAATTTAGCTTCGATATGTGAAATAATGAATTTGACAGCAGTGTCCTCAGCCCACAAATGACAATGAAAGTCACCGCGTCGTGACCGCAATCCCGAAACTGATGTCACACGCAATCCATTTAGGCTACACACCTGTCCATTACGATTTTCCATCAGAAAATCCTGCCCATCAACAAGTGCTAACTAAGAAAAGAAAACAAAAACAAAAAAATCCCAAGAAAAGGACGAAATGGCGTGGGTTGACAACAAAACGTCAAAAACCGAACTTAACCTTTTTTTTTCTCTTCATAAACACGCAAGACATTTGCGCGCGTCAACAGGAAATCAAATCAAATCGAACCCTGACAACTGCTGTTCCTCTCCCAAGAAAAAAAAACAAATTGCTCGTCGCCTCAGCGATCCTCAGCTCTCTCTCCCTCGACAGCTACTTTCTCTCACACAATTGAATGCAAAAACAATTTAAGAGATTTTTTTCCAAATGCGGGCTCGACACGACAATTTGGCGCTCTTGATAATCTAAATATTATGGTTTCTACCATTCCACCAGACTCCGGCCAAATGTGTAGTTGCGCAGGACAATGCAACACGGGCTTGCCCATTCGAACATGACAAACGTTTCCACCCGCCCGCCCTCCACCCGTCTCTCGCACAGCAAAACAAATGCATTTGCCATCATTTCGAGCAAAGATATTTAATTTTAGTTACCTTCTTCGAAGGAGCGCGTTATTATCTTCGGAAAGTCACTCTCAACTTTGCGATACTTGAACTGTGAAGTACCGTTCCAGTCGGTGTCCGCCCTGCAAGAAGACAAACCAAATGCGAATGTTACAAATGAAGAACCAAAAATGGAAGCTATTCCACTTCCAAAATGATAATGAAAAGCGGCGATTGTTTCAGAGAAGCAGATAAACGTTCGCAGACTCACCTTCGTTTGCGATTAATTAAGCCCTCACTGGTATCGCCCCAACCTAAAAGTTTTCGAATTTTCGCAATGAAATCGTAACCCATTGGGATGCCGCTGCCGCCGCCGTTGATGCCGCTGTTAATGTCGCTGCCGCCGCCGCCGCCGTCGTCGACGTAGCTTCGATTGTCGGTGCTACTTTTTATTGTTGCTGATGTGTATTCACTGCATCTGCGACTTGGTCTACGACTTTTTTTTGACTCAATATATGCGTCGCCAATGTTGTTAACACCGTTTTCCAAGGCGATTATACTGCTCCTCCTGCTGCTGCTGCTGCTAACGCCGCTGCCGCCACCTCCAACGCCACCGATACCAAAGCCAATTGTTGTTGTTCCTTCTACTGGATACTGAAGATGCTGATCGGGTTCGTCAAATAGCTCAATCGGCATATATTCAATGTACATTTGGATGGAAATCCATTTACACCGCTGCACTTAGCTAGTAACTTGATATTTTGATGCGTTTTGTAAACGTTTGCCGATTTGTTGACCTGATTGCAAGCTGCTATGCGTATCGAAGCAATTCAGTTTTCACAGAAAATGTGTTCTCAGGTTCAGCCTTTTTTTTTTTGAGCACAAAAAAATTGTAATGCGAATTCGCGAACGGGAAAAAGCCGCCGTCAAATGACAATTGGATGGTAAATGCTTGTCAGTTGGCAGCAGTTGCGTTGTGTATTGATGGCTACCAGTGAGATGCGGGCGCGATATGGATGCGTGGTGCTCGCTGACGAGTGGTCACGAACAGATGGCGCTGTTTTGATTTACGAACGTTTTTTTTCTTCAGAAATTGTGCGTAAATTAGCAAGTATTTTCGTGTTTAGGTATCAGGTTTAATTTTTAGCGTTGTCTCTGACTTGAACTAGTGAATGTGAGCAGTTGAACAGTTTTCATATTCCACTCAAAGTCACCTGAGTGACTGCTGCACTGAACACCATCCATCCACGTCCATTTGTGAAGATTCATTTTTTGAATACAAAGCTCCATCTTGTGGCTTATCTTAAATACACTAAATTTATTTTTGTTCGTCTACTCTTTACAAAATACAAAAACCAGATGCCAGAGGAGAATGCTGAAATTGTACAGCACCGCCGAGTAACCAACGCTGGCCTGAAACGTGAAATTCGTCACGACCACATGGGCGCCAACACCCCACAAAATGATGAGCAAGCCGTTGGTGAAGTGCACTGGAAAGCGAATGATGCTCCATTGGGCACGAGGCATGCTTATCTGTAGGACCAAGTGCTGAAGGAACATTGTGACGGCCTGTCCAAAGCCGAGGAGCACTGAGGACACGCTCAAAAGCAACTTCGACGTCGAGAAGCTGATAACTGAAACGAAACCAAACCAAAGACATGAGATCCAAGTCATCGAACAAGCAGTATACTCACAGATCAGAGCCAAGCCCTTGCATATGCATCCGAGCGTGTGCCACTTGACCTTCTGCTTCGTCAGGGCGTTGCCGAAGCGCGGTGTCATTAGTGAGAAGCACATCCAGGGGAAGGCAAGGAGCGAGAACAAGAACGGAATTTCGGCGTTCTTGATGGCGTGTAGGTTTGCGGCCAGTCCCGGCAGTACGGTCAGGCACATGACGTACGAGAAAACGTCGGTGGACTGCAGCAACGTGGTTGAGTACAGTTTCGGCATGAATATCGCCCTGCGAAGCGGACACAGCAGCGTCTCAACCAAACTGTCCCACAGACCGATGGTAACGTTCTTCGAGAACTGCTGGAACTTCTCCAGATTGGTGGCACTCTCCATCATCGATGGACACCGCATGTTCTGCGAAGCGCCGAGGCTGATGCGCCCGTAATTGTCGATGGTCGCCGAACTCGAGCGCATGATCGAGACATTCTCGTCCTCCTCCGGAATGATTTCCATGATCTCCACGCCGTGCGGATTGACGACTGTCACGTACGCCTCCTCATGCGTAAGCATGTAGTTGCAGTGGATCTCATTGTCGGTAGGGTTCTTCCACGACCTCTGCTGCAGTTCGATGCCGTCGATTTGATCTACAAGATTAGGCGAGATTTTGTGCAGCGCTTGGAATCCATCGAAACGCGTCTCGGCCTTAATCACGGAGATTCTCTTGGTGATGGCACCTTCCCGGTGCCGTGTGATCAGGAGACTGATGGGGATCAGATTCACCAGCATTGCGCCCATTAGGACTATCGACTGGGAAGTCCCATAGAGCGTGCGTAGACTGGTAAAGACGAACGAGAGGAACAGCTGGCAGAACGCCTCGCCGCAGAGGTGGATCGTCTTCCGAACGTACTTGTCCTCCCGTGGACGGACTGCCTCTAGGATGACGTGGGTCTTCCAGATGAACATTGATGATCCGATGCCTGTGAAGAAGAAAATTTATCAGATTTAGGTTTTGTTTTGAGGGTTGAATAAACATTTGATGGTTGAAGGTTGAGAGAGAGAGCTTTGATGTTGCAGACTTCATTGGGAAACGGGAATCATGGTAGGGGAAAGGTGCGATGAGGGGAACATTGGTTAGTACTTGTGGGTACGTCGGTTGGGACATTTGGGCACTTGTTGAGCAGAAAATCGACTGACAATAAAATAGACAGACGAAGTGCATGTATTTAAGCAAATGTCACAACCGAATGAAAAGTAGCCAGAAACAGAGCTAAATTTTGTGCCCAGTGCCCAGAAATGATAACTTTTTGACCGTAATATCGTAAACCAGAGCACAAAACTCTAGGTGGCGCTGCTTTCTACACACTTTGGCGTTTTGCTACTATTTGTGCACGTTTAATTTTTGATAGGATGTGTATTAATTTATATTTTTTTTTTGTAAATGGTTTTTCACAATATTCGACTTGCCAAACATTCACGTTCTATTTCGAAATAGAAAACGGAGGTTGCCGGATTCTGACGCAAAATTCGCCTTAACTCTTTGACAGCTGACAGCACCCGTCGAGCGGCAAATTTGACTTGCAAAACGCGCGCTTTCTATTTCGAAATGGAAAACGGAGGTTGCCGGGTTCTGACGCAAAATTTTCGTAAACTCGATAAAACGCGTAACAATGCTTGCCAAAGCCCGAACGCGCAGTTGCGATATAGCCTTAACTGACGGCAGCTGACAACAACATTCGTTCAGCGACGAATTTGACAAATATGGACGATTCCTTTGACAGTTGAACCCTAGCGTCTACACCAACCATTCGTACTACGAATCGTAGGCGCCGCAGCGATTTCCGACGTGAGTAACTTTCATAATTCAGCGCTTCACTTTTCTCGAGTCACTGACAATTCTCTGTCTAGAAAAAGCTTTTCAAAAATGTTCATTTTGGCTGTCAAAAATTGCAAGAGGGGTGTTGTATGGGAAATCGTCATATGGGAAAATCCGTCTGTTTTCTGTCTGTTAGTTGAACAGGTGTTTTTGCTGCACGCAATTGACAAGCAGGCGGTAGTAATTTTCATGAACTTCGTAATCATTAGATGTGACAACTGTAAAAAGAAGGCATCAAATCAGTCATCGATACTATCACTAATTCCAGTGCTTTATGTATATCATTTCTGCTGGAAATTAGCAGATGCCCTTGGCCAAACGGGGTCGCAAATAGCAATATCAAGTCATCGCAATTCGATGTCTCAATAGGGGGAATTCACTCCTCATTGTATTCAGTCTTGTTAAATTGTAGAAAAGTATGTTTCACCCTACAGAGTGACATTGTTTAATAAAGCTATTTTTTCATAAACTATTCATGTCTTCCCATAAATCAATTCAGTCTCCAGGCACTCGTATTTTGGCTACGGAATCAGCCAGACGCCACCTTATACACACTTTTGACGTTTACGAACAGAAGTAGATGTCAGCCTGCCTGCATTTATCGATTTGAATTTGAGTAGATCAGAAGAAGTGCAAATGTTGTTAGTCTGACGTTTGAGAAGACACCCTGTGCCACATATGCTCCACCAATCAATAGAATAGAAGATACGCTTTCGCTTCGACAGTCTTACATGTCCACATCAATGTAATCAGGTACAATGATTGGGCGAACAGTGGATGAACATTTTTCGAAGAAAATCATCTTCAGTGATGGGCACATTTTCATCTCAGTGGATTCGTCAATAAGCAGAATTGCCGCATTTGGGCGAATGATAATCCAAGAGTGATTGTCGAAAAACCAATGCACCCACAAAGAGTGCTGTTTGGTGCCGTTTATGGGCTGGCGGCATCATCGGGCCGTATTTTTTCCAAAATGAGGCCGGTCAGGCAGTTACTGTGAATGGTGTTCGCTATCGTGAAATGATGACGAACTTTTTATGGCCCGAATTGGAAGATATGAATGTGGACGATATGTGGTTTCAACAGGACAGTGCCACCTGTCACACAGCTAACAAAACGATGGCTCTTTTGCGCGACAAATTCAATGGCAGTGTTATTTCACGTGATGGCGATGTCAATTGGCCGCCAAGATCATGTGATTTGACACCGTTGGATTTTTTTCTTTGGGGTTATTTGAAAGAAAAGGTGTACGTCGATAAGCCAGCAACAATTCAAGAGCTAAAGGATGAGATAATTCGGCACATTAACGGCATATAACCTCAATTATGCTTCAGCGTCATCGAAAATTTGGACCATCGGATGGAGGTGTGCCGCCGAGGTCGTGGCGGCCAATTGGCCGATATTTTGTTCCATACATAATTGAACCATACCAATATTATCATAACAAAAAGAAATGACAATAATTTCCTAAATAATTTATGTTTTATTCAAAATCAACATCGGCCCTTAAAATTTAACCACCCTTTAAATTTGTTACGTCTGCCAAGTCACTGGGCAGTTAATGTAGTATACGTAACAAAATGTAGTAGACGTAGTGCTAAGTGTCAAAATGTTGGTGAGATGTCAATTTAACGTCAGTTCAGTTGTGTTTTGGGAAATTAGTACATGACTTGGTGACATGGTGACAGGCGTGAGGACGATGCTTGTGAAAGTGGAGGCATGTTACCAAAAACATATTGGAGTCTAGACAACATACGGGAATAGCGAGTTTATAATAGATTTATTAAACATACCCGCTCATCAGCATCCATTGAAAGAGTTTTTATGACACTGGTCATTCATGCATAGTAAACATGCATACATACATTTCAAGTTTAATTATTTCTGTGTATGAACTCGTAAATGAATCAAATTAGGCGTGTAGTTTATTCGAATAACTACGCGTAGTTAATCGAGTAGATTACATCATGTAGCCTGCTCTGCCATCTCTGCTTACATGTAACTCTAAGTTCGAAAAAATGCGAATTGACATAGAAAGCGATGTAACACACGTCTGGTTAGAAGGAAACGGAACACCTGCGCGACTTATTGAAGTGTGCATTGATCGTACATCACTTTAGTGTTGTGCTGCACGCTGTGAAGTCGTTGGAAATTTCTTTTGCGTTTCGTGTGAAATCATCTTTTTATGTTGATATTTACTAAATTATTGGAAAACAGATAACAATGTAATTTCTTCCACAGGATTGAGCCTCAAAGTGAACGTCGACCCGATGTAGAATACACCGTCAAGTCCTCAGAATTAATAGAAAATTTAATGCCCGTTTCACAATGCGGCGTTGGTGAATCGCCTCATTTTCCAACCACACAATACAATGGTTCCATGACATTCACTGCGTCGTGCAACGTTTTGACTTTTGTCAGAAAAATTAGTGTGGTAAGAACAACGCTGTCTCACATAAGCGACGTAATCTCTCACCAAAATGTTTCAACATGCTAAAACACGCTGTCAGCTTTTTGACATTTCTCTGCGTTTACTCCATATTTTCATTGTCCCCTTCATCATCCCTCAAAGCAAATGTCGTAACCAGCACGTACATAGTCGAGGCACCAACGCAGCATTGTGAAACGGGCATAATGCCTGAAACACAATAGTGCGTTGCTGCGTTGCGTTGTCTTTCAACGCACACATTTCAATGGCCGTGAACAGAATGTTGCGTCGTGCGTTTTGGCCAAATTTAGAGAAAATTAAGAGGATTCTAGTAACATGATACATTTTGTATATCATGAGACGACGCACTTAATTTCCGACATTTCGATATTTTTAAGAGAGACATGCGTTCAACAGGGACTTTGGACCGGAAATCGAGAGTCAACTGACATTTGAGAACTGAAAACAGCTGATTAAAATTAATTTAATGACAAAAGTGAGTTGAAATCAGTGGGCAACTGCCGACAATTTATAAATAATGAAAACAGCTGATGATTGATTTGACATTTCGAATCTTAACGCACTACGTTTTCTATCACAACGCCGAACGAACAACGCACTATTGTGATTTAAGGCTCAACTATAATGCGCATGAGTGAGCATTAGCTAGTGTCAAATGCGCATGGGTGAGTGAGCGAATACACCCACCCCTATGAGCCAGCCTATAATGTCGTCCATGAATGATTGCGACCATTTCGTTAAGCATGTGCAAAACACAAATGTTTCGTTAAGCATGAGCTAGTGCGAAATGAATCGCACCGCGCATATGCGAATGTGACAGATATAACACAGACAAGAAAACAAATTTCAAAAATGAGCAAATCAGCTGATATTGTGTTGCTATTCGTACACACATTCACATTTAATCCAACTGGAAACATGAGGAATTAATAATAAATCAAAATTAAATGAAAAAATAAAGCAAGCAACAGAAGAATTTCTGACAGGAGGCATGCGCGCATGTGCTTATTATAGTTACTCATGTTTTTTTAGCAAACATGACGAAACAGTTGGTCCAAATTTGACACTAGCTCATGCTCGTTCATGCGCATTATAGTTGAGCCTTCAGGCATAAAACTTAATGAACTTTCGTTCATTTTAAGGCAGACATCACATTCATGGTGGGTTTTCATCCCAAATATGTGTTGCGTGGATACAGCCCGAGTTGGACATGGACGGAGGGCTAGGCCTGCAACGTGTCATAGTTCTCAAATGGTCCTTGGCAATACTTAAGTTGACGCGTTTTGTATATAGCCTGCACTGACTGCAGGACAGTTTCTGACAATTAAGAAATACAATTATTTACTGGTATCATGTAGTAAACGAAGTTCTTTGTCAACCATCTATCAACACGCAGGCAAAGTATTGTAATTAAGACTACATGTGGTTGAGTGGATGAATATCAACCATAACCATAATTTCGTTTCCACAGAAATTGACACAAATAGACGTCAGAAGGATGATGTCAACAATTGACTTAAGCAAACTTAAGCTTGAATCGAACAGAAATTAGCCAGAAATATCGTTAACCTTTAAAGTGAGTTTAGAGTGAGCAATAAGACCATGTTGGTGCATAGTGATACCAATAGTCAGACTACTACCACAGATCGATAACTCCAGTGATAGTGACGTTAATTTGACTCCAACGGCAAATGGTGACTGGACCACATTTAAAAACTGCACTAGGGGCAGGTACTAAACCAACTACGCCACAGAGATTGTTTTCTTTCCGTCTTAAGCAAAAATGAACGAAACTTAACGAAATTTAGCGGTCACAACGAAGCATTGCTTCAGTTTCTCTACTATCATTATGCTCGGGACTTAAGATTTCAAGAAGCAGTAAATGAAGGTCGTTCATCACCATAACGGGGAAAGCAACGACAATTCCTTTTGAATTTACTAACGAACCGTGATGTTAACTTTGATTCAGCAAAAATTGGATGTCAATTGGTAAAAATTGTTTGTTGATCGTTGAAGCACCTAGTCAAAGATGGTGAGTCAATTGACACCCTTTTCCAACATCTTTGCAAGAATATCATTACAATAGCTGCAGTAGCTTTATTTGAGGACATCTTCTTTGAGTTTAAAGACTGTTCCAAACAATAGTGGACTAGACACAGGCACAGACACAGATCTTGATAACGATCAAATGAGATCACACGCAAAGAAGCACAGTTCCCGATGCCAGACATCACCTGAAAAGTCCCTGACAACACAGACACCACTGCTTAATCTGACTTCAAGAATTTACTCTTTCGCAACGATGCCACCGATAAGATATCGGTCGGATTCCCATTCAGTCTTTGCACTCCGCATTCCATTGAAATCCACGATTGTTCGTTTGTTTTTCATCGCCCAACTCAATCAAAGACCAGCTGCGATGAGCCATCGAACTATTTCAGTGCTCCCCACTTCGATCCTCCTGGTGGTCTCATATTCGAACGGCACACTCAGCTCTCACCGATACAGTGACACACAATATCAACAAGCTTGCACCCTCCCCTCAAGAGAAGCACAAATGGAATTTAACTAGAAAAAGCTGATTCCCACACCAGACACAACCGCCTTATCTCGGAGAATATCACATAGAAACCTTAAGCCTTATCTCTCTGCACAGGTACCGTCATATCTTACCTGCAAAAACGCCATAACACACAATCGCTATCACTTGTGTTGTTGTTGTGACAGTAAACCATGCCGATGAGAAGAGGCATCCACTTATCATCAGCGAGACGCATGTGATCGCAGTCGCTATCAGGAATATCCGACGGTAAGCGTTTGTCTCGTGCTTCTTGCCCCGATACTCGTTGGTCAACTGCTCTAAGATCGACTGACAGATCTGTGTGACGGCCTGGTAGACAATCGCCGGCCAAATGCGAATGACCCACTCCTTATCGGACTCCACTACGTTCCCGTAGAGGTATGCTGGTGTTGAGAGGAACGCCTAAACGTCCATTCGTTCCCAGAGTGTGATAGAGAGCGAGAGAGAGAGAGAGAAAGAAAAGAAGGGAACTGTTACAATCCCATAACAAGTTGGGTCTCAACGTTTCAAGGGAATAACTACATGTATTGCGAACCCACATAACAGGTACTTCTGTTGGATGTGCTTCTTGACGACCCGCCGCTGCACACCGGTCGTTGCAACGGCCGTGCGGCCACGTCGCGGCCCCACCGGCTCCAGAACTTTCGTCGTCGGCACCATTGGAACGACCACTTCACGATACGTATTCAACTGGGTCTCCATATTCGCATTCTATCATCGACCGAATCGCCGAAACTGTTTCCGATTGTATTCGTATTCCGGCACGTTTTGAAATTATTTTCACGGTTCGATTCACGAGGGTTAAACTCTAAGCAACATCCTCGAAAGCGCTTCAGGCACTCGGCAATCACTTGATGCAAATGTACGCTAAAAAGCCGGTTGGTGGGAGGGGGAGAAAGGACTACGGATTAACGCAAGTTTTACGGCACAACAACCGACCGTGAGCTGAACGAAAATAATGACACGACTGAACGATCGTGAACGCGAACGACAATGGCGCTGGCGTTGCCGCTGCCGCTGGTGCTGGTGTATCTTTTCTTTGCATTTAGCTTTTCGTTCTGCGAGCCGACGACAACGACGAAGACGATTTGTTTGTCTTGACATAAGACAATGTCTTAGTGAAATCAAAATAACCGTTATAAATAAAGTTGACGATCTGTGGCCGCGGGTGTAATCTTATCTTAAGTTTGCATTGCATGTGCGCCTCCACAGTAGCGACTGGCAGTGCGAACGTAGAAAAAGAGCGAAAGATAGACACATCGTGGATAGACGCCGCCTCGCTGTTGAGCGAAGAGAGAGTGATGAGCGTGGAGTATCCGCTTTGTCTGCAGCTGGTAGCTGGTTGGAAATGTGTTGCACATGCGCCTAGAAGTATGCAACGGTGATGGGAGATGGGAATTTAATGTGGTTGTACAGATGGTCAGAGAAGTGTGTTTGAGAGAGTGTGGTTCCCATTTTTTTTAAGAAAGGAAGGGAAATTCTGTGCTTCAGTCTGACTGCAGATAGGAACAATGTTGAGCGCTATCTCATTTTAGCTCATTTGTGTGGAATTAAACATTTTTTCTTTGCATTTGGCAACTTCAAGGCTTTGTTTGTGCAGCGTTCATGAGTAAATCATGCGGACAAGCGAATGAACACTATTTTCGTGTGAAGACAGTCCGCATAAATGTGGTCAATGTGAGCGAGGGGAATGTGGAAAAAGGCAGAGTAATTGCTTTGGACCTGGTTAATTTGCCATTCAAAGGAGTCTACTCTTAGAAGTTGAGTTCAATCCACCCATTCAGCCTCTTCAGCTTGTGGGATGTCTAGAAAGTGAGCGGCTACTTGTACTCGAGGCTTAGTACTCGTTTAGTCTCGACTCGGACTGAAAGAAGAAGGTCTGGTTGGTCTGGTTGCCAAGGGCGATTCTACGACGGATCTCCACTGTGATGTCGTTTGTGGCGTTCACTTTTGCCCCGATTCGGACAGACTCCTTTGCTACCTCGAAATTGTAGCTGTCTATCATGAAGTCTTGTCCAAGATTTGGTGTGCGACGCAACGTTTTTTGGTCGACAGCATATATTTCGTTTTGTCCTCATTGACTTTGAGACCACCTAGTTTCGCCTGTCCTTCAATCGCCGTAAAAGCCTCCACTATGGCACGTTGGGAACGCGCGACTATGTCGATGTCATCTGCGTACCCCAACAGTTGGACCGACTTGTAGAAGATAGTGCCTTCCGTGTTTACAGCTGCCCTCCGCACTATCTTCTCTAGTACCAAATTGAAGAAGTCACACGACAGCGCATCTCCTTGCCGAAATCCAGTGCAAGTTTTAAACGGCTCAGAAATATTTGAGCCGAACTGCACATCACGTATGTGTTAGCGTGGTGCGACACAACCGGATCAGTTTTCCCGGGACCCCGAATTCGGCCATCGCATCGAATAGCTCCTTGCGATGAATGCTGTCGTATGCGGTGCGTATCGATTTGAAATTCACTGGTCTCCTCCAGAATTTGTCTTAGTGTGAAGATTTGGTCCATAGCCGATTTGCCGAGCCGGAAGACGCACTGGTACGTGCCGATTAGTGCGGTGCGGCTTTAGACGTTCACACAGTACGCTGGACAGGATCTTTTATGCGACGTTAAGCAGGGATATACCTCTATAGTTGTTGCAAGAGGCAAGGTCGCCTTTTTTGTGGATGGGGCATATGGAGCTAATATTCCAGTCGTCGGGCATGCTTTCGTCTTCCCAAATTCTACAGATGATCTGGTGCATGCTCCCCATTAGAACATCGCCACCGGTCTTGAAGAGCTCTGATGGTAGGCCATCTGAGCCTGCGGCTTTGTTGTTCCTCAGCCTTTGCCGACTTCTTCAAAGCTAGGTTGGAGGACTACTCCATCGACTGGAGTTGGGATTTCCTGATTCCCTATCACTCTCTCCTGGTCAGGCCCATTAAGCAGTTGTTGGAAGTGCTGCTTAAACACATCCACTATTCCCTGCGGGAATAGCTACCCTCAAAATTTCGAAGAGCCTGGGTGCCATTCCTAAAGCCTGGAGCCAGGATTTGGCTTTTTATAAAAGGCCCGTATTTTTTGTTTATCCCTAGACTTTTCGATCGTCCTTGAGCTGGGAGGTTGCGAGAGACTTTTTCTTCAGGCGTGGAACGTTTCTTCACCTCCCGTCTTCTAGCCCGGTACTCCTCTTGCGCTGCTCTAGTTTTCCGTTGCAGCGCCTCGTCGGTTGCTCGATTCTTCTGCTCACACTCGCCATCATACCACGGGTTTCTTGTCGGGGGTGGTTACCTACCACCTAAGGTGGTTTCCGCTACCTCTTTGATGGCCGAGCGGCAATGCAACCACATCTCGTTGGCGTTGGTGTTCGACGTAGACATACCGGAGAGTCTTTCGCTTAATTGCTCTTCGTAGGCTCTGGCAATCTCCATTGTGCTCAGGCGTCCAATGTCAAAGCTCCCCTTTGTTGGTTGGTGCAGCTTTCTGACATTGGACAGTCGGGCTTTGAATCGTGCTGCCACGAGGAAATGGTCAGAGTCGACGTTTGCCCCTCTGAATGTTCGCACGTCCAGAATATTTGACGCATGTCTTGCGTCAATGAGCACATGGTCAATTTAGTTGGCGGTTCGACCATCCGGAGATCGCCAGGTTACTGTGTGGATTCTTTTGCGAGGGAATCTTGTGCTATTTATGACCAGATTACGTCCTGTCGCAAAGTCATTCCTTATATGAATAAGGCCTGATTAATCGTTTGGTTTGCCTAAGACCATGGTCTAGGCGAAGTTTGTTTTCCCATTCGTTAATCAGAGTTGTGGCTGCTGTCGAATTGACATTACAGTACGGTTCAGGACCGATGAATGCAGATTCCGAGCCAGCTCTCGCGAGCTCATCTGCGGATTCGTTGCCTGCAATCCCCCTGTGTCCAGCGATCCAGCCAAGCATCACTTTGTTGTGTCTGACAATGGATTGTAGAGCGTCGTAGCAACATTTTACTGTTTTGGAGTCCATTAGGCAGATGAGAGTGCATTTAGTTCTGCTTGACTGTCTGAGAATATAAGTATATTGGCGCCCCCTAATGACTTTGTGGAGGTTTTGTTTGACACAGATCTCGATGGTGTGGATTTTCGCTTGAAAGACTGTAGGACTCGACCCCAATGGTACTTACCGGGCATTGTGCCATTGGCGCGCACCCCTTCAGACTAGGCCTTCCCTTTAATGACTCCTGTAGAAGCTGCAGGGATGAAGAAGGGGAAAAGTAATTATAACGCTCTTTCCATACGTAGAAAGCGACATTTGGACGCCTACTACTTCAACAATCAGTCAACTCATCTATTTTATCAAACGCGAGAAACGGTTTGCGGAATAGGGTTTTAGATCCGCGTGGCATCACAACGGGCCTATGGCTGCTCCAGCAGTCGGCCACTCCAACCTAACCACTATAGCAGGGCTGATAAACTGATAAACCACTACCCTAGAGCCTATCCATCGCATATAGTTACCAGAAAGGAGCTTCCAGGCTCAATGACACATTCAATAGCCCTGAATGCTGAAGAAGAAGTTCTTCTGAGTGGACTACAGTTCGGGATGGACTGATGGCTCAACCAACAAACCTCTTCAATTACGCACGCCAGGGCCTTCTCCACTTGTGTGCTCTATCGGATTAGTGGCGACGTCGTCTATGGCGTTAGCTGGAGTAGTGTCTATATGGTCGTTCCTTTCTTTAGTCGCACCACGTGAATATGGAATTCTCTTCCAAACTGCCATCCACAATCCTCAAATATTTCAGACCTACATATGTGCAAGGATATCTCCTCTTCCTTCCTCCCTTTCTCCCTTCGGTCGTGGTGAATCGTTACTCTCGAATACATAAAAGTTCATTTGCGTTCCATTTTGCGAACTCAATTTTGCAAAACGGCGGAGGTTTGTTTCCAGAGCCAACGCATCCCTCCCCCACTCATCCTTCATAGATTATTGAAACACATAAATATTTATCTCGCACAAAGGATTAAGTCCCCTCTTCTTCATCAGTTGGTGGCATAGGCTTTATTGAAACGCTGTCACACAATATATGGCCTTGTTGTTCACATTTATGACATGTTTGTGATAAACACGATATGGGCTGTGACTCAATATTTACATCTTCTCTATGTGGCTCTGAGAGACGCGACTCGACCGTGGGGGCACGTCGACGCTTCATTGAGAAAACTACGATGGAAAAATCCATCTTCAAGCGAAAACACTTCACTGTTCACGAAGACGTGTTTATCTGTAGGAAAGGCACTAATCCGTGCGAGATAAGTTATTGTTTAAGATCTTGACAGCTGGGGTTGATAGATTAGAGCGAATGACTCACGGATTAGAGGTACAGTCACTTTCGTCACGGCCGTTTGGTCTCCTTTTTCTCTTGTAGCGGTAAGGTCCGGTGCGAAATCACAAGCCCATAAGACTGGATTAAGTGAAGAAGCACTTAAAACGCCGCCTTAAACGCGTCACATTTGCTTCGATACATGTTCATGTGTGGCCACTTTAGGTCGTAGGCGTCTGGCAGATTCATGCCACTGAACTGAATCTTCTCCTCCCGCTATCAATGCAAACAGACCAAAGATCGCCTGGATGGTTCTCGTTAAAAATACTTGTGAGTGAGCCCAAGTCAACGAGGGTCTTTTGATTGCGAATTTTCCGCTTCATACTTCAAGTCAGCCAAATCAGTTGATTGCCATTGCGGAGAACTGTGTCAAGTTTTGTCTCAAAGCACGGAGCTTCTTTAGAGCGTCTTTATTTCTTTCAAGGGCTCTGCCCCTGTCTTAATAACAATTCAGAAGTGGATATCGTCGCATATTCGGACAGCCAAAATGTGATCAACTCTCTAGACGCAGTAGGAAAGGATGCCCTCTTAGCTGCACCAACTACAGAGGTACACGCCTCCTAACCACCGCTTATAAAACATTCTCTGCCGTTTTGTGTCATCGCCTAAAAACCTTCGCAAATAAACTGATCGGTCAATATCAGTGCGGGTTCAGGCCAACAAAGTCCACCATTAAGCAGATACTTAAGAATGAACCTGGAACTCCGGTCTAGATCTGGAAATCACCATTTATTGATCGATTATAAGACCACGTGTGACAGTCTTTATAGAGACGAGCTGTATAGGGCATTGTCTAGTTTTGGCATCCCTGCTAAACTCATCCGGATTGCAGGATTACGATGATGAACGCTCATTGCTTCGTCCAAGCCGGTGAGGATCTAACCGAGACTTTTGATGTCAAAAAAGGATTTAAACTAGGCGATGCACTGTCATGCGACATTTTTAACGTAATTCTCGAGAAGATCGTACGCAACTCAGACATCAACACTAGAGGCACGATCTTCCACAAGTCTGTACAACTGCTCGCATATACCGATTACATTGACATCATCGGAAGATCTGTACGGGCTGTCAGTGGGGCATATGCGCACATCGAAAAGGAAGGGGCTAAGATGGATCTTACGATAAATGAGGTCAATGCGAAATAAATGCTGTCTACAAAAAAGGTCCACTAATACTGACGTCTTCGACAAAATGTATAGGCGGATGTATAATATTTTGAGGTGATAAAGGGGCTTGTGTGTGTATCTAATGTTCGTCTAAGTGAGTCATGGCCAAGAGGCTGTTAGAGCACCCAATTACCTACATGCCTACAGGGCTTTGTCTACTCTGCCACCAGCGCGGAGATAAAACGAGGGATAACTCTGGCCGATCGCTGCGTCTTTGGGCTTAGACGGCAATTGAAAAGTAAAGGCCTCTCTCGATGACCTTCATAGTACCAGCCATGCTGTCCATGCGCAGAAGCATGGACAATATAAAGAGATTCTTGGTCGCTTCAAGAAGAAAATCTTTCGAATTATCTTCGGTCTCGTTTGCGCAGAAGGAAGAATTTGGACTCTAAACGATGAACTCTGCGTTGTCTACGTACAACGACATCGCCATTCGAACGCCTATACTCAGATGGCTTGGTCATGTACATCGAATGGACACCAACGCTTCGGCTCGGAAAGTCTTTGAGGCCAACCCCTAGGGACATCGCTGGCGTGCACAGCTGGAAAGGAAACTCAATCAGTTGGGTGTACGGAACTGGATTCGCCTAGCCCAAGACGATGCTAGCTGGAGACGCATGTTGACTGAGGCCCAGGTCCATCCCGGACTGTAGCGCCCGCTAAAAAGGAAGAAGAAGGGTGCCGATAGACTGTGGCATTTCAGAGAAGTCTGGTGAAACCTCTGGCTATTCATATGAGCTCACTACGAATTGCGAACTTCGCAAACGCAGACACTTCATTCATATGGAATCGCAGAGACATTACGAGACTATGTACGAGTAGAATTTATGAAAGCCGACACTTCATTGCGAATTTTTTGGTCGTGAATTTGTGGATCGCGTTTGCATCTTTATGTATGACAGTTCGCAGAGAGAATGATTAATCGTTAATTAGGATAGTTAAACTATCTTTTGTTGAGATATTTGTCCATAAAAAAAATTCGATAATTCAATCTTCATCTATTTGCATACCAAGAAGTACAATTTTTTGTTAATATGAGCTGGAAAATGGTTGTTTCTGAAAATTCGCGTTCGCAGTTCGCGGCTCATATGAACGGCACTAAACCCTTTCCAGTAATCGTGTATGAAAGAGTAAAACCAGCAGACCAGAGCTCAAGACTCTCATCGGTGTTATACACATTGTACCATGGGAACACTCGCCTTCAGGAAGTTGCAGAGAGACGAGAAGGAAGAGAATATTGAACACTATCTCTGTTCGTACAGACGAGCCACTGATATAGAATGCTTATATTAAGTTAAATAATGCCAGAGTCAGCCACTATAAACGCCTACAACCAGAAGAAGGAACTATTCTTGGAGTAGGAACTATCCGATCCGCAGTGACTCAATGGTAACTGCTCTCCACAATCGGGCAACATCAATATTCAATGCTCCTCAAAACAAAGGAAAAACAAACCGTGAATAAGATGAAGACTCTTCTAACCAGATGTCAGAAATGTAGAAGCAGCAAACAGCAGAAGACCCAGTTGATTAAGAGCAATACTCTACCCTGAAGCCTACGTACATTAGTTATGTGCACTCAGTTCTCGGCAGTCAATCCTTTTTCACCGAGCCTGTGTGCTGACTTGAGCAGATCCTGCAAGAGATCAATGTAAGGACTAATGCCACGATCGTCAAAACATTGCCACAACTTCCTGTCTGTCCTTAAGGTGTAGTCGCAAATCGGCGACGGGTGGTAAATGAAAGCCAAGCAAGTTGTTTTGTAATCGCATTCGCCCTACAGACTGTCCAGAATGTCAGAATGGGCAGCAGTAACCACTTGCTCTTATCGATCGATGTTTCTTTGGCCTCACGAGGCGCTTCAGTAGATAAGTCTAGCAATGTGGTGCTTTATCGACATGATCTTGCTTCAATCGCTGAAGAGACTGTCAAATTGAAAGATGAGACCCCAATGACCTTGGAGAAAAATTTGCTGATCTCGTTGGAATCGTTCGATTGAAGCACATGATTCAACCAACTGTGCAGTGGCTTGCGTCAGGTCGAGCGTAAGATGTCACACGTTTGGACTGTTTGATTGAATTTGAGGATACATGCTGTAGGGAGCCTTATAGAGGCATGAACATCCAGAATTAAAGCGGCAACTATGGCTGAAGCTATGCAACAGTCGACGGCTGATTGAACATGTGACCGCCGAGTCTGAATGTCAGTTTATCAAAAATGAATATATTACTCTGTCGACTCGTTGATCACAATGTAGCCTTACAATTGAAATTTTTATTCTGTAAAATTGATCCCAGTCTGCCTTGCAAAATGTGGGTTCGAGTTTGGAGGGCTCATCGGTCTCTGTGCCTGTCCCTGAAACAGAGACTCCTCTATTCGATATCGACGATCAGTTTTGACCGATTGCCACGACATCGTTGTCATCATTCCATTGGTTGATGGGCTGTTCATGTCTGTAAGCTCTGAGAGCTCATTGGGTTCCATATCAGTCGCAGCCACAGTTCCAATTTCCGCCATCAATCCTCCATCCGATCTAGTTCCATCAGCAGCTCATATTTCCGGCCTCATATCGGTCGGCGCTGGAGGGACATTGTCAGAAATGCCTTCAAACGATGCTGTTGTCCCTGATTCCTCGAGTGAAGCACCAAGTGTCGACGTGGCAGTTGTCGTTAGCAGCACTAGTGAACACTTCAGAGCCAAAAATCCCAACAGAAGTCTCCGATTTTGGGTCCAATAACGTATGTTCTGACATCGATTTGCTCTCATCAATAGTCGCGAAAGTTAAAAAAAGAAGAAGAGATGATCACCATCTCCCCCGAACGGGGTACAGTCATGAACATTGGTTACGATCGCCGAATTCAGTGAAAAGAGTAAATTCTTCAAACAATTCAACAGACATAAAATTAGAAATTTCATCTGCATGGCAACCGGTAGAAATTCTAAAACATGCGGTCAACACGACGTTAAGTGAGACCTAAGAAAACAAACCCACTCGTCTCAGGTTTACTTCGAAAAATTCCTCGATTTCGTCCCTCAAACTAGACTTTTGAAGGATTCAACCCGCAAAGTGGAATGTGTGGAAGATTAAGTGCTGGTCTTGAGTTCAGTCAAAGACGAAGACGAAGTAAACTCACTCAAATGCCAACAATAGCAAAAGAAAACAACTCAAAACCGCCTCGGAATGGCATTGAAATAATTTTTCGCAGGTACCCGATTGACAGTCGTAAATATTCGAATCAATTGCATTATCTCGTCTCTTTTGCGTGTTCCTTCGCCATTTACAATAGACGCGCCGCCGTCTTGTCCTAAGTGCACACTAGGTAGAGATCCTCAAAAACAAACACGACTGGATATCCTCGCCGATAGCGATCTCTGTCAAGGGTCAGGGATGGGTTTTTCCACACAATTAGCCTGGGTTTTGCATATCAGTTCCCAGAAACCCTGTTGTTTCCGTGTAAGAATAGCAAACATTTCGTTAGAAGATAACTCACAAGTGCGAGAATTTGCCTCTTATCTTTGGCACGCTGAACTGGGACATGTGGTGCGTTTGTGCATCTCGTTTGTATTTAAATTGCAAGTCATCGAGGTACTGGCAGTCAGTAACGACATAGCATTCGACATGAGAGCAAGCAACTGTATTATTTTCCTCGTCCTCCTGGTAAGTGAAACATTGGATTGTGTGTGAATTTTGGGTGTCAAATAATTCATTTTTCTTCTTTCAATTTGTTCAGATTTCAGTGAGTGCGTTTCCGCAAAATGCAATTGAATTTGTAACCGAAACACCAACGATCGCGGAGGAGAACAACGCTGAAAATGGTAATGAACCCGAGATAGACGAAAAAGTGAACAACTCAAAAACGATCAGTCAGGACACTGGAATCATCGCAAATGAAACTGTTGTGCCAGGAATCGCCGTCGAAGGAGTGACAAGTGAAGTTGTGATCCCAACTGAGCCAAGATCGGCAAGTGAGGCTGTGATCCCTGGTTCATCGGAAGCTACAAGTGCCAGTGAAATTGTGACCTCTGTTGAGCCACAGACTGCCAGTGAAGCTGTGATCCCTGTTGAAGCCAGATCGGCAAGTGAAGCTGTGATCACCGTTGTACCGGAAGCTACAAGCGAAGTAGTTGTTAGCGAAGTTGTGATCCCTGTTGAAGCACGATCGGCAAATGAAGGCCAAGCAAGTGAAGCTGTGATCTCTGTGTTGCCTGAGGCTACAAACGAAGCTGTTGCCAGTGCGATCCCGGCTACAAACGGTGGAGTTGCTAGTGAAGCTGTGATCCCCGTCGTGCCGGAAGCTGCAAACGAATTTGTGATCTTTCAGAATACCGATACCGACGTTAATGAAATTCTAGTGCCAACCTCCCCCAAGAAGGAAGTAGCCACAAGCGAGGTCCTTGAAGCTGTGACCAGTGAAGCTGTTGTCGGTCCAAGCGAAGAAGTACAAAGCAAAGGTTTGTATTTCTTTTAAATTGCCTGTCATTACCAGCACCCTGGTGACTGACACAAACGATGCATGAAGCACAAACAATTCAATTGCCCGTGACCACTTAACTTATGCCAAATTTTGTCAATCTTTCCCCAGCAATTCCTGTACCTTCTGAAGTTCCACGCTTTGCCCCTGTTGAAGGCGAAGTAGTCTTCTCTCTGAGGTCGATCGTGCCATCTCCTACAACCGCAGCGCCAGTCATCGCTCAAGATCTGCCAGAAGTCGCATCTCTGCCAGCGATCACAACCATCAACTCAGACTGTACCCCACCGGCTCCAGCAACAACGGAAGCATCAGTCTCATCGGTCTCCACGCCTGTTCCAGAAACAACTTCAGTGGCATCAGCAACAGAAGCAACCGAAGGACAAGTCTCAAACATCTCGGCGATAATTTTTGGTGAAGAGTCAGTCGTGCCGAGAGGATCAAATGCGCCTCTGTCCGATTTCGAGTTAGCCGCATCGACGAACGAAATTCTAGGACGATCAGTCATGACCAACTTCCCCGACATCGAAGTGATCATTCCCTTGGTGGATGTCTCCGTGCCTGTAATCTCGGGAAGATCACTGAGCTTCGAGCCAGTTCCACCCACAGTTTCAGACTCCGACATCACTTCTTCATCCGACCTAGCTCCATCAACAACTCAAGTTCCCGACGTCGGATCAGTCGTTGCTGCAGTGGCAGAGCCCGAAACTCCTTCAAATGATGCTGTTGTCCCTGATTCCTCGACTGGATCTCAAAATGTGGAAGTGGCCGCCAGAGCACTAGATGCTGAGCCCGCAGCCACAGTGACTGCTTCCGATGCAACAGTCTCAACGGCAGCCACTGACTCTGGATCGAATAACACCTGTTCTGACATCGACTTGGTCTCATCAACGACCGAGGGTTCTGTGCTGACAGTCAATGTTTCCGAAGTCGAATCGATCGCACCCACGAATGACGCCACAGTGGAAGTTACCTCGACAAACAACGAAGAAGCCTCCGAGACCGATGTCTCCTCAAGATCACTGAATGCTGAATCGCCAACATCAACAGCGGAAGTCGTAGTCGCAAATGCTGAATCCGGCGTTCCAACAGAATCTGTGGTGTCGTCAACCACCGCAGCTCCTGACAGCACCGACCTCATCCCAGACGCTAGTGTCACCGTCCCCGCAGAGGCCACTGATTTAGTCTCGTCAACAACTTCAGCACCAGAAGTCACCTCAAGCAACTCTGAATCGGTTGTTCCCCGAGAGCCGGAAGTGACATCATCAGCCGACGGTTCGGTTGTGGTCGACCCAACGCCATCACCCTCCACCGAATCGCCTGTATCATCGTCAACTTCATCGCTCGCTTGCGCCACGGTTGGCAACTTCTCGGTTCCGACCAACTGCCGCCTTTACCGCACTTGCTCCACCGACGGCACAGGTCTGACCCTCCAGGAGCACGAGTGTCCCGAAGGATACGCTTTCAGTTCAGTCATTCGACGCTGTTCTCGAGACATCTCCCCATGCGGCGATTCAGAACCAATTTGCACTCGTTCCGGCAGCATTGCCGATCCCAATACATCGTCCGCCTACTATTGGTGTGCTGCCAGTCTCCTGGGCGGATATCACAAGTACCACGTCCAGTGCGACACCAACGAAGTGTACGTCTCATCCATTGCTCGTTGCCTGCCCGAGGCGTTGCATATCTCACACAAGGGCGCTTCGGATGCACGAAGTGATCGTGACATCATCAAGGCCGAATGGAAGATCCTCAAGAAGGAGATCAAACTGCAGGCGAAAGAGGACAAAGTTCGCCAGAAGATGGAAGCGAAGGCAAAGGCATATGCCGAGAAGCTGGCAACAAAGAGTGTGAAGAAACAGAAGGGCGACACAAAGAAGCACGACGACAGCGACGAAGAAGACGATGACGAGGATGAGGATTAGATGTCTTTTGTCACTTGTGTTGTATGCACGTGGGTGTACTTTTTTTTTACGAGTACGGGCTAGGTTAGTTAATTTATGAATAAAGAATGTTCAAAGCGTGTTCACGTTTTTCTAACCAAATCTGCTTTTTATTGCCGCTACTGTGATGCCACCGATTCTCTGGGGGGTTTGACCTACTTTCAGGCGTTTGGTCGCATTTGTGGTCGCTTATCATGTTGTATCTGAATAGATTAGAGAATTTGTGAGCTTCGGGAGGGTGTGGCTACATGGCTGGCTTTTTAGAAGGCAGAACCCAGTGGAAAACATTTCCCGACGTTAGTGGTTGGTATAGGCTTTTTGAGCTTTTTTTCTAGTTTATCTTCCTACTGCCACAGTGGCCCTACTACTACCTATGACCCTACTAGACTACCTATGACCCTTTGGTGATGTTCTCTCGCGTCTCTTAATCGAATCAGATACATTTGGAATGCACTGGACGACGTCGAAATTTGAACATAAGAAAATTACAGTGGTTAGGCTTTTTGAGCTTTTTTTCTAGTTCATCTTCCAACTGTCACAGCGGCCCTACTAGACCTATCTCTGATTCTGTATATCATTGGTGATTTGGAATGCATTGGACGACAACCTAATAATATCGATAGTGGTAGGCTTTTCGAGCTTTTTTCTGGTTCATCTTCCATCTGCCTACTCTTTGCGGCTAACTTTCTTAATTTTTTTTTTTAAATTATTTACGTATTTGCTTGTGTCCATTGAACTACTTTCTCAAATCCCTAACGAATTGTACCATGCCGTCTAAAATATTGAAACTGCCTTACCGACGATTGTGTGAAACAGTCACCCCGATTACGAAAGTCGTTTCACTTGAAGGACACAAGGCGTTTTAAGAGTCGAGTCACTTTACAGGCGTTTAAGCATCGGTATTATGAACCTTAATCGACTCGAGCTTTTGTTCCACACACATTCCAAAACTGCCACTCAAACGCTTACTGTCAATTTGACATCAATTCGTTAAATGGGGTAGTTTTCATAAATTCTACCGGAATACACATTTTTAAATTGTTGTTTTGAGGCGTTTGCTTAATTAAAGTAAATATGGACAGCATTGCTGTGGATATTTGTTGAATTAGTGAAGATAACGACGACCAAGAATTGAAGACAACATCAGAATATCGGAAGAAGTACTAGATACTAGAAAATGCAATCAATTTGATTTACCAGATGCTAAGAAAGAGATATGCATTGTACAATTGTGAATGAATTAATAAGTTATTAAAGATTTAACAAGTAAATATACTAAATAATGGGCACTTGCTTAGGCCGCTTTTCCACAAGCTAAATTCGTCTGTAACCAATCTTGTTGGCAAGGGAGATGAAACGTACAGGGCGTAGCCCGAGTTGCGTGTGCTCGAGAATTGCGATTGATCCTTCGTATTCCCTTTTATCTCTTCATTTTTTCGAATTGATTTATCTTGCCTTCTCAGTGTTGGGTGAGAGATGACACATGTGTGAAAGGGTGGGAAGCGGAAAAATTTAGCAGGAATTGCAACTGGGTTATTTCTACGTGTAAAAGTGGCTTGCGATCACAAAAGGGAATTGCAAAAAAACGTGACTAAAAACTTGCGTGTGTAAAAGCGGCCTTATTTGCTGGACTAAATAAAAAATAAAGTCTCGGACATAATGATTGGATGGTCCTCCTCCTGTTGCTTCGCATTCTCTCTTGTTGTGGACAGGTTTCTGTTTTACTTTAAACATTAGATCACACCAAACCTATAAATCACAAATTCATGAAGGTTTTAATGATATATAACTACTGCTGTGAAACATACCTTTTGCCATTCTTTTTCATCCCTTACAGGTGGTCCCAAACTATTTAAAATTGCTGCGACTTCCTTCCATCCAGTTTCGTTTGCAACCGTTTGAGAAAAAACCTCTTTTGAAATTTGTTGCTAAATTTCTGTTTTCCTCCATCAGTTCAACCAGCTGCATCCTTAAGATAAATAATTAACACTAAATACATTTTACACCATTCCAGTTAAAACACAAAGAAAACTCACTTGTTTTTCCATTAGAGTCGTTCACAAAATTCAAACCGCCTTCTTTTGTCGTGTTACTCGTCGTTTTGTTGTAGTAAATCGACTTTCGGAATACCGATACACGTCAAGCGTTACACAAAAAATACGTTCCACATAAGCTTATCACCAGAAGTCGTTATATGGCGCAAACTCTTTATCGACGACTACTTTATCGACAATCGTAATACCGACATCACAGAGACATTTCGACACAAGTCGTTAAACGACTTTCGTAGTAGGAGTGAATGATGCGTGTCTACGATAGAATAAAATGGTTTGAATCTCGGCAAAAGATGGATTCTGCAATATTGTATTCAGCGCACATGCGCCCCCGTTTGCTACATGCGACATGCAAACTTCGCTTCTTTGGTCACAGATAGATGTGGATAGAATCCGCTAGTTTTTTAGCGGAATATTTACTAGTTGCCACAGGCACTTTGCATGAAATTTAAAAAAAAACACTGGTGAAATTCGCTAAGGCGATAGTTGACTGTCGTTCTTTTATTAGTCACATTCGATTATCAAAATATCCCGCTCTGAGTAATGCTATCGCAAAAAATATGCATCAAAGTGGCATCACTTCCACTTGGTGGATATATTTACTAGATTTTGTAAGCAAGTTTCGATTTTCTTGCAAGGATTTGCGGCTTTTTTGAATAGCTTTCGAATATTTAGCACGCCGTCTCCATATTGGTTCACGCCTTGACTATAATTGTTTGACTTGAGTCTGTCATTGATTCGTATTCGATGAAAAATGTGAATAATTTTATAAATAAATAAGTGTTGTGGCATACCATTACCACAATATATACTTATTTGGTGTTGTATGCATTGATAAATGCCAAATACAAATATTGAACTAAAATACTTGGAAAACGACACCTATTTGGCTATCACATGAAATCGGTCGCAAATGTAGGACTCTTAAATTGACAATCACAATACGCAGAGCAAAAAGCACGATTGCAATAATCAACTATCGCATATCGCCTTAGCGGATTCCACCCCTGCAGTACTTCCAATGATGTCTGATGTCATTGTTTCCCAAATTCAACGTTTTGAGGGATTTGTTACAAAATCACAAAGACGTCTGTCGCTAAGCCATTTTAGAGCCGCTTCGTCGCTGGCTTATTAAACCCTCTATCTCCAGGTCAATTTGCATCAATTTTATGGGAAGATTTAGTTTCTTGTGGTCTTGTGTGCATTTCTCGAAATGTCGACAACAGGTTACTCAATCGTTTGCACTTGAGTCGTTTTCTTTTTTTTAGCACTCAAGTAACTGCTTTGAGTGGTGGTTGTAATCTCTTGCTAGCCCTCCTTGTATCAACACGTCAACTTCATAGATGTTCACCCGAGTTTGAGTGCGTTTTCTCAATCATGGCTGTCCTCAGTTGTCTTACGTCGGATGGGAAATTTCTTTCAACCCACTTGAGTCTGTAAACTTCGTGATTGAACTCCAAAATGCCAGAACGAAGACCATGCCCAGAACATTTCTTCGGACGGCAAATAACCTTCAGACGCGTCTCCAGATCAAGGGCGTGTACATATGTCAAGTAAACCTTTTTTAGACCTCTTTTTAAGATGTTAATGGGCTTGCTTTGATGCTTTCATTCTGCTTAACGCATTCCAGACTACATTTGCGGAAATAATTAGACTTCAAAAGTCCCACAGCTTATTCTTTTGTCTACTGTCCACTTCGGACAATCTCGAGTTTAATTTTCAGGAGTACAGCTACACTGTAACTAAGCTCCACTTCACGTCCCTCTTCAAGACGAGTCGTTATTTCCTCTCTTACTTTTGAGCACCTTTGATTGACATCACAACAAAGTTGATTTAATTGAATTCAGCCATCGAGCGGTTACTTCGTCGTGACTGCAATGAAATGTAACTCTTTTGCCAACAACGCAGATGCCAGGAAATTAAATGATAATGAAAACTGTGGGAGAACACGCAAGATATCGGCTCGAAGGACCGCATAAGCTCATCCCCAACACCTGAGCATAAGGAGACGCTTCCGGAAAGACTACTTCCCGCTCTATTTTCATTCAACTAAAGCGTATAAACTGACGGGCCACGGCTCAACGTAACGGCTGGAATGAGAATCGAAACTCCCCGTGCGCCCATCTCTATTTATTGGAGACGCCTTTAGAAAAAAAAAAATGGAAAAAACAGAGACGAAAGATGAGAAAAGAGAGCTGCACAAATCCTCGATAACATTGCAGTGGCAGTCATCCGGTTGTATATCATCGCATAATCGCCCCTTGATATATCGCTTCACTTAGCCCCCAACTCACTCACCCATAATCCATCTTACGCTATGACGTCCAGAGAGTGGCTGTTTTTCTTTTTCGCCAGTCACCTAACATCACAGCGTACACAAGATAACTCCGGTATTTCAGCAAATATTTGCTCGGAAATCGCGAATTTGAACGTCTGCCCGCTGACATGCTCTAATCTCTGACGCGCAACTCACATGAGCTCAGCTGCTTGTCTCCAGCATCATCCATCGCAGTGCTCCAGCGTCAATATCCGGTGTCGGCACAGGAAATCGCAAAGACTCCGCAAATAGTTGTAAAGACCCCAAAAAAAAAGCAATCACTTTGATGAGGGGGCCTAGAACTTTACGATTTTCAAATCCACTTAAATTTGCAAAGCCTCAACATTTATAGATACATTCTCGCACGTAAGAGCCGCTGACTCTCTGGCACAGGGGCGGTATCTAATCTCCGGTGGCTGGGAAAACAATTTGAATCAGAAAACAACGCTATCTCTGCGGTAAAGCTGTGTTTGCAGATGTCTTTCGCAGGCAGCATGCTGCTGGTTGAAAACAGGAAACCTTAGAAATGGCTGCATGTAGACGAAGGCGATCAGAGGGGCGAAGAATACGTGTGCCTAGTAATTTGCTTCTTTATTGCATAATGTTGTCTCAAAGAAAAATGCTCTTTCAGTGTGAAGAGGGGCCAACTGAGGGGGAGAATATGTTCTAGCTTGACACACTCTGACAGTCTGTCTGATGCAATTCGCAAGGCAATCATTTGAGAAATGCGCCAGAGTACCTCGCGTGGCCGCACTGTTTGCAGAGAACACATTCGACGTTAGTCGTTGTTGTTGCAACTGAATTGGACGTCATCTGAGGTCGGATTAGAATTTCGCTGGGAGTGCAAAATGCGTGTTTCTTTAGCCGCATTTCTTGATGTTTCTCATGCCTTTGACAAGGCTTGGCGAGTAAGGTTGAAAGATAAGCTCTTCCAGGCGCTTGCGGGAAAACTGTAAAATAGATTAGGGAACGAAGCATGTAAACGAAACCTTCGGCTTCAAATGCATTCCAACTGGAGTACCTCAGGGAAGTGCTTTTGGTCCTCTACTTTATTTCCTTCATACATGTGCGTTAAGATGAAGGAACCGTTCTTGTCAGGTTTGACGGTGATGCCGCCGTTTTGGTAACATCTTAGACGGTCGTGGAGTCAGCAATGAAATTAGAACTCGGTCTAGAATCTAGATGGCTCTAGAATGGATAAAAGGAGACTAAGCCCATCTATATTCACTGACCACATCACTTTACTTTGCCACCTCTCATATTGCTCGTGTATCTCCCAATGTGAATGAAGACCGTATTCTGGTATTCTGATGTGTTTCTAGCTAAGTCTGCGCTGCATGCCACACACCACCAAAGTCAATGAACGAATTGTGAATTGAGTTCGATGAGAAATTTGTCTCTCGTTTTGGACTGATGGATTGGTTAGATCATGCGATTTTGCGCCTATTCCTCCAACCTTAACCATGCAGAAGACCTTCAACGTTTTCAGGATCGAAAAGAATGGCAGGAGCAAAGGTACTAGCAGAAGAAGACATCTTCAAGTACACTGACGCAAAGCTCTTCTGTGACCACTTCCAGAAATTTTCGAACTAAGAGACGACCGCAGCGTTTTCCAACCCGATGTGACGGCGATACACGAAGCAGGACTCGTGTTGAGAGACCACGACGTAACCGACAAATCGATCACCATTTTTTCTAAAAGCCAAGGGACAATAACGACCAGACCATCATAGACCCTGGCATCGAAATTGATTAGATTATGCAGGCAATTCATCAGTCGGATATTCCACGATATCCCTCTGCGGGGTGGAATCTCTATCACTCACTTATGAATATATGCCGCGTAGCTCCACATGTGTTGGAGCACCAGCAGGGGATCTATGGCCGACGCTGAGCAAGAAGAGATCATCATGATTGATCGGTTTTAGTTGCAAGAAAGTGTGCAAGCTGGTAGGAGTCATTATCGGGCACTGAACGTACCGCATAATGACTTTTGCAGAGACGAGGAAGAAATACAATCTATATCTAACATCTGCTCTGCGAGCTCAGACATGGCAAAGAAAATGAGGCAGTTCCAAGGAAAGCAACTCTTCGTAGAGCTAGGGGTCGCATTCAAGACACATCTTGGAAATCACGATACGAAGGGAACATTCGTGCCACGTGACCAAACCATTGAAGCAAACCGCTTTTCGTTCGAAGAAGCACCTGCTTAATGTAGAGTTCCTCGCGCACTGCCCTTTTTCCCACGCTACGGCAGCGAGTAACTCCCACAATAGAACGAATAAATCTCATCTCGACAGCATGTATTCGTGTTTTTATTCTTTATGTCATTGCCCAAATTTCATCGCAAAAAATGGAATTAAAAATCTGTGGTACCAAGCCGATTACAGATCGTCCAAGCTGTTGCAAAATTGACTCAGCTTGGCCAATCCTACAGGAAAACTCAGCGTTACTCCTCCCATCACTGGTGAAAAAAATCCCGAGCTACGTAGACTTCTTCACCTGCTTCAATGGGACTGCACTTATATGTAGAGTGCATTGAACAAGCGTCCTGGAAATTACCATTATCGCTGATTTATTCACGTTAACCTTCATCCCAGCATCAGCACATACGGCCACAAGCTCCGTCTGGGTGGAGTTCCATCTGGGAGGATGTGAGGGCAACTAAGTCATCTATTTAATGAAAAAGGAGGGTTGACAAGACACATCCTTGCCGAAGTCCAATGCGCACAGCTGCTACAGTTTGTGTATGAAGACTGAATGACCCTCAAAAGAGGACCGTCAATCCGGTACTCTTGCAGAGTTTACCTCGAGGCACTCGGTCATATGCCTTTTCCCAGTCTACAAAACAGCTGTAGATTTGTTTGGCATACTCTCAAGTCTGTGGTAATCGAGACCAGTCTTAGAGCCGCACTGTTCTTCCCCCCATACTGGACTTGACCATAGCTCTAGAACGCGCCTCCAAAGTCTTAACGTGGACTTTCCCGGAGAGACTTAAAAGTGAAATGTCCCTGACTCTAGGTGGTTGTTTGGATTGAAATGGCCATCCCCGATTAAGGGCACAATCGACCCAACACTTTGGTGGCGAATGCTTCCACAAGACTTTCCACAAACCTCGGTTACCTCAGTTAGGCTCGAACTTAGTTCCAGGGGACGCTGATCTCCCGTGGTACCTGATTTTCACCTCCAAGGGTCGTTATGTTACAGGACTTCATTCAAGAATTTATTCACTCGCGTATGTTGCAGCTTTGAGACGACCTATAAATAGTAATCAGCAAGTTATGCTGCAGAAGATTAAGTTCATCAGTTTATGCGGCTTACGAAGGGCATGGCAGTGGGCACTCCTACGAATTTTAGAAATTCAGAGGAATAAAGTGATGCTTGGCACCAAAACTTAAATCTGAGATCCAGCTAAAACAAAACAAACAGAATTCGATTACTTCCTGATCCGATTCTTCAGCGGTTTCGGGTCACTTTGATTATGATTGCAGAGGCTCGAAAAAGTCCCTGTCCCTTCCGGACAAGGGTCGTAGATTGATCGTTGGTCACTTAAAATCAGGTACAGTGCTATGAAATATCCTTAGACAGACAGTCGAAGGCATTGGTGTTGAAGGTATGTCTTGCATGACGGGATGCTTCCGTGGCCTGTTTGGACTTCACAAGCGCGAGAATAGGATTGCTTATTTAACAGAATTTATGTTCTCTATGTGTAGTGTAAGATGACACTTGCACTTCAATCAAAAGAAGGTCACGTAAGCCGATGATACCCAAAACCTGTCTGCTTTCGGTGTCACCTTCTAGACAATTGAAGTGCGGTATGCGAAAGGTTTATCGGAGGACACCACTCTCATGTTGCTCGTTTCTCCACAAATGCTTTCTGAAGTGACGTTACAATATGATCCAAATGATTACTCTCCTTTTGGAGTACTGGACTCTGCTTAGTACCTACCCCTTCCCAAGCTTTGGCATCCATACCTAGATTTCCTAGTGAAGTGAACTACTCGAGAAGAGTAGCGTCGCGGACTGCTTGTTTGTCGGTTTTTAATTTTCCAATTGTCCCTTAGGATGCTGACCCTCCTCAGAATTGTTTCACGGTCGGTTAGACCCGGAGATATCCCTTGAGAGCACTTGAGAATAGTGGTTAAGCACTAGTTCCGCATTTCGCCAAGGCTTAGTCATATAAGGTATTGTCGCCTTTAGCGACTCCGTTGAGCAATGCTTGTGACATTGGAATAATTTAGAGCCACCCCCTCAGCGTTAGCTGCTCATGGGCTTTCAGTTAGGCCCAGCAAGGTTAGTAAAACCCTTCAGCCAAGGCTGTCGTCGTCCTTGTTAGGGGTATCCGATGTCTGTTTGTTCTTTGGTTTGGAGTTGGTTCGGGGAAAATATTCTCTAGCCATAGCCTGCTTCCTGGACGTGCAAAAGGCCTTCGGCACGGTCTGGATAGAGGGACTCATCTACAAGCTGAATCAGATGGGATTCCCCTTCAACCTCATCAAAATATTCGATAGCTTTCTACATGCCAGAAGATTCTACGAACAAGTGGAAGGCATCCAATCAAGGCGGGAGTTGCACAAGGATCGAAACTGAGACAACATCTACACCGAAGATCAACCGCCTGCAACCAACACAGTGAGCTGTTGTGACTCACTGACTTATGCCAACTCGAAGTCGCCACTGATCGCCAGGCGAAGGGACGAAACCCAGACAGCGAACAAATTTAGCTACAATGCTTCGTATCAATGCTAGAAAGTCGGCACTTATGTGCTTAAGGAGACCATCACGAGGTGGATTCAGATCAGTGGCTAAATGTCGGAGCCTAAAGATAGTGCTCCCTAACGGTACGGAAATAACAACAGACAAAGAGGTCAAGTATCTTGGCGTTAAGTTCACGGAAAGGTTGAAATTTAAGCAGCCACTCTAAGCTGATGCATAGAAGGCCAATCTAGGCTTCCACCGCATCCATCCATTGATGCGTAAGCAAAATGAACTAAGCCAGAGGATAAAGCTGCTGCTCTACAAACAGCTAATACGGCCGATCTTAACGTAAGGCTCGCTGATATGGCACACCATTTTTAAGGCCAGCATGGAGAAGCTTGCAATTTTCGAAAAGAAAATATTGCGAATATGTACCAGTCTCGCTAACTTGCAGCACAGCAATAAGAAGCTTTACGATGCATCACCCCCTGCAACAGGAAATGGTGACACTGTTCAGAAAGCAGGTTCTAGACATCAGCGACCAGCCTAACGAGGCAATCTGGTACCTGAGAAACACAATCCCCGGACAAACCTACCTCAATGCGGTAAATCTACTGAGCGAGCAGAACTTCTCAAAGACATCTAACAACGAGCTGAATGGCTTCTACCGGAGCAGCGATAGCAGTCATCATCGGGGCTACACAAGCACCCACCACCACCCAACCTAGAAGGACCAACATGGAAACACGGATTTGAACAACCCGATGTAAGCACTGGACATTGTAGGATATAAAAAAAAAAACAAAAAATGTTGAACTAAACAATGTACATCAGTTGGGGCCCTTTATCAAACACCCTTACCCTTAGTTTTGAGCCTTGTTGTAATCTCAAATTGATAAATCGCTAGCATACATGGTTGGCAGCCCCTCAACCATTCATTCTTCGGTGCGAAGTAAGGGTTGACTACCTCCTAGAAGGAGGCCATACAAAATGGCGTGATCCTGACTTGTAATCGCGCCCTTCAGAGTCTTCGTGTTCCCTACTGAACTACTTCACGACACGACAAGGTGAGCAATCTCGACGAAGTAACGATGAGCAAACTACCAACTTACATAACAAGTAGCAATGAGTGGACCCTTTGCTAGTTGCCCGCAAGTGGCCCTTGGAGCAGCAGTTGTTACATGTCCAATTTGATCTTACACATGCCAAACTGATAGTACATCACCCAGTCACTTGCACAGAGTTATACAAGTTCAGGCGGTACCTGTGATGCCTCATGCCTTCTGTGATTTCAAGGCCGAACAACTATTTCTCCCCCGAATCGAGGCGTGTGAAGTCACCCTCTCTCTCTGTTGGAGAGCTACTTGTGAAACGTTACACGAACAAGGGATATGATGCAACGACGTGCGGTAAGTATTACAACATTGAAGTGCATACTCAATTCTAAGTGCAACCATGTAAACTTAATTTTCTGCGGAGTGTTACAGGAAGGAACCCCTTGAACTCTGATCGATGAGCTTACCTCTGAGACTTAACGACTAGATAAGTACTTTACAATCAACGGCTCCAGTCAAAAATAAGTTGCAGGAAGTTCGTTAAGTCTCGGAGATAAGTCGAACTGTATTATCGACACTCGAAGAGTATTCACAGATTGACAGTTCACACAAAAATCGATATAATCTCATAAAGTCGAGACGTGATATACAAATCAGACCTCTGTCGCCAAGGTTATGCGCGAATTGACGGCCTCTTGTCTGCAGAATTAAGGCCATAAACCCCAAGCATTTCCGTTTCAAAAACACAAGCCAGTTTTTATTCTCTCAGTTCGGCATGACTCACGGCTAGTGGCTACAGGCCGGGTAAATAAGATATTTCCCATGTAGGACGGAGAACATAAGCGGGACAAGAAACAGCAAAACCAAGTTACCTCATTATCTGCTGCGAATTAATTAACCTGCAGAGCCATAAATCGTGGTCCTTATCAGCAGCCCTGGTCGAGATAAGGCGTTGTTTGTGGAGACCAGATACCGCGGCTGATAAGCTGATCTCTCTCGCAAAACTTGCATAAAAGCGCCGAGCATATCTGCGTTCGGATCAGTAACGAAAGTTAACTACGAAAACGATGGAAACGAAAAAGATACACGGATTATTCCTTCTACTTGTGGTAAGTAGACCAGAACGCCTGACTCCTTTCTGCTCACATACGTCCGCACCACCCGCTCATATGGATAGTCGCTCTGCGATCATGAGGAGTGCCTGCCGGGATAGTGCAGCCGAAGCTGGAGCAAGTGAGCTGCCCCTTGAGGCACTCCTTAAACGCGAGCAGTGACATTGAACGGATAGTGTGCAGCAACCGGATGTGACTGCAAGAGTGCTTTGGAAACGTGGAAGACTTATTTGTTTTGTGTTTCATTTCAGACTGCCGCCCTTACAGGGGGTCAGCCCACTAGCATCAACTGCAATGGAAAGGAAGCAGTGTGCGTCGGGCCGCTCAGCTATAAGCTGTGCAGCCTTGATGCGAACGGAAACTCGCTGTCAAATGTCGGACCGGCAATACAATGTCCCGAGAACAGTCGCTGTGTGAACGATGGTGTGGATATCTGCTCGCCACTCAAGGCCTCAACGGAGGGACCATTGGCAGCTACTGTGGATGAAAGCCTCCCGCCACCAGATACAATGACAGCCGGTCCAGTTGAAAGTGTCCCTGCCGCTCCAGTTGATATCCTCGCAGTCCCAGTAGTTGTGGAGACTCCCGTTGTCCCAGTCGAGAGTCCCGCTACACCAGTCGAAATTGAAGCTGTCCCAGTGGAAATTCCCGCAGCACCTGTCGAACTTCCTACTTTACCAGTCGAACTTCCAGCTGCCCCAGTCGAGAGTCCCGCTGTACCAGTCGAACTTCCGGCTGCCCCAGTCGAGGCTCCCTTAGTAGCAGTTGAAAGTCCCGTTGCACCAGTCGAACTTCCAGCTGTCCCCGTCGAGAGTCCCGTTGCCCCTGTCGAACTTCCGGCTGTCCCAGTCGAGAGTCCCGCTGTACCAGTCGAGACTCCCGTTGCAGCAGTTGATAGCCCCGTTGCCCCAGTCGAACTTCCAGCTGCCCCAGTCGAGGCTCCCGCTGCACCAGTCGAACTTCCAGCCGCACCAGTAGAGAGTCCCGTTGCACCAGTCGAACTTCCAGTTGCCCCCGTCGAACTTCCATCTGTCCCAGTTGAGAGTTCCGCTGTACCAGTCGAACTTCCAGCCGCACCAGTCGAGGCTCCCGTTGCACCAGTTGATAGCCCCGTGGCCCCAGTCGAACTTCCAGCCGCACCAGTCGAGAGTCCCGCTGCACCAGTCGAACTTCCAGCCGCGCCAGTAGAGAGTCCCGCTGCACCAGTCGAACTTCCAGCCTCCCCAGTCGAGAGTCCCGCTGCACCAGTCGAACTTCCAGCTGCCCCAGTAGAGAGTTCCGCTGTACCAGTCGAACTTCCAGCCGCACCAGTCGAGGCTCCCGTTGCACCAGTTGATAGCCCCGTTGCCTCAGTCGAACTTCCAGCCGCACCAGTCGAGAGTCCCGCTGCACCAGTCGAACTTCCAGCTGCCGCAGTAGAGAGTTCCGCTGTACCAGTCGAACTTCCAGCCGCACCAGTCGAGGCTCCCGTTGCACTAGTTGATAGCCCCGTTGCCTCAGTCGAACTTCCAGCCGCACCAGTCGAGAGTCCCGCTGCACCAGTCGAACTTCCAGCTGCCCCAGTCGAGAGTCCCGCTGCACCAGTCGAACTTCCAGCTGCCCCAGTCGAGAGTTCCGCTGTACCAGTCGAACTTCCAGCCGCACCAGTCGAGGCTCCCGTTGCACCAGTTGATAGCCCCGTTGCCTCAGTCGAACTTCCAGCCGCACCAGTCGAGGCTCCCGTTGCACCAGTTGATAGCCCCGTTGCCTCAGTCGAACTTCCAGCCGCACCAGTCGAGAGTCCCGCTGCACCAGTCGAACTTCCAGCTGCCCCAGTCGAGAGTTCCGCTGTACCAGTCGAACTTCCAGCCGCACCAGTCGAGGCTCCAGTTGCACCAGTTGAGCAACCTGCAGGAGCAGCCGGAGCACCAGGAGTTGGAGGAGCACCAGGAGTTGCAGGAGTTGCTGGAGAATCAGGACTTGCCGGAGCACCAGGTGTTGCCGGAGTTGCCGGAGCACCAGGAGTTGCAGGAGAACCCGGTGTTGCAGGAGAATCAGGACTTGCCGGCGCACCAGGAGTTGCTGGAGAATCAGGACTTGCCGGAGCACCAGGTGTTGCCGGAGTTGCCGGAGTTGCCGGAGCACCAGGAGTTGCAGGAGAAACAGGTGTTGCTGGAGTTGCTGGAGAATCAGGACTTGCCGGAGCACCGGGTGTTGCCGGAGTTGCCGGAGCACCAGGAGTTGCAGGAGAACCCGGTGTTGCAGGAGAATCAGGACTTGCCGGCGCACCAGGAGTTGCTGGAGAATCAGGACTTGCCGGAGCACCAGGTGTTGCCGGAGTTGCCGGAGCACCAGGAGTTGCAGGAGAACCAGGTGTTGCTGGAGTTGCTGGAGAATCAGGACTTGCCGGAGCGCCAGGAGTTGCAGGAGAACCCGGTGTTGCAGGAGAATCAGGACTTGCCGGCGCACCAGGAGTTGCTGGAGAATCAGGACTTGCCGGAGCACCAGGTGTTGCCGGAGTTGCCGGAGCACCAGGAGTTGCAGGAGAATCAGGACTTGCCGGAGCACCAGGAGTTGCTGGAGAATCAGGACTTGCCGGAGCACCAGGTGTAGCTGGAGTTGCCGGAGCACCAGGAGTTGCGGGAGTTGCTGGAGAATCAGGACTTGACGGAGCCCCAGGTGTTGCTGGAGTTGCTGGAGCACCAGGAGTTGCAGGAGTTGCTGGAGAATCAGGACTTGCCGGAGCACCAGGTGTTGCTGGAGTGTCAGGAGCACCAGGAGTTGCTGGTGAATCAGGACTTGCCGGAGCACCAGGTGTTGCTGGAGTTGCTGGAGCACCAGGAGTTGCTGGAGAATCAGGACTTGCCGGAGCACCAGGAGTTGCTGGAGAATCCGGACTTGCCGGAGCACCAGGTGTAGCTGGAGTTGCAGGAGCACCAGGTGCTGCCGGAGTTGCCGGAGCACCAGGAGTTGCAGGAGTTGCTGGAGAATCAGGACTTGCCGGAGCACCAGGTGTAGCTGGAGTTGCAGGAGCACCAGGTGCTGCCGGAGTTGCCGGAGCACCAGGAGTTGCAGGAGTTGCTGGTGAATCAGGACTTGCCGGAGCACCAGGTGTTGCTGGAGTTGCTGGAGCACCAGGAGTTGCAGGAGTTGCTGGAGAATCAGGACTTGCCGGAGCACCAGGTGTTGCTGGAGTGTCAGGAGCACCAGGAGTTGCTGGTGAATCAGGACTTGCCGGAGCACCAGGTGTTGCTGGAGTTGCTGGAGCACCAGGAGTTGCAGGAGTTGCTGGAGAATCAGGACTTGCCGGAGCACCAGGAGTTGCTGGAGAATCCGGACTTGCCGGAGCACCAGGTGTAGCTGGAGTTGCAGGAGCACCAGGTGCTGCCGGAGTTGCCGGAGCACCAGGAGTTGCAGGAGTTGCTGGAGAATCAGGACTTGCCGGAGCACCAGGTGCTGCTGGAGTTGCAGGAGCACCAGGAGTTGCTGGTGAATCAGGACTTGCCGGAGCACCAGGTGTTGCTGGAGTTGCTGGAGCACCAGGAGTTGCAGGAGTTGCTGGAGAATCAGGACTTGCCGGAGCACCAGGTGTTGCCGGAGCACCAGGAGTTGCTGGAGAATCAGGACTTGCCGGAGCACCAGGAGTTGCTGGAGAATCAGGACTTGCCGGAACACCAGGTGTAGCTGGAGTTGCCGGAGCACCAGGAGTTGCGGGAGTTGCTGGAGAATCAGGACTTGCCGGAGCACCAGGTGTTGCCGGAGTTGCCGGAGCATCAGGAGTTGCTGGAGAATCAGGACTTGCCGGAGCACCAGGTGTTGCTGGAGTTGCAGGAGCACCAGGAGTTGCTGGAGAATCAGGACTTGCCGGAGCACCAGGTGTTGCTGGAGCTGCAGGAGCACCAGGAGTTGCAGGAGTTGCAGGAGAATCAGGACTTTCCGGAGCACCAGGTGTAGCTGGAGTTGCAGGAGCACCAGGAGTTGCTGGAGTTGCCGGAGCACCAGGCATTGCCGGAGCACCAGCTGCCTCAGGAGTTGCGGGAGCACCAGTAGTTGAAGGAGCACCAGGAGTTGCAGGAGCACCAGGAGTTGCAGGAGCACCAGGAGTCGCGGGAGCCCCAGGAGTTGCTGGAGTTGCGGGAGCACCAGGAGTTGCAGGAGCACCAGGAGTTGCAGGAGCACCAGGAGTGGCAGGAGCACCAGGAGTGGCCGGAGCACCAGGTCTTGCCGGAGCACCAGGTCTTGCCGGAGCACCAGGTCTTGCCGGAGCACCAGGTCTTGCCGGAGCACCAGGTGTTGCTGGAGTTGCAGGAGCACCAGGAGTTGCTGGAGTTGCCGGAGCACCAGGCATTGCCGGAGCACCAGCTGCCTCAGGAGTTGCGGGAGCACCAGGAGTTGCAGGAGCACCAGGAGTCGCAGGAGCATCATCAGTCCCATCTGCTTCAGGTCCAGTACTTCCCAGCCGGCCCAACAGACCAATATATTCGCTCTGGGCTATCTCATCCGGCAAACCTTTGCCGCAAGGCCCTATCGTTCCAAACATAATTAATCGTCCAGGCGGAAGGCCCAGCAGACCCAGAATCGATTCCGAGGAGTCGGCTGAGTCTAACAGCCAAGCAGTCATTAGTCCCAAGCCAACAAAGGTACCTCAGAGCCCACTTCCCCCATCCAAGCCCAGCCTCGAGACAGTCTCTGCGGAATCCGTCGAAGTTATCTCACCAAAACCAGTCAGCGCACCCAAGCCACCAAAGCCAGCAGCAAGCCCCGAAACTGTGGAACAGAACTCCGCTGAATCAGCCTCAGTTCCCAAGCCAGCGTCGATCCCCAGCGTCGAGTCTGAGGAATCCATCGAACTTATTCCAAAACCCAGGATCGTTAAAAGGATTCAGATCCTCAAGCGCATTCCAGCAATCCTAAGCTCCCCCGAATCCGTTTCCAACGAGTCACTGGCCAAGAAGAAGGACGCCAAGAAATCGAAGAGCAACAAGAGCAGGAGCGACGATGATGACGATGACGACGATGATGATAATGACGACGATGATGACAACAACAGCTCGTCCTCCAAGAAGAAGAACAAGAACTAAACGTCGCCTTATTCCGATTACAGCACCTACGGCTAATCCTTTTCCCCAGCCCCCAGGACCCCACATTATCCTACTCAGTTTTCTCATATTTATTGTGCGCGGTTATGCATCACTGTTGATCGTGTGAAGAAAAATCTAGTGAGTAATAAAGTTAATCCAGCAATCAAGCGATGGTCTTCAAACGTGACTTGTATTCTTTTTTCCACTTGATCTGGTTCAGAACTCTCTCTCTCTCTCATCTCACATCTCTGCCTCTCTTCACTTGTTGTTCTCTTGATGATGATTTTGTTGCCGGTGTTGAGTATGTAGGGGCGTCTTTATGGCTAGTTCTGATTCAGTCCATGAATGACATTGCACCCACATAATTGGGCAAAAGTGAACGAAACTTAACGAAACTTAAGGAAACTTAACAAAACTTGACGAAAGCTAAATTTTTTTTAGCGAAGTGGTTGTTTAGGTCGCAGCTTATCGTTTGTGTGCATTTGCTTTGACATTCTCAGCCCTATCACAGAATCCATTGGCGGCAAATATTTCGAATCGAGGTAACGATACGAGCTACGAAAAAAAATGATATCACACAATCCGAACGGAATCACAGAAAGCATAGAAATCTCACGCTCTCATTTTCGAAATTAGTATGAAGAAGTCAGTTCAGTTAGTTTTAAGAAGTCTTGGTCGGAGCGTTCCGTCGGATGACGCACACACTGTTCCAAAGAACACCAATACCCCGGTTTGCGTCGCTAATTGGGACCGGAAAGTTGCGTAGAAGGGGCTATTGCAAGGTATCTTCCAATATCAACCGCCTTTTCACCCGATTTAAACCGCTTCAAAATCTCCAACTTTCGTTCTAAACTTATTTGGTTTCTTTTTTGACTCATTATTGAAAAATATTTTCTTTTGACTTGACCAGCAACCTGACCTGAGCAAACGTATCCATGAAACTGAGGAGTAGACATCCTTCACAATCAAGTTGAGGTTTTTCCGCAGTTTAGGGAATTCCCCAGAAATTAGCAATCCTACAACAAGACACGCACTTATGCGTTATATTTACGTTAAAAAATCGCTATGGGACAAACATTTTCTTGTTATCGACGCAAATTGAAGCCATCGTCGCAAACCGAAACATAGACTTTAAAGTTACAGAACATTTTTAAAACACGACGCAAATCGAAACGACGCAAACCGGAACGACTCAAACCGGGGTATTGGTGTATCTACGACTTCCAATCCAACCAAACCTAGAATATTAAGGCTATATCGCAACGGCGCTTTCGGGCGTTCCGATTTTGACATTGTACGCAGGGTACGTGTAAAACATTTGTTAAGTCGGAATGGGGCGGTCGGGTATCGAGATTTCACAGACCGTAATATCGAAAGCCAGAGCACAAAGTTCTAGGTGCTCCAGCTCTCTACTCTCTACTCACTCTGGCGTTTTGCCAATTGTGATACATTTTTTTTTCTCATTTCTTTTGGCAAACTGAGGCGACTGTGCAAGTAATTCATTTTTGATACGGATTTTGTTAATATTGATTTCATATGCTTCCTTGGAAAATGTTTTTTAGAACATTTGACTTATCAAACGCTCGCTATAGCCGTTGCGATATAGCCTTTAAGCAATATTTCGTAACCTCTTCTTTTGGTGCCTGTGTAAATCCTTGTGCCAGACCAGGTTTTTCATTTGTAAAGTAAGTAATAATCAAAGACAAACCGAAATACAAATTCACGCTTCACTTTATTGCTTAATAATGGGTACACGAGATGTGATCGCTTTGGAAGTTCGGCGGTGACTGCCCACTATCTCTCATCATCAAAGTGTTCCGCTCTCATTACTTTACATTCGGCCATCCTTAAACGATCGTGCCCCCACCGGGTTCACGATCAGCTCTTACTCTGACTCCATCTCCGTCTTCATCAGCAGGGTCAACGTCATCAGCTTCATCATCAGTGTCCGATGTCGACGCATCGCCGTTCGTGCTCCCCCGCCCTTCCTCCAGTAGTTCACACCACGCTTTAAGCTTTTCAGAGCTCATAATGGTGCGGAATTTCCTCTGGTTTCGTTGCATACCTGGGAAATCTTTGACTATATACCGGTCATTCGGCAGCACCCGACCTATAATGTACGGGCCCCGAAAGAGCGGCTCCAACTTACGGGACTCACCTGTTGCAGCTGCTTCATGCTCGCCCAATAAGGGATCATCAAAAATAATTGTTAAAAAAATTGTCTATACAATTTGTTGAAAAAGAAATAATGTATTTCTTCTTCTGCCTCACAAATATCTGATCTGAGAATTTTAATATTCGAATCTAGATATGCCCAACTACATCTAAACCCCCTATTATCGCACCTAATCGTCCGTTGTCCAAAAATCCAGTAAGTAGTAATTGGTCTTTTAAAACGGGCTTGTATCCTAACTTCAAAACAAGTACGAGATTCCCTAACTTCAAACGCGTATCATTTGACCTTAACGCATCCTCCTCTATCAAGTCTTCCCTCAAATACCCAAACTTTATTCATTCTCACACTCTCAACCCCAATCGTCCACCAGTGTCTGTACCAGCAAAGCCTCTTTCCGCCTCTACTCCATCTTCTTCTTTTCCATACTTCGAATAGTAACCCCACAAAATCGTTAACTCCACCGCGTTCCTTCATTGATTCGCTGTTTCCTCCTACTGCTAAGCTAACGAAACAACTAACCGACTCTGGGGATGATGGACGTTATGTCCTTTCACGCTTACGTGATCGTAAGATCTATGAAAACATTCGTCTCTATCTCGCGTATTTGCATGACAAGGATGACTCCATCTGCATCGACGGGATTACCAATCAAAATGTTATGGTTTCGCTCCACCAAGAAGGCCTCCCAACCGAACCTTCCGAATTAAAACAGATTTTCGTCCATTTCCATGAGGGTCTTAATATTCCCCCTACTAACGTAGCTAACGATTTATCCACATTCGCCTCTTATATCCCTTCAAAACGAATCGCACATCTTCAACGAACTCGAGCTAATTTCAAAAAACTATTCACGTTCCTAACGATTCCGATTGGTCACCTACCTCGTATCTATATAAAGGGTGATTTTTTAAAAGCTATAGGAAAGTTTTTTAAAAGAAAACACATAAAATTCAGAAAAATGCATGAAATCTTTATTTGAATCGATAGTACGGTCCATATAATGTAATGTTTGAAGATTATTTCGTGCAAATGTTGACATTGACTACTCCTCAAATGGTCCATCCGCTTAGTCCAATTTTGGCATACTCTTTCCAACATTTCGGCCGGCATCTCACGAATAAATGCTTCAATGTTGTCTTCCAATGCGTCAATTGAAGCGGGCTTGTGTGTATAGACATGAGCTTTAACATAGCCCCACAAAAAATAGTCTAAAGGCATTAAATCGCACGATCTAGGCGGCCAATTGACCGGTCCCGAACGTGAAATAAAATGTTCACCGAACTCGCCCCTCAATAAGTCCATTGTTGCGCGTGCTGTGTGGCATGTGGCACCGTCTTGTTGAAACCACATATCATGCAAGTCAAGCTCTTGCATTTTGGGCAAAAAAAAGGTTGGATATCATCTCACGGTAGCGCTCACCGCTCACAGTTACGTTACGATTCGCATCATCTTTGAAGAAGTACGGTCCAATGATGCCACCAGCCCATAAACCGCACCAAACTGTGACTTTTTCTGGATGCATTGGTAGCTCTTGCAATGCTTCTGGCTGATATTCACTCCTAAATCGACAATTCTGCTTATTTACGTACCCATTGAGCCAAAAATGAGCTTCGTCGCTGAACACAATTTTTCGGTAAAAAAGTATCTTCGGCCAACTTTCCAAGAGCCCATTCACCAAATAAAATTCAATAATTTGCAAGCGTTGTTCGTTTGTAAGACGATTCATGGTTAAATTGTAGACCCAACTGAAGATGTTTGACAGTGAAACAAAACACGAAACGTGCGTCAGCTGTTTAAACCAGCGTTGCTAAAAAGATAATAGCTAAAAAATCACCCTTTATAAGATCAGACTCCCGTACAAAACGGAGTCGATGAGACTATCATCAAGGACTTCCCCAATACAACAGGACTTACTAGTCTAGATAGTGAATGTACCAAAGTCTTCAACACGCAGGTCTTAAATATAAGACACCAAAACATCGATGCACATCAACACAGACTTAGGCTACTAAACTACGTTCGGTGATTGCGCACAAAACCATCCACCTTATTTCTGAACTCTCAAAATCTGCCATACGCGTTTTTGCCCTCACAGAAATAAACCTCTCTTCATCCCTTAACAGATCCTTTAACTGAGAACTTCAGTGTTTTCCGTGATGATGGTTTGGGTGAAGCCGATTGCTCATCTGGGCGAGGCGTTCTCCTAGCTATCAATAACAAATATGATTCCTCAGTCTTTAAATCATCGCAGACCGCCGATTTCGAGTTCATTTGAATTAAGCTAACTATTCTTAAACGAAATCTATATTTCTTTTGCTGTTTTGTCCCAACCAATTCAAAGCAACCAGCTCGCCATAGATGCCATCGACTCCGTGTTTAACGAAATTGATTCTACTGACGATGTCATAGTCATGGGTCATGGGGTATTTATCGATAATTGTCTGTGGCAATTTTTGCAGAAAACCTATTCGGTCTAACTGCTTACTCGTTTATTCTTGCATACTTCCACGCGACGGGGACCGAGGACTGATTTGGGTTTTGTTTTATCGTTGTCCAAGCCAACCTGTGCTCCACTTCGAACAACTGGCCTTGCTTTCCCAAACGATTGTTCATAAATATCTTGCTCATTTTTTGTCGGGTGACTGCGATATCTTTTGCGCATTTCTTCTCGCACATTTTGGTCAATATTTTCAAAGCACATACGCCATTTGCATCTGCAATGACCAGTGACAGAAAGACAGTGAGCATCCACTTAATACCAAAAACAATCTCACCCGCATGAATTCTTAGCTTTTTTAGCCGAGACGACATTTCCCTCGAATGTGGTGTATTCTTCACCTCTAAGTTTTTTGTTTCTCTTTTGTCACGGTGCCCTCGTAATTTTGGATTTTCCAAACTCCTTTCTGCCGCTTGCTGCCTGAAGGCTCTCAATTAAAAACCGATGAAAAAGAATCTTCAAAATCAGACATTGTTCTCTACAGGTTATCGCAACATGATGCGAGAAACGCAATTTTATACAAAAATCATAGCCCCCCGTGTCTATTTGGCATGGTTATAGTTGGGGCACTGCGGCAGTTGGAAGATGAGCCAGGGAAGGCTGTGGATTTTTTTTAGGTTGGAACCACCTGCGGTTTGGAGCAAAACATGTTGTTTACTCCAAAAAAGGGCGGTAGTTCTGCACAATCATAATATAATATAATAATCTGGGTGGCGCTACAGCCCGTAGAGGGCCAGGGCCCAGCTTCTCAGCAACCACTCGTGTTGTGCGTGCTATTGTTCTCGCACGAGTAGAAGGGACCTACAGTTTTATGCCGACTCTAAACGGCCAAGTTTGAAAAGCTTTTTCTAGGCAGTTATACTCTTTGAGCATTGTAAGTGACTCGAAATAGGTGGGTTCGTGAAAAGTATTTCTTGTCGTACCAGGAATCGAACCTAGACAGGTAAGACCAATTGCGTAGGAGTCAACGCACATACCCACAACGCCACGGGCCACCACTGCACAATCATGCAGTGTTTTTTTTTTTTCAAATTCATGCATAATACCGTGCTTTCTTACTTTTTTACATTCAAAACGTGTCATGTCCAGGATATGCAACCTTTTGTGAATAAACGGATATTTTGCGCCTCTTTAAAAAATTGGGAATTATAGTTGGACTAATCACGTATCTTGTGCCAATGCAGATACCTCCTTTGCTGGAAAAAGAAAATATAAAACGATTTTTGGAAAAATGTGGACATGTCACGTTTCGAAAATAAGTGATTTAATTCTAAAAGCCATTCATATTATGCTTTAGTTCTTTGTTGCCCTTTTAAGGCCAACAAACATGTATTAACAACATTTTCTTACCAAAACGCAATCGCTTTCTTATACTCCGACGGAAGTAACTTGTCGTAGAAAGAGAGAATTTCGTTTTCATTAATATCCCGTGATACCAAATTTCTCGTATTTCACGTTTCGTTTGGAGGAAACGTTTAAACCATTCGACGGTCAAATGCTCCCTGCCAGCTACAATGGACCTGACGTACATGACGACAATTACACAATTTCCAAATTGTCGTGAAACAGTGCGCTCGAAGCGAGCAAAGAGATCATGTGCCCCAGAGCCTGTAATTTTCGAGCCAGAGCCACAACAAAATTTGGAAAATACCAACGAACTTCCTAAGTCCCTCTGTTAGGGAAAATCTGGAATTGGGAAAATCTATTCCCTGTAGTTGAAATACCAGAGCTCTAATTTTTGTCGGGCAACTAGTAATTTTCTTATTAAATTTGTTAAGGTTCTTCTCTGCTTGTGTGCGTCACAGGTTCGGAGTCGATGATTCTTCCTGCCGGAGCTAAGTTATCAATACAATCTAGCCTAGTTAGTTAATCTAGTCTCATTTCGCTTTACAGTGCGTATAGTTCGTGGCACCCTCAACGCCAACAGGACATATATCGAACAGATAACTTTTCCCTTTATAAGATGTGCTACCTTGACAGAGCTTAAGGAAGTACTAAAAAAGCTCAAACCGAAAAAAGCTTCTAGTTATGATTTGTTTACAGGAGAAATTCTTAAAGAGACCCAAGAAAGCCCTTCTTAAGTTACTCTACATAATTAATGCCGCTCAGTCAGTGGAAAGTGGCAGAAGTAATAATGGTACTAAAACCCGGGAAACCACCAACGGATAAAGAGTCATATAGACCAATTTCACTTCTCCCTATAATGTCTAAGATTTTTGAAAAAATTCTAATTGTGGAAGAAAAACAGCTTATTCCGGATCACCAATTTGGTTATAGAAGTAAACACTCAACTATTGACCAAGTACATCGTATAACTGATGTAGTAGAAAAAGGCATTTGACCAAAAGCTCGTTTGTTCAGCTGCATTTCTTGATGTTTCCCAAGCCTTTGACAAAGTTTGGCACGAAGGCCTGAAATATAAACTTGACCGATCTCTGCCGGGGAAACTTTATAATATTCTGGCGAACTATCTCTCTGATAGAATCTTCCGAGTAAAATATGGAAATGAGTATTCTGCCTTCAAAGATATAAATGCTGGTGTACCACAAGGGAGTGTTCTTGGCCCTCTGCTATACCTGCTGTATACGAGTGATTTACCACAAGAAGAACACACTGTTCTACGCACATTTGCTGACGACACCGCTATTTTGGTAACAGCCAAAACGGTAGAAGAGTCTACATCAAAATTACAACGTGCGCTGGATCAGATACACGAATGGATGAGCTTCTGGCATATTTTCCCTAACGAAGGCAAATCCGTTCATATCAATTTTACTTATAGGCACGTTAATAACTTGCCTGTCTTTCAAAATCGTGCTAAAATAGCATTCGGCAATGAAGCGAAATACCTCGGGATGACTCTTGACGTAAAATTCAAGTGGAATGATAAAGGAAGTGGAAAAAATAAAATACAAAGATATGTACTGGCTTGCTGGTAAGCACTCCAAGCTAAGTATTGACAACAAATTGCTTGTATACAAGCAAAATCCTAAAACCTGTTTGGACGTTTGGCATACAACTTTGGGGTTGTACCAAAGCAAGCAATATGAATATTATACAGACTTTCAAAAGCTCAAAACAAGGTGCTTAGAACTATTGTTAATGCACCATGGTATATCAGAAACGACGATGTCCACAGAGATCTTGAAACTTTACCAACTTTTCCAAGATGAAATCAAGAAAATCGCTTACAAACAGAAGCCGTCTGCAGTTTATTCGATCCTTGCGGAAACTAACGTCTTGTGCCGACTTCAAAGGACTAAACCCCGAAATACAAACTACTGGATAAGTGCTTCACCTAGTTGTAGTCGGTGGTTTCAGTGAGTAAAAATCTCACACTTCAATGGGCGAACTTTCGCCATAGAGTCTTGTTGAAGATGGCCGACTCGGAGCTGCGATTTGATCCCTTTGGACTTATTTTCTGTGCACACCCGTGAAGGATAGTTATGCCGACAACCCGGAAACGATTCAAGTACTTAAGGCCAATATCATCCAAGCAACCCGAGAGATACAGCCCGAAACCATCAAGAAGGTCTTGCAAAACTGGGGTGACAGAAGGCGGTACTGCGAAGCCAGCCAGGGCGGCCACTTGAACGACTTTGTATTTCATAATTAATGGGAATGTGTGTTCTTACTAATAAAGCCATAATACGTGGAAAAAAAATTAATTTTGTTCAGTTTATTGGATTTTAAGAACTAAACTTGTATTTGGCCCGTCACGTATCCTGTAACCAATCTTCTGCAGACAAGCCAAAAAGGCTTTGTAGATATTAAAAAATATTGTAAGGTACTTTTGTTGGTATAGTATAAGAAAGAAAAAAAATCCTCATCCAAAACCTTTCTCGGCCGCCGTGAATTCAATTCAAAATGCTTTCAAATTGCACCAAAAAAAACCGGAAACTGAAACTTATCACTTCCCACCTTGTCGTGTTCTACGCCAGATGTGATTGCAGATGAAATCACAATCCCGCACCTCACTACACTCGGTAAAACTTTCCTATCACCAATTTCCTGGCGATAATCCAAATAACTCGAACCCGCCTTATCGCCTGAGCTCTTCTGGGAATTATAGCTTTTATTTTGCACTCGCATTTATCATTTAAATTAGATCATCCGACTCACTTTCAGTTGAAAATTAGACTGCCCAATTCGAGCGCCTGAAACTGCGACGCTCACCAGTGTGAACTCAAGTCGAGACCCATCAATCAGCAACAGCGATGGTGGTCGAAAGTATTGTCGATTAGATTGTAGCCTCCTTACCGCCTCAACAAGGGCAACTGAAAGAGAAGCATGACGTTACGATAAACCTTATCAGCCCCTGCAAAGTACTGCGCGGACGGCGAATGGAGCGCCTAGTCGCCTCAATGGGCATGAACTGCCAATATATAAAAGAATCGAAGGTGAACCGAGCAAGTTCAGTAAAGAATTCGCATTGCAAACCGTAGGGTGGCAAAGTGCCAAAAGCGAAATACGTGATCCTTAGAACAAACCTAACCGAACGAACGACAGAAACAAAATAAAGATAACAATCAGAAAATGATTCGTGTATTATTGATAGCCCTTTTGGGAGCGACACTGAGCGCGGGATTACCCATTAACGAAGGACCTTGTGTCAGTGCCGGCAAATTTCCACTTTACACCGGATCGGCGGTGTTCTATCAGTGCGTGCCGAACACGTCTGGCGGCCTCTCAGTGACATATTTACAATGCCCCAGTGGACAGGTGTTCAGCCCGACAAGCGAGAAGTGTGTGAAAAGTGGATCTGATCAAAATGATGAAAGTGCTTCCCAGTCGACATCGCCGATTGTAGAAAATCCAACAATTCCTACGTTCCCAACGACAGCGGCGGACACAACGTCAACCCTAGTGGATACAACTACAGAGAAGATAGACACTACTGCATCGACTGTGACTGAGCCCGCTTCCACTACAGAAGAACCTGCTTCAACTGAACCCGCTTCCACTACAGAGGAACCAGCTTCGACTGAACCCGCTTCCACTACAGAGGAACCATCGACTGTGACTGAACCCGCTTCCACAACAGAAGAACCAGCTTCAACTGAACCCGCTTCCACTACAGAGGAACCATCGACTGTGACTGAACCCGCTTCCACAACAGAAGAACCAGCTTCAACTGAACCCGCTTCCACTACAGAGGAACCAGCTTCAACTGAACCCACTTCCACTACAGAGGAACCAGCTTCGACTGAACCCGCTTCCACAACAGAAGAACCAGCTTCAACTGAACCCGCTTCCACTACAGAGGAACCCGCTTCAACTGAACCCGCTTCCACTACAGAGGAACCAGCTTCGACTGAACCCGCTTCCACAACAGAAGAACCAGCTTCAACTGAACCCGCCTCCACTACAGAGGAACCAGCTTCAACTGAACCCGCTTCTACTACAGAGGAACCATCGACTGTGACTGAGCCCGCTTCCACTACAGAAGAACCTGCTTCAACTGAACCCACATCCACTACAGAGGAACCAGCTTCAACTGAACCCGCTTCCACTACAGAGGAACCCGCTTCAACTGAACCCGCTTCCACTACAGAGGAACCAGCTTCGACTGAACCCGCTTCCACAACAGAAGAACCAGCTTCAACTGAACCCGCTTCCACTACAGAGGAACCCGCTTCAACTGAACCCGCTTCCACTACAGAGGAACCAGCTTCGACTGAACCCGCTTCCACAACAGAAGAACCAGCTTCAACTGAACCCGCTTCCACTACAGAGGAACCCGCTTCAACTGAACCCGCTTCCACTACAGAGGAACCAGCTTCGACTGAACCCGCTTCCACAACAGAAGAACCAGCTTCAACTGAACCCGCCTCCACTACAGAGGAACCAGCTTCAACTGAACCCGCTTCTACTACAGAGGAACCATCGACTGTGACTGAGCCCGCTTCCACTACAGAAGAACCTGCTTCAACTGAACCCACATCCACTACAGAGGAACCAGCTTCAACTGAACCCGCTTCTACTACAGAGGAACCATCGACAGTGACTGAACCCGCCTCCACTGCAGAGGAACCTGCTTCGACTGAACCCGCTTCCACTACAGAAGAACCAGCTTCAACTGAACCCGCCTCCACTACAGAGGAACCAGCTTCAACTGAACCCGCTTCCACTACAGAGGAACCAGCTTCAACTGAACCCGCTTCCACAACAGAGGAACCATCGACTGTGACTGAACCCGCCTCCACTACAGAAGAACCTGCTTCAACTGAACCCGCCTTCACTACAGAGGAACCTGCTTCGACTGAACCCGCTTCCACAACAGAGGAACCATCGACTGTGACTGAGCCCGCTTCCACTACAGAAGAACCTGCTTCAACTGAACCCACATCCACTACAGAGGAACCAGCTTCAACTGAACCCGCTTCTACTACAGAGGAACCATCGACAGTGACTGAACCCGCCTCCACTGCAGAGGAACCTGCTTCGACTGAACCCGCTTCCACTACAGAAGAACCAGCTTCAACTGAACCCGCCTCCACTACAGAGGAACCAGCTTCGACTGAACCCGCTTCCACAACAGAGGAACCATCGACTGTGACTGAACCCGCCTCCACTACAGAGGAACCTGCTTCGACTGAACCCGCTTCCACTACAGAAGAACCAGCTTCAACTGAACCCGCCTCCACTACAGAGGAACCAGCTTCAACTGAACCCGCTTCCACTACAGAGGAACCAGCTTCAACTGAACCCGCTTCCACAACAGAGGAACCATCGACTGTGACTGAACCCGCCTCCACTACAGAAGAACCAGCTTCAACTGAACCCGCCTCCACTACAGAGGAACCAGCTTCAACTGAACCCGCTTCTACTACAGAGGAACCATCGACAGTGACTGAACCCGCCTCCACTGCAGAGGAACCTGCTTCGACTGAACCCGCTTCCACTACAGAGGAACCAGCTTCGACTGAGCCCGCTTCTACTACAGAGGAACCATCGACTGTGACTGAACCCGCCTCCACTACAGAAGAACCCGCTTCCACTACAGGGGAACCAGCTTCGACTGAACCCGCTTCCACTACAGAAGAACCAGCTTCAACTGAACCCGCTTCCACAACAGAGGAACCATCGACTGTGACTGAACCCGCCTCCACTACAGAAGAACCTGCTTCAACTGAACCCGCCTCCACTACAGAGGATCCCGCATCCACTACAGAGGACCCCGCTTCCACAGCTGAACCCGCTTCGACAACTGACGAGCCCGCTGCCTCTACAGAGGATCCAATTATACCATCAACCACCGGAGAACCTGGTTCTTCAACGAATGCCCCAGAGACCACCACAGAAGAACCGGCAGCCTCAACAGGCCCTTACACCGTTACCGAAGAGCCCACAACTGTGTCCACTGAATCAACCGAAGCCACCACCGCCATTCCCAGCTTCAACTGCCCGATGCAAGGCTTCTTCCCGATCGACAACAAGTGCAACGAGTTCCACATGTGCTTGTACGACAGCAACGGCGACCTCCGCTCCTTCACGATGGAATGCCCAGCGGGCCAGAACTTCAACCCTGTTGCACAGTTCTGCGTGGACGAGGAGTTCTATCCCACCTGCGGCTCGGGCAACGACAACTTCAACAACTCAAACTTCGTCTGCTCCCGCGAGGGACTGCACGCACACCAAATGGACTGCTCCCTCTTCTACAACTGCCTCTGGGACGTCGGCAACAACCGCTACCTGGTCTTCATCCAGCGCTGCCCCGTTGGCCACATCTTCAGCCTGCAGTCCAACACCTGCATCCTCGGCACCATGATGTCCTGCCTGGGACGCCCCTTCAACATCTACAGCCTCATTCGCTAACAGTGGCGGCCGTCAAGAGTGACATTGCCAAAATGTATTGATATTCGTAACCTATGTGATCTGTGTATGTGTCTGTGTCCACGGCTGTGTGTCCCCAAGCCTTTATTAAGGAAAGCTCACAATAAAGAATATTCGTTTTTTTTTATTTTAAATTATTCAATCAATTGGTTTATTATTTGATTATTGGAGTAAAGGACTCAGTGTGCTCCTGGCACTGGGCGACCTTCTCTGGGAGGCACTCGAGCGAGGTGTCATCGAACTTGTAGAATTTCGGGCACTTGATCTGGATGACGTTGTCCACGAAGCACATGAAGTAGCCGCCGCAGTCTTCCAAGCTGCGAAAGCGTATCGGTGATCTGCAGTCGATCGTGTTCTTGCCCGGTGCAACTCTCTTGTCCTCGCAGCGACGCAGGGCGGTTGTCGTGCACGATCGGGTGACGGGATCGTAGGCTGCGCCCTTGGGGCACTTGAATGTCAGTTGAACAGCGGGTAAGAACTGCGGCGGCAGGCAGAGGTGATAGACGAAGCAGGGACATCGCAGTACCAGAAGAGTGTGGAGTTGGAAATATCTGAAAGTGATCGAAGATGGGTTACGGCGTTTGACTAATGATGTGGTGTGGTGTGGTGAAGACTTGACGATGCCCAATGTTCCCTTAATGGAATTCATGATCGCGTCAAGCAAGGCTCTAAAAGCAAATATTCGCGTGGCAGCTTCTGTACATGAGTGGGACTTACGCGTTACGAAGCGCACTAGGCACTTGAATCTTGATATGTGATCAACGGTGACTCTCGAGAAGCAGACGAGGCAATCAAACGGGAGCTCATTTAGTCTATCGGTTGGACGGATGCCTAGTTCTTGAGTGAAGACTCCAATTTAGCGGCGTTTTTCCGGCAATATCGTCTCGGATGTTGGCTTGTTAGCCTAGTCTAAGGACTTGACGTAGCCCTTCGCATTGCGGGGTCAAACGCGACATCAAATTGACAAACGCTTGCCGTGAGATACAGTATTTTTGGTTCACAAGTTCCAGCGTTGCGTGGCTTGCCTTGCTGGAGCCACAGCTCGGGTATATCGATATTCTCGAGGTCAAATAATAGAGAGCTTTTAACGGTGTCTCGTTCTTCATTTCGAAAGAAATAAGGCCCGATGATGCCGCCATGTGGTACACCGCACCAAACATTCAATCCATGTGGATGCTTTGTCGTACGGGATTGTGTTCGCTCGAATAACGACAATTTTTGCTTTTCGAGAGCTAATCAACTCAATGCATTGCCCATGGTTGTCCGTCTTCAATTTTTGCGCGAGCACAATCTTATAAGAATGTAGACCCAAATCCAAACGCAAAATAGCCGGCAGCCGGATTTACACTCTGGCAATGCCAAATTCAGCTGATTTACATTTCTGGGTCTTCATGTTTACTGGCCGCTACTGAGGCTATGTTTTCATCGTTTCGCACCAACCTCTGTGTGATCGGTGGTCCTTAAGGTCGATGCGACGAATTGCCCATAAACTGAAGCCGCTATGTCAAGTGACCTCACGACGAAATCTCAACAAATTTCGGCAAACTGCGTCAACGATATGCGGTGAAATGACAAACCTTGCGTGGCTACGAGCGACATCCCGTTCGGAATGGAGTCGCCTGTCCGGCGTCACCGCTGTGTGCGACGTAAAATATAATAGGACATCCTTATGACTATCCTAAGACCAATAGTGTAGAGGTAAAATACTGCTCCCGAAGGAATAAAGCCGCGCTCGTAGTTAGCTCCAAAGATCCGACTTTTAAAAGAAGTCATAGTCAGTGCAATATGCCTTGGAATCAGATCTGTTTTGGCATCCTTTTCACCTCGCGATCAGTAAAGGGATCCACGCCCTTAACGAGCATTGGCGTGTAGCTCTATTTTGGCTTGGAAACGCAAAAAAGTCTGCCTGCGGCGCCGCTAACCTTCTTCTTTGGATAGGGTGTCTATTAAAACCAAACTACTTCCTAAACAAATGACCTTTCTGGTATACTCAAACTTGGAATACACAAAGTCACTCAGGGATAGTCGACGACGTATTAACAAACCTCGCACATCTGCAACGCATTCGACTTGATTGCCTCTGCAATCATGCCATGACTGCGTTGGACATGTGTCTCAGTCAGTCGTCAGTCGTCAGAGATCCTCCACTCCATTCTACTTGGGTGCACCACCTTAAATTAAACCGTTCCTCGTTTCGTTGTCCCGGAGATTTTTGGTCGAGCAGTCCTTGCGTTGGATCCAAGGGGTCGAATCACAGGACAGAAGAAACCACGTGTGGAAACTTAAAAGAAATTAACCATTATAGCCTGTAGCTTTAGGTGTAGGGTTTGACTGTGAGCATCCAAGGTCTTGCTTCTCCTTTTAGGTCCTCCTTAGCTCATCCACGTCCTCTTTGTAATTATCGGAGATGGAGGCGGTTATTGGGAGGAAGGAGTTCCCACTACCTCTGTAGGAGAAGGGCTCGCCGTCCAACTCCCCGATTCTTAATGAACTCAACAACTTCAAGTAATTTTCGAGGAAAACTTCTCTACCTGTTTCCCTTCCAGATGGTATTGGATGTCTGACAATCAGACGTTGTACGATCGCCTGCGTATCTACAAAGACAGATCGTGGAAGGACGAAGAGGTGGGTGTAGGAATCTGCTCCACAGATCTAAAAAATTGCCCTTTTCTGGAACCTCTCTGACCACAGTAGCCCACTGTTAATATTCAATAAAGTCCCTATCTATTTATAATTGGCGGCTGTCTCTCATTTCGATAGTGCACCTCATGTGGAGGCCGGGACACTGTGACATACCAGTCTATTACAAAGACGACGAAACCGCTGGGTGTGGTACCACCTCGGAAGGGGTTCCACTCCCATATGCCGCTCACTGCAGCCAATCATCTTCTTCAGATTCAGATAATTCAACACAGGTGGCTAGAAAGGCAGCTAGAAGGCCAGCACTTAATTTGGCCAATCTTCCAAATGAGTTTGGAATGAGATATGTCGCCTAAATATTTTGCTGTCTTTGAGAGTTTGAGTCCGACTCCATTTATATTTGGGCAGTTGAACTCAGGAATAACTCTCCTGTCGGTCCTCGAGCTTGTGTCCAGTTATTAACATTAGTCCATGAAAGAAATAGCTTAGTGTTGAAGGAAATTTTCCTGAAAGTGGGGTGGGTGACCACATCGTGTGAGTAAATCCTTCGTTTTTTAACGTCCTTATGATTTCGTCAATCACTTTTTTTTTGTCCGAGGTTTTTGAACACAACACTGGAGTACTCGGACTCAAAAAAAAAACTGGTATATTGTACTACCAGGCAGCAACCTACATTTGCTGAAATTTCATGGTCTTCCGGAGGAATACCAGCAGGCGCGCATCAGTCCGATCCATTCTCAAAGTCCTGAATTGACTCCTGCTTTATGGAGGCTTGCCTTATAATCATTTATTACTTTGTTGAATGCTCCCCCTATATCGAGGAACGCGCTCAGGGTATATTCCTTCAGAGTTAAGGATTTTCAACTGTGGACACTATATGGTGTAGTGTGGTTTCCACCGATCTACTCTTCTTCAAGGCATGCTGCGATTTTGAGGCTACTGACAGCTACTCCGCAGCTGATCCCTGACGTTTTGTAAATTTTAGTAAATCAGAAAGTCGTCGTCAAGGATGTCATTATGTGGGCAAATCCTAGAGACGTTCCCTCCTTAACAGAGTCCACCAGTCTGCGTGGGTTTCCCAATGAGTCTAGGTGAAACTAGAGAGCAAGGAGATATCCACCTTCGGCCGAGAATTACCCGTTGTCCTTAACCACGAAAAATGGGAGAGTACTTCACACATTCGTTTACAATATCCACGGCTCCACCTTCCCCGGTTGGAGAAGGGTTTCAGATTTTCACAATAGCTCACACGTATTCACAGAATACACAAAAATGTGGCTACTACAAGAAATGGTTTATTAAGGAGACCATCACTCTGTCTCCAGCGGCTAAGCAGTCCTGCACTCAGGACCCTTATCGGTGTCATAGCTGGGCACTGTACAATTGGAACACACGCCCTGATTTTGGCAGGAGCTGCATGGATGAAGAGGACGTATAAAGTACACATCACCGCCTCTGTTCGTGTGGTGCTCTGGCTAGTCGTAAGCACCCGCACCTAGGGGTCTACTTTTATAACTCCTTCAGCGAACGAAATGCCCTCAAGCTACAGGCTTTGTCACAACTGGTTCAAGGTTCCAGAGCAAGTCATTCCCATGGTATTGCACCTTCTATCAGCACCCAGCCACGCTTACCTAACCTAAGCATTTTTCTACTCTTTGATGTGCCTTTCTCTTTGAGATCCATTGCTAGGTCGTCTAATGCCTGGACCACTGTTTTGCTGGAGCTATTGCCCGATGATAAGAGCTGTTTCGACTTAATCCCTACTCATACTTAGTGTCAGAACAGAGATGGCTATTATTTAGATGAAAAACTAGACTCCTACCGTTTTAGAGCCGGGCAGAGCCATAGATGATGCAAGATGTTCTCAACTTCTTTCGAAGACAGGGCTCCTAGTTTCCCAGGACAGTGTCTGCTGTTCAAACCCTTCCCGGCATTTCACCTGACATATCATCTCTCACGACGTCGGACGACACCATGGCCTCGAATTGAATTTGAAAACTCACATCGAACGATTCAACTGTCACATGTCAGCGCACACATAAGCGAACGTTACTCACTTTATCGCCGTTCAAGCGAAAAAAGCTGACACAAACCGTAAGCGCCTTGTGACAGGGTGACATGCTAATTCTCCAGCATTAGATGACAGCCAAATTGTCATTACCATTGACGCATGACACTTGGGACTCAACGCATGACACACATGGTGAACTGAATTATGTCACTCTTGCAAATATTCGCGAAATCAATTTTGTCCCGGCAGTGATTGCGTTAATCTTGTGCAGGGTTGCCTAACTGAGTCCAAAGGTGCCAGTGCCGATTGGGCGGCGGCGGCGGCGGCGCGTCGTCCCATGCCTTTGTTGGCTTAATGCAATCTAAATCTCCGCCGATTGGCCATCTATCTTGACTTTGTTTTGCATGCGGTGCTGTTTTTCATTCATGTCGACATTGTTTTGAAGGCAGTTAGAGGCGGTGAATTATTCGAGCTTTCTGCTACGGAAGAGGGGACTGTAATTAAAAGTGGACTTCGTTCTCTATCATTTTGACGGCGAAATAGACTGATTGCAGTCACATTATTAGTTGGAGTGGTCTTGAGTGCGGAAATGAATATGACAGAGTGCTGGTGGTGGAAGTGGTAATCCTGCCTATTGACTGTCGAGTGGGCAGACGGCTTCTTTAAGTGGACGCTCTAGGGCACTGGATTGCTTTCGATTTCGAAAACGTAGCTACTGAAGAGCTAGGGACTGCAGAGCTGTATGGCTGTGTAAACACAAGGCTTAGCTGGCTAGACTATACTCCTCTCTCTGTTCGTCAGGCGCGGCGCTAAAATGTCGGCAGCAGGTTGGTCGTCATGCTAAAGGTCGTCATCAAATTTGTACGTCCGTATACGAGGCTTTAGTTTCCGTTTCAAAGCATTTTTTTTTCATTTAGGGTTGAGGCTCGCCCCAGACCTACTGACAAGGTTCCTGTTTTATGCCACAAGAAGCTCACTATTGGTCTTCTCCCGTCAGCAATTCCAGGATAAATTCCCAGGCGGCACCAGGGGTAGGATGGAATAGGGCTTACTAACAGAGCTGCTAGGTTTTCGAACACAGTGGCTCTTTTTCGACCTATCAGCAGATGTTGCTCCGATACGTGGCCAACGTTGCTCCCCAACGAGCGGAAGAAAACCAAGGTGATTCTATGGTATATGACATCGTGCTCTAAACACCTTGACTACACTGACAAAGTTTGTCTACTTTCACATCGGAAGCTGAGTAGGGCTAGAAAAGAATTTGAGAACATCTCGCATCTTATATATGTACCTCCGCCCGGCTCTAAAACGCTAGGATTCTAGGCATTTTTCTCTACGATCTAAGTAATATCCCTCTCTCGCGAGTGGAAAGATCAGGTCGAGGCATTATACCACCAAGCAACGGATCTCAAAGAAGACACATCAATCAGGAAGGCATTTCTAACACCCGGGAGAAAGGTAACAGCTTGAGTTGGAGAGAGCTCAAACGCGTTGCAGAGCTCCGAACGGCGCTCAGTCGTCGTCCTATGGCCGCCGAGGGGTTAACGGACATAACTCAGCTGATTTGGAGCCTAGCTCCGTAATATCTCCTTGCCTCGCCAGGGACTCTGGGTATCCTAAGAGTGCCTGCGTGGCGGCGCATTCGATCGACAAGTCTAAGTGCATTCAGAAGCCACTGCTGACACAATGGTACCATACCTACCCACGCTAGAAGCCCGAGACTGATCACTTAATTGTCAACTTCGCAACAACCACTTGGCCCCAAATGAGTCTTATTGTCATATCGCCTTTAAAACACACACACATCGTCTTACCTGGATAAAATCCATACGACATGCAATGAACTGGTGGGTTCCCCCCAGGCGCCTTATCCATATCAGATTCCTGACTCGCGGCCTCCTTTGAACCCACATCGTTGGCAACTACACTCCTGCCCTCAATCCCCACATCAACGGACCTGCCGTAGCGTGCTTCCCTGTAGTCCCCGTACTCATCAGAGTCAACAGCCTTCGGACTGTCTTCAAGTCTTCTCCCAGCACCAACTCTTCCATCCACCCTCACAGGCAAGATCGCGAGAGCAGTCAAAATTATGCAAGCAACTTGAGTGGAAAACATCCGAGTGTTATCTGAAGTCGATAAGTGGGTTAATCGCTGTCCTCAGTCAGACCTGTCGACCGCCCAGCACTCACCAAAGCTTCAAAAACACATCGAATGTCATCTATCGGCGAACATTAATTAATTTCTTTTGACAGCTCCCAGCTGACAATCACGATTCGAGGGAATCTCGGGCAGTGCTCAATCGGATTCAGTTCAATCGCAACGCAGTGGAAGTCACGTAGTCGGTCTCGCCGATTTGACCGAATCCAGCCATCAGCGGAAGTCCACTTGAAACACAGGAAATCACAGAGTTATCGATATCCTGGCTGTGATTTAATCGCCTGGCCAAGCGGACAACTGAATCGGCGATAAGCCGACCACAAGTGTTATCTCGAGTGTTTTGGGGGACAAACCCAATCTCCAATGAGATCTACGCACTTGAGGGGGTTATCGCCACCGATTGCTTTGGTTCCTAGATTTAACCGATTTCGCCCGAAATTGCCTTTCATCATTTGCATGGGCACTTGCTGACCATGGGGAAGTGGTCTGTAAGCGAAATTCTTTATCAGAAGTGATTTGATAGATTTTTGTGCAAAATAGTTTTCTGATTGACTTTCAGTGGTCGGACCACGCGTGGCATATGTGTGCCGAGGTCTTTGCTGGTCTTATCTGGCGTGGACTTGTTGCCTCGAACTGGCTTTATCAGTTAAAATTTGGCGCGATTGCTACTTGTCTGAGATGTCGGTTGAGGTTGGTGCTTTGGCAAAGGGACGATAAGAGGGTGATGTGACATGCAAATCATCAAGGTTGAGGGGATACAAGTAAATGAAGGGAATTTTGAGAAATGTCAGCAACTTTAACCCCGCCGCACTGGGGTAATTACACTGACCAACGACATGAGACAAATTTTTGGGGAAAAAAAGTTCCACATACGCCACCACGTAGTCGTGCCAGATTTTGAATAAGCCAAACGAATGACTGGCGTCAGTGGAATCCGGCCCTAGGTCAATGATGAACTGTTCGAGTGAATCGAGCTCTCTTTGACCAAATGGTTAAACTGTGTTGCATTAGAGAAAGGAACAGAGGGAAAGCGCAGGGAAAAGGCCTACCATCACTTCGCTGGTTTCTAGTGGCTGACGAGATGGTCAACACGCTGAAGGCTGGCAAGACGGCAAATCCACCAAAACTAAAGAAACAGGGAGCTCACATTTTTTGGACACGCCTTATACGTAGTGGGCCACCGCGTTGGGCCCAATTAAAAGCTTTGTCTTTATTTTATCTTCCGTCTATGAGGGACTTCCTTGGATGATTGGATCGAACCCCAAAGATAATACACATACTGGTCGTAGTCAGAAAGTGGAGTAAGAGCAGGCACTGTTGGACCTAGTTGTAACTTGCACATGCATCTCCCCAGCGAGTGCACAATCTTCCAAGCTGAACTCTTCGTCCTACATGATGAACAATAGAAACGTACCTAATTCAAAAATGTCGATATTCTCAGATAACCCAGGTAGCGCTAAAAGCCCCATACAGCTTCACATTTAACTCCAGGACTGTCTGGGATTTCCAAACAAAACACAACAGGTTAAATCGGATACGGGTGCCAAGACATCGTGTTCAAGCGAAAATGGGACAGAAACTCCTGAACCTTTCCCTCTTCGTGGGTTTAGGAACATGGACATAGAACAAACCAATTCTGGAACAGTCAGCGGGACTTCCAAACTCGATGCCAGGGGAACCTAAGAGGCTCTAGATCTGAACACGCCTGACCTACGGATATGATGTGACGCACTTACTGGCCACTTCTCTTGCAACTTCCACCTACATCAAATGAGGCACATCTGCTCAGCAATCTGTAGACACTGTGGACAATCAAAGGAAACCATGGAACACCTACTAGTCGAGTGTCCAAATCAGACCCTAAGCACATATATAATAATGAACAGAACCACCTTAACAGGAATAGACTATCAAGACATTCCATCAAGAAAGATTATCAAACGATATCAAAGTCAAAGTCCTAAATCAAGGAAGGGAGCAGAATAGATCTATCGTAGATCGTGGGCGTATATTCACATCCCATCTCGTATGAGCCGCCCGATATCGTATCAGCTTCAACAGACAGCAGACTAGACGGTCCGGAAGGTTTAACCTATCGGACGGCTTCGACACTCTAATCTCAGAAGGAAAGGGATGGCATAGCATCCCTGATGTGCACGGATTCAAACTGAGCTATCTACACGGACGGCTGTAAGATGTGCGGCGGAGTCAGTGCAGATGTGTGCCGAAATTCCTGAACAAAAGCCTACAGACGGAAGCTCCAGTGTGTTCCAGGCGGAACTATTTGACATTCGGGTAGCGTGGCGTCTAGGCAAAATACACACATATATCTTGCCAAGACAGAACGTTGCCATATGCAGCTCCAAATGTCCCTTATCTGGGTTCCAGGTCACAGTGACAACCAATCAAATGAGAGGGCAAATGAATACCGCCGACTCTCGTGTATTGTGACAGCGATAGGTTGATAGACGGGGAAAATAATGGCTGGGCTCTCGAAATAAAGATGAATGGTAATATCATCGAAGGCAGATGAACTGGCTAGGCAGGGATCTGAAGGGCTGCGCAGAGCACTGAAGGGCGCTGGCTTGCAAAGGAGGTGCACGTCCCACTAGAAGCAGTCAAGGCAAAAATCTCTTGGAATAGCAAGCCCCAGATGGGCCAGACTGACAAGCTGTACAAGCCGATACAAAGCAAGCTATGTCCTTCGGTTAAATTTGTTTGTTAATTTATTTCTTTATTTATTTATTTATTTCTTTATTTATTTATTTCTTTCTATAAAAACGTAGCAATGGTTATGCGTTTCTGAGAAGCCATGAGGGCTTGTCTGCAGAAAGTTGTGTCACATAGTTACAGATAAGTAAGCTTAGTTTTAAATACGTTAATACGTTTCTTAATGAAAGGTATGTGGCATGTGCATCGACACTTACGCAATTGGACCTTCCTGGTAGGAGAAAAAAGAAATTGTTCACGGCCCCACCTCTTTCGAGTCACTGACAATGCTCAAAGCGTATAATTGTCTATAAAAAGCTTCTCAAATTGGCCGTTCGGAGTCGGCACAAAACTGTAGGTCCCTTCCACTCGTCATAGAACAATAGCACGCACACACGAGTGGTTGCTAAGAAGCTAGGACCTGGCCCTCTACGGACTGTAGTGCCACCCATATTATTATTACTACTTTTTTTTAACCCTTGAGCGAGTTCGTTTAATATTTCAGGCACTCGGCCTTTGAGCTGTTTTCTACCATAGTTACGGTAGTGGAACAGCATAGCTCTTGAGCACGCCTTCTTGTGCTTCTAAAGGGTGGTTATTAATTTTAAGGGCCGATGTTGAATGTGAACCACACCTAAACGCCAAGTTTTTTTCTGCATTTCATTTGACATTTCTCAATTTCAGACTAACTCAATTTGAACCATGGAAAGATACACAATCCAGCAACGCGTTGAAGTTATTCAGGCTTATTATGAAAATGGGCGTTCAAATCAAAATGCATATCGTGCACTTTGTGATTTTTTCGGTCAATTTAATCGTCCAAATGTGCGTACAATCGGAAAAATCGTGCAAAAATTTGACCAAACCGGGTCTGTACGAGATGTGAAAACATCAGTGCATGCTCGTACAGCTCGTACTACAAAAAATGTTGCTGCTGTTCGCGATAGTGTGGCTGAAGAGCCGTCCACCTCAACTCGTCGTCGTGCCCAACAATTGCACCTCTAACGCTCGTCGTTGATGAACATTATGCATAAAGACTTGCATTTATACGCTTACAAGGTGCAATTGACTCAAGAACTTAAGCCTCTTGACCATTTCAAGCGTCGTCAATGGTCAGAATGGTGGCAAGAAATGGCAACAGTGGATGATCAATTTTCGAAGAAAATCATCTTCAGTGATAAGGCACATTTTCACCTCAGTGGATTCGTCAATAAGCAGTATTGCCGCATTTGGGCGAATGATAATCCAAGAGTGATTGTCGAAAAACCAATGCACCCACAAAGAGTGCTGTTTGGTGCCGTTTATGGGCTGGCGGCATCATCGGGCCGTATTTTTTCCAAAATGAGGCCGGTCAGGCAGTTACTGTGGATGGTGTTCGCTATCGTGAAATGATAACGAACTTTTTATGGCCCGAATTGGAAGATATGAATGTGGACGATATGTGGTTTCAACAGGACGGTGCCACTAACGAAACAATGGCTCTTTTGCGCGACAAATTCAATGGCCGTGTTATCTCACGTGGTGGCGTTGTCAATTGGCCGCCAAGATCATGTGATTTGACACCGTTGGAATTTTTTCTCTGGGGTTTTTTGAAAGAAAATGTGTACGTCGATAAGCCAGCAAGAATTCAAGAGCTAAAGGATGTGATAATTCGGCACATTAACGGCATAGAACCTCAATTATGCTTCAGCGTCATCGAAAATTTGGACCATCGGACTGAGGTGTGCCGCCGAGGTCGCTGCGGCCATTTGGCCGATATTTTGTTCCACACATAATTGAACCATAGCAATATTATCATAAAAAAAAGAAATGACAATAATTCCCTAAATAATTTGTGTTTTATTCAAAATCAACATCGGCCCTTAAAATTTAACCACCCTTTGTTATGGTTGATTATTGTAATAAATCGTGTGTCGTCGTAATACTCAAGGATAAGCTTCATATTGAAAATATCTTCAAATTGCAGTACATTCAGCCATTCTTGTTCACCGCTGTGTTTTGGGACATGAAATTTCAAGTGGATATGATGACTCCTAGATACAGTGGACTCCCCATAAGTCGAATTCTCACGCGATATCAAAATCTGCTCAAGTTAAAGGGAGTTCGACTTACAGGATGGTTTTTTGTAGGGAAAATTGAGGGAAATGCCAAAATATAGGGACCAAAAACTTCGAGCTATAGAGAAATTCGACTTTGATAGAGTCCACTGTAGTTCTAGCTGTCTATTGTGTCGATTAAGCATCTGGTTGAGCCACTGCAGCTATCATTCCTATACCAGATATGCTTTAAACTGCGGACTTCTGATGTGGATCATCTGTGTTTTGGAGGCGTTGATCATCAGCCGATGTCATTACACCACTTCACTGCCAAATCGAACTCTTCCTGCATAATTGCCATTGCTGTCTGCAAGGATCTGTGACGCACCACTATCGCTGTGTCATCGGCATAAGCAAATGGAATGCTGTGTTTGAATATATGGAGAAGCTCGTTCGTATACATGGAGAGGAGTGGACCCAGCTTTGATCCTTGAGGGACTCCATATTTAGCGTCTTCTTTTGGACTATATGTCTCGTTAGTTTTGACACGAAAATATCGGCTGCTCAGATAGTCTCTAAGCCAGTTTGCCATTAATCCTCGTATACCTATGCCTTCAAGTGCTTCAGTTAGCTTTGTGTTGCTTAGCGTGACGAAAGCTTTGCTAAGATACATTAATATGACTAGTACGTGATGACTTTTATTTAAGCTTTCGTTGATGGTATTTACAAATTTGCCTAAAGGTTTACTAGTGCTTTTATTTTTCTGCAAACCGTACTGGCTTTCGTGAATGACACCACGCTTGTATACAGGTCTTACGACAGCAGTTTTTAAGACATCTGGAATGTTTGCTGGTATTAGACTCATATTCACAAAATTGGGGAAAAAATATCCGCATGTCTCTTGATGTCCATCGTACGTATTCCATCGATTCCTAGCGACTTGTTTTCGCCAAGCGAGGCAGATATTTGTTTCCTCTACACAAATTTGGTAGCCTAAATCTGTGCTGATGTGCATCGATGTTTTGGTGTCTTATATTTAAGACCTGCGTGTTGAAGACTTTGGCACATTCACTATCTAGACTAGTAAGTCCTGTTGTATTGGGGAAGTCCTTGATGATAGTCTCATCGACTCCGTTTTGTACGGGAGTCTGATCTTATAAAGGGTGATTTTTTAGCTATTATCTTTTTAGCAACGCTGGTTTAAACAGCTGACGCACGTTTCGTGTTTTGTTTCACTGTCAAACATCTTCAGTTTGGTCTATAATTTAACCATGAATCGTCTTACAAACGAACAACGCTTGCAAATTATTGAATTTTATTTGGTGAATGGGCTCTTGGAAAGTTGGCCGAAGATACACTTTTTTACCGAATAATTGTGTTCAGCGACGAAGCTCATTTTTGGCTCAATGGGTAAGTAAATAAGCAGAATTGTCGATTTTGGAGTGAATATCAGCCGGAAGCATTGCAAGAGCTACCAATGCATCCAAAAAAAAAACAGATTGGTGCAGTTTATGGTCTGGTGGCATCATTGGACCGTACTTCTTCAAAGATGATGCAAATCGTAACGTAACTGTGAAATGCAAGACATGTGGTTTCAACAAGACGGTGCCACATACCACACAGCACGCGCAGCAATGGACTTATTGAGGGGCGAGTTCGGTGAACATTTTATTTCACGTTCGGGACCGGTCAATTAGCCGCCTAGATCGTGCGATTTAACGCCTTTAGACTATTTTTTGTGGGGCTTTGTTAAAGCTCATGTCTATACAGACAAGCCCGCTTCAATTGACGCATTGGAAGACAACATTGAAGCATTTATTCGTGAGATACCATTTGAGGCGCAGTCAAGGTCAACATTTGCATGAAATAATCTTCAAACATTAAAATATATGGACCGTACTATCGATTCAAATAAAGATTTCATGCATTTTTCTGAATTTTATGTGTTTTTTTTTGAAAAACTTTCCTATAGCCTTTAAAAAATCACCCTTTATATAACTCGTCATGTCATCGCCAGATTGGCACTGCCCACAAGGAGATCATCGCGCAAACTAGGTATCCCCACCCACACACATTGTCGCAGTTGTAGCAACACGATTGACAGGGGACGTAAACCATTTCAGTTGCGGCTGCCCAGCACATGCGAGCGCTTGGTAGACCATTCTTCAGCTCACTTGAAGGGATCTCTGCGAAGAACATCAAGGAACTAACGTCCTTCTTCTTCTGTATCAGGTTGGATTTACAAATAACAGAGCTGTGACATTAAAACAACACATAACCAGCGAGTCGATCTGTTGTCAGCTGTCCCTAGTTGCGCCCGTCATCGTGTTGGCCACTGTAAACTCAGGCCTCTACACTGTTCCCCGTTGGCTCAAAGTTGAAGAAACTGTCTTGAAACTACCCAATTGATGGTGCTCCTTAAACCCTCGACTACCACAAATCTTCTCCAACATCGACATCTACTAGACCTCCCAATGAGACACATCGAATCACCCTCCCTCATCACCAGCCAGTAATGTGGGGCAAAATTAAGTCCACAAGTCATTTCAAAAGTCTCAACTCCTGACTCATTCGTCGGGCAGCAAAATGCGGTCAGTAAGCTAATGGCCGGCAGCTATTCGCGGAATGTCACGATCGGCAAATGCTCGACAAACGATTTAAAAGGATCCAGGTCGACTGGCCACATAAATTCCACTTGATTCGTAGACGTAACGGCTGCTGTCAGCGGTATATTCACCCGTCACCGTCGGGTTACACCTCGCGCATTGTCTATTCCGCTGGTTGGACGTTTTCGCAACCCCTCCCCAGAAACGCTTGCGCATTACGTCGCCCGTAACGATTACACGCTGTAAAAACCCCTCGACAATACCCATTCAACACGAGCAATTACACACAATTCGACGGGGCCCATTCGTTGCACACTCGGGGATTCTGCTTTACATTCCCACGCCGCCGTCGCTGATCTCACGAGCACAACGGAAATCGTTCGACCATCGCCAGCAGATTCCACAAATCATGCTCACGTCGACGCTGCCGGTCAAGCGGATGATGGATGAACCCAATGACGAAGAAGAATCCCGTCCAAGGGACGGTTACATAAACAAAGTGCAGACCACCTGCTCGGCGAGCACATCAGATCGGCCCTTCGGTCGCTCGAAAGTGCCGCCGCCGGGCCGAGTGACAACGACTGCGGAGACGGAGACGTGCAGCCATCGAAGGTGCCCCCGCGTCGGATTTATTCCGAGCACACACACGGGCCCAGGTTACACAGAAATGCGGTGTTCCAAGCCAACCGAAGACGACGCCGCGCGGCTGCGCATGAGTGAACGGCTGTCTTGGCCGAATGTCAAATTCGTGTGCTTTTGGCAGTGCGAGCGTGGTGCAGGTCTAATTGTGGATTCCCGCTGGCCGGCGGTTGCGCGAGGCCAATTTTGACAGCTCGACGACAAATAATTGGCAAATGGATGTGGCCATTGTGCGGCCCATTAGCTGGGCGAATTTTGTGCGACAATTTGGCCGGAGCGATGGGGCAGATGAGGCCCGGCCGCCGAAGGCACGTCGCGCAGCCGTATTCAGATTAGATCGCCAACGACGAGCAACGAGCGACGGCGACCAACGAGACGACAGACGGCGTACGAGAGGTGAAAGTGATTTACGGTTCATTACAATACATGCAGCATGCGTTTGCATTTTAATTGAACAATTTGTAGTTTTCTAGGTGAAACCATCGCGCAAACTGACGAATGGACGAATGGACGAATGGCTGGCGGAGGAGCAGCAGGCACGTTGTGCTGTGACGATTTGCTGATGTTCGTGTCGTTGTGGCTGGTTTTTGTCGCTCCAAGTGCAACGGTGGCTTAATTGCGGGCCTAATGAGGGTCTAATCGATGGCGGAGCCGGCCTTAGCTGGTGGCTGAGCAGAGCCCTATCGGGGCATTGATCGGCATCGGTATGCCAGCGATATTGCATAATGTGGCTTCTGTTGTGAGATGTGTTGTTTTTTTTTTTTCTTGTTTTCGCTGGCGACGCTCGTGTTTTGTGAAAGCGGTAGGTTGGCCGAGAGCCATACGCAGAGTTCTCGAAATCAAGATGAATGGCAATATCAGCCGTTGGTATTTACAACATTGATGTCCTCCTGGCTGACGCACCTCCCAGGGAAATTCTCTATTAGGGCAAATAACGAAGACGTATTTCTTCGAAAAACCCCTTGTAATCTCATTAATATCAGTCACACAACTGTCTTGTGGGCAATGACAAGGTTTAAACCCTTCAAGTCAGCAGGACCTGACGGCATCATCCCTGAGGAGCTCCAAAGAACAGCGCACCTCATCGATTGGATTCTCAACGTCATTCAACGGCTGTATGAGTCTTGGTCATGTCATGTCCCAGCTCCTGGAAAAGAATGAAAGTAGTATTCAAACCGAAGGACCTTGGATAACCTTGGAGAAACTAATAGATCAATATATTAGGCAAACTATTCCAATGTGCAGACTCTCATCTTCCCAAAATGCCTACAATAAGGGTATGTCTGTAGAGATAGCTATTAGTTTGACCCCCCCTCCATAATAATAAGCTAAAGGAAGGAAGCCTCTGCCATTTTCAGCTGCAAAAAAGCCATTGGTTGCAAATGGGGACTACAACCACGCATCGCTCACTGGACTTTCATCTCAATTGTCGGACCGACACTTCTGCATGGGGTCTCAGTCTGGTGGACAGCACTAAACAAAGCTATCAAGTGCAAGGCACTCTATCAGGTGCAGAGACTGACCTGGAGCATCAGCGGAGAGCTGAGAAGTACTCCATCGAACCCACTAAATGTTCCCCTCCACCTCCCACCGCTGGAAATATTCGGCAAACAAATAGCAGCCAGCACAGTCTTGAGACTCAACAATCCGTCTATTTAGGCTCCGCAGGCCATCATTAAGGACTCTTATAGGAGTCATAACCGGGCACTGTGTAATTGGCACGCATGCTCGGATGTCCCATATAATGATTTGGGCAGAAGCTGCATATATGAAGAGGAGGCACAAACCACACATCACCTACTCTGCTTGTGCAGCGCTGTGGCTAGTCGTAGGTTACACCTACTATTTCAAAAATTTCAATGAGCTAACTACAAACACCAACTGGTTCCGATGTTAAGAGAAGTTAATCCTCGTGGTATCACAATGGGCCTACTTTGGTCTAAGTGTCTTCAGCAGTCAGCCACTTCTGGCCGGTTCTTTGACTGCCAGGACCTCCGCTTGGAAAGCACTGCCGTAGTCAGGCATTCTTATAAAGCAGTGGACGTGAAGCGATTTGGATAAAATGCCCGCCGCTGTTTGATTCTTGTGGTGGTTGTCTGCATGCAGGGGTATAATATTGCCTCTAAGCCGGATTTCTGTTAATTGCTCCTCTGATGCCCATACTTTGTGGATTTCAGGCAAGCCTGCCACCAAATTTAGCTGCTATATGTCAAGATGGGTCTGACAATTGCTGTGTACATCCACACGATTATTTTGGGGTTAGGTCTCCTTTATCCTGGTACTCAGGTATATGAAGCAGGTGCATGGCACAGGCTTTCGTGACTCTTTCATTGAAACGACGAATAAGGTAAACAAGGTACCACGACTGGCCTGGACAAGGCCTGGACAAGTGATTAAGCGACGTCTAAATTTGCCAGATAGCTAACTCCGCTCCGATGTGTCCTCGATTCCGAGCCTGGAAAGGAGGACACTCCCATATAATGAGGCGCACACGAGCATAGAAGGACACCAACCAATCTGGTATGCGATATTGACGACAGCTTAGCAGAGATCAAACGAAAAATTTCATCAATCACATGTGACAACAGTTAACAGGTCACAGCCGATAGCGACGACTATTCGATCTTCTGTCAAAGAAATCAGGAACAAAGCCAGGATCTGGAAGCTAAGAAATAAGCATCAATATACTGACAACTGACAACTTGTAGTCTTTATTTCGGGCTTCCTGTACCTCCTTGTTTAACATCCCTATCGGTAGTAGCGCAACTGAAATAATGGTGGCTCCATGCCATAGGAACTATACCAGCCTACTAGCCTACCAACTATGTCCAAGTTTCTGAACAGTACTCCCCGAATATGATAGCATCCACAGCAGCACTGTTGTTGATAGTGTCAAGGATAATGCCGAGGCGTCGAATCGCTTACGCCTGTTATACTTGCGGCAGTTTTTGAATCTTGAAAGAATCGACGCGATGTGTTGTTTTCGTTTGTGGTGCCCATTCCTTGTTTGACGACATCAACTTTTAAGCCCATTTTGATCTGAATTTGTTTTGAATAGAGGGGACAAACCAAGTTGAAGTACTTCGTCAGATACTGAGAGGTTTCGCAAAACTTGATAATTATTCATTTGTGAAGGTTTTGCCTTGTATATGGTACACACCGCCATGGATGATGTATTAGTTACAGCCTGAGCAACCTTTCCGTGGATCATTGATAGAATCAATTCATGATGAATTCTGAAAGTCGCTTGCATACACTTGCTGACAACTTGACAAAAAAAAAATGCAGACAAAGGGATGAGAAGGCTGCCAGTTAATTAGGCCTGGTAAGCAGAAAGGATTAACGAAGCGGGTCGATCGAAAGTAACTACGGATGACGAGTGGGTTACACTTGCATAGGATAATGCTCCTCATCCTGATCAAGCAGGGTAGTCCTTTAAGTCTCAGTGAGGACCATTTGATGAGCAAATACGAGTACCTTAAAAATCTGGTTGGATCGAAATTTGAATCAGTTTTGCAACATTTACTAGACCACCTTCATGTGATCGACACATTTGCAGTCAGTCTGTCACATAAACCCTCTTGACACCAAAGCTTCACGGACGCACCTGCTGGACCTATTCGCAGTGTCAACCAGGAAGAAACGCACCACAATACACGACTTTGCATACGCATACCTCATTCGAGCGCCTATCATGAGGTTCACGCCTCAAAAAATTCGCGCATCTGGTCTGTAAAATTGACATTCTTACGATCTCGGACTGAGCGCTGGCTTTGTACCCGCATTGTACAGCAACGACGACATAACTACAACCGACCGACGGAACACCGGAACTCAATTTAGATTTGTGTAAAACGAGACGAACGATACATGCGCTGACCCGCTTCTGTGGGCGAGTGTGTTGAAAGCGAAAGCAATTACACGCCGCCGCCGCTGCTGAGAGATTTCACTTTTTTCCACTTCTTCCGGCGCGGGAGGTGTTTGCGATCGCCCCACAGTGGGGCGGACCCCTTTTCGAATGCGCTAGGCGATGTAATCTAATTTATTCTTGCGGCCGTGTGAGAAAACCACACGAAGAGACACAAGAACAGATGAGACCCGATAAGAATGTATTCAAGCGGCTGTCCCTTTTTAAGTGCGGAAGCGGTAGAGCAACGGTGGGAAATGCTCGAATTACGGTTAAACAAATTGGCCCTTTGATGGGGCGGGATCCCCCCATGGCGGGGAAATGCGTTCCGGATAAATCAATGGATTGGGCTTATCAATTTGATGGCTTCCAGCGGATGACCTTGGCATTGGTCGATTGGGCCCCGTGCATGGAATGAGTGTCGTGTGTGGCACTTAAGGGCAATTTTAAGGCAGTTAAGATGGGTTGATTTAGGGTTCTTTCTGCGGAGGAGTTACGCAACGCACGACGTTGGGTAAGAGTCCGGTATCAACCGAACGCATCAACGTGGCTGCATAGGAAGTTGTTGGCTGCGACAAAGCAGCCGAAATTGTTGGGCAATTGGCTGAGTGAGGAAAAGAGCAGCTGTTTGTTTGTCAACGTCGGAAGTTGAGTCGGCCCTAAGTGTGTTACAAATCGTGGCCATTGTTGGTCTTCTTTATGACGGCTACTCCAAACGAACACAATCTGATGGAATTATGTTCCCTTTTGTGTGTTTATCATTTTACAAGTCCGAAGCGATTAGATGATGCCCGTGGTGGGGCCGTAGTCAAACAAAGCCAACTCAATCCAATTTATGTCTGAACGTATTTTGTTGCCACTAAATGACAGTCGAGGCTTGCAGTATGTAACTCACCAAATTCACCAAATTCACCAACTGTCACCCCAAATTTTCTAAGACCTTGTTGATGGTTTGGGGCTGTAGCTCATGGGTGGCTTGGGTCATTTTCGCCTTAAGTGATTGAATCGTTTCCGGATTGTTGGCGTTACATCGATTCTCCACAGGTCAGTACAAAAAAAAGTCCAAAGGGGTCATTTGACTTCGTCAAGTCGGTTGCAAACACGATTTGGGAATGTGGTGCGCAAAAGATAGATTGTGGCATGGGCTGCGTAGCATGGCGCGCCATCCTGCATGAGCCAGAGGTCATCCAAATCCATGTTTTCAGTTTCTGTAAAAAAAAATGTCGGTTAACATGACCGAAATGTTGTTGCTAGCCATTTTCGAAGAAGGCCACAGCAGCCATCTGTGCGCACCGTACGATGACGGGGACCATGAGTGTTGCCTACTATCATACCGGTTTTACGAACTTTTTGCACAAACTTGCGTACAGCAGTGGCGGGGGTTGCCTCACATCGGCCAGAAATTCTTCTTTTCAAAAACACACGCCTTGGGTTATACAGCACTAGCTTTGGAATAAAGTTTTCAATATTTTCCAACGTTGTTCAAGCGTAAAGTTACTCATTTCGTTCCGCGGAGATATTATACTGACTTTCTGTCAAAATTTCGAGCAGGAATGCCTGCTGTCAGTGTCAAAATAACATGTCATTTACAAAATAACCACAAGATGGCGCACCCTGGATAGTAGGCAGTGGAAAGTATTAGGTTGGGAAGAGTATTCCACCATTCGTGTGGTGCTGGTGAAAACCGAGTCCCTAAGCTTAACTGTTAGTCCGAAAGCAGGCGTCATGGTCAACTGATGAGCGTTGCTGGCGGATGAATTCACGGAGAGTGACTTTATGAGTTTAAGCGCTCGCTTTTGGATTATATCTAGTAACTTAAGGTTCTCCTAAGCGGATGAACTTGCTAGGGGTTTCAAACTGACTCATCCGTGGCAATCTTGTGGATCGAACCAGCTCTTGTGGACGACAGAATTATAGAAATACCAAACAGGAGGTGGAGCGATACCACTCGGATGCTATAGCCCAAGTTAAACTGTGCAAGAACCAACAGACTCCTTTAGTGTGACAACATATTACTAGCGATGGTAGTTGAAGCACACACCAGCCATAAATGATAAAGGAACCAGCCAACTAGCTGTGGCAAAGAAGAGGAAAGAGAGTACACTTCCCCAGTCTCTGCCAGTTGAGACATAGAACACTAGGAGAACACTTCTTTCAACACCTTCAGGATCTAGCAAAAGTCCCACTTATATATATATTGTCAGATTTCTACGGATTTCGGGATGGCTTAGCGACACATTAACATGACGTGTTCGAAGAAGGAGTGAAGAGGAAACATTCCCCCAATGGGCATCAGAATCGGTCAGTACCTAAATGAGATGTGACGCTCGCCCGTCTATCCATCTACCGTTCGGTTTGGTATAAACGTCGTTTTGTATTTGTATCTATTTAGTCCCTGACTACACGAAGTTGTAGCTGCTCATTGTGACTCGATGTTGTTCGTCCTCTTCTCGAAAACCGTATGGTCTTCGTTTCGCAATTACCTTCCGGTTACATTAAATTTTAATTTCTTCCGTCTGAATTTGAGCGAACCTTTCATTGAAGGCAGAGTGTTTGACATATCACATCAAAGTGTTCCACGCAGACTTTTGGTAGATCGTCCCTCTTGTGCGGACGAGTGAGTTACGCACGAACCCATCTTCTTAAGAACGACGTTGAAGAAAGCATGTGACAGCGCGTCGCAATGTTTAAGAGGGCACACAGAACCACGACCAACGGCTCCTTCATTCGGCTTGGATGTTGTCCATGCCTATGCACTGTACAGCAGGACCTGGAATGATCACTGTCTTTTATGAAGTCGAAACAGCGGTTGACAATAGTGATTCTGCTTTCGATCTCTCCAGACAGATTTATAGCAGCCCATTGTTACGCTCTGTCCAAGACGTCGATAAGCCCCGTCCTTTATTGAGGACAGCATACACTTCATCCATCCCTGATTACTGCCTCTTGTGTTGTCCAGTGAGTCTTGAAAGAACGATGTTGAAGGAGGTAGCACGTCACCTTGTATGTTTTGACATTGACGATCTTGATGAAGCAGCACGGGTTCACCATCGCCTGTTCCCACAATCTGACGTTTGACGGATATGTCAAAACAACTGTCGACATCTCTGTTGATTACTTTACCTCCATGCACGCTGTCACATGCGATCGACGAATATGTGCTGGGCAATGATCCACGCTTCTCGAGGATCTAGTTCATTGTGGACTTTCATGACCGGTAAGATCTCACGACGAGGCGTGAGAGTCATTGCGAGTGAAGATGAATACCTCGAGATCCACTCTTAAGCGACCCCTACACGCCACGCTTCTGAGCAGAACCTACCACTTGATGAGATTCTGACTCTGACGGTATGCTCACGTCCTTTCTCTCGTCAGTTTGAGCAGGGAAGACCTCCTTTACCACTTTATCGCATGCAAACCTACAATTCTATAGACCAGACTAGGTTTTTTGAGCTGAAGTCAAACTAAGAAACTCTTCAAATGTCTGCTCGATCACAAGCAGACACAAAAGTGCTCATCTCAACAAAAAAAAAATCCTCGTTGACTGAAAAACTTTCACAAACGACAACAACCGCTAAACCGGCGATTTGCATAGGCGATTTCATTTCTGCCTTCACCTGCACGATGCTTAACGCGATTCATCAAAAAATCTTGTCGCAAAAATGATATGAACGCGTGAACACATGTAAATTGCTTTTATTGCCTCACTACACGTGTTTTGTTTCATCGATTTAACGGTAATGAACTCATATATTTATTGATTTGCACGACGTTCATTTGCACGAAGTCCGTGTTGACTAATTTATGCGTAGCTTAGCAGCTGAATTCACTGATTTAAGATTGATTTATGGATGATTGAAGAGATGAATGTGGAGTGCCGCAAGGCTGCATTTGCAGTCCTCTCATAGAAGAGAGATTGGATGATGATTGAATTGAGGGGGAAAGTTCGCGTCGATGGCATCTGGAGAAGAAGGTTCAACCACGAACGTGCACGTCGGCAGATTGATGGCTAGGCCATGTAGAGCGCATGGAAAACCCTGCTTCAGCCCCCGGAGTGTCTTCGATTGCACGCAACAAAGGACGCCGATGACGGGCACAAGTGGATAAGGACCTCAGACAGTCTGGTGTACGTAATTGGAGGCGACTGGCTAGAGATCGTGCCGGCTAAGCACTCTTGTTGGTTGTGGCCTTGACTGTGGAGCCATCAGAAGACTGCGTTCGAATACCCCCACACAACCTATTCCATTTCGATGGCTTACCACAAAATGACACAAAGTCACCACACATTTCGGAGTAACCACGCGGCCTCGCTAATCACCTGAAACTAAGCTCTCATATGCTCTAATATGCCTCAGCACAGTCCTGCCCTTTGGACTGTCATTCGAAACGTCCGCAAAAAAAAAAACACTTGCTCATTCAAAATGGAGTCCGATCGCCATTGGAGTGAATTTCGCGAATGCAAAAACCTTCGCAGAGATAACGCATTGCCTCATTATTGTGAAATTAGCTCGTTCATCCATATAATTGAACGATATTCCGCCGACCCATGAGTAACCCAATTCGACTTCCGTAAGTCGCCTGTCATTCAGGCATTCCTCGTGCACAACGCACACATACCGATTACTCAATCCATCGATCAATCCCTTGGATTACCACAATGCAGGTGCTCTGCGCTGATCAAACAGCGATTTCCTTTCAATTGTGCGCTGCGAGCGCTGTTTTCGAAGCACAACTGTCACAGTGTGACAGTTTTCGATTTCGAAAAACCCTCACGTCTCGCAAATAACCATAAAAAACGCTGAAAAATTCAAATCAACATGCGGTAACAATGGTTACTTTCTTGCCATTCTGCGCTACACTTTTGTGTTGTGTGTGTTTTTTTTTTTGGACATTTACCAGAGACAAACGACCGTCGCGTCGTCGTCGTCGTCGTCCGCAGTGACGAGAGTTGGACAATTCCATTTCGAACTATGCGGGAGCGTCTTCTGTCACCTACAGGCATGTGTGTGCTTGCGCGGGGATGATGCACAAGCATGTGTCTGTTGTCAATGGGACCCATTCAGGGTACTAAACAGCGCTTTTATGCGTTCACTTTCTCTGAAGACGGCCGAGCTATGCGAGTTGGCTTGAGAAACTCCTGCACAGTGTGCGCTCGCACGTATGCTAATCTCAAAGATAAATTCTGTGTAAACAGTAGAGGTCATTGTTGCCAAAACAAACGTCACTTACGACACTTTTTTTTTCGCAAAACAGTTTCACTTTCGATATATTTTCTTCTTTTTTTTTTTTTGTCGATTTTACGAGTACGTCTTGAGGATTTCGAGGCGATAGCTAGTTGAGGAGGAATTTGGTGTGATTTTGTTTCGAAAACCAATTAACGACCTGAACGGACTGTTGATCCGAGTGATTGAAGTGTGATGTGAGGGTTCTGGCAGAGGCTATCATGGAAGCGCTAAGTTTCCCGAAAATGGTTGTCGGATCACAGCCGTTTTATGGGGATGCTAAATTCGGCTCGTTTGACTGGGTTTTATGAGACGGATCTGTCGGATTCCCACGAAAATTTCGAGGGGTGCTTCGGCTTGGGTCTGGTAACGAACAAAAAAATTGGTGTCGATAAACTCTCATCGATCCGGTGTCGACGGCAGGTAATCTAAAAAGAACTGAAAACATCTACATTTCCGTCAAAAATTGAAATGAAGATGCCCCAACGAGCTCACAGTCCCCCAACGTGCTACCCGCATCGACCAACAATCAAACTCACTTCGTTGCCAAGAAGTAACAAACCGTAATCACATTTCGGCCAAAGTCACACAGTCACACTGCATTGGCAAAAATTCGACAATCAATTACTTTGACAGCATAAGCCGGCGCTACGGTACGGCGCGGCGTCATGAGTGAGTAAGTCTGCACTCCGACAATGGATGGCTCCTTCGGGTGGACAGTCCAAAGAATATCGCCGTTTGGTTGTAGTTAGTCATGTTGGCTATGAGTGATTTACAGCGCAAGTCTTAGCAGTTTCAGCGGAAGACTTAGGCAGTTCAGTGACGAAGTATTTCGGGTTTGATTACTAACAGGGGACGAGTTTGTGGCCTTTGTCTGGAGGAAATGAGGCGGTTCTTATGGAATTTCGGACGAATGAGTGTCTTTTGGGAATCACTTCGATTAGCATGCGTAATGGTGGCCATAAGGAATTGGAGTGAAGTTCTGGGAAATTTGGAAAAGATCCACACATTTAAAGCTACCATTGACGAGTCGACTAAGTGGAAAGGAGAGTCTTCAGGGGCACCCCACAGCGAGGAGTCTTATCTTCTCTTCTCTGGATTATAGTAGTTGAGAGACTAAGCAAGATTGGTATCTGGAATCGTCCCTAAAAACATCAACAAACTGCACAGACAGCGTCGAACTCGATATTCATCTGTACCGGTTTAAAATTCCACATATAACTTCACCCAAAACTAACTGATCATGCCAGCAAAATAAGCTGAAATCATTAGTACTGGTTGCACTGTACACTGGCAGAAAGATTGTCAGACCAAAATGGGGGAAACTGACGATAGTTCGACAAATATTGGTGATGCTTGGTGGACTACCCCACGAGTACAGAGATCCAGATACATCTGTATTACAGGCGCTCTAGATCAAGCCGCCGTGGACATGTTTCTGCATCTTCTCTCCTTGGATATTTTCGGCTACAAAAGCAGCCATAAGACAAGGGAAATGCAACCACTGGGACGCACTAACAGCAAAGGGCACATGGTACTCGAAAAAACTAGCTAAAATAAGCCGGTTTGAGTCCTTCGTCGATGCTGGCCACTACGGCGGCTATGTTTTCTTCATTTCGCACCAATCTCTCTCTCTGGTTGCTGGCTTAAGGTGCAACGGATTGCCTGCTCACTGAACCCAGAATGATGACCGACGCACGTTGCGTATGTACTACTGAACCGGGATTTCGATATTTTTCAAGCCACCTACACACCTTGATTGGACCCATATCATTGTACACCCGCAACAGTTCGTTTTTCAAATCCATCAACTAACTGGACCAAATATCGCACGCAAGGCCTTTCTCAAAAAAAGTCCAAGTGGCTCTAGATCCGCTTCCGAAATTGTCCCTACCCTTTCACCGTAGAACAGAACTGGCATAATTGCTGTTTTGTGTAAAATCAGTTTGCTTCTTCGAGAGAGGACACTACTCCTTAATTGTCGCTTGAGTCCAAAAAAAGGTGCTCTTGAGCCCCAATCTCAGTGCTGACGTCTTATTTCGATGACACCAAATGCTTCATTTTGACATTTAGATTGGTTGTCTATCAACTCTCTAGTTCGGCCTATCACGGCAATAGCATCCACGAATGCCAGACTTTTAGGTGCCCCTAGTGGACGCTTATGAGTTTTGCGGGATCTTTTAAACAAGACTTGCATTGAATCGCTTGTCAATGTCTGGTCCTGCCTAAAGCTATTTCCGACATTGAATGTCGAGAGAGAGTTTTCAATTGTAAACGTGCACAACACGGCGATTGGCGATGTAGAGCTCGCATCTATATGGTGGGCCATCTAGTGTTTTATTTTTTTTAAATCATAGGTTATTTTGACACTGACAGCTCGAAATCTTGACAGAAAGTCAGTATCACACCTCCACCGAACGAAATGAGTCGCTTCACGCTTGGACAACGTTGGAAAATATTGAAAACTTATTTCCAAAGTGAGTGCTGAACAGTCCAAACAGTGCGTTTTTTGAAAAGAAGAAGTTTTTGGCCGAAATAAAACACCCACCTCTACTGATGTATGCAAGTTTGTGTAAAAAGTTCTTGAGACTGGTATGCTGGTGGACAACACTCATGGTCCCCGTCGTCGTATAGTGCATACGACATAGTTGTGACTTCTTTGACTTCTTTGAAAACGATGCTGGGACAACGTTTCGGTCAAAGGTGGACGTTACAGAGCCAAGTTAACAGATTTTTTTCTTACTGGAATTAAAGACATGGATTTGGACGACCTCGGATTCACGCAGGATGGCGAGCATCCATCGAGCTACAGCCCGAAACCATCAACAAGGTCTTGGAAAATTGGTCTTGGTTTTATTGACAGAATGCGCAATTTCTTTTTATTGCATTTTTAAAAAGAAACTTGTATGTGGCCCACCTTGTATGCATGTTGTGACATACGGTTTTGAAATAGGCGTAGAGGTGATGGGTCTATTTCTGCATTTCTCAGGTAAGTCCAGGCTAGAGCTGTGCTAGAGCCCAAGATCGGAGGTGAACCGTGCAGCTTTCGTCCCTACAAACGACCAGTTTTTCGCTCTAAGAATGATGCATCAACGCTGAAATTCATCCCTACAGGATTTACGAAGAAGCGAAGATCTTGCCCATCGATAAATACATCCTTCAACTCTCCAGTAAGATATTAAATAATATTAACGATCACCCCAATCAGGACATACAGGAGCCGCAACGAACTCCACTCGAGCGCAGTCACCGATATTTTCAGACCATTGCAATCACCAACCCTGGACTTATTGATTTATTCAACCCCGACACAACGCAGCTCTACAAAAAGAACAACACTGGACACTACCGTGGCTCTTCTTCTTCTTCTAGTCCGGGGTGGACCTGGGCCTCAGTCAACAAGCTTCTCCAGCTGGCACGATCTTTAGCCAGCTGTCTCCAATTACGCGCACCAATTTGGTTGAGGTCCTTCTCCACTTGTTGGCGCCATCGGTTTCATGGCCATCCTCTATTGCGTTGTCGCACTGGTTCGGAGTCGAAGACTCATCGGGCTGGAGCAGTGTTGTTTATGCGCTCTACATGGCCTAGCCATCTTAAGCGCTGAATCCGTAGACGCCTGACTAGGCTCATGTCGCTGTACAGCCCGTACAGTTCGTGGTTGTGTCTTCTTCTCCAACAACCATCAACGCAAACAGGACCAAAGATGGAACGCAGAACTTTTCTCTCGGAAAGACCAAGGACTTCTTCATCTGCTCTTGAGACTGTCCAGGCTTCTGCGCCATAGAGCAGGACAGGTCCTTCGAGAGAGAGCTCTACTACTAATTGCCTCTTGAGCCCAAAGAAACAGCGGTTGGCAAGACTTATTCTGCGTTTAATCTCGGTACTCATGTTGTTTATACTGTTTACCTGCGAGCCGAGGTAGACGAAGTCCTTAACTACCTCGAAGTTAAAGCTGCCTACGGTGTCGTTCTGGCCGAGACGTCGAAGTTGTGCGTCCTTTCTAGCTGACAGCATGTACATCCAGCCTCCGTTTCAATACCAGCAACGGGTCTCCTTTTTTGTGGATCGGGCAAACAATACTGAGGTTCCACTCATCTTACAGATGAGTTAGTGCATTTACCCTACCATCTCATCTCCAGCTGCTTTAAAGAGTTCTGCAGGCAGTCCGTCTGCACCAGCAGCTTTGTTCAACGTTAGTCTCGATGTAGCTATCTTGACTTCCGTGGCTAGTCCTTCTGAAATGCAATATTTGCTACTGCTGCCGATGGGCTGTCTCTCTGATGTCCTTAAAGCGTCTGGGGATGACCTGGATGTTCTGTAGATGTGACCGAAGGAGAACTTGTTCTTGGATGGACCTTAGACTGGGTTTGGCAGTAAGTCTGGAGGCCTACATACATCTCCACTCGCAGACACGTCAGATCATTGTCAGTAGCAAGGTGACGCACTGATATAACTATAATTCTTCTGTGTCCTATTCCAATTAAAAGTTCTCCGCCGCTAAAAAACCAACCTTTACGTGGGATCAGCCGCTTCTTTACTTTATAGTGAAAGCTGTCGCCCATCATAATTCCAATCGATCTCTTCAAATTGGCTGTCGTTGAACACCCCCCCCCCCCCCCCCCCCCCCCTCTGGGACGCAACAAATTACATCACTTTCCAAAGGCATTCCCCACGCTACAGTTCAATGCGAGTGACATCTCGCTCGCTGAGCCAATAAATCTGTGCACTCCACCAAGACCTTCACATCACGGCGGCTTGCAGCCAGCAAGCTCCCATGTGACCCCGCGCACCCGATTCATTGTAATTACCCGCGATGACGAAGGCAAGCGCACACAGCAGCCTTGCCGCGCACGAGGTGAAGACCGTCAGCTCATGCCAACTCATGCACAAAGCTCTCTCTCGAATGACACATTAAGCGGTAACCTTTAACCGATGGAGCCGAATTGCAATGACCGCAAGCATCTACGGACAGCATCCAATGCGCCGCCAACGGATGCGAGTGGCTCGTGGTCAAGTGCATCAATCACTGACGCGGTGAAATGGAAAGTTTTCTTCCCTTCGACGGAATTCGCTTGACAAATTCTACGAAATTTACGATTGGTCGCGTCACTCTGCGAGAAGATTCATGAGTGCGCCACAACTTGACACTCGGCTGAGCGAGCGACGAAATGTATTGCGGGCTGTAAAGATAGCCGGGGACTACTTGTCCACGCGACAAGACCTCTGACGGCCTCGCGAAGGGATTACGGGCGGCGAGGAAAACAAGAATTATCAACCCGGCTGCCATTAGCGCTTTTATGAGGCGCTATTAATTGATTAGCCTACAATGAAACGACACGTTTATGGCATCGAAGACAGCCAGACCACTGTCAGTCGACAGCAATTTGTGAGGCTTTCAGACGATCGTGTAAAAAAAGAACTCATCCATCAAGGGCTTAGAAAGATGTCTCCATTAAGGGATAAGACTGGAAGTGGTTGTTTGAGTGAGCTTCGAGTGGCGCTGAGCGCACTTGTTGGGAGGAAATTTACAAATGTTGCAGGGTGGTGAAATGTGCGCGAACTCAAACAACGTCACGAAGCAGCTGTTGGTGACTAATCCTCTTATCAAGGAGTCCATGAGTAAGTCGGAACAGAGGAATGCAATTGTTTGCCAATATTTTCTGAATTTTTCACGTTTTTTTTATGATTTATTGCATTCCGAAGATAAAAGAAGAAAAGAGCTTAGTGCAACTTTTTAGTGGGCAATCGATTTTGTGTTTATGGTCGTAAATCGAGAGAAATAGTGACTTGAACTTCATAAAACAAGTCCAGTATCGAGGAACGATCGGTTTTGTGTTAAATAAAAATCAGGTGGACTCAGTGACAACATGCCTCATAATCCCCAGCGAGGGGTTGTGATTGTGTCAGTATATTGCGTTTTAAATAATTGAAGAAGGCTGCTATCTCGTTCCGTGCATTCCTGGCGACTTCCAGAATTCACGATGTCTTAAGGAGAATAGTGCCGACCTTCGATTCAGACGTGCATCGTCCGCGGAACTGGCTTTTGGGTAAAATCTTGCCGCATGTGCTCCCAAAATGGAGAATAATAGAGCCTCGTTTAGGTAGGCTAAGTCCCCCATTGTGGGTTGAAAATGGAGAATAATAGAATCTCGTTTAGGTAGGCTAAGTCCCCCATTGTGGGTTGTTTCTCCACTTCCAGCCGAATATTCCGACTGCCACTTTTTGCAGAACAATTGTTGTAATTGCTGTATTTTCGGACAAATCTGTAGTGGTCCTTTTTGGATATCGGATATATCGTCCTGGGGAAGCGCGTCGAGTGACCAGGTGTGATCGCCGTGAAATCCAGTGGATTGCAGGTTAGCTCAACGGCCTTGAATTGAGACACGCCTCGATTTGGGAGGCTTACACCTTTAAGGAGTTCACGACGTTGCTGCAGCTCCTTAAAGGTGTAAGCCTCCTATCCGATAACGCGTCTGATGTGTTTTCTAATGGATTTCAAGCCGGTCTTCCAGAGCTTCGGAGGGCTGGTGGTGTGATGAGGTGGGTGAGGTGAGACCCTGAGCTGGGGTGCTGCAGGAATGAAACGCCATTGTTTGAGCAGTCTTCCCAAGTCTCGACTAAATATGTGGGCACACAATCCTGTCCGTAAATTAAATTTTCTAAACGCCGCTAGAAAGGCGATCGCTGATCAATTCGATGTGAATGGCTTTGATGGCCAGGCAGATGAAGATTGCAAAATATGCTTTGCACCGTTTAGCGCTGCGTCCTCGCCAAGTTTTTACCTCGATTGGGTCTGCATAATCGATAGCCGTGTTGGTAAATGGTTGTGACATGAAAGATAATGATGTGACATCTTTTAGTTGTGAGCACAATCGAAATCATTTAAAAAACGCACTCTCACTTCTGACGTCTCGTTTCTTCTGGCTTCAACTCACTCGATTGACTCTAAAAACACTCGCAGGTCTGATAACTGTCGACTTAGACTCAAATATGCTTGGACTCTAACTCTAACAGCTTTAGCCAAATGTATTAAGCACCCCTTAAAGTTCGTTATATCTTCAAAAAAACAAAAAAAGTTTAATCAGTCACGCGACTGTCGAGCAATGATGGCACACTCCTCTACCCGAAAAAGTGCACAATAATCGCTATTGCATTACAAAAGTGCATTGCTGACTTTTCCTTAAATAAAAGTTGCTTACATACTCATATAATGACGCGGTAAGCCATAAAATTAAAACTAATTACTTCCGAGGAGTATATGCAAAGTTGGAGTGACTTGACGTGTTATACAAGGGGCGTTCAATATATTCTCGGTATAGGGGTGAAGCTGTAGTTGTATATATAAATTGACTTATTTATCAAGTAATACTATTATTTTAGTGCATTCATGTAAAATTTCATATAAATGTGATTATTAATTCGCGTTTTATCTCTAGTTAAACAGAATCATAATGACGATGATGGTGAAAATTGAGCATCGCGCTGTAATTAAATTTCTCACAAAGCAAAGAAAAAGTCAAAAAACTATTCATGCTATTTACCAGGGTTCCGCGCCTTAATTATCAACTGTGCAAAAGTGGTCAAGTGAGTTCAAGAGAGGCAGAGAGAGCATTGAAGACGACCCCCGCTCCGGCTACTACTTGTACGGGAGAAAGCATCAAAGAAGTCGAAAAACTTGTTCTTGAGGATGCCCGAATAAAGGTGAAAATAATGGCAGAGATCACCAAGCTTTCAATTGGTACCATTCAAACCATTCTTCATGACCATCTTAACCTTTCAAAGGTCAGTGCAAGGTGGGTGCCACGAATGCTTACAGCGCCTCAGAAAAAAGTCAGAATGTGTAGTGAGAACGCGGACGGTGTTATGGATCGAATTGTTACTGGTGACGAAACATGGGTCCACCACTATAACCCTAAAAGCAGTGGCATAAAAAAGGAACAGACCCCCCGAAGAAGTTCGAAGTCACTCCGTCTGCCGGTAAGCTCATGGCCACAGTTTTTTGGGACTCAAAGGGAATCTTGCTCATTGAGTACAAAAAAAAAGTTGAAACCATCAACGCCACATCCTACGCTTCCACGCTTGCATAATTTGCGGAAGGAAATTAAAAAGAAAAGACGGGGTAAACTCGCAGCGGATGTGTTGCTTCTTCATAATAACGCTCCTGTTCTGCGCGAGATTGTGATTTCGAAGAAATCCAACACCCACCCTATAGTCCAGACCTTGCCCCTAGTGCCCCTGTTTCCTGATTTGAAAAAATGTCTTCGTGGAAAAAGATTTTCGGATGATGAAGCACTCAAGTCGGCAATAAATGGGTATTCTGTTTAACTAGAGATAAAACGCGAATTAATAATCACATTTATATGAAATTTTACATGAATACAACCACAGCTTCACCCCGCTACCGAGAATATATTGAACGCCCCTCGTACGTCCAAAAACATGCGATACGAGCAATGGTCTACTGTGGGAATAAAACATTCTTGAGTCGTCTGCCTTCCATGAAAGTTAAACTTTGACCGGTCGTAAAATGTAGCATTTCGATGTCAGCAATCCATTTATAGTCCTTTTTATCAAATTTTATTCCTGCGGAGAGTAGTGGTTTCTTGCAGGTCTGTGGGCTTTAACACCCACACTTGGCCGCCTTCGAACACTTCTTGTACTGCACGCAATTATCAATTCCAGGTCAAGACTTTCCTAAGTTTCTGGCGGGCGCTAACCGATCTGTTCAGCGACATGAGCTCCAGAATCAGATCTTGTGCTGATTTTGGGTGTTTCGCTTCCTTGTTGCCTCTCCAGGTCCAAGGTCTTAATTTCCAGTCAGGCTTAATTTCTTCGAAACCAGTGCTTTCACGGGATTTGTGCGGTATGTTCAATCGCAATGCATGCGTGCCTATAGCGCAGTGCCCGCTAGGACTTAGTATATGCACTTCCTTGCGACTAAAGCTGATCAGTGATGTGGTTTTCTTTTTGCTCAGCGTTGGCTACAGGAGCCATACTGTTCCTCCATTTTCCATCGGGTTCCGGGTCTGTCCAAGGCATCGTCTTCCAATCGCTGGAGCTTACTACCCCAAACCTCAATACCACGAAAATGTACGTCACAACAACCTCGTCCCCCCAGAAGCATTTCTCCATTTGGATAAGCACGGTCTGATACAAGGCAAAAATGCGGTACCGCTCATCTTTGCCATCCTCCTTTCAACTATGGATGGGTAACTCAATCACGATCGCACTGTCGTACAACGACCCGAGGAGGGTATCCCCCATGGTCTGTAGGATCTTGTAGAGCATCCGGCGGGGGTACAAATCCCCCAAAAATCAAACTGTTGAGAGATGTCATAGCTAGGGTAATGTGCCTTCTGATTAACTTAATAATAAAATGATCGATCCCTGTTCAAGTGTGCGTCGTTGTACAGGACCTCGTTGGAATAGAACTTCTTGTGCTCAGAGTGGGGTGTTCGATGCAACCGGAGACAGGTCCGAAGACACTCGAACAACCTAATCTTTCTATTCTTATGCATCAACTATGCCGAACTTGCTGTAGTTTATGCGCGTATCCCATGAATCAATGTACTGAACAGGAAGTTGATAATCATCGAAGTCACGCTACAACGTCGACATTCGGATCTGATCTATGCGCGCTACTAGATCGTCGATCATCGGCTATTGAGTGCGGCATGGAACCTATTAAATCCGCTTGAATATCGAGAACAAGATCGGCGGTCCAACCGCCCCCTGTTGCAGACCATATTTGATCTGATCCGAAAGTTTGAGTACACCCCCCTCTAGCGGCTGTTTATTAAGACAGCCTCAGTCTTGTGAGCAGCTAGTTCTAAATCAGCAGACTCCAGACAGTTCTTTATTTTTTTTGATCGACAGTAGCAGCCTCCACCTCGTGGACGTGCTTGACAACAGCGACCACTGCGATGTCGTCAGCAAAGCCAATCACTTTGACGCCATCTGGTAGCGAGAGACGTACAATCCCGTCCCGTCGTACATTAAGTTCGAAAGGAGTTCAAGAACAGACCCGTGCGGTACTCCTGCGGAAACGCTCGTCAGAGTGGCTTAGCTTCCGGTTGCTGAGGTACTCTGTGACAGGTAGTATGGTGTCTCCATTCAGGCCAGGGATCTCCTAATATAGGCCCAGTTCGCCGAGTTGAATTCGTTTTTGACGTCAAGCGTCACCACTGCGCAGTACTTATTCGTCCTCCATCTCTATCTTTTCCCCTGTATGGCTTGAACTGCTGCATCTATCGTCAAGGACCGTGGTTGAGGTCACGTCGTCAATTTTCCCGACAAACTTCCTGCCTGTGATTATGTGCATCAATGGTTTATTCATATCGAGCCTGACCAGCTTGAGGAAGAGACGCTGAAACCAATCTATGTCGAACGCCTTCTCCAAGTCAAACAGATAGGCACCCATGCACTGACTATCTTCGATGCGGCATGTATTTCACCATGCCCGCCTTGAATGTTGACTGGTTGTACGGTCTGATCTTATTTTCCTCCGGATCTAGAGGGGAACATACTCGATAAAACCAGCAATTTCAGGTGTGAACTACCGTGCCTAGGAAGAATGGCATTGAGTCAATATGCCTTACTCCGTTCCTCTTCACTGTACACAGGGGATGAGTACAGTGCGATCTCTCATTCCTCCTTACTCGTGGGACCACAACAAATAATATGAACTCGGATGTAATTGAGTCGGGCATCGGAGAACTACAACAAACCGAATTGAAAACCACTTTGACGGAAGAGGGAAATATGCTGTCACAATCACCATCAAGACTTCGTGTGTAACTGGTTTGATTTCAGCTTAGCTGACTCTTGCTCGGTTGCCAGGTCATCCAAATTCTCGGCTCCATACGCAGCAAAGTCCAGAACTACAGACAGACGATACGTAGGCTAATTTTTAAAAATGAAGAGCTTAGAAAACCATTAAGGAAAGGGCTTCAAGGAGTTCTCCACTTTCTAGGAGAGAAACCCAATTGCTGCCTAACCAATTGTCTATCTGAAGGATAAGCATGCGGGTAAGGACCAGCCACTTGCTGACTACCCAAAGGCCTCTCCGCAGCCCTGATGTGCCCACACTTGTTCTGTCCAGTTCTGTAGCGTTCATCAGTTCATCGACAACGTTTACCTTTCCTGTCACCTTGCCCACTTGCTTATGACCACGTCATATCTCAAGAGAACAGAACAGTGGTGATTTATCGAAGAAAAGGAGAGTATCTCAACTGTGTCTCTAGGGCGTACTGTGTAAATAAAAATTTCGTCAACGACCAGACTATGCTGAAACTATCGGTTCTCGTCAGTCGTTCACAGACCTCCACCCAGTGCAGACGTGTTTCGACTTAGTGCGGAAGTATTATATTATCAAGTGCGCAAAATATCGCCGAAGTAAAATAAGAATCGGTAGCTTCACGGTAGAGCGATCGCCGTTGACGTCGTGGTGCCGGGTTCGAATCCCGAAAAAAAAATTGAAATCTTTTTTTTTTAAATTAAAATAAAGAAAGACAAGTGTGAAACAGTGAAATGAAGCCAGTTGAGCGACCCGAGCTCCGAAAATCGGGTGATGTTGTACCGGTGGCTGGGACATCAGACCACCAGTCAACACATGATGAGGCGAGGAAGAAGAGGAGGAAGAAGCTTCAGCCACAGCCAAACCTGGTGAAGCGCCGTTCCAGCCTTGGAGCAGCCGATGCGAAAATTGCGGCAACAGCCGCAATTACAACAGCAGCAGCATCAACAACAAGAACTGTAGCCACAACTACAGCAGCAGCAGCCAGAAGGCAGCAAACGTTGGTCGACGACGTAGAATACGAGTCGACAGAAGGCGAGGGGAGATTCTCCTACAGCGGTAGGGAGAACCCCTTCAATGCTCTAACGTCGTCCGAGTCCGAGGACGAAGAGGAAGAGGACCGGGAGCAGCTAAAAAAGATTCAGAGGGAGAGGGAGGAGCTGGATGCCCACATCCAAGCCCTCCAAATCAAATTACGGGCCAGGAGAGCGGCCAAAGAGGCTGCACAACAAAAACAGCAGCCAAAAGAGCAGCAACAACAAGAACAGTCCCATCAGTTGCCAAAGGGACAACGATCAACAGCTGCCAAGAAGCAACAGCAGCAGCAACAACAACTACATCAGCCAAAGCAGCAGCAACAACAACTACATCAGCCAAAGCAGCAGCAACAACAACAACAACAACAACAACAACAGAAACAGCAGCAGCAGAAGAAGCAGCAACAACAACAACAGCGGAAGCAACAACAGCAGCAGCCAGCCAAAAAGGAGAGATGCCCTCCAATCAACGTCTTCGGACTGGAGACGAAGGACGTCGACACCTTATGTAAGTTGGCCACCAAAGATTCTTATCATATTAAGTATAAGGGTCCATTGCGAGTATCTGTCCATTGCTTATCAATGGCAGACTATCAAGTTGTTAAAGACAGGCTAGCGGTGTCGGAGGCCGAGTTTTTTTCTTATACCCCAAAAGGGGAAAAAGTGCAGACCATGCTCCTTAAGGACGTGGATCCTGACACTGATCCGGAGGAGATCCTCGCTAAGCTGCGCCAAGCGCAGAGCGCCGATGTCCAGTTCGTTGGGGTTAAGCCCTTCATCACTGCGGTTTCGAAAAGGGAGAACAGAAAACTTCCGTTCTTCCTAGTCCAGGTCACCCCAGACAGCAAATTAGATAGTCTAAAACGAATACATCGTCTAGGCTCTATTGATGTCAAATGGGATACACTAAACAAGACAAAGCACACACTCCAGTGTGCTCGTTGTCAGAGGTTTGGGCATGCCGCGGCGAATTGCAACATGCAGTCTCGCTGCGTCAAATGCGCAGGAACCCACAATCGAGGGGAATGTCCCTTAGGGACGGAGAAAGTCGAGGATAGGAGCAAACTGAAATGTGTACTCTGTAAGACCAGCGGGCACCCTGCCAATTATCGGGGATGCCCTAAGGTCCAAGAGATCAGGAAAATAATAGAGGCCAAAAGGAAAGGAAAAATGGTAGAAGCGAGGCCAGTGCCCCGTGTTCCAGCTACCACTGTTACTCCGGCAGTCTCCTATGCCCAAATGGCATCGGGTAGGCGACCGGTTCAACAGACAGTGCCGAAGGTGGCCCCGGTCCCAGTGGCCAGGCAACCTGAAGCCGATCTGGATCTGAAGACGGTCCTGCTCTCCATCCAGGGGCAGATCGCTCAGCTTCAAAAGCAGTTCCTTGAGCAAGCAGCGCGAGTAGACCTCATCTACTCGACGCTGTTCGGAGAGCCAAACGCAACATCGGTTTAATGGCTGCGCAGGCAGCCCGTAACCTTAAAATCCTAGCAGTGAATGTGAATTCACTGATCAGGCCTGAACGTCAACTAAACTTCGGTAACTTGTTGCAAATCCATAATCCTGACGTGTTGATGGTTAGCGAAACTAGGCTAAACCAGACGCATACCCTCAGGTACAAGAATTACCATATCATTCGAAGAGACCGAGCCTACCTAGCTGGTGGGGTCGCTCTCTTAATCAAAAAAGGCCTTTGTCATAAGGTCGTGTATAGCGGTGAAGTGCGAAAATTCCAGGCGATAGAAGCGTGTATCGCACGCATCCCCCTTCGGGGTGGTAAGCGGCTATATGTGATCGCGATCTATGCGTCTGACAAGGCACATATCAATCCCCATTTCATTTCAGAGCTCGATACTCTATTTACTAGCCTTCGACTGAGCTCGGAAGAGAACTACTATGTCATAGCCGGGGATTTGAACTCGAGGCATATGGATTGGGGCAACGTGGTGCATAACGCCAGGGGGACCTCATTGTATAACTGGTTGGTAGAGCACAATATTGAGTTCAAGCTAGATTTGCTTGCAACCGATAGGCCATCCTTTCCCAGAAGCGGGTCCTATCTGGATCTGATGCTGATAGACAAACGACTGACTATACTGGACGTGGAAAGACGCACACGGAACTGTTTAACTGCGGTTGAGTACGAGAGTGACCACTGCGGACTCTTCGCGGCTATTCAGCTCCCGAACGAGGTGGAAGAACTGGAGGAATATGTCCAGAGGCACCCTTATAATTACAATAAGGTCCGCTGGCCACGTTTCTCCAGGACTTTATCCACAGAACTACGTTCGAGTGGGATCAATCCTCCGACAAACAGAAACCTGACGAACGAAGAGGTTGACAGGTACCTCATACAAATGGACGACGTAATAAAACGAACCATGGAGAAAACCATTCCGAAGGTAGTACAAATCGATGACAGCGATGTTTATCGAAATGCTACCATCGATGCACTTCACGTGCACAAAAGTAGACTGCTGTCAAGACTCAAACTCTTGCACAGACGGTTTACAGATCCACAAAACGCGGAAGTCAGGGCACTGAAGTCTGAGATCAAGAACCTCCAACAGTTAATTCGAATAAATTACAGTTTGGCTATAAGCTTGCACTGGGGCAATAAAATCAGGGCTGTACAATCCAACAACCCGGGTATGTTCCCGCAAGTAAATAAAATATTTCGGAGGAAAGATCAAAATGACATTCAGGTCGTTAGACTTCCCAGGACGACACCCAACGAACAATTACTGACTTCAATTGGCATCAATCCAGGTGAGGCAGTGCTAGACAATGACTTCTTCGTGGTTGAAGATCCCCAGGAGAAGGTTAAAGCTATTGGTGCTGTGTTCCAGCGAGTGTATACGGTCAACGAGGTTAGTAGGCCGAATCACGATCTGGAGAACAGAGCCTTGCTAAACCACTTCTATCTCCGCAACGAGATAAGTCAATGGCGATCCGAGAATCCAGGTTTCACCAGGTTCAGTGACGATAATATGGCACATAGTGCCGTCGCCTACGATGTAAATCACATCGTGATTTCCCAAGAAGATCTTCAGGGTATCTTCAACTCGCTGAAAAAGAAAAAGTCAGTGGGAATCGATGGAATACCGAATATTGTGCTTCGCCATCTTCCCCCCGAAGCGGTCCAAATTTACACAACATTGTTCAACAACGCGCTGAGTAATGCACATTACCCGACGCATTGGAAAACAGCTATAGTGCAACCGATCCCTAAACGGGACAAAGACAAATCCATCCCGACAAATCTCCGGTCGATCAGTCTTCTTCCCTGCATAAGCAAGGTTTTTGAAAAGATAGTCATAGGAGTTCTGAAACAATGGGCTGATGAAAATAAAATAATACCGGACAACCAGTTCGGATTTAGGGCGGGGCATGAAACCATACATGCCGCGTCAAAGCTGGTATCCGACATTCAATGGAATAAAAGCAAAAAACAGTGCACGGGTGCCTGTCTGATTGACTTGGAGAAGGCGTTCGACACCGTTTGGTTGGAGGGTCTCTTCCTCAAGCTGGTCAGGCTCGGCATAAGTAAACCATTGCTATATACGATCTATGCCATGATAACAGGTAGAAAGTTCGTCGTGAAAAGTAACGGCGTAACTTCTACCACGGTCTTTGACATTAAAAATGGTCTTCAACAAGGGGCTGTTGGTTCGCCGATCTTGTTCTCAATATTCACTGCGGATCTTATAGGTTCCATGCCGCATTTAATTGCGTACGCCGACGATCTAGTAGCGTACAGATCAGGTCCGAAGGTCGAAGTAATAAATATCCTGTTGCAGCGTGACTTCGAAAAAATTCAGCGATTTTGCGACGACTGGAAGTTGATTATCAACTTCCTGAAGTGTGAAACTACCCTTTTCAGGACCCCGTTGTACACGGCATCGCGGGATACGCGCACAAACTGGCGCAAGTTCGGCATAGTTGACCCGCAAGGACGGCCGTTAGCTGTGAAAAGTGTAGTTAGATATCTTGGCATTTGGCTGGATCAATATCTGTATTTTGACAAACATATAGATATTGCTCTGACGAAAGCCAGAAAAGCCTTTGCTGCGGCAAGGAGGTTGTTTTTCAGCAGCCAACTTGATACCAGGGTGAAGGTAATCTGCTACATGGCCCTAGTACGGCCAATTATGGCGTACGGTTGTCCCCTGTGGTTCAACGTGAGTCCTTCCCAGATGGAAAAGATGAGGTTGTTCGAGAGACAGTGTCTCCGGAGCTGTCTCCGTTTGTATCGCACACCCGAGTCTGAGTACAAGAAGTACTATCCTAACGAGGTCCTGTACAACGAGGCAAACTTGAACAGGATAGATAATTTTATTATTAAGCTGATCAGAAGGCACATTGCACGGGCTATGACTTCTTCCAACAGTCTGATCTTTGGGGCTTATTACCCCAATATCATGTACCATGAAAGGGTGCGCCTTAACGGCTTTATTCCTCCCGAAGCATTCCTTTATTTAGACACGATTGGCCTAATACAGGATACAGACGGATGCCCTGTTATCTTCCATGTCGTACGCCGAACAGTGGACAGGCGACTCCAATACGAACCGGATGTCGCTCGCACCCACGAGGATCTTCTTCGGTTCAGTAGAGCGATCCCCGCTCGTGACAGGAAAGAGTCTGCCAAAGAACGGCTATTTTACTGGTGGTTACACCAAAACCAGTCTCCGCCACCGCTGGCTTTTCTAGAGGACCAGATAGTTGACCATGGTGGCCAACTTACATAGGTTTAAGGTAGCTATAAGGAAAAAACAAAAAAAAAAAAAAAAATCCAAAAACATTAAAAAACAAAAAATCTAAAAAAAATTAATAAAAACAAAAAAACAAAAAATCAAAAAAAAAAAAAAAAAAAAAAAAAAAAAAAAAAAAAAAAAAAAAAAAAAAAAAAAAAAAAAAAGGTGCACCACGGCGTATAAAATATATATGTTAGGCATATACATAAAATATACGCCCTGGTGCACGTGTCCGTACTGTTACGGACATAGTTAAGATAGTCTTAAGTTTTATGTTAGGGTAAGTTAGTATAAGGTAGTTTAAGTAGTTAAGTAAGTAAGTTTAGTTTAGCCAAGTTTTTTGAAAATTTTCTTGGCAAATAAAAAATTTTAGTAAAAGATTGTCTTAAAGACTAAAAAAAAAAAAAAAAAAAAAAAAACATAGATTAAGCCGAAAGGCACAATTATAACGTAGATTAGATTAGCTTAGAGTACCCGCATAGGGTCAGTAGGTTAGTATTAAGAACATTTGTATATTCTTAAGTTAGTTAAGCTAGTTTTAAGTACTTTTGTCTAGCAAATAAGCATATTTCATTAAATAAAAACAAAATTACAAGCAAAAAAAAAAAAAAAAAAACTATCGGTTCTCGTCCGATCACCGAAATCAAGCAGCATCGGGCGTGGTTAGTACTTGGATGGGGGACCGCTTGGGAACACCGCGTGTTGTTGACCAGCTTTTTGCTCCCCAGTACCACCCCAAAATCCAACATCACAACACAGGGGTCACAACGGGTTGAAGTTTCTATGTCTCGCAATCGCTTATTCATTATTTTTTTTTTCCTTAGCACTATCCTACAACCCAACCTCTCAACCCTCCAACACAGTGGCCGTTCTTAAAACAATCTGCTTTTACTTTTTTAATTCTTGTCAACGTCACTTAAACGGCAACATTAGAATATCATTATTGTTCACTTATTGTGATCGTCGCGGATTTTTGTTTGGTTTTGTGCGCCAGGAGTATGTCCCCTTCCTTCCTGAGAAAATGAAGGCAGAGAGACCAAGGATCAGCCTGGACTTGACACAGAGGGCTCTCAGTTAGTAATACAAACAGCAACGGCTTTAGGAAAGGCACCTAGACTCTTAGAAATTTGAGTGAATACCGTCCAGAAGGGAATAGTCATGCCCAGAGGAGTGTAGGAAACCGAAAACCCAACTCCCTAGTCCTCCTGCCTGGTTCTGTTGAAGTTGGCATCAAAAAGCTGAAGATTATGAAAGCCGCAGGGTGAAAGGGTTTACCTTTACAGCAATATCGGCGCAGCAGATCGTCTGCAAGATATGCGCGGCGCATCGAGAACGTGTTAGGGTGATGGAAGACAATTGGAAAAGGCCAAATTGTGTCGCATCACCCTAACACGTTGTCGATCCTCCGCGCATTGATGAACCGACCAAACCTTTTGAATGCTGCACCGAATTTTGTCAATGAGATGCGCTGTCGCACAGTTTATTCAATCTGGTACTGGAGAAACTAAACACACGGAAGGCCAACTATGGGTTACCCCGGTGACAACAATAACACCTCGCATTCCCACCGTGCCGTATTCGAAGTTTTCAAAGCGATTGAAGAACAGGCGAAACGAGCATCTCTTAAGGTCAATGAGGACAAAGCTAAACATACGCTGTCAAGCAAGAATCGCTCCGTCACAGAGCACCTGGGCCAAAACATCACGATCGACAGGTACAACGTCGAGACAGTAAAAGTGTTTATCTACCGCGAGGCAGACGTAAACTCCACAGGCGATGGTTTAGTGGGGATTTGACGTAGAATCGCCCTTGGCAACTGCTGCTAATTCGACTTGTCGAAACAATTGCCACTGTCTGTCGAGGGAGGTGAATGGAGGAGAAGACAGACACCGAACTCTACGGACTGTTTCAAGATGTGGATGTAGTCCGGAAGGTAAGAATCCGTTGACTTCGGTATTTTGGATTCAGTTGGGTTCGGCCACATCGACTTACTTACTTACTTACTTAAGGTGGCGCTACAGTCCGAGGTGGACCTGGGCCTCAACCAACAAGCGTCTCCAGCCAGCTCGATCTTTAGCTAGCTGTCTCCAGTTTCGCACGCATAGTTGGTTGAGGTCCCTTTCCACTTGCGTGCGCCACCTGAGTCGCGGTATTCCTCTACTGCGCCGTCCCTCGGGGGTGGATTCGAAGACTTTTCGATCCGGAGCATTGGTTTCCATCCGCTCTACATGACCTAGCCATCTCAATCGTTGGATCTTCACTCTTCTGGCTAAGTCGATGTCGCTAAACAGCCCGTATAGTTCGTCATTATATCTCCTCCTCCACTCACCGTCTATGCAGACGGGACCGAAAATCACACGAAGAATTTTCCTCTCGAAGCAACCAAGAGCAGCTTCATCCGCTTTAGACAAAGTCCATGCATCGGCGCCATATAGCAGGACTGGGACGATTAAGGTCTTGTAAAGCGTTACATTGGTTGTTCGAGAGAGGGCTTTGTTTACCAATTGCTTCCTTAGCCTAAAGAAGCAGCGATTGGCAAGAGTTATTCTTCGTTTGATTTCAGCGCTCGTGTCATTGTCTGAATTGATAGCGGTGCCTAGGTAGACAAAGTTTTTGACTACCTCAATGTTATATCTGTCTGCTGTGACGTTCTGACCGAGACGTCGGTGTTGGGTGTCCTTTCTCGTTGACAGCATATACTTGGTCTTACCCTCGTTTACCGCTAAACCCATCTACGCGGCCTCCGTTGCAATGCCTACAAAAGCGCCATTCACATCACGCTGCGTTCTTCCGATAATGGCAATATCGTCTGCATATGCAAGTATTTGGACGGACTTCTGAAAGATCTCCTCTTCCTCTGTTGTTGGCGTTCGAGTTCTGAACAATTCTTTCAAGAACGATGTTGAAAAAGTCGCATGACAGGGTGTCGCCTTGCCTGAATCCTTTTTTGACATCAAAGGTCTCGGTTAGGTCTTTACCGACATTGATGGAGCAGCGTGCATTCTCCATCGTTATCCTACACAAACGGACGAATTTGGTAGGGATACCAAAACTAGACATTGCTCTGTATAGCTCGTCTCTATAGATGCTATCATACGCGGCCTTAAAATCGATGAAAAGGTGGTGAGTATCGATTTGTTGCTCTTGGGTCTTCTCCAAAATCTGCCGCAGTGTGAATATTTGGTCGATGGTGGATTTTCCTGGCCTAAAGCCACACTGGTATGGACCGACCAGGTTGTTGACGAATGGCTTTAGGCGTTCACACAGTACGGCAGATAAGATTTTGTATGCGACACTTAGGAGACTGATGCCTCAGTTCAAAGGGTCTCCTTTTTTATGGCCACATCGACCACATGAACAAAAAAGCTCCAGAAATGATGGTCTTAAAATCTGAGCCTCCTGGTTCAAGAAGGAGAAGAAGACCGAATCTCCCCATACAAAGACCAAGTGATCGCGGACGCATGACAGCTTGTTCTCGATAATTGGGAGCACCGGCCACACTGCCACTGTCCACGACGGAAGGCAAATATTTCTCAGGCTCAGACTCTCCACGGATCATCGGCTTGAGAAGTAAGCCTTCGACGGTTACGTAAGATGAATGCCCTGATTCAGTCTCATCCTCCATCCGTCATCATGCATATGGGACCCAAAAACACCGAAGGACTTTTCTCTCGAAACGATGAAGAATCTCTTCGGCCGGGGGTGACTGTACGATGAAACTTACGGGCTATGAACCATGTCAAAAGAATTCGAGTCTCTCTCCAATCTCTCGGGCTAGGTCATGGAATGGACACCAACACCCCCTGCTTCGGCTTGAAAACGCCTTCATAGGCGACCTCTGTCAGCTGAACGTGAGAAGCTTGAAGCCCATGGCCGAGCTAGTTTGAGGGGCATGTTAACTGAAGCCCAGGTCCACCACTGGCAGAAGAAAAACAAAAAGAACGCGTCCCATCAAATTGCCTTTACAGCCACCGAACAGTTGAATCATTTTGAAGAGAGGAACTTGCTTACAAATTGAGTCACCGCACCAGTCACCAAACTCACAAATACTGGGTCACTTCAGCAACAAGCACGCCGATTCATTTATCGTCTCTTGCGACGAATCCATTGAACTCGTCGCGATCATATTCATATTTGTTCCAAATTTATGCAAATTTCTCTCGCAGTTTAAACGAAGTCTCCGCCAAAATTCGAAAGTGTCAATTTTTTGACAAAACCTCGGCACACAATAAGAACCTCACTTCTCAGCTCCTCCCTTTCACTTTCCGTCCGTCTCCCGTTGCATTACGTAACCCGACAAGAAGATCCAAGAACAGAACAAACTACACCACCTGCTCGCAACTTAACAGCGCATGCGCAACCGTCTCTCGGGCTCTCTTAAATGCTTACACTCACCTAATCTCGCTCTCTTGGCGCAAAAAAGAAACTCTTTGCAGACCAGCACCCAAACGGCAAGCAGAAAGTTACCTGCGCAACATCACCGTCACCACATCAGCACGGCCACCTTCAGGTACCTCCGTTGGGGTGTCGCAGAAATTTCTCTTTTTTTCGTCTGTTACTTGGCTCAACGCCTAGGAAGAAGTTGCATGTTGCGCCGCACGCTGGTTCGCTGATAGACGCGTTGTGTTGTTGTTTTGTTACCTTTTTCAGTTTTTATTCCATTTTCATCGAGTTCGGTCCGGCATTCGTGGTCTTTGCCTGCATCGCACCAGACGTTTGTTAGTTTTGTTGGTTCGTCTCTGGCATCGTTTGCCGTCCGCTGTCTGTCGCAGTTGATGTTTTCGTCTGATCGTGTGTGTCGCCGCGCGTATTGTGAAATGATCCTCGATACTTTCGGTGAATTATTATAACAACAGTGCAAGTGCAAATTATTAGTCACCAGGATCGACTTACTCTCTCTCTCTCTCTCTGGCTCTGTCGTCTGTGAGATTCAAGTGAAAATCCTTGGAAAAATAAACCATGCCATTGGGTGATCGCTTCACACCCTGATCGCGGTCTGTCTGTTTTTTCTTCTTTTTTTTTCTGTTGATTCTCTCCTTCGTCTGGATCATCAAAGGAATACGAGCACGAGTGTCGATTGTCGAGTGGATTTTCTAAGAAAAAAATAAATAAATACAAATTCTTTGTACACCCGCGCCGCTCTGAGTACCTGTTCAAGGATAACAAAGACCCTTTTCTGTGGATTTTCCCAGCTGCAGCATCATGGTAAGTCAAACAACTACATGTGTCAACAACTTGCGTTCGTAGAAGATCGATGCGAGTGCCTGAACCCTTGTCCGCCTGACCTTCACTCGCTGGATCGAATAACAAGGATCGCTGTGCGTGGTCCGATCATTGAACGAGCAATTACTGATTAATTTCCCTACACTAATGACAGATGCAGGATCTCCCGACTGTGGGACTTCTGTTTCCCCCCAATCACAGAGAAAGCTATCACCGCCCGATGTCTTTCTCTCCACGGGATGGCTTATTGCGGCTGTTGCCAGTGCAATTGTTGAATCATTGTCTTGTGGATTTGAGTTTTTTTTATTTCTATCTGTGGCTTTAGCGGTTTCCGAGGTTAATCTCAATGAGAATTTAATTATTCATGAGGAGCGCGGGGTGTGTGAGGGGATTTGGTGACGAGGGCATTTCCATTTCTTTCGTCGATGGGAGAGTGGATGCAATATTCAGTAATTTCGATTGGCAAATTGCGAAGGCTAATGTAGTGTCATATGCTTGATCTTGCAACGTGTCTTTGCCGAAGAGTCTTCAAGAGGCTGGAGGTGATTTGATGACTTTAAGCGAGTCTTGGTCATTTTCTCCAGTTGTAGGAATATAGACAGAGAGGCGACGATGTAGACAAGGGACCGTGAGGATGAAGGTCATCCCATCACGAACAATTTGAATGTACATCGTTTTCTCAATTATATTCATGTGCACTGTGACCGAGATACGGACACCGAAGTGAAACCATAAGGGTCCCGTACCGGAATAGTAACTTTATGGTTTTTTTTTTTTGTCAATCTTGTAGCATGTCTTTGGTGTGATGATGGACTCTGCTTCACCTGATACCTTGGCTTGAGGTGTATTGGATATGTCCACACCAATGTTGAACGATGCTTAATTCTGTGAATTGCAGGGAGAAAGACCTTGGTTGTGCCTGTCCTGGAAGAACCCTGAGTCAAGCAACAAGGGCAAAATTATGTGAAGCCTGGCATGATAGCATTTGATAGCATTGATAGTTCTCTCACATTCCTCGATCAAATGGGGATACGAACAACATTTTTTTTTATAAAAGTCAAAATTGTCGATTTTCGTTTCTGATTGTTTTTTTACATTCTCTCCCTCCCACACTCACTCTAACTCGAACTGATCTTTATTTTTGAAAATTAAATTGACTTCATAAAAAATAAATCTGATCAAGTGCGGTTAATATTCCCATTCTGAGGGTTCCGTACCATAATCATTTTTTTAAAAAACGGATTTTCTAAATATTTTGCCTCGACTTCAAACTATTTCACTTCATGAAAGTCAGCAAGCATACGAGTTATTTATCAATCCCATTTACGCCTTTTGTGAGTGAATTACAGATGTTGAGGTGCTTTTGTCTCATCAGAAATGGTACTAGGACGGCGCCTTAATTAGTTAAGTTTTCTGTTTTCACTAAGTCTTTGGAAATTTTTACATATTTAGTGGAGACAGAACATGGCCGTTCGGAGTTGGCCCAAAACTGTAGGTCTCTTCCACTCGTGAGAGAACAAGAGAACACACAACACTAGTGGTTGCTGAGAAGCTAGGCGCTAGCCCTCTACAGGTTGTAGCGGCACTCATAGTTTTATTATATTTGTGGAGACATAGCATTATTCTTCAGAACATATGCAACCAATTTTTGGAAAGAGTTCAGGATTCTAATGTCTTAGCAAAATACACACCATTCGTCAGTAGTGTGTCCACATTTTTGAAGCGGTTTCTTTGTCCCTGGCCGATGCATAAAGCATGAGATTCATAGAGCCTTTCCGGTATACTAATTCTGTAATATTCCTGCAGCCATTTTGACCGGGTCGCTACAGCCGACGTTGCCTTCTTCATCAATCATCATCCATGGTCCCGGGACAAAGTAATTAAAGAACTCGCTCAGCACTTCTCTAGTTTTGGACTATCTCCTTGGATCACGCTGCTTTATTCTGCGACACCAAGCTCCATTAAACATGTGCATTTCAAATATCTCCACCAAACATCGAACTTGCTCTCCGTTCAGTAGGCATTGTAGACAATCCACGCCTCTTTCCGGTCGAATGCCATCTGATGTGATGCGTCTTTGATAAAGAACTCGTCCCAACCTAAATCTATTAAGATTCTTGTCAACAATTCGTTTGGTTTTATGTTCTGCTTCTGTCACAGTCCGATCACATTTCGTCAACAAATAAAATCCATTTTATGGCTTCCTTGCGCGAGTCCTTATATGTCTTCCACTGATCGTACGTGCCGGAAAAGAGAAGAAAAAATATACGAATTCGTTGAAAACGCCTCAGATTCGAGGATTGATATGTCATTTGATAAGTCAGTGACTTTTGTCAACGGGGCAGCAGTTCGTTATCCCATTTATGTATTTTTGCCACTCCTTTGAAGAGGTCACACGGTTGGCGGATAACTCACACTTAAAATGTGATATACCACCCGCTTAGTTGAGATGCCTACATCTTTACGCACTTCAATTCTCCCATCGTTCAACATCATTTCACGGATATTATGGACTGTTTCTGAGGTCACGACCGCTTTTGAACAACCTGACGACGTTCCCTTGCGCTGTAGGGATGTTTTTTGTTCGATTTCCCAGTTCGTTTCCAGTATCGACTGAGACAGTGCTCCTAGGATACTGGTACGTCTACCCTCTCAAACGGCTCAATCCATCCAGAAATCCATAGAGGGTGACATCATTCCAAGGTTGTGCGTTTGCTTATCCAGCCTTGAAGTTATTCCAAGAAGATCCATTATTTTTGGCGAATGGTACCATTCATACATCGTCCATTCAGTACCATTCAGATTTGACTTGACTTCTTGGAACATTCGTAGGCACACACAGAGAATCTATTTTAACTCGCGAAAAGTCGTCTCAATAGACGATCCCTGGCTTTCTTAAATCTCTCTTCCTGACATCCTTGATGGACTTGGAAATGAACAACAGACTGGTTGACATAAGACGACAGTCTGGAACTGATCCTCTGTCACACAACCAAGTGCCACGATGATCTCTTGACTTCGTTGCTTAGCGCCGAGAATTGCTATCGCTTGGACTCCATAGGTCGACACTTACACAAAATCACAAGTCACTGCTCATTTTAAAATTCATCCAGAACATGGTAAACAAAGATTTAGGAAGTTCGACGGATCATCTATTGAGGCGGGTGGTTTGTTAAGCTATTGATTTTGAATTATTAAACAAAGCAAAAGAAATTTACTAAAAGGTACAGGTTGGGCCAAATACAAGATTCTTTTTAAAAATGCAATAAAATGAACAAAAATTAAATTTTTCCCATGTATTATGGTTTTATTAGTAAGAACACACATTCCCATTAATTATGAAATACAATGTCGTTCATGTGGCTGTCACGACTAGCTTCGCAGTAGCGCATTGTGTCACCCCTCTTTTCCAAGACCTTGATGATGGTTTCGGGCTGTAGCTCACGGATTACATGGTTGATATTAGCCTTAAGTGCTTGAATCGCTTCCGTATTGTCGGCCCTTCACGGTTCCACACAAAAAAAAAAAACGTCCGGGTCCAGTCGCAGCTCCGAGGCAGCCAACAGACATCGCCAAGACGGCTGATATCACGATTTGGTGCTCAACAGATCGATTGTGGGCTGTGTGCCATGGTGCGCCATCCTGCATAAACCAGAGGTTGTCCAAATCCATGTCTTCAATTCCAGTAAAAAAAAAAGTCGGTTAACTTGGCTCTGTAATGCCCACCGTTGTCCAAAACCTTGTTCCCAGCCTCATTTTCGAAGAGTGTCACACTCTCGGTCACATTCTCATCTGTGCGCACCGTACGACGACGGGAACCATGAGTGTTGTCCACTAGCATACCAGTCTCACGAACTTTTTGCACAAACTTGCGTACAGCAGTCGCGGTGGGTGCTTCATTTCGGCCAAAACTTCTTCCTTTCAAAAAAACTCACTGTTTGGCCAACACAGCACTCACTTTGGAAATAAGTTTTCAATATGTCCCAACGTTGCCCAAGCGTATAGCGACTCATTTCGTTCCGCGGATGTATGATACTGACTTTCTGTCAGGATCTCGAGCGGGAAACAGCTGTCAGTGTCAAAATAACCTAAGATTAAAATAAAAACCACTTGATGACCCATCCTGTATAATGTTTATTCGAGTTGATAAGCCAGTGCTTTCAATTTACTTTTTGTTGACTATTTCATGGACCACGACTAGGTTGTAGATAAGTTGTCCATTTTTTAGTCACAATTTCGAGCATATTGCCTGATGGTGGCTTATCGGCATAGACGAGTGATTCGAGGATTCCCCAAAGCAAATAGTCGAAGGACGTCAAACCGCATGGTGTACCTGACGAACAGTTCCCCTGTCCAAGACGAGAGATGAATTGCTGGCCGAAATCATTCTCAATTAGTCCATCGATTCGCGTGCTGTGTAGCATGTATCTCCGTTTTGCTGGAACCGCATATCAACCAGCTTCAGCTCGTGCATTAAGAGTTCGGCATCATTGAACGAAAGCGGGTGTCATTGACTGTGTTGTGCTCATGGCGGGTCAATGATTCAGCAAAGAAACGGCCAAAAACCGTGCATTTTCCGCATCCATTTGCAGCTCTTCGATTTCCTGAGGTGGCTCATTAGACTACATATGACAGTTTTGGCAAGAATATCACTCAATGATCATTGCTTTCAACATTGATTCGCGGCAGGCTCAAGAAATGACCCCAAATCTCTGATCCACAACGAGCCCCAATCAACCCAACCACCATCCAGCTTCCACCGATCAAATCAAGGCGAATCTAAGTGAAAAACCAGTGCAAACTCTTCCTTTTTGAATTCTCAACGAAATCCATTAAGATCCCTCCCCCGCCCCTCCTCCCCCCTGGATCCATCTCTCCCTGACACGCCACAATCTAGTGAACAAGAAAACTGAAAATAGAATGCAACAAGAAGAGGAAAATGCCGTGGAAAAGTTCGCGTTCGTCGCCGAAGTGATGTTCAACAAATTTTTTGACTTTCATTCTGATTCCCCGCCGCCGCCCGTCGTCTGCACGAGGGCAACCTTTGCCTCGATGTGAGTGTGATTTCCTAGAGACAATGAGGAAATCTCCGATTAACTCTGCTACTGTGTGTGAAAAGCGCATAATTTCAAGGTAGTTCACTGATTTTCACTTTTTCCTTCACTACACCCGTACTCGGCGTGCACGCGGTTCGTGAAAGACCGCAAAAAACAAAAACAACACAAATACACAAAAAAACGAGCAAAAAAAGATGACAAACAGAAGAAAACTGAAGCAGGGGAGCCAGTGGAACCATGGCGAAGCAGTGATTGGTGTGTGGGAAGAATGTCTCTACCCTTGATTCGCTGCTTGTTTTCATCTTCATTCTCGTGGATTGATAATAAAGATCTTGGTTGTCATTGAAGTTCGAGTGCTAGCACTTGTCGGTGAGAGGATTTCTTTGTCCGGTCCTTCAATGATGTCAATCAACGTTCGAATTCGGTGTGGAGGGACCAGGCACATTTTTGATTGATTTCTGAAAATCGAACAGAGCCATCTATTTGTTGGAAGGCCGATTTGTGTGGTTGATGTCTAGACTAATTGTGGTTCTTTCGATTTTTGGAGGAAAATCTCACGATGCCATCACACAATCTAGGCGGAAGGAGGTGAATGGGTTGACGGAAGATTGGCAAAATTGTAGCCTTGAGGGGGACTCGTTACCCAGTGATGGCATTGAGAGCAAATTTGTGAACAACTTTACAAATCGCTGGGAAACATGCAAAGTTTTCTCTGAATCACTTTGCATTTTGAAGTCGCGAGTGTCTCGTTGGTAGACAAGCCATGAATGGGGCACTGGGACGTGCAGGTCTGGAGCGTGCGAAGTTTGTGGTGAATGCAAACGAAAGCTGAGTCAGGAAAGGATGTCATAGTTGGCTGATGTCATAGTTGGTTGCTTCTGAAGGAATTGTCCACTTATTCGAGACCTCTTAAGGGACAAGACATCATCCAAAGCTTAGCAAGGTTATACTTCGCGACTGAAGAACCTGAAATAGGATCCTATACATCATCAGGATCAAGGCTTGATTACACTTCTAAGATGACCATGAAAGGGTTAATTTCTGATGTAAGCCGCCCACGCATTGTACATTGTTCGGTCGGATTTCGCAAACGAGTATAGGCCTTATCGTCGACAATAACGAACATAACATCTGTGATTGTTCAAGAAGCTCGATCAAGCTGGCAGGAGAAGAAGAATAGTTGTCGCTTGCCGATGCACATTCCACTGCTAGAGACCTCTTTGGGGCTCGGCGGTACGTCACATCAGCCAAGAATGTCCTAAAATTCAAGGCTGGTAGGAAAATCCTTCTCTGGCGAAAGAAATGGGGATCAAGATTACTGGAAGGACTGACAAGCAGAGCTTAGAGCTCCAGCGGCAATGGGCTCTGTGCCAAGACTGTGTTGGTACGAGTTGGCGGAGTTGGTACGATCACCGGCTAGCTGCCTCCAATGGTACGTAGATGGCAATCTTGACGTCTTTTTTCTTCGATTTCTGACTCAAGACTTCGTACTGTTCTTGATTCTCGACGGGATGTCGACAGTAAATCCGTCACCTGTACTTGGCAGGTGGAACTGAAGCCGGATCTTAAGATCATGGGTCTTTCGTGTGGTTACAACCAACCCACAGGCGATTCCACAAGAGCAAGAGTGATTGTACAGAAATCATGGAATTTATTTGATGTGAGTCAAGTGTACACGACGAACTTAAGTTGGTGGAACCCAGCTACTATTTCGTATGTTTTTCTTTCACTTCGGTGACCTCCGTCGTCCAAGGTGAAGTCTGGGTCTCCACCAAACTCAGCATCTGTCTCGATCTCGATAGACTCTAGCCTCACACGGTAACCCGGCTAGAGATGTCCTCAATCGGTGTGCTACCTTATTCGTGGTCAGTTCTTCTTGAGTCACAGTCACAGTTTCTTTGATTTCTTTGGTTCTTTGAATCGATTGACGTCTCACTACGTTCATACCGCTTTGTGTGACCCCTTTCCTAGACATGGACTGAAGGCGACCACCATCAAAGCGCCTTCATTCGACTTTGATGTCCTACCATTCACTGTGCTGCAAGGCATAATGTACAGTATGTACACAAACCAAATGAAGACTAGGCAACAGTTCTGAGCGACAGCTCCAGGATGTGATCCGTTTAAGCCTTTCTTTAAGAAACAGCTTCACCAAGCCACAGCGCAAGTGATTGAATTCTTAAATCGCTTGTCAAGCTCTCCAAGAATGAATTTGAAACACCAGCAGCTTTATGAATGGTTCATGCTTCACGCCTCTTAGTGGCGAAGTCAGTAGCGTCACAGCTCCACTTCTCTGGCATCACTGACAATCTGCTCCGGAACAGTTTCTCGTCCACTTGTGAAAGAACAAAGCCGCCGAAGCTAGGCCCAAACTCCCCCCAGCGGACGTCCTCCACACCAAATTTCAAGTCGGCCCCTCTTACCTAAAATTTGAAGACCACCACTTTTACTCTCAGCCGATTAAGGAACTATACTCACTCCCCGTAGAGTCAAAGCAAAACAGAGAAGAAAAAACCTCAATCAAACCACCATCATCAACGAACAATACGAACGCGATTTGGCTCCGACTAATTACACCGCACTCCGGCTAGTTCCTACTTTCCGCCCAGTGCATGCAACTGGGAGATGCCAATGACTGACTAATGTGCAATCACCTCGACTCATTGTGCACACAATTAACGCACAAAACGTTTTGCGTTCGCGCCGCGTTTTTCCCCGCTTTTTCATCCAAAAGAACACATCGCACACACAAAGCCTTCCAACGCAACAATGAATGTGTCAACATTGACCCGCAACGGCCGCGCAACGTCTTATTTGACATCTTTCGCCGCGGCCAGTGAATGGCTGACAATAAGTGAAAATAATGCCGCGGAGACAAGTGATTTCTATTGTCACTTTTGTGTCGGAAATCTCCATTCGCAAGCGTCCGCGTCGCTAAGCCTAAGCTCGACTACAAAGCGCCCAACCAGTGAATGCCAAACATCGTTTGTCTGTTCGCACTTAAGAAGCTGTCATTGTTCAGCGCGTTTGACATCTGTCAATGAACCCGCAATTTGGGTCACCGTCACATTGGCACATTGATGGAATCACCTCATACGCACTGTCACCTGTCGCAGGCATGCCGTAGCCTTGCCCCCACTGCTCCGGAGCAGAGTTCTGAGCCCCAGATCGCGATCAGAAGACATCCGAGATGCGAGGTACTCGCACGTAACGACGACGGATTGTGTCATCGTTTCAGCAGCGATCATCTCTGCTCAGCGATCGTAACGAGTCGCACTTGCACTCTGCTCACCGAATTACCGGGAATTACCTCAGTCGCTGATTTTGTAACTCGTCAAGACCTCAGGGTTGGCCCTGTGATTCGTGATCCGACCGTGAACTAGTAGGGGCGCGTGTGGGTTAATGGGCTTCCCGAAGATATGAGTTTTCTGTTTCTTCGCCCCGACTTATCTCTGCCTGTGGTGGCATGCTACGGGTTGAGATAGATCAGTTGAGAGTCGCAGGGCGAGTGTAGTATTTTATTTTGGGAAAGTTTCGCCGAAGCCGCTTATCTGTCACGTTTACCTTAGATAAGGTGTGCTGGTGTGATCCCTTGGAAACAGGGCGGAATTCTTAAAATAAACGTGAGATTGAACTAGATTTCACTTTTTTTTTTTGGAGGAAAAGGGAGGCGCTCTATCCCGTATCACATTTTCTGATGAATTGCTTAGATTTCCATCGGCGCGTGTGTACAGAGTCAGGTCTGTGGGCGGGGAGACAGTGACAAATATTGCTTCATTGGGAGCACCTTAGATAAGTGATAATTGTCGCCAGCTTAGGCCTGGATATGACTGAGACCTGAAAGGGTTCGTTACAAATGGGGACTGCGGGAGCAGGTTCGTTGATCGTTAGTTAAAATGCATCGCTTCGATTTGGTGAACTCGAATCTAATTGAAAATGACTTGCTAACCCGATTTAACATGTAATTTAGCACGCTAACGATTTGAAGGTACAAAGCTACAAGTGAACTTCTATTTCATCGTACAGCGCAATAGGCCTGGACCAAGCTGGTTGAAGTCCTTCCGACCTTAAGCGCAAGCATCCTCTATTGCATAGCCCCGCAGGATTGCAGTGGAAGAGTTTTGGATTCAAAACCAAGTAGTCCATGCTTAGGGTGTACCATGCTGCGACCATGGAGATCTTTGAGTCATTGATTTAAGTGCTAACTTGCGTAGGAGTCGACGCACATACCAGAACGTCACGGCCGCCACTTAGCCTGTTATAGAAGTTTTATTTATTATTTTGAATATTTCTCGAGCAAGACTTGGGCAGTCGATTATCAGGAGTTCCATGGTTTCCTTCGTCTGGCCACAGTATCTGCGGATTTCTGTACTGACAAGACCCATTTTGTGGAGGTGGTAATTGCATGCTTCTTGTCCTGTTAGTGGTGCACATAGTAACCTTAGATCAGCTTTATTGGGTTCCAGAGCTTCTTTGAATTGTAGTTTCGTTCCATAAACGTTCGCGAGTGCTTAAAACCCTCTTGGTTATTCCAAAACTGAGTCATCTGTTTGATGATCCATTTGCGTAGGTGGAGATTTGTGTCCGAATTGTGATTGAATCCATAAAGAGGTGAGGGCCAAATGAGCACCTTTCTTGGCTTATATGTCAGCGTTTCCGTTTCCTTCATGGTCTGCATGTCCTGGCACCCAGATTAACTTTAGTGTGTTATTTTCTGACAGTGTATCTAGTGTTTTGTGACACTCCCAGGTAGCTTTGGAGATAAATGTGTAGCTCTTTAGGGCTCTCAGAACCGCTTGGCTATCTGCAGCCTCGATAATTGCGAACAATTCTGCTTAGAAAATTCTTGCTTCCTCGCAGAGAGGAATGTGTAGGCTTTATCTTGGTCCTACCAGTCCAGCCCATTCTTTGTTTTCCGATTTCTACCCATCAGTATACCATTTTTGGGCTCCAACCTTCATCCAAGTGGGATCGTTGTTCCATTCCTCTCTACATGGTATGAGCATCACATAGCGTTTTTTTAAGTTTAGCTTGGGTGATGTCTCCCAAGACGTCCACGAGCCAACTCCCAAATGTTATGTACTCTTTTGAGGATCTCTAGATGTCCAACAAGGTTACCTTCTTTGTAGTTGCAGATTCTCTGTAAGGTTGTTGTTTGCAACTTCAGTCTGTATGGCAGTGTGTAGCTGTGGAAAGCTTTTTTTCTTGCCAAGCTTCACTTTGTTGTGTCTGGCAAGGGATTGCAAAGCTTCAAAGCAACATTTGAATGTTGTGGAATCCAAAAGGTTGTACGAGAGTGCCTTTAGTGAAGCTTGTATGAAAATGTCAGTATATTCTCGCCCTTAATGCCTTTGTGGAGGTTTTGTCTGGCGTACACAGCGATGGCGTGGATTTCAGCTTGGAACATTGTAGGATTCTACCCTATTGGTACGGAAATCCTTGTGTTGGGTCCAAAGACTCCTGCTCCCACTCCAGATTCCATCTTTGATCCGTCTGTGTACAATAACAGACTTCTAGGGTCTTGTGCTGGCACACCATTGTGGTATGGAATGTTTAGTATTGCTTCCATCCCTGCAGTCGGCGTCGTTCTCATTGCTACGCTAAGAGAGAATAAGGGTTAGTCTGAGTTTCTCCATCTTTCATTGTGTAGCGCTTCAGTCTGAGCTGGACCTGGACCTTAAGCAAGCAATAAACGCGGTCTCTGGATAGCTGTCTATAGAAACTCACGCCAAGTTGGTTGGGGTCCTTCTCCATTTGGGGCCGCTACCTTAAACGGGAGGTTCAGAGTAGTAGCCACAGCCAGGATGGGGCTATGTTGTCGTGGCGTTCTACATGATCCAGCCGCCTTAAACGTTGGATCCGTAGACGCCTGGTTAAGATCATGTCGCTGAACAGGGAACGAATTGAACTCGTTGATCCTTAGAAACCATTGAACTCACCACACTGACCACACGTAACATTTAAGGAAAGTTTCTGCGTTCATTTGTGCGGGATCAAGTACGTGACAAGCCGTTCAACAAACGGAATGATAGGACTTATGCTCGACCATCACGACATGCGTCTGAACTCAGTCCGGGAGTTCTATGTGGGCATCTGTGATGGCTTATGATGGAGCTCCATTTCTACGAAAAACGCTATAAAACGTCAGGGAAAGTCGTTTTTTCAAGAACGTTGTGTACACACTCATTATTCGAAAATAAATCGTGAACCTTCCAACAAGACTCCGTCCTAAACTTCATTTCCAGGGATCTAGGGGCCCATTCCTCAATGCTTTGGATTTCAAAGCATGGTCCCTTTTTGAGATAATGGCTTGTGCTAGGCGACAGACGGATAAATCGCAGGAAGAAACGGAGATTACCATCAGCATGTTATTGAGTTTATCACGACGAAAGTGTGCCTCATCGTGTGCGACTCTGAGATGTGTTGCCAATCGGTGTGCTGTTGCACCACAACCGGATGCTACGACCCAAAGGTCAGCAAGATGGTTTAAATCGAACACGCACTTCCCTAAAGTGGAGGAAATGAGTGTCGGCACTCAGTTTGTTGATCTGTCACCTCTGCTCGCCTTGGATGACTGGAGCTCGTGGATTAAGTCTTAACGGTAGCCGATCACGTTGACCCAAGTACTCACTTGTTACTTTTTCGCACGAAGCTGAGGGGACTGTCTCATGGTCCCTGGCAATCCTACCCTGCCCTTCAATTCAAGTCGTTGATAATGCGCGTACATTCTCGATTTGGCTTCATTTTGCCACACTTTCATAGTTCTTCTTCTTCTTTGTTTGGCGCTAAAGTCCGGGGTGGACCTGAGCCTCAACCAACAAGCGTCTCCAGCCAACCAACGATCTTTCGCCAGGTGCCTCCAATTGCGCACACCAAGTTGGTTCCACTGCTGTGCACCATCTCGTTCGAGGACGTCCTCTGTTGCGTTGTCCCAATGGCTCGGATTCGAAGACTCTTTGGGCCGGAGCTGTGGTGTCCATCCGTTCTGCATGACGTAGCGGTTGGATCCGAAGACGCTTAACTAGGTGCATACCGCTGTATAGCCCTTACAGTTCGTAGTTGAATATTCTCCTCCAGACGCCATCAACGCAAACAGGACAATCGTTTGTCTCTGTAAATCCACGGCCAGTAGACGGCAATAGACGCAATCGACAAGCTAATTGTTGTTGTTTACCGGCTTTCCGCAGATGTTACCAGAACTCACTACAACTGCAAAGGTCTCCGGCAAGCCGGTAAGCAATCACAGAAGAAGTTAATCAATTTGCTTGTCGATTCGGGAACTCAACTCTTAATCCAGTCCAGTGCTGACCAAGATGAATTAGTTCACAGGATCGTACATTAAAAGGTGGCATTCTATTTGCCTGCCGTCGACTCCTGTTCCGATGGTTCAGGGCACAGATCCTGATTAACACACTAACAAGGAAATTAAAGACGGTCAGCCTGTGGTCGCTGAACTCGTTCCAACTCGACTAACACCGAACTTGCCAGCCGACCCCAAGGGCTTGCGCTAAGTCACCAGCTAGTCAGGCAATGCAGACCGAACTTCAGTCGTCTCGATTTCAACCTCTGCCTCTTTCCATTCCATAGACCTTTACATCACCATTGCAGAGCATCTCTCGGCACTTTCAAAGGGTCTCAGTCAAGCAGTCTCGAAATACTAGTGGCTTTCTATGTTTGTTTCCACTCCGTGAAGCATTAGTCAACTCGTCGAAAATCGATCCGTTGACCTCCCAACAGGTCTGCCTCGCTCGTTTTAATGAAATCCCATCTCATTTGCAAGTGACGTGGTCCGATGGTGCATGTCGATCCAATTAAAATTCAAGAATTTCCCTTCGACCCAACACACCATTGCACCGTGGCAGCTCTCTAAGCACTCAGCCCTTTCTTTCACGTCATCCACAACATCGGCAAGTGCTTGCACTCATCGCTCATTGAATCCAGAAGCGATACACAATTCCATTCGAATGCAATTCAATTGAGCACGACTTTCATGGCAGACGGCGACTGTTAAACGCTTCGGTGTGCCATCAAAGCGCCCGTACACACCGAGCACCACCATCGTCGTCAGCGCAATGAATTTGCACGGTAAACGGCGTTTTATGACTTCATTTAATGGCTGTAACTCCATTACACTGCTGACGCTGTGTGCAGTCCTTCGATGACTTTGCAGATAAGCGGCAACGCACGTTACGCATCTGCTTCATCAGACGCGTCGTTAAGGTGAATTAATATCGCTGTTAGCTGTGGAAAATGATTTCATCTCACGCTCGGATACACTGATGGAATTTAATTAAGACACCGAGTGGTTTCGTTGGTTTTTGTTGCAAATGAGGACGTCCTTCATTTTGATGGTTTGATGGGCTGACGGCAGGTCTGCGGGAGACCCTCGTCAAAGGCGTGCCTGACAGCATGTCATATCTGTAAGGATTCGTCTGGATATTGATTAGAATTTCTGCCCGCCTTGCTCCTCCTCCCAACTGCGATACATCTGTCTGCATTCACACGGCCTTCACATGGTGTTCACCATAAGCGCTTCGGTGCCACTGAAAGGATTGTGTTTCTCCTTTATTTTCCTCTGCATTCGGAATCTTCAAGTGACCTACATCCGTAAAGTGAAGAATGTGGATGCTTGTGAAGGACTCCTTTGCAACACCACCGCCACCCCCGATCCGGCCCGTCCCGCCGTAGTGGCGATCAAATATCCGGCAACATGTAAACGAGTGTATCTTTTATTCAAAAGGACTTCAATATCCGTCTCACACTGATGTTCCATTGTGAGCGCTGCCTACGAGACGTGTGGGTAAAGTGATTTCGTCCCCAACTGTTATTGGCGACTTAGGTATGGCCGCCTTGGCAGAGCTCAGCAAGCTGACGCTGGAGATGTTTCTTTTTTTTTTTTTGTTTTGTTTGCATGTATTGTCAATCAACATCAGGCGCACACGTAGCGTCGATGAATTTGAAAGCAATCGACGGTGGAAGGTCGACGGAGTCAAGGACACCTGTGAATGACATTGGAAGCGGGTGTCGTTCTATGGGCTGGGCTGAAATTTCACGTGATGTGATTATGCAGGATGTGACGGTTCACTTAATTGCATTTCAATATTCGGGGAAGGAAAGGTTTCGGGGGCTTTTGGAGGGATTCATTGCTCGAAAGGGCGTGTCTGTCGTTCAAAGAGAGACATAGGGTAGACATAGGTAGGGATGGACATCAAGGTGGATGGACGTAAGGAGGGATGGACATCAGGGCGGAGCCGAAGAATCTGTGACTCTGCGTCTGTAGGGCGGTGGTGCGGTACACAAATTGTGTCAAATCGGGTGTTTTAAGCTGTGCTTCATCCCGGTTCACCTCAGACGGTAGGACCACTCAAGGGACAGTGAGATCTCCATTTGTATACTTCGACGACTCCAATTACGGGTCGTATGCGTCGAATCGGTTTTTGGTGTTGGGTTAATGAAGCATACTCGTATTCCAGTCTGAGCTTGTTGTCACCCAAAAAGTAGTGGAATTCCCCAGCCTGGCTAGATTGCCACCCAACGATATAAGTCTAGACTCAGCTTGCGACGAAAGATCGCTAAAAGAACGAAAAGAAAGCGTCATTGACTCTAAGAGCGACTATCGTCTGTCGGAATGTCAGATGACAGAGTAGATGAACAGTCGCCTTATAGTTGTAACGCTGCCAGAAGGTTTTCTTACCCCTTCACCGTCCAACAGTCAACCGAATCTTCATGAAGTCCGATTTCACTGGTAAAAAAAAAGAAAGAAAATCAAACACTTCCGAAATCTCACTCCCACCCCCCACCCTCGCCCCACATCATTGTCCAAACATCGCTTCCCACATCTGTCAGTTGAAATTGACAAATGTTTACTTAGCTTCGTGGAAATATTCAAATGCATTCAGCAGAGGATATGTTAATGCGGGACATCAATGGGAACACGATGCGTTGCCGGTGGTGGGGGCCATGCCAAAGATACGCCATGAATAGATAAAGTTGTTTTCTTTGCCGTAGGAGGGCATCCCCTCTCACGGTGAAGTCATTATCTGGAGCACTTGTTCAAATTGGATCACTTTGTCAGCCCAACTTCGGGGGCTTTGTGCAACTTTGCGTTTGTTATTTCGACTCTCTTTGTGATTTGCATACGTAAGTGGGGACGGTGGGTGGCTCAAGTGCTGAAATGCATCTGCGTACATAATGAGCTAATGGCTGTGGTCAACTGACAGAGTTTTACTGGCAGATTAAGTAATTTGCTTGAATTGCTGGTCGTGCTGTAAGTGGTGGTGTGAAAAGAGTCTGAAAGAGGGTCGCATAGAGTCACGTAAATGGACATGCATTCGATGCTGTAAATTCGCAACGCTTTTGACACATCTTCAAGGTGTGTTGAATCTTAAAATGTTGGCTGTTGCAATGGTGTCGACTATTGGAGGCGATTCGTAAATTTTGGGCAGACATCTGAATGAAGTGAGGAAGGCAGTGTCATAAGGTGCATTCTTAGAGCAAATTCCAGCTTAATTTAAACGCTGACATAAGCTAGCAAGATTGGGTGCCCATCGTAAAGGCCCGGCCATACTATTTCCCTGTCGACTGTGAGTGATATCCAAAAGTCACCGGTGATTGAAAACTAGGACTAGGACCTTCTATTGATGATGCAAGGAATCCTAAGTCCATTAGATCGAAACTAGAACTACTCGTACATAGATCCTGTCTGCGGGATTTCCTTCCAAGGTCTCCAACAAGCAAGTCATGATTAAATCGGTTCCGTGAGGCAAAATGGGCCAGTTCCTCATTAGTATGAACAAATACGAGATTAACTTTGAGTTGAACTTAAAATTCAGTGTCAACCAAAACCGCCTTTAGATCAGGTTTACTGGTAGACGGGTAAATGTAGGTAGAAAGTGTCATTAATGCACTTAGACCAGAGTAGGCCCATTGTACTGCCACGTGGGTGTTAAGGTGGAGAGGAAGAAAGCTGACAACCATTGGGTTCTCAGCAAATTTGACTAGCGCTTGGACTGGTGTTTTGCTGAGGTCGTTTATACTGTCGACAAAGTAGTGACTTTTCTGATTGATGCAAGAGCAGGACAGTTGCAAAGGAGGTGGTGAATGTTTTCCACCTCCTTTTCGTCTAGGCAGCTTCTGCAGAAGTCGTTGGAAAATAGACCTAGTCGTTTTGCATAAAGACCTAGGAGGCAGTGTTCCGTGACTTTACCCACTGCAGAGCTAATTTTGGATCTCTTTAGGGAAATAACATCGCTTGATCTTTTAGGATAAAGATTGGGCCAGATTTGTTTTGAGATTCGGCGGATACTACCTGTGCACCATCTGGCGTTGACTTTCGCTGCGTAGAGATTATTGAGCTGTAGCTTGAAGGTAGTAATAGGGGTGCCTATGTTACAAGAGAAACTATCAACTGGCAGTCGTTTAGGGAGTTCATCAGCTTTGCATTTTCCCGGGATGTCTCTATGGCCTGGCACCCAGCACAGGCGAATTTTGAACTGTTCAGATATCTCGTTAAGAGATACGCGGCATTCGATATGGACATAAGTCGCGTTGCTCTCAGATGCAAGTAGATCCATTGCGATGCCCGAGGGGAAACGTGCTCTTAATGTAGAATAATCACGGCGTCGATGTGGAAATGGGTGTCTAATCAGTCGCTGGTGCTGTGAGTGAACTGTCACCCGCGATGATGGATGATGATGGACCCCCACTCCAATTGAATGTGATTCACTTATTGATTTGACTTTTCACATTTCTTTTTTCGAGACATTCTAAATGACAATCTGTCAGAATAGAGGCCAACCAGATAAGAACGATAGGATAAGGAATTTAAATAAAGCAGCAACCGTATGAGATATAAAACTCGTTCTGGAATTGTTTCGAAGCTGCATTCATGCCATTATATATAAAATAGCACACCGTTGAAATGTCCACCTCCGCTTCGCAGGTAGTGCTTCAAGTGGTCAGTCTAATGCGAGCAGCGTTACTCCGACAATAGCATCTACAATGTTGGCATTGATTGTGTCCAAAGTGGTTGGCTTGTTAGCGTAGATTAGGGATGTGTCGCTTGTTCACTGTGATTCCCAATAGACGATGGCATGAACGCATTTAAATGGTGCACTAATTGAACGCATCTAAGATGATCTTCAATTTCCCTCTCCTTATAGTCCTGAACATACTTCTTCTCGTTTGAAGTTAAGATGTGTTTGAGTTAAGCTCTTAAGTCTTACAAATGCGATTTAGGAACATTCAAATACTCTCTAAGTTCAACTTTCATGGGATATCAAAATTAGTTCGAGTTAGAGGGAATTCGACTTAGGGAGAGTTCGACTTAGGGAGAGTCCACTGTGTATAAAATAAAGGTACTGTGAAATATAGTTGTGTGTTATTATGGTGGACGGTGGTGTTGGTGGTGTTGTGATGTTGGGTTGCGTGGTGGTACTGGGGAGCAAAAAGCTATAACAGATGTCAACAACATGTGGTGTTCGCAAGCGTTCCCCCTCATCCAAGTACTAACCACGCCCGATGTTGTTTGATTTCGGTGATCGGACGAGAACCGATTTTTTCCGCATAGTTTGGTCGTTGACGGAATTTGTATCTATACAGTACGCCCTCGAGGCAGAGTTGAGATACTTTTCTGAGATACATTCCTGTTCTGCTCGCTTGGGATGTGGCTGGGTATAAGCAGATAAGCAAGATGACGGAGAAACGTGAAACGGTCGATCAGTCTTCTTCCTCCTCTTCGCAAGGCAAGGTTCTTGAAAAGACAGTCATTCGAATTCTGAAACAATGGGATCCACATAATGGGTGATCTAGGCACATTAGCTAGTTTGATGTCCAAGTCATCATTCAACATATCTGAAGAGTCGATCGGCCTTAAAGGTGTGTCACATGCTACGTATGAGAGAGGGTGTTCGCATTTTCTCCTCTTGGTTCCTGGGGGACGTTGCTGTGCTTGTGTCGACGATTCTGGCCTGCGCACCGACCGGCGGCTGATATGATTTGCTCAGAGGAAGCCCATCTCGAGTAGAGTGGAGGCATCTGTAGAAGAGAGAGGCCAGAGAACACTGCTGATTTTCGCGATCGTGCTACAAGGTAGTTCACACACAACCATTTGTTTAACAAACTTGATCTGAGAAACACGAATTTGATGCCACACTACAGTGAAGTCTCGGGGTATTTGGGTTCTGGGTAGTTTCGCAGCATCAATAGAAGCACGGGTAAGGGTACTTTCCTTCCCCTCCGTCACCCTCTAATCATCAACACCATCCGTTTCGATATCAAACTACACCCCATGACCCCAGCAATACACATCATCATAGTCTACATTTTACATCGTTCCTCACAGAGGTGAGCGCATGAACACAAACAAAACCAATCTGGGGCTGAGGGGACACAGAAAATATCGACTGTAGCGATGAGTAAATAGCATCGCGCTGCTAAATGCAAAATAAACAAAGACTTGTGAGTTGTGTGAAGAGTTGTTGCCGATACGATTCGATCTATTTAGTACATATTTAGTACACAATTAGTACATATTTAGTACACAAGTGCGCATTACCCTTTTTACCCATAAATGAAAGGACAATCTTCACCAAGGTATTGTTATGCCTCTGAGGTGGACAAATTAAATAAAAAATAACTGTGAAATGAAAGGCAAAATGCATAATCGACAACCACAGACTCCGGAGTTGCACTCGTGCCTGGTCTCTTGCAGTCTGTTTAATTTACTTCTTCTTTCTTGTTTTCTTTTCGTCGTTTCGTTGACTGCATGATGCGTCACCATTTTGGACACATCAGCTAAGATTGGACTTTGGTTAGGTTTCGATGTAAAGGGTTTCCGTTGATGTATTATATGCGGTATTCTTATTTTGAACTCGAAACATCACCCCGGGACTGGCTCTCAGTATCTACGATTTCAACTCGATGTTTTTCAAGATCTCAGAGTAATTTTCTGTAGTCGGTGCTGTTGTTGTTGCCTTCTAAAGGACGTCACCTTACAGCTCGGCATTGGAATAAAGTGATACAAAAACAAACGCCTAAGGATAGTACACCTTCTTCCGATTGGTAGACAATTTATCTTATCCTGTAATGAACAGCCCGTAAACTCTGTTAATGGCTGACATTGAATGCACGTCTCCATACAAATCTAAGACATCCACGAAAGTCCACAACCATCCGCTGACATAAGCGAACTAATTTCCCATCCAGACCCAACACACTGAGGTTCACCCAAATGATCACTTCTCGGTCAAGTGTGTGTCTGCTCTGCTGGAGAAAGTGTTTGCATTTTTTCAAGCTCACGCTCAGCAAAGACACTTACTTTCAAAAATATTGATTCATAATAAATACACCACCTCACGCCCCCGAAAAAAAAAAACCAACTGCGCGCCACTTATGCGACACGAAGTCTCGAAGCGAAATCACACAAATCGCACAGGAGCCCGTGTGCTGGTTAATCTGCTGCTTAATCTGTGAGCAGATCACTTGATTGACAGAGCGGCATTCCACTTCAGACAGCATCCAGCAAAAGTCGGTTAACTCGATCATGATCGTCGATCACGTGGCCGGGGACCAGTTTTGCGCTTTCGCTGCGCGTCAGTCATCGGTCGCCGATCGTCGGTGGTTCTAAGGTCGCACGATCTTCGCGAACATTTATGGTGTAACCACGATGGGTTCTCGTCGCCCCCGAACACATTTCTCCTTCGCTGTCTAAGATCATCATCTCGATCAACCCACATAGGCACGAGAACTCTTCAAGACGACCCGCCGAGTAAACACTTTCGTTTATCGCCGATGTTCCTCCTTGGCCCTGCTCCATCTATCTCTCTCTCTCTGCCTCTTGGGGGCCTTTTCTGCGGCCAACATCGTGCCTTGTTCTGTCTTTCTGTGACTTCCTCAGACCCAGCATCAACGAGCAGTAGTGGCGTCGTGATTTTCCTTTCGTTGGAATTCGCACCGTCAAGATACACACAAATGTGAGGCAAACACTCCAGCGGCACGAATCCAAGAAAAGCGTGTACTTTTCGCGGTTTTGTACACGCTAATGGCAGCGATTACAACAAAAACAAATAAACAAGAGGAGAAAAAAAATTGCAGTCATTCAACTCGAAGTGCAAGAAAAACAAAAACCGGCCGGAGGAGTGGAAACCTTCGGTGGTGCGCAAGGTGATAGCCGTGTGCTCTGTGTGAAGCTGTGAAGGAAGTCAATCCGCGGGCCGGCGGTTTCAATGGGGCTTCGAAGTGGCAGCACAACAGTTGCACGCCACTTAATTCGATGGATGGCCGGGGAGGATCGAGATAATTGAGTGAAATATGTTGTTTTGCGCCGTTTGACGGGAGCGAGTGTCGGGTTGGGTGGCGGAAAAAATGGATACGCCACCGGGCAATCCTGCTTGACATGGATGGATTATGTAAAATTGGAGTGAAACCCTGACCGGGTGGAGATCTGGTTTTCGAGAGCAACGGGTTTCAATGGCCGATTGGACTTGGAGGCAAACTGTGATGTGATGAATCCCATTTTTGGCAGCGGTCTGGAAGGAAATCTTGCACACTTCTGAACTGTTTTGAGCTGCTGCTCTTAATCTGCTGCGATCTTTAGAAGGAGCCACATGCTAAGCAATTAAGGAAGCAGCTGGTCCATCCTTGTAGCTGTCGATCATGATGCTTTGTCTCAAGTTATGTGTGACGAAGCATTTTATATCTTGAACCTGGTTTCAAACAAATGTGATCTCAAAAATATAAGTAGTAGATCAGTGCTGTCGAAGTTGTCGACAATTTCCGGGTCTTCTGGACGAATATGTGGACGTTTTCTGGATCCCAGGGTAGTAGCAGTGTTCCTCCAGGAAGGGTAGGGTTTAAGGGTTAAGAGCTGCTGGGTTTGCCCGTTCTGCCCGTTCTCAAGTCGCCGTGATAGCGTCCACCCCGACAAGTTGGGACCGCACGACGATGTCGATGTGGTAGAAGATATCGCCTTCCGTATTTACAGCCCGCCAAAAAATCTTTTCCAGTACCAGATTAAAGATATCACACGATAGCGACTCTCCTTGCCGAAATTCGGTGCAAAAGACACTTAAGTCCTCGAACGGAATTGAAATGTGACGGTGCATCGGGTATGAGTCGCGTGGTGTGGCACAAGCGGATCTAATTTTCCGGAATATTAAATGCATCCATCACTTCAATATGCTTTAAGATCATTAAACAGATGGTGGGTGTGGATCAGTAACGCTTGGGAATATTTGGTCTATGGACGATTTAGAGCTTTAGACGTCCCACAGTCCGCTGGACAGAATTTCACAGTCGATATTGAGCAGGGACATATCTCGAGGATCGATTCTGTACATGGAGCTGATATTCCACCCATTCACTGCACGAAACGTACTTCTTAATCTTTCTCCTAAAGCAAGCACAGCGGTTAGACTGAAATCACTTCAGATGTGGACGAAATTCCACTTCGGACACTTCACTTTGGGACTCCTTTTGACTTTGGCCTCTCATTAATTCAATCTCTCTTCGAGAAGAACTTCTCTGCCAACAATCTTGAAATGGAATGTACTTAAACTCCGATCATCGACGTCATGTGGTCCTCTATGATTCGACACAAATAGCTCGAAGACAGACGAGGCAGTGGCAGCACGCGTCTACTCCAAGAAACGTCTACACACATCCTTTCGATTGTCGAATCATTGCAGCGTTTTTCAGGCACAGACTGTCAGGCACTTAAACTGTGCCTGCCTCAAGACCTCTTATAGCCTCAAGAAGAACGTTGTGGTAAAAAGGGATATCACCATCTGCTTTGACAGTCAGGCTGATACACGATCCTGTGCTCACACAATTAATGATGAGACTGGTGGTCTAATGCTTCGCCATGCCCCATGGGCTACACTTAACTCTAAAAGCCACGCCCAGCTGGGCAGCATATAGGACTCTTATTAACGTTCTAACAAGGCACTTTCTACGTACGCCCTCAGGATGGGCATCATTTACAAAGCTTTCTGCAGAAGTTGCAGAGACGAGGAGAAGAAGGAAACTACTGTGACAACTCGCTCTGCTCTGGTAGCGACCTTTTCAACCCGAGAAATGTCCAGTTCTTGGAGAACTTAGGCGAGCTGAGCCTATCGTCAGTCATATTATATATAATATTGGGGGCGCTACAGCCCGTAGAAGGCCAGGGCCTAGCTTCTCAGCAACCACTAGTGTTGTGCGTGCTATTGTTCTATCACGAGTGGAAGGGACCTACAGTTTTATGCCGACTCCGAACGGCCAAGTTTTGAGAAGCTTTTTCTAGACAGTTATACTCTTTTGAGCATTGTCAGTGACTCGAAAGAGGTGAGGCCATGAAAAGTATTTCTTGTCGTACCAGGAATCGAACCAAGACAGGTAGATCCAAGTGCGTAGGAGTCGACGCACGTACCCACAACGCCACGGGCCGCCAAGGTTAGGTAGTTGGGCTGCCAGCGAAATCGCCAGCACACTTAGATTATGTTGGTCCATTGTGATAACCATAGTCAGACTACTACCACTGATCGACAACTCCAGTGATAGTGCCGTTAATTTGATCCCAACGGAAAATGGTGACTTTACCAGATTTGAAAACCCGATAAATGCGTTTTAACTTTGCATTCACTGGGATTCGAACCGGGGACCCCCCTAACCAGGGGCAGGCACTCAACCAACGGCGCCATCCAGCTGCCGTCAGTCATATCAACCACTTAATCAGCCGCGTGCTGCTACAACGGCTTTTGTAGGCCTCCGTGTGGCTGTTCTTTGCAGTCAACCAAATGATCTAAGGACGGCATTCATGAGTTAGGGAACCTTAAGGAGAGCTATCCTGGGTAGCTCTTCAAGGGCTGTGTGGACTGTGATTGGCTGACATTAGCCACGTCTCACAGTTCTGCTAGCTTAGCAGATTTACCGCGATGAGGTGGCATTGTCCGGGGATTGTTTTTCTCAGACTCCTGATTGCCTCGTTAAGATGATTGCTGATGTCTAGAAGCTGCTTTCTGAACAGTGTCACCATCCACTGTTGCAAGGGGATGATGCGTGCTTCGTCGTAAAGCTTCTTCTTGCTGTGCTGCTGCCGGTGGTCCCTGTCGAAGGTGAGACCGGTACACATTCGCAGTATTTTCCTTTCGAAAATTGCGATTTCACCATTCTGGTCTTAGAAATAGGAGCCGTTTGTTAAGATCGGCCGTTATTAGCTATTTCTAGAGCAGCAGCAGCATCAAAGGATAGATGCCATGGTAGCCTCGGTTGGCCCTCTTAAGCGTCAGTTTCGAGTGGCTGCTGAATTTCAACCTTCCCGTGAATTTACCGCCAAAATAATTGCCCTCTTTGTCTGTTGTTATTTCAGTACCGTTAGGGAGCTCTGTCTTTAGCTGCTGATCTGTATCCACCTCGGGTTGGCATCCTTAAGTACATAAGTATCGATTTTCCAGCATTGATATGAATACCCCGAATAGCCAAATTCTTTCGCTGTCTGGATTTCGACACTTCGCCTGGCGATCAGTAGTGTCTTCGAGCTGCCATAAGTCAGTGAGTCATAGGCGAACAGACAACAGCTCAGTGTGTTGGTTGGAGGCGGGTGATATGTCGTGTAGATGTTGAAGAGTAGCGGCCCCAGATTCGAACCTTGTATAACTCCTGCCTTGGTGCTCCGCTCAATTCGTCTCTTCGGGTTTTGTGAAACCTTTGACGGCTTTCTAGAGCACGTAGTTGAGTTCGTTGTACACGGTGAAACACGGAGAGTCTTTTTTTTTTTTTGTAGCGCCCGGGCTTGCTGCCAATTCATGGTTCTTTCTTTCGCCACTTCTTCCCATCGTAAGATGTGGCTTGACGTCCTTTCTTCCCAGACAGCTGACTTGACTTCTTAACGATCATGGGCAACTGATTTCCCGTTTCCCCGTCTATGTGGTCGAACTGCATTCATATGAATGGCCAACCATATGCAAAAGCACACCAGTCGAAGACCAGCAGACAGTTCTCTAATTTCAGTCCACAACAGCTGAACGAAATCCCTTGTCAACTGGCACCACAACCATCTTGCTTGCAAAAGAAAAGATCTCCTCTCAAGAGTCCACTTCGTCGCCGAACAGAAACAACGAACTCCTCCCTCTTAACATTCACTTTCCACAGCTCAAGGCCCTAAGGCAGTGGCATTAGAGCGCCAACGAGAGCAAGCCCTCTTAACCGGCTAATAACCCCTCATAATCCGCAAACAGTCAGCATCAACAATGACACCACATTACTGTCGTCATAGACTTCTTTCGCGTTGCGGTTTGCTGTTTCTGTGCTTCACAATGCGACGGCGCGGCGCAACTTCACCAAGGATCCCAATTGCCGTGACTTTCCACTACACACACACGGTAAACGACGACCACGGCGAAATTTACGAGATGTCATCCCGTACAAATGTTTCTTTGGAGTGGCTTGGCGGTTTTCTTCTGCCGTGAACGCCTGTCCGACAGAAGTAAGACTCCGCCTCATCGTGTCGTTTTTGTTGTCGCCCATGAGCGTGTCTGTACCCCCGCTGGTGTTGGCAGTGTTTACTGCAACCGTCATCGTGTAATGACGATTGTGATTGTGCGGATCATTAATAACTACTTTGCATGGATCATTTGAGATGACAGTGACAGTAGGCTTTCGTTGGAGAGTTTACTGACACTGGCACAAGAAAGTGTTGTTCGCACACTCGGCGACACACCGAGAGTGCAGCAGAACGAAGTGCTGCCTTGACAAGAATGAAAGTGTCAAGTGGGTTATGTAAGTTGGCTGACTGAAGTAACCATTCGAAGTGAAACGCAGCTCGCTTAAGGGCCTTTCGACTGATATACATCAGACATCAACTGATAAGAACAGCAGTTACTTTGAAGTGGTCGCTTGTTGACAGGCGAACGACGCGACGCGACGTGAACGGGTAGCCACTTGAGAACGTCAGAAGTGAAGAGCGATCAGACTTGTCGTTGGCCCCTCGACTTGGCTGGAGTGCCGTAATTCGATAGTAATCTGCGGAAGTTATTTTGTTGCTGTCTTTCTGGAACTTGTCACTGATGAACCCACACGTCTGACGGTGCGTGCTGACAGCTGGGTGTCATGGGGGTGTTGTGCCGACCGTGCGGTCTGACCGATAGTGAAGGCCATTGTTGACAGTTGATACGAGTTTTTGACAACTTGGGGAAAGCCCGTGTCAGATAAAGCGGTTCGTTGGTCGATTGGAGGCAAAAGCTTTGCGCTGGTGATTGGACGAGGATATGAATCCAGTGCCGGAACTCTACAGAAACGGCATCAAGACACAGTTGCACTTCGACGAAGCGAACAATTCAGCAGAAGAAGAAGGACGAGAAGGGATGGGTACATCGCAGACGGTAGCCAACAAGAGATCGTGCGTTGAGTTGTCAGTCCTTGTGAGCCCTTTGTGATGCCCAAGAAGAATCACAACTAAGATCATAAGGTCGTGTCGCTGTTGTCTCCACCCACCTGGTAGCTAATCCTGCAAAGTCTTAGGCAGAGCGTTACTTCGGGATGAGTCGTGCAATGACTCTGTTTGCAGCAGTGACGGTGGTTGTGCGAAGAACTTTCCAACTCCTCTGCTCTCACTGAAGCTTTTGCAGACATTGTCGGACGATCATCGCTTGTGAGTGCCGCAATGGCCATTGTCAGCAGCTACTTGTCGCATTGCAGGAGTTTGATGGTTTTAGCCATCTCGTATTTTGACCGTTTTTGGTTGTCACTTGTAACAACGAACCACATTCTTTTGAGAAAAATCCGTGTCTGAATTCACGACGATATCCTGATTCTCTGTTGCAATTAAGCTAATTCAGGTCCAAACCAACACAAGTTTTCAACTCATTTCTGTCATTTTTGTCATATCAAGCCAGCCACTCACGTCACATGTGAACAGAGCACACTAAACCACTCCCTGTACACCCAAGAAGACTCAGCTTGTTGCTACTTTTAAAACTGCCTGATTCCAGCCATAGGCTTCGGCTGATCTCGCAGGATCATAGGCTACCTTATTTCCCTGATCGGGGTCTGTTTCTCGGAAGCCAGCATATATTCATTGATGAGTAGTCTTCAAGTGTATATGCACTCTTCAACATCATTCTTGGGATGATCGTCCAACATCCGTTCTCCGTGGCAGCTAGACGCCAAAGTCCAGAAGTTGGTATGTCTCTACAACGTGAGGTCAATGATGCGCTGGTGGCATTTACAGGGAAGCGGATAAAATGAGTCTGGCGGTGCACGAGATCCAACGAAGTTTGTCTTCGAGAAAAGACGCTGATCGAAGATTTGCCTAGTAGGTCCCAATTGGGAACCATACCAAGTCTAAGGACCAACATATAAAAGTCACAAGACCTTTGACAACAACTACCAGGTTGTCAAATACCTTGTCTACCCCGCCAACATAGTTTCTTTGCACTCAAGAGGCATCCTCGAAAGACTTGACTTGTTCAAGAGATTGATCCGCAGAATCCTCTTCTATGGCTCAGACGCCTTGGAGCATCTGCAGCTTCTTTATCACGAACTGCACAAAATTGACACAGGAGTCGGACCAGGCTACTGCGGATCCAATGCCTAAAATGGATGGGCCATGTAGATAGGCTGACGAGGAACATCCACCAACTTGGTGCGCGAAACTGGAGACGGTAGCCGAAGATAGCTCTAGTAGGAGATTACACAGATTTGAGCAAGGAATGGGAGAGCGACAACTTGCGGCTAGAGTGGACACGATTTCCCTTGCAAATATTGGCAATATTCACGTTAATAAAGAAATATTATTTATCTATTTGAAACCCATGTCCCACATCGTACTCGTGTTGTCAGAAGTGAAGCATCTCCGTGGTTAAATCACAGAATTCTCCTCGCGATCAGAAAGAGAGACTTTCTTTTCCGACGATTGAGACGATTTCGGTGCGCGGATATGCATAACGAATATAAAGCCTGGCGAACCACGTTACTCTGCTGGTACGTTCTGCTAAGTGTAATTACTACAACGACCGATCATCGAGGTTTCTCTGGAAGCAGGTGCGAGATATTGGACTAACCAAAATCAAAAAACAACCTAACGATGATGGCATAAACCCTGAATATTCAATTCACCTCTGTGTCCTCTGTTACCCCCCTCAATGTTCCCTTGCCTTTAAGAAACAACACTCGAGAAGATGGGTTTGTGGTATGAAGAGTAGACACATACTCAGTCGGTTGTGCACTATTCTCCATAAAAACCACGTCTGTTGGACTTGATAATGTTCACCTCGCCTTTGTAAAAGTGTTGCTTCCTATTATACTTCCTCACATCAACCACATTTTCAATTCCATAATCATGACCTCGACGTATGCTGTACTTTGGGAAAAAAGCCAAGATTGAAGATTCAGTTGCTAAATTAAACGAGGATCTGAGCTCAATTGCGAAGTGGTCTGAAGAAAATGACCTCACGCTCAATCCTGACAAAACCAAAGTCATTCCATTTTCAAAACACCACCCCTCCCTCTCAAACCTTTCCCCCCCATAGAATTAAACTCTATTGCCGTTGAATATGTAACCTGTGTCAAAAATCTTGGTATAATGTGCAACAGTCAACTAACATGGACTGACCATATAGACTGTGTAGTTTGTCTGTTAGCAAATTCATACTCCCCACCAATGTCAAACTAACACTTGCCAAAGCACTCATAGTACCTATCTTAACCTACGGCTACGAAATGTTTGCTGACTGTGGTAATTTATCTCTGCAAAAATTGTTAAAAGCAATCAACGCGACTGCACGGTATGTCTTTAACCTCCGAAGATTTGATCATGTCCCAGACCAACGTCGCATTCTCCTTGGATGTGAACTGGAAGTATTATTAAGCTACTCTTCTCTCTTCAAAATCATTCACAGAAAACAACCTAACTATCTGTATGAAAAATTAACTTTTTGTCGATCAGGTCGTAATATGACGTTAAAACCCTCTGTTCATACATGTTTAACATCGCGCCGGCATTTCTTCATTCATGCTGTGCATCTTTGGAACCATTTACCTTCACAGGTACGGTCCAAGAGCGAGTACAGACAATTTTGTTCAGCCTGTTTTACTTATCTGTCCAAAATGAACTGACATAATTTCCAAAATTTACTTTTAAATTGGTTGCATGTACATTTAATTTTAATATTGCAGAATTACGCCCTCATATTTAAAACTTAAAATATTCAAATATATAAATTGAAATGTATGTATATATGTCACTATCACGTTACTTATATAATGTTATATTTAAGACCTGTACTATTAAAAGAGTATAGCACTCTTAATGTACAGCGATACTACCTAAACAATAAATGAAATGAACATATCTGTCCGCCTGACTATCAATAAGATTGTCCGAGTATCACTTGCGGTTATTGCCAATAAGGACATGATTTTGTTGCTGCTTGTTTTGGATATCAAGAGTAATCAACACAGGCTTAGACAAATATGACCGTGGCTGTGCCCGTCACCATCTTCGACCGCTGTAGCCTTAAGAGCTTTGCGAAAATCCGCTTGTGCATGCTGGGGTCACAACTATTCTCAATTGTGCACACATTCTTGGGCTGCCGCTCGTCCTTTTTGTGTAATGAACCGCTTGTATGCACCGACTCCTAGTGGCTCTGTCTACCTACTATCTCCTATTTCCCATGGGGATGGGAGAGAAGAATTGAAGTCTACACAGCCACTCTCCATCGATAGCAGCTTGTCTGTCCAGTTGAACTTTAGCTCGAGCCTTTTGATTAACTTAGTCTTACAGCGCCTGCCGCTGCCACCTATCTAGGTGGTTTCAACGCAACATGTGAAGCAGGACCTCTCAGCCAACAGATAGAGTACAGCACTGTCGTCTGTGACTGGCTAGACGAGGAGGCTTTTGTATTCTAATTTTAGATGCGACTTTCGTCAGGTACTGCGGATCCTTAGGTATTCTGTGTGATAAGCCGTCTGTTTAATTTCCATTGGATGAATACTACAGACTGCGTCGAGCTCTGCACTTAATTGCACCTTGTGCTTACAATATTGCAATGTAGGCAAAATCAAACCGTGCGGCCGACTACGCTGGTGTCAAGTTTGGTTTGCCGTGAAAACACGAGAAGCGTGAATTCCTTCTGCGATTTCTGGTCGCACGGTTCAGATCGTCCACGAAGTACCGCGATATCGTGGATCATAGCAACCCTTCTGATATGCCTTCTCGATGGTTTGCAGCGCATAAATTGAACATCGTCGATGAAAGTAGTGCTGGCACGTCGGCATGGAAACTTTCTTACACAGACTTCCGTGGTGATGACTTTCGTTTGAAAGATGGTGGCTAAGTTGGCCATTTGAATGACCTTTTGCGGCGCTGTTCCAATATTTTTCACTCGGTGTTAAGTATCGAGACTTCCATGTACCAAGGGCCAGTTGTAGGATGTGGGTTATTTCATTGGGCACACAATCTTAAGTTGGCCAACTCTATAAATCATGTAATTTGATGGCCAGTTCGGAAGAGACCTATTGTCTATTCCAATCGTCCATGACATGACGCATTCTATCCTTGGCACAATAGTTAAGCAATCGCTTCTTAGAATCTCTGCACGCCTATGCCACAAAGCCCCAACCTTGACCAGATAGTCATAAGTTCTCCCCAACATTCGCAAGAAAAAGCAAAATCCTCTTGCTTCAGAAAGTGTGGCTTTCTTGAAGTGACTCGGCAATCGCCAGCGATAACGTCGCCCCTGGTGATAGTCCAGCTCCCAACTGCTTTCGAAAACAAGCCAGATAACACACCCGCACACAGGCGCCTTATCTCGTGTCCACATACGCAAATTATGATGCATAGGCATTTGGGGCCTAATTAGTTCGCTGTAAACTCACGTGCTATCTCGGACTTTGTCAGCAGATTGTTATTTCCGTCGAGCCAGAAGCATTCTTCGATTTATGTGAATGGTGCTGCTGTTTTTGTTTATTTCTGCCCGAGCTGGGGCAATCAATTACTGACGCTCCAATTGTGTTTTGGTCTGAAATCAGCCGGATTAGAGCGAACAATTAAGTGTGTTGTCTTGATGGGCTTCTGAAGCTACACAAGCAGAGAGGGAGAGGAATGAAAGTGTTCACATCGAGGGGAGGGTGATTCAAACACCCACTGGCAAGGTCTATGAAGCGAACTCGTATGGAAATAAACCAGAATTGCTGATAAAGCGGAGCCTTATCTTGTCAGGTTGTGCAATTGACGTGACAAGTGTCGCAGTTGGCGAGTGGTGCAGTGCTTGGCTTACCAACTCCGCAGTTCGGACATGTTTTAGACATGTTGCCAGAGGAGACATGAATGGCATTGAAACTTCGCTCAATCACGACGGAATTTTTTTTTTTGTAGGGATTTAGTTTAATCCGGATGGTCAGTGGAACTTGCTGCGGACATGTAATTCTGTTGGAAAAATGCTGTCACAATTACTCTTCGATCCACTGACGACCTACGCTCGTATGAACGACAAGTTGTTCGACATTTTAACATCCGGATAATGCAATAAAATATATATTTTTTAAAAGATAATACATGTGTAGCTGTAGTAGAAGATAGTTAATTCGAAATGGTTGGGAAGAAGGTCAATCCGAATAAACGAATCTCCCGAATTATAGAATTCCGAATTAAAGGGCTTTTACTGTAATAAGAAAAACAATAAAAAAGGAATTAATTTGCACATTTGTGGTATTGTCCTCTCCCTAGGACAGCTGTAAAGCAAGTTTTTTTTGAGGAAAATCCGGATTATGAATTTCCGGATAAGTAAACCAGAATTGCTTAAGCTTAGAAACCACTCTACAACGACTGCCCCTTTCTAGGGCATAGATTTAAGGTATCAAACAATGTCCTATGGTATTGTAAACTTGTACCTTAAAAAATATCCGGATAATGCAATTAAGTACAACTTTTATTTTATTGAAAAATTTGCAAAGGCTTACCTGTTTGAGTGGAGTGACATAAGTGGCATCACCTTATGTGATCACCTATCCCAACTGTAGACCAGGCTGCTTTGAAGATAATCCGGATGACGAAACTCAGGACAATTCAATCGAAAGAGAGATAATCCATATGGAACAACTAACTTACCCCTTTTTGTTGGATGCTCCTTTGAGGTATTACCTTGCGTCTACGACAATTGTTACTTGAAAAAATCATCCGAATTATGAAATTTCAGATGACAAACTTAATACTTTGCAAGCCTTTCCTTGATTTCCTAGACATAAATCTGGGATATCATCTTGTGCTGGTGGTGGTTGTAGAACCGACTGCCTGGACAAAAATCCGGATTATGTACCTCCGGAATATGAACCTTATCTCCGAACCCTTTTTTTAGACTCTCTTGTGAGGTATTATCCCGCGCCTTTGCCAACGAAAGTACTTTAGAAAAATTCGAATTCGGATCAATGCCAAAATGTTGCTTTTAAATGTCAGCTTATGTTGCACAGAACAAGAGCTCAACCTGCCATCAAACCAGCCCAACTCACCTTAGCCGGACAAAAAAGAACCAGCACACCCATTCACAACCACTCTCCACACCCGTCGTGCGAACTGCATATCATTACATTTACTCTCGTAAAAACGGAACTTCCCAAGACCAGTTGAACAAGATCACCCTTCTAATCCGACAAAGAAGCCCATCAAATTTGTCATTCACCTGAATCACATCCAGTCTCATGTGCATCCGAGTGCACTTTCTAATGATCAGACAGATGTCGAAAAGTGCGCCTCGTCGATCCCCAAGCATTCTCCGTCGAAAGTGAACTAATTAAGGCCCAAATCCACACACCACAAGTTCTCGATTCACTCCTGTCATTGTTGTCACATCGCGCTCAACAGGCGGGTGTCACTCGCTCTCTGCTCATGTGACTCTGCATGACACCTTTCATCGCACGAGACGTGCGAACGTGAGGAGCGAACCCTACACCGCGCTGCTGTTCACACGAGAAGACAGCAAATTTCCGTAATTACAGCCATAAGCCCCGAACGACATGGCTGATCTCACAATCAGCGGACGCCAGCTTCCCAAGACCGAGACGAGCGCTGAAATAAAATCGAAATCAACTCGAATTCAAGTTCATCACGCACCACTGCACCCACACCTGCGGGCCCCCTGCATACTCGCCGAACTCACTTTCCCCCATCCTGCTGCTGGCTGGCTCATCACCAGCAACCAGTTGCAGAGTGAAGCTCTCAACGCCTGGCACACGGCTTCAGCAAGATACGAGTATTAAACCTCGACAATAAGGTCACCCCGTGGCCCAAAGAAAGCGAAACGACGACCGTGTTTCGCTCATCTCCGCCGCCAGACACATGCCGCGGCCCATGTTCGCGACCATTTGCGAGTTACGTGCTCACCCCGAAATGGCAGCTGTGTCGGTCACAAGGCGGCCTCCGTCACCGGCGTGCCCGCCATGACTCTACACCTCATCTCCGCCGTGGAAACTTGTTCGCCAATTCGGTTATCCAGCAGCTAACACGCCACTTAAGTCGTTTCCACGATGGGAACGACTTCTGCGAGGAAGCAGCCACCAGGAGGGCAGAACCGGGAAAAAAAAGTGAAAAGGGCAGCGGCACGAAAACGCTGCGCCGCGCGAGATGCGATCTGCGGCAGAGTTGCACAAAATCATGCGAGTGCACGCGAATCTGGTGCTCGCTCGGCTAATGCTTTGCGGAATCTCAGCAGCGCTGCCAAGTGAAAGTCAACGGGACGAATGAAGATGTCATTACATGCGGCAGCACGAAGTCGATTGTCTTCTGCGGTCGTGGTCGTGTGTGGGAGCCGGGCAGACACAAATTCCCTAATCAGTCAAAAGATTTAGTGGATTTTTATGACGAGCTTGTTGTGGAGAGCGGGTACTGTGAGCCGTACAAGGCAATGCTTCACAGTGACGCATGCACGATGGAGTGGAGAGAATGTACTGTGCGGTGTGGCCTGGTTTTGGCAGCACTGGTGGTGGATCTGGATTCTGATTGAAAACTGATTAGAAATGTCTTGGAATCTAGTGAGCTTCAACAGACAGTCGTGTGTGGCAAAGGGGTTAGGTTAAGCTGCCGACGAATGTCTATGCGGCTGCTAGCCTCAAGGGTTCAAACGGAGATGTCTCGTCGTTCTGCAAATGAGGTCTGGGAAGCAGTGCTTTGAGCGGAGATGTTGCACCACCTCATAGTGGACCTGTGAAGTCGCCTTGGTATTCGAGTGTGAAAAGCTTTGGCGATCATCCATTAAGTCATAGTTGAGGTTGGGGCAGTCAATGTGAACATCGCTGTGGCATCTTAAGACCTTCTTCAATCCGGTGACTCAAAATCTAGCACAGCTTGCTGCTCGTGCAAGACTGAAGAACGCAACGGATTCGTAGTCAGATATGGGGGAGCCCTTGAATTGCAGCAAAAAATCAAACGTTGTTGGATCAATCACCCTCTGATCGACTATAGAGGCTTACAGCTGCCTTTGTAGTTAAAGGCGACCACATTCTACGTGGTGCAAGGAACACTAGGACAGCCTTAGAAAGAGAGAAGCAGAGCGTTGCTTACGTCGGCTTTTTCTGCCTCTTCTTCCTGCTACGAGTTGTTCTGATTCAATTCAAGCCTTGGTTGCTGCATTTAACAATCAGCATTTCTGTCTGTTCAGACTTAGGAGCGTCTGATGAATTTTTCTCGTGTTACAGTCCAAATGAGAGAAGTCTCGGTGAATAGATGGATCTGATGCATTCCACTTAATTTGGAGGAGGATGAATAAGAATTCCGTCCCCCCGACTTAGAGGTCCAGATAGCGATATCGAGACTGTAGTCGAACAAAGCTGCTGGAGCGGACAGATTGTCGGCGGACTGCTGGGGATGATCTTCTGGTTGGGCGTATGCACCAGCTCGTCTGTAAGATATGGTCCGAGGAAAGCATGCCCGATGAGTGGAATCTCAGCGTCGTTCGTCCGCTCCACAAGTTGACTGTGCCAACTATCGAGGGATCAGCCTACTTAACATAGCGTACAAGATCATCTCTGCCATTTTGTGCTTGAAACCATTCGTCAATAAGCTGATAGGTCCCTATCACTGCGGTTGCAGGCCGGGAAAGTCCACCATCGACCAAATCTTCACAGTACGGCAGATCCTAGAAAAGACTCAAGAGATGCAGATCGACACCCATCACCTAGCCGTCGATATCAGGGCGCATATGACAGCGTACGTAGAGACGATCTATACAACGCCATGTCTAGTTTTGACATTCCTGCCAATGGCATCATCATCAGGATGACGATGGAAAACTCCCGCTGCTCCATCGAGGTCGGTAACGAACTCACCGAGACCTTCAGTGTCAAAAAAGGTTTTAGACAAAGCGACACGCTGCCATGTGATTTCTTCAACATCATACTTGAGACCACCAGAGGCACGATCTTCCAAAAGTTCATTCAACTGCTTGCTTACGCCGACGACATTCGTGATTGGATCACTGCGAGCCGTCAATGAGGCGCTTGTTGGCATTGAAGTGGAAGCGGGTCTTGCAGTAAATCAGGGCAATATAAAGGACGTGCTGTCATCACGGAAGGACGCACAGCGTCGACGTCTCGGACAGAGCGGCGCAATGGACAGCAGAAACTTTGGGTACCTCGTCTACCTCGACTCTGCAGTAAACAGGGACAATAACTCCAGTACCGAGATCAAGCGCAGTATTACTCTTGCCAATCGCTGTTTCTTAGGGCTCGAGAGGCAATTGAGTAACAGAGCAATCTCTCGAAACACTTTATAAAGGGTGGTTAAATTTTAAGGGCCGATGTTTATTTTGAATAAAACACAAATTATTTAGGATATTATTGTAATTTCCTTTTATTATGATAATATTGATATGGTTCAATTATGTTTGGAACGGAAATATCGGTCATATGGCCGCCGGGACCTCGGCGGCACACCTCCATCCGATGGTCCAAATTTTCGATGACGCTGAAGCATAATTGAGGTTCTATGCCGTTAATGTGCCGAATTATCTCATCCTCTAGCTGTTGAATTGTTGCTGGCTTATCGACGTACACCTTTTCTTTGAAATAACCCCAAAGAAAAAAAAACTAACGGTCTGATCATCTCTGTTTTGCTGTATGGGACATGGACGCTATTGAAGCTCTTGGTCGCTTTGAAACAGTTCTACGTGCGATCTTTGGTCCTGATTGTGTTGGTGGCGTCTGGAGGAGAAGATTCAACCACTAACTGTACGGGCTGTACAGCGGCATGCACCTAGTTAAGAGTCTTCGGATCCAACGCTTAAGATGACCAGGACCTGGTCAGAGCGGATTGACACCACAGCTCCGGCCCGAAGACTCTTCGATTCCAACGCAACAGAGGGCGTCATAGAACTAGATGGCGCACACAAGTGGAGAAGGACCTCAACCAACTTGGTGTGCGCAATTGCAGGCAGCTGGCGAAAGATCGTGTCTGGCTAGAGAGGCTTGTTGGTTTAGGCCCAGGTCGACCCCGAACTGTAGCGCCAAACAAAGAAGAAGAAGTGATGGTTATACCAATTGTAGATCGTCTGCCCTACCTATAGCCTATCCTATTCCGAGATGATCACACAGCCCGATCAGACTGAGCTGGCCGGCTCCCAAGTCTCGCATCGGCGAAATCACTGAGCACAGCGGCATTGGAACTCAAATTTCCAGATTGGGTCTCCAGAGACGGGAAAGAGGATGAAGTCATTTTGCATCTTTTTTGAAATTACAATGCCCTCTCGTCTGGAAGGAGACGTCGCTGACTTCTTCAATAACTTGGTCGAAGTAATCAACATTAGTGTCACCTTCCTTAAAAGAACCAACTGGCTTGAGGAGTAGGATGGAGTCAGTGGGCCTACGCTGGCCGAAGAGTGACTGTTGCATGCTCACAGTCAGTCGATTTAACCAACCCTAACCTAAGTACACACAGTAGGCCCTTACATGCATGCACAAGCACCAAGATATTGGCGGCAGCAAAACTGGAAGCCTGCATCGAGCAACACTGCATCGAGTTACGTATACTGCTCGAAGATAGAAGAAGAGAGAAGACAAGAGCAAGATCTCCGAGGATTCGAACAAATGTTAGCATAAGCAGATCACATTGACGTGATTGGTTGAAAGGAGAGAATGAGTACGGAGATCAAACGCAGATTAACACCTGCCAACCGCTGTCTCTTCGCGCGCAACACGGAGTTGAGTAATAGAGCACTTTCGCGTAGGACCAACCCGTCCTGGCCTTCAGTTCAGAGGCATGGCCAACAGCGAAAAGAAGTCTTCGTAGGAAAACTTCTGCGTCCACTCCTTGTTCGAACGTTGAGGAGAAGATTCAACCACGAACTTACGAGCTGTAATTGAAGTGCGAAACAGGAGACAGATAGTAAGATCCTGCCCTCGCCACATGAAAAAGAAGAAGAACCCATGACCATCTTCCTGAGAATGCAACACTCAAGCAGTGACTACGAAAAATTCAGTCTATGCCTCGTTCCGTTCCGCCTTTCAGCCCACAGTTCACAGCGTCTGCATCAGTTGAAGACTAAATTGCCAGAACTCCACACCAGCACTCTGCTAATGGGTCCTAATCACCAGCACTTTGGAGAAATTCATTGAAAGCTTTTTTCGCCAATTTGCCGCGAAAATACGCATGAGAACGCTGCTAGTTTCCGCCGCACCGGAAGCAGCTACAATTCAAGAGATAATGATACATGACTCTGTTTGCACTTTCACTCCGCGGCGGGGGGGAGTGTGAAACGATACAGCGGCTCGTCGTCTCTGTTGCAGGTCAATCGGGGCAGTGCCCAGATGTCGCATGTCCAACCATGTTCCCAGACGACGGATATGCGTCGGCAGACTGCAAACATTTGCTCAAGCTAAAGGCGGCTGCACGACTTTGATCGGGACGTACTACGTCACACTCACTTAGGCGCCCACTTGGCCGTGTCTGCGTTCGCAGGTATGCCTCGAACTAGGGGACTAGGTCGAGGCATGCATTTGGGTGTGAGAACGTCGCTTTTGTTTGCCCCAAAGTGGGGGACACCTGAGACTCGGCTGCAACCATGAAAGGCGGCAGCGAGATGCACTCCGGGAATCTGCACGTCACTGCAGCTCTCAAGGCTAATTGGAAAAGGAAAAGACAAAGTCTCCGGGCTGGGGGACGAGAAAAAAAAGAAAATCAAAGTATAATCGAGAGAGGAAAATCCATTTCGTCGTCGCCGTTGTCTTCGGAGATTCTTATCCCGCGGCACACGCCGCAGACGCAGGGGGGACTAATTAAGTTTCGCACAGAGTCAGTGGAGCGTGTGAGGCTTGGGGGGCCTGCGCTCCGATTGAGTCACAAGGCAACTTTCCTGCCGCGCTATAATTGAAAACAAAACTGAAAACTGAAAACTGACCTCGTCCAACGACAACTGCTTTGGAAACCACTCCGAAGCGTGCTGGTCGGCCGAGTGGTATCTGCGGTGACGCTGTGCCTGCCGGCCGCGAGCGCTACGCCAGAATGGATGATTAATCGCGAGAGGCTGGCAGTGAAACCGGAATGTTGGACACTTGCTCGTCGGAGACCGCGTGCACCCAGAGCATCGGGGAAGAGCGATGGCTTGCTCTAGAAAACTGAAATGGGCATGTTTATGGACGCATTTAAATGGGGGAACAGTTACTTGTGGACTGGAGTTTACGACTGGCCGTGAATCTTAAACGGAACACACTGTGCCGAGCTTCCGTGGTGATAAATTCCAGTTGAACTCATAACGATGTTGATGGGCTGAGACAATGGTTTCATTTGTTTTGTTTTCTGTGTTAGGAAACCGTGAGGAGTTGCTGGTAACTGCGTGAGTTTTCAGGGCACTTCGGGTAGGCTGCATGGCGGGAGAGCACAGGGCGGCTACTGCGCAGAGCAGGTGTTGGCGTCGATGACGCTATTGGCTTTCTTTTTGAGGCTTTCTGAGGGTTGGCTTCGTTCTTCTATGAGGCATGTGCACAAGCGCCTGAATCGTCAAGCGTATTGATCGTCAAGAGTCTACATCGTCCAGCGTCTGCACAGTCAACCGTATGCATGGTACATCGCCGGCACAGTCAAGCGCGTGAATTGTCAAGCGTCTTAATGGTCCAGCGCCGGCACAATCAAGCATCTGCATGTTCCAGCGTCTGCATCGTCAACCCTCTCCATGGTCAAACGTCTGAATCGTCAAGCGTCTGCACAGTCAACCGTGTGCACGATCCGTGGCCGCCACAGTCAAGCGCGTGAATCGTCAAGCGTCTTCATGGTCCAGCGCCGGCACCATCAAGCTTCCGCATCGTCAACCGTCTACATGGTCAAGTGTCTGAATCGTCAAGCGTCTGCACAGTCAACCGTGTGCATGGTCAAGCGTCTGCATCGTCAAGCGTCTGCATCATCATGCATGGTCCAGCGCCAGCACAGTTAGGCACCTGAATCGCAGTCACTGCTGGCACTGCAGTTCGTTATCCACTTCGTTCTTCCATCTGCAGCCACAACCCTGGCTGTTATCACACAAATAGCCTGCCCTTCAGACCCCCATCGACTGTCAAAATTGCCTTCCAACTGAATCTCGACTCCAGCCACGACTCGGTTCTTTCCTCAACTCAACAGAACCATGAAGTAACTGCTCTCCATCCATAACTGCTGTCGCATTGCACACCTCTAGATGGGTGTGTGCTCCAATCACGTGAAAGCACCTCTCCTCTCCCAATTCGATATCACGCACATCCAAATTCAAGGCCTTGTACTAAACACGTTTTTCCGTTTCTTTTCCATTCCAGATTGACCGTCGGTTTCTCGTGATCACGGCGACAATCCTTCACATCGTGGCCGTCTCCTCAGTCACAGACCACTTAGTGCCACCGCCTCTGCCGCCCGCTGGAGCGCCATCGCAACAAATTCAACCATCGTCCCGAGGAGGGCCTGCGGTGCGACCACAGGGAGGCTTCTATCCAAATGCATACGCCCCCGGATCGACTAGCGAACCACCAGGATTTATGCAACGCATAGCTCGATGGTTTGGTTTCAATGACGAGGCCTCGCGGCAGGCATCGCAGAACTACCTGCAGTACAAGGAATCGCCCCGCGGCCACCCTCAGGGCGGACGAAAGGCGAATTGCGGCCTCTGCAACAAGTATCCGTGGGTCCCGATGTTCCCGGGACAAATTCAGTATCCGCTGTCGAAGATCTACCAGTCGCCCCAGGGCAATGAAATCCATCAGTCGCAGTGGAACCAGCACCAGGAGCATCTGCGCCAGCAGCAGTACCAACAGCAACCGCAGCCGAATCCGCCGCAACTGACGCGCCAACAGCAGGAGCAGCTGGCCGGGTACAACTACCCCCAGCATCAGCAGCAGTTGCCAGCCTACCCCCCACTGAATGGTGCGGAGTCCCAGTACGCTCCCAGCCAGTTCCAACCGCCGTTGGTGCAAAGGGCAGTACAATTCAGTCAGCAGCCACCGCAGGGCTTCCGTCCGCCTCCACCGCCCAAACACGCCGGCAACCCACCGCCACCGTACAACCCCCAGCCGCATTTCGCCCCGATTCCCGTGCCACAGTTGAGCCCGTCAGCAGTGCCTCCGGTGTACGACGCAGAGCCATTCCGACCGCTGCCACAACAGCCCGCCAAACTGGATCCAACTCAGTTCCAGCAGCTCCCGAAATTCGAGCCCACCCTGCACTTCCAGGAGCAGCGCCCAAGCACGCAGTTCAATCAGCAGCCCACTCAGAGCTACGACGGTCCTCCGCAGTTCCAGCAGATCACCGACAACGCCCACCCATCGACCATCGAGAACATCGGCGCCTCGTCGGAGATCAGAAATTCCTATCCATCCCCACAGCCGCCGAACAGTTACCAGGAACAGCAGCAACCTCAGCAGTCACTGAACAGCTACCAGCAGCAGCAGCAAGTCCAGCAGTCTCTGAACAGCTACCAGGAGCAGCAGCAATCCCAACAATCGCTGAACAACTACCAGGAGCATCAGCAACCTCAGCAGTCGCTGAATAGCTACCAAGAGCAGCAGCAAACGCAACAGCCGCTGAACAGCTACCAAAAGCAGCAGCAAACGCAACAATCGCTGAACAGCTACCAAGAGCAGCAGCAAACGCAACAGTCGCTGAACAGCTACCAAGAGCAGCAGCAGTCGCAACAATCGCCGAGCACGCCAAGCTTCGAAATCATCAAGAGCCACCAGGTCACCAACTTCGTGTCGGAGATCGAGTACCCGGCCAACTACGTGCAGTCGCAGACAATCGACGTTCCCCAGGACATCCGCACAAGCACCCTCACCCCCGAAGAGGACCGTCCAGTCACCCTCACCGAACTCGGTTCATACTCCGAGCAGTACACCGTCACCCCTCCAGAGGAGACGCACTCATCGCAGCCAGAGGAGCAGTACGCCGGCACCGACTCCGCCATTTACACGAACCACCAGGAGTCGGAGGGCTACGCCGCTCCCGACAACTACCCCTCGGCCTCGTCGCACAACCTGTCCGTTCAGCACGAGAACCACCTCGACGTCGACCCTATCCAGCACTCGTCCTCGGAGAACTACCTCCCCCAGAGCGAAGTGTACGTCCCGACACCGGCTCCGACCACCGTCCAGCCGCAGTTCGTCACGGACGACTCCCAGCAGACCACGGTCGAGATAGTGCCCTCACTGCAGACCACCTACACGCAGAGACTGAACTACAAACGGGACCGAGAGACCCCAAAGCGCCTGCTCGACTCGCCCATCCACTACTTCCTCGGCGGTAGCTCGCCCAAGCCATTCACCAGAAACCCCAGTGAGATGCAGATCCGCAGCTCGACGCCAGCGCCACAATTCCAAAACCAAAGACAGAATGGACCCCCGTCGCCAACACCTTGGCACATGGCGCCCACACCCACGTCCACATACACGTCCATCGACGCCAGCGGACACTACGCCGGAATGAACCCACCACAGCCGAAGCAGTACCATCAGATCATCATCCCCTACACGACGAAGCACAAGCCCAGGCCCTTCCAGCCGAAGGAACAAGCGGGACGCTACGACAACTGGACCACCTCGAGCGAACTCGACCCGCACGAGCAGCAGGAGTCCAAGCTCGTCACGGCCACCCAAGAGCCAGCGCAACGAACCACAAAGTACCTGACCAAGATCCTCGCCTCGAACATCAGGGAGCTCCTCAAGAAGGAGCACGAGGTGAAGAACAAGTCCAAGTCAGGCTTCGACCTGTCCAAGCTGCAGAAGAACATCGACGACTGGACCGAACAGGAGTTCACGTCCCTCTCACACCGCGCGAGCACGGTATCGCTGCGCGGACCCTCGAAGCACATCCCCACGGAGTACCTTACCACGACGCCATCCCTGAGGGAGGGCAAGACCACCATCTTCACCCCGAACCACCTCGAACCGCTGATATTCAAGGACAGGGGCAACAAGCGGTACGAGTACCATCAAGTCAACGACAACCGGATAGATGCGCAAGGAGCATCCTCGACGACACCGGTGCCCAGCACAAGCACAACGACCACCACAACAACGCCTTCGACCACGACCCCCGTCACCACCACCACCACAACCGAGGCGCCCACAACGACCCCCTACTACATCCGGGCCATATCAACCACGAAGCCCCCGAAGGAGAACTGGAACCAGGCCAAGGTGACCGTCTCTCCGCTGACCCAGGAGAAGCTCTACGTAGTGACGCCCCAGCCCGTCTACTCGCCGGCGAGCGTGGGCTCCTTCAAGTCGCCGCGATTCATCGTCAGACCAACGCCAGCCAGTGGTGAGTTTTAAACGCACCCTCTCTTGCCTCATTTGATGACTGACCTCCTCTCCCCCATTCCAGCTGGCTCCAACACCACCCCCAGGCCGTCCCTCTACACCCCCGAGCTCTTCGGACTGATGGGCATCTCGGCGTACATACCAGCGGCTCCCGTGGAGACCTTCGATGGACACTCAAAAGTATACCGCTCTCATGCTCACATGCTCTAGATCTCTAACCTCTCCTCTTATCGCTTTCGATCCTCCTCTTGTGCGTCACATATGAACATTTTTTTTAGGTTATAACGGTAGTAACTCCATCCCCTAGCATAAAGCCGTCCGGAGATGCTGATGAAGCTGGCGCCTCGTCCTCGGCCGACTCCACATCGGAGGCCTCGAACAACGACCGGAGGAGCAGTTAAGACTGACTGGGGCGGGATCAGACCTCAATGGTCGGTCACAAGGTGCAATTGTTGGGTCCTATGCTCTTCTCAACACTCTTCCAAAGTGTCCTTGCTTGTCAAATACTGTCCCGCTTTTGCCGCCTTCCCCCATTGTTCTTAACCCCAAGGTGCCAGTGTTGGTCGTCTGAATTTAGATTGATTTTTTTTTTGGTTTGTGTTGCATGCGTGATTGATTGTGTGGCTGTGTGTGAGTGTGTGTGTGTGCATGCGTGAGTGGGTGGGAGTGTGATGCGAGTGAGAATGATGTGTGGATAACACAAAACATAAATCGTTTGGTTGGTGTATAGGATGTGCATTTGATTAACATTTCCTCCATAAATTCACCCTTGGGTTGGTGTCCATGCTTTGTCCATGAAAATATTCATTTAAATACTTAATGCCCGCCCTCTCCCCTTGATGACTGTTCTTGCTTAACCATCATTCTTTCTTTAACGAATTTTTTATTGATTCATCATCAGCCTAGCGTTTAAGGACGATCTATATATATATATATATTTTGTAATTATTTTTTTCTACTTCTACTGTATTTTACTGTATTTTATTTCGTAAGCAATCTGAGTTTTAAGATACATATATAAATAAAAACTGTAAAAATAAACACATGTGGCGTTTCTATTTGGTCGTCCTGTGACCGTTCACTTAGTGAGGAATCAGGAACGATGCGGGGTAGATGCAGAGCAATACTTCGTGATCCTTTCCATGATTAAATATCAATGGTAGCAGAGTATTCTTCGCTTTGAAAAATGACACGAATCACATGTGATCAGGTAAAACGAGGACACGAGGATTATAGTCCTTGGTGGACAACATGAACAACAAGATAGCTAGAACAAAATCGAACTTTTACAAACAGCAATTTGAGATTTGTAAGAATAACCCCAGGGAGACCTGGAAGCTTGTAAATTCGATACTGGGTAAAAAGAAATGTAATCTGATGTTTTAATAAAGAATTTCTCGAATTAAAGCAACATTAAAGACCTGACCAACAAATTCACGAAAGCTTTATGTTCAGAAGTACGAACAATTGTTCATGAATGTAGCCACCAAACACTCCAGTACTGCACAGAAACTGTGTACAACATTCAATTTACGTTGAAGATATATCAGTTGAGGAGGTATGCAACATACCGAGTTCGTTGAAAAGCGACAAATCAGCGGGAGTAGATGGAATAAGACCAAAAGATCTAAAAAATAGCGCTCTGCAATAGATAGATAGATATTTATTTCGTAATAAAATGTTTACATTGGTTTTAGTTATCGCACAGTATCGATTACAGAGATTTGATATGTATGATATCTTACTTCTGAACAAAATATAAACATGTTTAAGAGTATACAAAATTGGTAAAAATATAAATGAGTAACTTGAAGGAAAATACGGCAAAAACCTTCAATATAAAGAAAAAAGAAACAAGAACAATTAAATGCATAAATTAATATACTATATTAATAAAGATAAATATTGATGTAATTAATATATTAATACATAGAAAATATATAATAAATAAATTAATAAAATATAAGTAAATAGAATAAATAAATAAATAAAGAGATACATATATAAGTAATATAAATGAATAAATAAAAAAATGTATCACAGTGAAAGAAAATGTAAATAATAAATAATAGTAAATATATGGGTGAATAAATAAAACTACATTTCTATTAACAATGTAAATATATCTCTATCCGTACACACAAATTTATGAAATAGATTATGGATTGAGAGGAATGTTTGTATTTAAGTTATTGACTAGAGGATTGTCAGCAAGCACGCAAGAATCCATAAATTTATTTGTCAGTCTCGAAATCCTTGCAGAAATGAGTTCAACATTAGCTTTTTTTGTGGAGTCTGGTGGTGGAATAATCTCGTGGAAGGTTTAACATCATTTTTAAAATTTTGTTTTGAGCTATTTGTAGCTTTTTAATGTGGCACTGAGCAGATTTTCCCCATATTGGGCAAACATAAAGGATTAAAGCTTGGAATATAACCTTGAGTATGATAAGTTTGTTGGACATGGACAGAAAAGATTTTCTATTTATGAATGGGGTAAAGAATTTTCTTTGCAACATTAACCTTGTTAAGGGTTTGAATAATATGCTCACGAAATGTCAGTTTGGTGTCGAGGATACCAAAGTATTTAACAGAACTCTGCCACTCAACGCTGATTCCATTTACCTGAGTACTAGAGGCAGGCAAAAAGCAAGCTTTTCTTTTTCGAGTGAAAAAAATGCTTGCAGTTCATCTCTATTTATCACAGTATCTCTAAATTATTTCCATCGCATATTGAAGATTGCTCTCAATATTAAGAGCTAACTCATGAGATGAAAAAATAGCTGTGTCATCAGCCTTTCACATTCAGGTAGTTCAGGAAAGTCCGATGTGTACAAGTTGTAAATAATTGGCCCCAAAACAGACCCTTGAGGAACACCAGCATTGTAGAAAATTAATTCAGATACACCACAGTTGACATGCACTCGGAAACAACGATCAGACAAAAAACTTAATACTATATTGCACAAGTAAGGAGGAAAGTTGAAATTATTCATTTTATATATAAGTCCATTGTGCGAAACCGTATCAAAGGCCTTTTCTATGTCGAGCAAGATCACACCGGTCGATGTTCCAATTGTACGATTACTTTTTATATGATTACAAATCCGCATGACTTGATGAGAAGTGCTATGATTGCGCTTAAATCCAAACTGTTCATTCGGGAAAATGCGATTGTCATCAACGATTTTCATTAACTTCTCCTTCAGTACCCTTTCGTAGATTTTACCCAAACTGCTAAGCAAACTAATCGGGCGGTAACTGTCAGGATTATCTGCGGGCTAACCAGACTTAAGTACAGGTGTCACTTTCGCATATTTCCACTTGTTTGGGAAGTATTGCATTTTTAAACAAGCATTTACTCCCAATTTTCGGTAGTTCTTAAAGATAAATATTTCTTATTAAATCAAGCAATAATAGCAAAAATGATCAACATGAGCTTACATCAAGCATCTGTACCAAACATGCTTAAAAGTGGTCCACAAAGTTTTAGAAGAGGTGTTGGCCAGAAGGCTATACAACTTTATAGAAAAACACAACAGCCTCAACAAGAATCAATTTGGATTTCGCAAAGGAAAAAATATAAACAGACTACTTTCAGATTTCGCAAACAAAATGTGGACAAAATTTGGACAAAAACCATAGCTCAGTAGTTCTGTTTATTGACTTTAAGAAAGCCTTCGACACCTTGAGCCACAGACAAATCTGAAATGAAATCTTAACATGGTTTGCAAGCTACCTAAGTAACAAATCATTCCAGGTCAAAATTGGTGATTACATTAGCATTGAAGAAAATATCGATTATGGTGTTCCACAACGCTCGAAGCTAGGTCCGCTTCTGTTTCTGATATACGTCAATGATCTACAGTCAGTGCTGAAGTATAGTACGGGTTATGCGTATGCGGACGACACAGCGATCGTAGTTAGCCATATGAGCGTTGACGAAGCGGTGAAACTTATGCAATTAGATTTCAATAGAATCGCAGCTTGGTGTCACGACCTTGGATTGACATTATTTATCAACGCACTAAAGACAAAGTTAATGCACATTCGCCAGCCGCATATTCCCAGAACGAACCTTAAGATACAAATGCACACCGTACATTGTTTGCACAGACATGGCTGTGATGGAATAACAGAAGACGATGATGACAGCACCGGAAATATTGATTATGTGTCAACGTATAAGTACCTCGAACTGACGATGAACTACAACTTTAAATGGAACCACCATATTGACATATTAAAGAAGAAACTGTGCCAATCTGCGTACGCCCTTCTCCATCTAAGCAAACTCTGTACACCAAGACTACTCAAACAGTGCTACATGGGATTGGTGGAATCACATCTACGGTATGGAATATCAGCGTGGGGAAGAGCGTCTCAATTGCAATCGCTACAAAAAGTGCACAGAAGACTTCAAAAGCTTGCGGTGGAAACAGAAAGCAACAAAGAAGTCAACCAACACGTATGCTTAACATTTGCCAAATACATAATTTGGAAATGTTGGCCAACTTCGACGACGACAACACATACAGGATTCAGACACAGCAGGCGGTGAACACTAGAAGACGGCAGCAGCAGCACACTTTTTGTGATTAGTCATCTGCAGACAAGTCATTCAGGCTTTGCAGATAAACAAGTGTAAACACTACAATACACTACAATACTACAATAAAAAATTAAATTGAAAATTGAAAATAAACCAACCGTCCTGTGTTTGCCAAATCCATCGACTTCAGAGGTATAAAAGCCCAACCATATTTGAAGTATGTATGTAAACTTTAGGAAAGGCACCCAGGCTCTTCGAAATCGTGAGGGTAGCCTTGTTACTGACCCGCAGAGAATAGTGGATGTGTTTAAGCAGCACTTCCAACAACTGCTTAATGGGCCTGATCAGGAGAGAGTGATAGGGAATCAGGAAATCCGAACTCGAGTCGATGAAGTAGTCCTCCCACCTAGCTTTGAAGAAGACGGCACAGCCATTAAAAGGCTGAAGAACATGATGGCCTACCATCAGAGCTCTTCAAGGCCGGTGGCGATGTTCTGGTGGGGAGCATGCACTAGATCATCTGTAAAATTTGGGACGATGAAAGCATGCCCGACGACTGGAATATCAGCTCCATATGCCCCATCCACAAAAAAGGCGATCTTGCCTCTTGCAACAACTATAGAGGTATATCCCTGCTCAACGTCGCCTACAAGATCCTGTCCAGCGTACTGTGTGAACGTCTAAAGCCGTTTTGCACCGCACTAATCGGCACGTACCAGTGCGGCTTCCGGCCCGGCAAATCGACTATAGACCAATTCTTCACACTAAGACAAATACTGGAGAAGAGCAGTGAGTTTCAAATCGCTACGCACCACCTTTTCATCGATTTCAAAGCCGCATACGACAGCATTCATAGCAAGGAGCTATTCGATGCCGGGAAAACTGATCCGGTTGTGTCGCACCACGCTAACACATGCGCGATGCACCGTGCAGTTCGGCTCCGGTGCTACTTTGGTTTGTCAGAACAACTGGGCTCAAAACTCCTGACTCGAAGGACCAAAGTCATGCTCTACAAAACTCTTATTTTGCCAGTCCTGCTCTATAGAGTCGAAAGCTGGACGCTAAGCAAAACTGCAGAGTTGATTCTTGGTACCTTCGAAAGAAAAAATCTACATCGGATATATGGTCCCGTCTGCGAGGAAGGCGATTGGAGGAGAAGACATAACCGCGAACTCTACGAGCTGTACCAGGATGTGGATGTAGTCCGGAAGGCAAAAATCCGTCGACTGCACTGGCTCGGCCACATCGAGCGCATGGACAACAATGCTCCAGCAAAGAGGGTCTTTAAGTCCGAGCCTACTGGTTCGAGAAGGAGAGGAAGACCGAATCTCCGGTATAAAGACCAAGTAATCGCGGTTGCAAAACAGCTTGGTCTTGATGACTGGTAGCAGCGTGCCCAGGACCGTCAACGATGGAAGGCAGCCATTGCTCAGGCTCGGACCCTTCATGGGTTGCCGGCCTGATAAGTAAGTAAGTAAGTAAGTATGTCAACTTAAGCAATCGAGGAAAGAGACACAGATGGGGAGTATAATTTAAATATACTTTTGCGAACTCATGACATGATACGGCTCACTTGGGACTAATAACAAATTCATTTCCAATAAGACACGTCTTCTTCTGAAAGTGCTAGAGTTCTGAATGAACCTGGTCCTCAACCCAGCAGACTCTCGAACCGACACGGTTCTTAGACAAGTCTCCAGGTGATTTCACTGGCCCTGAGTCGGTGACTCTTGTGGCTGAATTTTGGATGATTTTGAACATTGGATGCGTATACGCTTGGCTATGGTGCATGCTGGTTGACTACCTACATGACGCCCGTAATAGCTCTAATGTCTACGCCCAGGCCTATGCGGATGATTAGCTGTACTGTCGGTCGGACCGTGCCTAGCGGCTGTGTGTTCAAAAGCTCAGGCGGCTCTAGACATGATCAACGGCTGGTGTACTTTCTGTTTATATGTTTTTTTTTTTCAATGCGCACTGATTAACGGAAATATATCTACTTAGAATCCTTCTTGGTGGTGTCTGCCTTACCACCACGTATCCTACCGGTACGACCAGCAGATGTTCCTCATTTGACAGTGGACGCCTTACCAATATGTTGATGGTTACCACCACCGTGGGGATGTTCAACGGAATTCATAGCAATACCACGAACCTTGGGCCAGCTTGGTCGTACTGACAAGCCCATCCTGAAGGCTGGTCGTGCCTACCACAAGTACAAGATGAAGAGGATTTTGTACTTCTGGTAGGCACGACCAGCCTTCAGGATTGTCAGTACTTGTCAGTACGACCACCACCGGCAACAATACCAACCATGGCACGATTGGCAGATGGGACTACTTTCTTGGCGCCAGACGGCAACTTGACATGGGTCTTCTTTGTGTCGGAATTGTGGGCAATGACTGTGGCGTAATTGCCAGATGTACGTGCCAAACGGCCACGATCACCGGTCTTCTCTTCCAAGTTGCAAATGATGGTACCCTCAGGCATTTGAGAGAGTGGCATCATGTTGCCAATTTTCAGGGTAGCTTTACGTCCGCAGTACACGAACTGTCCCGTGTGCATACCTTCTGGGGCAATGAACATCTCCTTGCGGATCTTGTAGCGGTAAGGGTCATGGAAATGTACGACCAATGGAGCACCACGACCTGGAACTAGAATGATTTCCTTGACTACAACTCGGATGTAGCCATGACGGTCGGCGAAATCGAGAGACCTTAATTTGGCGGCTCCGTTACGCCTCTTCACGTGGGCCTTAAAAACTGACCCAGCTCCCTTACGTTGTGCACGTATAACACGACCCATTGTGGGCTTTTAAGATCGAAAGCCCTCTGAAAAAAAAAAGGTTACCCATCATAAAGTTAACACTCATAAAACAGAGGTTATTCTCTTCACCAGGAGGCGAAATTTGACCGGTCGGACTCAACTAGTACTAAAAGGTGTCAGCATCCGCTTTTCCGATGAGGTTAAATATTTAGGTGTTATCTTCGATAGAAAACTTCTCTGAAAAAAAAAAACACATTGAATCGAAAACTACCAAGGCGTTGTCCGTTTTCTGACAGTGTAAGGGAAATTTTAACAAGTCGTGGGGTCTATCACAAAGATCCCTTTGACGGCTAGGATGAGGCCTCTTCTATCGTATGCATCAGTGGTTTGGTGGAACAAGCTTTCACGTAACTACGTAACTGCTGCTTTCATTAAGCTTATGCTGCATATGGGCCTTCCCTAGCACGCCCGGCTCTGCTCTTTATTGACTTATGAATCCCCGTTGATATCCACGTCATGGGATGCGCTCTCAAGGCGATCTTACGTTTAAAATAAGTGGTCTTTGGTAGCACTCGCACTGGCCAGTCTCATGGATGTGCCGTTTGACGCGAGTACTCCAGCAATTCAGCTGCGGCGCACATGCAAGTCGACTTTCCCCGCACTCAGGACTGGATCTGGCCACAATCTGACCTACAAAAAGAATATAGTCGAATCTTCACGGACAGCTTCAAGACCGAGGAAGGGTCGGGTGCTGGCGCCTTCGTGGAGGGCGACAACATTCGACTGTTAGGTAAATTTGCGTCGGTCTTCCAAGCGAAAACCTATGCGATCCTAATCGCCACGAACTATATTGTGAAGAACAGGAAGGGGCGAAGTATTTGTTTCTGTAGCGACAGCCAAGCTGTACTTAAGGCTATACTCCATCCTTTAACCACTTCCAGGATAGTCCAAAAATGCGAGTCTTTTCTAAATGGAATCGGCAGCTTCAACTCGCTAACACTTATCCCGGGCCATCACGGGAAATGAGATCGCCGATGAACTAGCTAGACAAGGATCAGAAGCGGTACTCTTAGGACCCGAACCAGCCTTGGGACTATCCGAGGTTAGGGCTGCCATCGAAGGTTGGGCTTCTTAAGCGCACAACCGGCTGCAGCATGACTCTCCGGGATGTTGGTTGCTTGTAGATGTAGACAAACCGAGCGCATGTTCCCTAACTTTTGTAAGAAATCCGCGGCATTCTTGTTATCTCTCGACAGAAAATACATAAATGTACTTGTACTTAGTACTTAGTCTAAGCGATAGAGCCTTTACGACGCCTGTGGAGAAGACGACAACACTGCAGAGCACTTCATTTGCCACTGTACCGCCTTTTCTCAGATCATGTGGCAATAATTTGGCGCTGATGAGGTGAGAGCTGATGATGTAGGCTCCTCGTCACATCACTGCTGGTACTCCTCAGGAATGCTATGAAATTTCATTGTATGTAGTTTGCTGCCTGGCAGTACAATGGACCAGTTTTTGAGTCTGAGTGCACCAGTCCAGCGTTCAAAACCTCAAAAACAAAAAGGCTCATGTCGATATACAGGCCATACAGTTTGTGGTTGAGTCTTCTTCACCAAAAATGTTCAGCCACTGACCGTCCAGGCGTCACAAGCTCGAAAGGTAGGGTACTAGATCAACACAATGTACGCTCTTCGTCGATTGTCTTGATCAAATCTTCGAAACGGTAATATTTTGGCAACGTGCAATGATATGTGTAGGAAATCATGACTCAACTAATACATCATGTTTAGTTTGAGATACTTACTTACTTATCATCAAGCCTCTTCCCATGGACAGTCATGAGCGATAAAACTTATAGGAGACAACAATGTCGTAAAGTCATTAGACTCGCTCGAACATCGACGTACCGTTTCTTCTTTGTCCGTATTTTATCGCTATTTCAACAAACGCTGCTCAAGTGAGCTAGCCAACTGCATTCCCCCTCTCAATTAATTCACCCGCAATACTGTTTACTGATGGCTGTTTACCAGAGTTCCGCACCTTCATTATCAACTGTGCAAAAGTGGTCAAGAGCATTGAAGACGACCCCCGCTCCGGCGCCTCGGCTACGGCTTGTACCGGAGAAAGCATCAAAGAAGCCGAAAAACTTGTTCTTGAGGATGCCCGAATAACGGTGAAAATGATTGCAGAGATCACCAAGCTTTCAATTGGTACCATTCAAACCATTCTTCATGACCAGCTTAACCTTTCAAAGGTCAGTGCAAGGTGGGTGCCACGAATGCTTACAGCGCCTCAGAAAAAAGTGAGAATCGCATGCTGTAGAGAGCTTTTGGAGATGTGTAGTGAGAACGCGGACGGTGTTATTGATCGAATTGTTACTGGTGACGAAACATGGGTCCACCACTATAACCCTGAAAGCAAACAAGAGTCCATGCAGTGGCATAAAAAAGGAACAGACCCCCCAAAGAAGTTCAAAGTCACTCCGTCTGCCGGGAAGCTCATGGCCGCAGTTTTTTGGGACTCAAAGATAATTTTGCTCATTGAGTGAAACCATCAACGCCACATCCTACGCTTCCACTTTGCATAATTTGCGGAAGGAAATTAAAAAGAAAAGACGGGGTAAACTCGCAGCGGGTGTGTTGCTTCTTCATGACAACGCTCCTGTTCACACGGCGCTAGTTTCCAAGGCTGCTGCGCGAGACTGTGGTTTCGAAGAAATCCAACACCCACCCTATAGTCCAGACCTTGGCCCTTGTGATTATTTCCTGTTTCCGGATTTGAAAAAATGTCTTCGTGGAAAAAGATTTTCGGATGATGAAGCAATAAATGGGTATTCTGTTTAACTAGAGATGTAATGCGAATTAATAATCACATTTATATGAAATTTTACATGAATGCACTAAAATAATAGTATCGCTTGATAAATAAGTTAATTTATATATACAACCACAGCTTCACCCCGATACCGAGAATATATTGAACGCCCCGTATCTCGGGGTCTTTTTCACGAGTGTTGGAAGGAGTAATGCTGAGCTTTCCCGTAGGATTGGTCAAGCTGGGTCAGTTTTGACACAGCTTGGTAATGCTCATCAGTTTACCCTTAAGCCTACTTTCGGACGCACAGTTAAATTTAGAGACTCGTTCTTCAGCCGTACTACGCGAATTTGGAATGCTCTTCCCAGCCCTATATATCCCACAGACTACAACTCGCAGATATTTAAGACCACAGGTACCTCCTCTCCCTTTCTCCCTCTATACATTCGGCCCGTGCTGTGTCTTGACCCCGGACACTTAAGGGTATTAGCAATACCTTGAGCGCGCGCAAAATATAAAAAAAAAAAAAGAAATAAGGCTGTGAGCCTGCATTCTGGGCACGCTGCTTCCAGTCGTCAAGAACAAATTGTCACACGTTCGCCATGACTTGTTCTTTATAACACAGGTCTACCTACCCTTCTCAACCCAGGAGCCAAAGAACCTATTAGGTGGAACATTGATGTCCATGCGCTCGATTTGGCCGAGCCAATGTAGTCGAAGGTTTATTGCCTACCGGACGACGTCTACCTATCGGTACAGCTCGTACAGTTCACGGCTGTTATGACAGGCCATATATTGGACAGATTTGGGGGCTCACATTTGCCCCCGTGGTAGATAAGCATCTTCCTAAGTGGTGTGCTACCCCGTCCTCGTGCCAGGGCCCGTTGAGAGCGAGATGTCTGCACAAACTTGTCGGAGCCGATTTTCAAAAGGAAAACTCTTCTCAGACCTCAGCTGAATTCTGAGAATCATCACACAGTCGCATTTCTAATCAGGGCCACTACTCTCTCAACTATCAAGATTTTTATTGTGAACAGAAACTATTCTTGTGCCATGTTGGTCCTTGCGGGGTGGGGTGGTGGTGTGATAGCCGATTTAGCCTCGATGATGACTGCTATCGATGTTTGGGAAGTTCTGCTCGCTTAGCAGACTAAGTGCGTTGAGGTAGCGTTGTCCAGGGACTGTGTTTCTCAGGTTCCTGATTGCTTCGTTAGGCTGGTCACTGATGTCTAACAGCTGCTCTCTGAACAGTGTCACCATGCACTATTGCAAGGGGATGATGCGTGCTTCATCGTAAAGCTTCTTTTTGCTGTGCTGCTTCCGACGGACGCTGTCGAAGGTGAGACCTGTACACATTCGCAGTATTTTCCTTACGAAAATTGCGAGTTTTTCCATGCTGGTCTTAGAAATGGTGTGCCATCTTGGGAATTCGTACGTTAAGATCGACCGTATTAGTTGCTTGTAGAGCAGCAGCTTTGTCCTTTTGCTTACGCATCAAAGGATGGATGCGATGAGAGCCTATGTTGGCCTTCTTATGCGTCAGTTTCGAGTGGCTGTTAAACTTCAGCCTTGCCGTGAACTTAACGCCAAGAAACTTGAACTCTTTGTCCGTTGTTATTTCCGTACCGCTAGGGAGCACTACCTTTATGTTTCGACATTTAGCTGCTGATCTGCATCCACTTCAGGAGGGTCTCCTTAAACACATGAGTGCCGATTTTCCAGCATTGATACGAATACTCTGAATAGCTAAATTTGTTCGCAGTCTGGATTTCGACCCTTAGCCTGGCGATCAGTAGTGTTTTCGAGCTGCCATAAGTTAGTGAGTCATCTGCGAATAGACAACAGTTCACTGTGTTGGTTGGAGGCGATTCATCTACGGTGTAGATGTTAAAGAGCTTCGGTTCCAGCTTCGGTTCCAGCTTCGACCCTTGCTCAACTCCCGCCTTGGTGCTGGCCACAGTCGATTGGCTACCTTCCACTTGAACGTAGAATCTTCTGGAATGTAGAAAGCTGTGGACTATTTTGATGAGGTTGGAGGGGAATCCGATCTGATTCAGCTTGTAGATGAGTCCCTCTATCCAGACCGTGTCAAAGGCCTTTTCCACGTCCAGGAAGCAGGCAACGGTGACTTCGTGTTTGTTCAGGGCAGCTACAACATCGTGGTGGAAATTCATTAGAGGATGTAGCATCGAATGTTTTTACCCGGAATCCATATCCGGATGATGTTTAGGTGGGTGGACCATCGCTTTAGTTTCTGCGCTACCAGGGACTGCAGCATCTATCTTATATTGCTCAGCAGCGATATAAGCCGGTACCCTGAAACCCTACTCTTTTTTGGTAGCAATTTTAATTACTTTCCACTTGCTTTTCTGATTACGACCACACCTCTCTCAACGCCCAACGATATTAGTGTCCTCCTGCTGATGAGGATATTGCAGAGTAGAAATCTCATTCAAATGTTCAAAAACTCAAATACTCACCACCACGACGAGTGGTGAATAGAAAATAAAACAACCATCAAGAGTTACTAGTACCGTTTAAACACTTAAATATCATATGTATTGTATTGTCTAGTTGTTACAATAGATTAACATTAGCTACGTCTCCTTATTGGCCTTAAATAGTTTACAAAAATAAGGTTTGTTTTGTACAAATCTATCAGAAAATATTCCCCTTACATGGCTACCAGTGTATGTATATGTATATATATATGTATGTATGCATCTCAGTTTATATTCATAGTTCATCATAGCTTACTATCTACGTTGTATTTGTCACTAGTTAATAGGATTTGTTCGTTTTTTTTTTTGTCTTTTTTTTGTTGTTTTTTTTTTTTGTTTGTTTGTCATTACATTTTATTAAATCACATTCATTTATGCAAGTTTAAGTAAATAATTGAAATTATTATCGTTAGTTCCCTAGTTGGTTGGTTATTTCCTAGTTGGTATTATTAGTTCACACAAATAAGCGATGTTCATTAAGTTCGGGGCTCTACTGTAAGTAGGTTTGTATATTATCTATTTTTTTTCAATTAGCAAAGCCAACAACCCAATTCGATAAAGCGTTTTCACATGAGAAAGAGAACCGAAATAGAAACAGAAACGGAGGCAAAATTGTTCGAATTAAGTCTTGACACATGCCATAAGCTTTTTTCTGCGGCGTATGTATCGGATGATCGCTTCGGTTGACCACGAGATGGCGGCCACAAATGTCAGCATGTTCAAACAGTGCAGCGTAACGGAAAAATTGTAGCGATCGCGAATGTAGCCTGTGAACGAGAAGCAAAGTGGTGAAAGGTGAGTTGAGTCCGATGAGCGATGCGCGATGCACTTACCAACTAATGGTCCACAGGCCAAGGTGAACACACCGGATATGATCAGTTGGAGGCCGGAAGCGGCCGGTAATCTCTTGAGCGGCACGTAGCCGGGTATGATGAGGGGCCAGAAGATGGTCCTGAGGCCCTTGCACATGCCGATCCACACGAAGCAGCCCAGAATGACGGGAAACGACTTCGAGGACGCGACAATGGTGCGGCCACAGGCGATGCCCACCACGCCGATCAGCAGGAACACCCTGTTGTCCCAGTCGATCTTCTCGGTGACGAACGGCACCAGGAACCGCACCATGATGTCCATGCCGCCCAGCACCGACATGGCCAGCGAGATCTGGGCCGTGGTGAAGCCGAAGTCGGTCAGGATGAAGGGCGTCAGGATCGAGAAGTTCATCTCGCCGAAGTTGATCACGGTCAGGCCGGCGACGAGATTCACGAAGGTGAAGTCCCGCAGCAGGCCCAGGTCGAAGAACGTGACCAACTTCTGCGTGAACGTCACCGAGGACGGATCTTCGGATGGCGGCGGTGTTGGTGGCTCGGCCTCGCGCTTCTTATCGGTCACCAGCGACAGGCTGGTCATGCCCTTGGGGAACTCCAGCAGGGCCCTCTCCTCGGCGCACGTGCAGCGCAGGGTGCTAAGGGAGTCCGCTCGGATGTACAAGTTGTTCCTGCTGGCGGACAACTTGAGCTCCTCCCGCTCCCGGTTGAAGTTGTTCGGGCGCAGGAAGCGCTCCTCCTTCTCGTCCTCCTCGGTGATCACTTGGCTGAGGCGGTAGCCGCCCTCGATGTCCTTGCAGCTGGAGACGGTGCGGAAACGAAACTGCGGCTTGGGTGTGGCGATGTTCATCTTGGACCCGTACCAGCCGTCGTTGGCGCGCGACAACATCGGCGTACCGGGATCGATGATCTCGTAGCCGGGCTTGTCGTTGTCATCCTCCTGGTACAGGTACTGACTCGAGAAGATGCCGGTGTTCTTCTGCAGGTTCATCTCGCAGTACTTGCAGAGGTACTCCGGATCGGGCGACGGCAGCAGGTCGCCGTTGACCTGGCCCACGACTACGGGCCGCACGTGATACCGCACCGGCTGGTAGACCATGGCACAGACTAGGGAGTGCAATGATATGGAAGCAAAAATTATCACAGTTCCTTGGACTCCGTACGATGAGAGGAGGTAGGTCACTGCGTAGGGCAGGAAAATAGGTCCCAGGCCCGTCAGCGTCCACGAGAAACCTGCCGCTCGGCGGCGCTTGTTCTTAAAGTACGTGTTGATGGCGAGCGACGATGCCGAAACACTGATGCCCATTCCGAAACCTGAAATGGAGAAGACACTCAGCGCCAGAGCGGTGAACTTGCAAATGTCAGGACTTACCAAACAGCAGCGCGTAGGTGACCATGTACGTGAGGAACGTGTCCGCGAACGCGGTCAGCATGAGTCCACAGAAGTTGAAGAGCGCTCCGGCCAGCGCCACCTGGCGGAATGTGAACCGCTTAAACATGGGCCCGTTCAGCAGCCCCGTGCACGCCGATATGGCCGGCTGCGTGTTGATGATCGTGGTGATCTGCGAACTGCTCATCCCGAGTCCGGTCAACCGCTCGCGGAATATGAAGCCGAACTGCTGCAGCGACGGGAAGATACAAAGCTGTAACGACAAGGGCACCGCTAGAGGGCGTTGGTTTGCTGGGAAAAGAGACAACTTACATTTGACAAGCCAGCTGCGACGCACACCACCCAGGCCCATCCGCCGTCGGGAGCGACAAAGTTATCGCCAAGATCACTCTTATCGCGACGCTTCGGCTTCTTCGGCTTTTGGGCGGCCGCCTCCTGCTTCTTGGCCTTCAACGCTGCCGCTTCCTGCTTCTTGGCCGCTGCCGCCTCCTGCTTCTTCGTCATTGCCGCATTCGGCTGCTGCTTGGCCCTCGGTGGCGGCGGCGGCGGCGCCGTCTGCACCCTCGTGGTCCGCCCGTCATCGTGGACGGACTTCTGCTGTTTTCCTGTCATGTCCGGTTGCTGTGGACGGTCATGTAGAATGGCTCTCCTGCGAACGGGCAAAAAAAAGGACACGGACTTCAGTCTAACAATCTAATTGAATATTCCATGGCCATTAGCTGGCGCTGGCCAAGTGAATGCAATGAGAATTAATTACCCCCACACAACGGTTCGAATCAATTACAAGCGCGGAGGGTGACGCGTCGCAATGCAATTCGATGCAAACGGCAGCGGTGGCGTGCACAACAACGCTCACCCGGACAATTGGAAGTGATGGCTCGCCTGGCCCGAGAGTAATTGGTCTGTCATTGAGATGGCAGTTCCCGGGGATCCCAGTTTCAAGGGTTGCCTCTGCAATTAGAGCGGTCGACATGACGAATCTATCTTGTCCCGATGGCCAGATGGGCAGCTGTTCGCGCTGAACTGGTGATTCACTGGATTTTGCTCAACTCTCCTCGTCTTCGCCTTTGTGCGACAATTAAAGAGAGCGATGGACACGCCGTGGGCGCTGGGGCCTGCCTTGGTTCGCAATTACCGAACGGGAATTCCCCACAAAGACACGCAGCCATCGCCGCGCCGACCATCTCCCGGGACCTCTGGCGAATTTCTGCGAAATTCATTACGATCCATCAGATTGTTTACCCTCTCCGTGGCGTGCATTCGCGCGTCATACCTTCCGCCAACCAACGCACGGTAAGCCGATGGCCATGGCAGCATCAACAAAAGAGTGTGCTGACCGGGTTTTGCGTGAAAGCAAGCAATCGGATCGGCAACAGCGGCGGTTCCTGATTTAATATTTCGGTTTGCGACAGCTAACAAATGCGAGATGAGGCGCAGACAACACGCGCTGCTGCACGTGTGCGAGGCTGTGTGGCTGGGTCTGGTCGTGCCGCAGGAATTTCGAAAGGAATGCCACCACGACGGAATGCACGAGGCACATGTTGACAAATGGAGAGCAGACAACGAAGACGTTCGTTCTGTTCGCTTTGAGGGTGGGCCGTTTGTCGTGTGTACATGCATTCACGTGCAATTTGTTGTCTTTCGCCATGTCGTCCTTCTTTCTTTTCTTCGACTGGAATGGGTGTCTCGATTTAGACCAAGAAGGCAGAGATGAGAAAAAATTCGATTGTCAGACCAGAGAGTTGAAGGAGACTTTAGATCTGTCATCTGTCAACGTGAATGATGTTCGCAGCGTCAGAGGGTAGCGCAAAATATGCGCTCATTTGTCGCATTTATGTCAATGTCAAGCAATGAGCGTCGATTCACATGTGAACGCAAGTCACGCACCCACATTTCGCTTCAGAATGTCTGACGGATCGGTCTTCAGATGGGTGCAGTATCGACTTTGCTGCCTAGACTTGGTTGGGTGAGGAAAATACGTCAGTTTGCCATCAAAAATTGAGTTGAGAAACATGGAAAAAGTGAGTTTCGTGTTTTAATAGACGGCAACTATGTGACTGAAGGTGAACACTCTGCTACCCCGCGTAGAATAGTGCCTGGGTGGTTCAATGAATTTCCTTGCGAACGACCAGAGGGCAACTCACGTCACAACAAAACCAACGACTTCTTGTTGGACAGTGTCGGGCGATGGGTAAAATTGTAACAATCGGCATATCGACAAGATGGATGCCCCGTTTTCTCCGTCGTCAGGGTGGACTAAGCACGGATTAGGGTGAAGATTTCCAAAAGGAATTTGCGTTGACTCTTCAAGCGCAGTTCGAGTGGATTTTTATTGCATTTCGAATCAGTTGAGGGTTCCTGAAGGACACGACAACACACCAGAAATGAAAGGAACAAGGTTAGGTTAGGTAATGAGGCTACCATCATGAGCGATGGATTCACTTAGAAGGGTCCATTTTGTTGCCACTAAGCCGGTTGCTGTGTGTTACTCCTAGAACCATTTTGTTCTTTGGACTAACGTCCAGATTGATTTGACATTCTTTTCGGATGTGTCCGTTAATTCGTTTAAATCGTATTCTCCCTAGGTTTGTTTCCAAATGGAGGTCAATGCAGGACAGTTGCAGAGAAGGTGTAAGAGGTTTTCTTCTTCTTCTTCATCCATGCAGCTGCTACAGGAGTCTTAGTAGTAGCAAAATGTCCTATGGGTGGCTGGGATTCACCGGAACTCCGGCGTGAGCTCCAGGCGCAGAACTGGATCTTGTCTAGCTCACAGCTTCGAGTTTAGCACCTTGCCACAATTCAGCTGCCTTGGCGACTGCGGCTGTTAAGAAGGATACCACATTTTCGTCTTCGCAGGCGATTAGCTTATAGTTTTGGTGCAACCTGTCGCAGTATGTTGGAGTGCTTTTTTTCCGGCTTTGCCTTGCCTTGGAATGAAGGAGCAATCAAAACAGTGAATTTTTACGTCAGTTCCAGTGTCAACCCAATAAGAGTTCTACGATTCGGCCTACTCATTCTGATCAGACTAAGTGAGCATTTTTTGGATCGGTAGTAGGGCATAATTGAGCGATTTGTATGATCAAGCGTTTCAAGCTTCAGCAGAGATTTAATCGCCGCCCAGTTGTCAGAAAAGATGACGACATCCGTACTTGATATTACATTGATTTCTTTTGCCAGGAGAGAGCTCCCTTTAACGCTATAGTTGCTGCCTGAAAGATGCTACAGTGAGAAAGATGCCTGAAAGATGCCTTCAGTCATCTTCCATTCATCTGTGAAGATTCGCAGACGACGCTCCAGCGTCTGGTGTTCAAACTCCCAAAATGGGACTGGTTGAGAACTCCTTCTCAGAGACGAGCTTATGTGGGGGATGGGATCGGTGTCTTCGGGTACGGATGCAAGAATAGTAGAGCTGGCATATCGGAGTTCTGTCCACATATGTAGCGATTTCAATCTGATCGATAGAGTACGTCACCCTCTGTTAGTGGCTCTGTAGATCCGAGGTTGGAGTTTATCGCCCTATTTTATTAAGAAGCCGATGATTAAAAGACATTTCGAACACTAGCCTGTTGAAAGCTGGAGTCATTGCTTTGGGTTCGATGTTAAAGGCTTCCTCGATGTACACAAAAGCTGTAAGGGTGAATATTCCTATGCTCGAGAGATTTCTCTATTATTCTTGTCAACGAGTGAAGGGCTGTCTCTACAGACTTACTCTTGTTGTTGGCATGTTGGGAGCTCGACACTTTGTCTATTGCGACTGTATGTCTGATGTGTGTGTCAATCAAATATTTACATCTTTCAGCGACCCTCAACTCCATGCCACTCGATCCCCACCCATCGACTGTAGCTCAGCAGGTGCTAGAGCCTAACCGCAACCAGGCGAGTTTTTCGACTTGGTTCAATCACCTCGTGTCAAGCGGTCCACCTACCAGATGGAATCGCATACAAGGTACGCTCCCCAAAACAAATAACAACATAGCAACACTTAATCTTGGAAACATACTCTTCTAGTTGACCTGGACTTGAGAACTTAGTGCAAGTTTTTTGTTTTTGATGAGGACATTGGTTCCACGGGACCAAACCATCGAAGCGTAGCCCTTTTCGTTCGAAGGAGCAGCTGCTTAACATTCAGCTTCTCGCACATGGCTCCTACCTTATTCTTTCGGTCACTACACAAATTTCCCATCTGAAGCTGGAGTTAAGAACCACTAACTTGGCATTGACACCAAGCCCTTCTGATTACAGATCTTACAAGCTGCTTCAGAATAGACAACATTACTCGTCCCATCACACGTGAAAAACACCCAGGGGTACTTGAACTACTCCACCTGCTTTAATGCGACGCGCCAATCAATGAACAGGCCTTCTGGGCATAACCACAACCTCAGATCTGACCACTCGGTACCACTTCACGATGTACATACATCGATACAAGTGGTACCAAGTGCACGCACCAAATAGTAACACTTTAAATTTTTTGTCGATCACCTGATTTGATTTGTAAAAATGGAGCGTCAACAACGTGTCACTGTTTGGGGCGAATTTTGGTCTGCAAGCATCATTGGTCTGCAAGCATCATTGGACTGCACTCTTTGGAAAATTAGGCTGATGACGCAGCTCTTTCTGCTGAAATTGGACCCAACAAGACGCTGCCACATGCCACACAGCTCATGTACTCTCTTCGGTCGGTCGGTCATCAAAATCGTATGTTTTAACAGCAATTTGCCATTCATTACAGGACGAAATTAATCGCTGCTTCAACGAGATTCAGCCACGACTTAGACGATATTAAATTTGCCTATCAAAAGAGCGACGATTGACTTATCGCGGAATTCATGGTTTCACAATTTTCTTTTATTTAGTGGGCCGTCCTGATCGTCCTGCACGTGCAGTACATGTTTGAAACGAGATGATCATCTGTGGTGGGAGGAAACTCGAGAGGCTTCCTGTGAAGAGTAGAACATGCCCTCAAGGCATGACTGGTCGACCGCTTTGTGATGAGGATCACATTTGCCGCCCTCTGCGCTAATCGAGGCCTTCAATGGCAAATAAGATGGCCCTCTAACACGTAACGTTACCTTCAACATCGTAGTCCTGGAAAACTCTCCAAACAGCAGCAGACAGCTTAGCTGAAGTCGGACGGACACAAAGAGCCATTGATGAACCATATTTGGCACTTTAATCGCATGTACCTGGATGACGTTTTACCTCTGGTTGCCTTAAAAACCGAAATACAACATTTTTGTATTTTTTTTTTCTTCAATTTGACCTCATCTTGTTTGTCCTTATATCACGATACTGTGTCTACTGGGGACCCACCATCGAGGACTGGCCAAAACGCCACTTTGTCTATTTATCGATAAGAGCTTGAAGCTAAAAGAGTGTTCTAATATCAGAGCGCTCCCTCACAGAATCCACCATTTTCATAGATTATCACGCTGCCATCAAAGCTCCGCTGATGATGTGCCTAAACTCAACGTTTGTCATTAGCTGTAGGGCCTCACACGGCGAGAGGGCTGTTCCATGTAAACTACGCCCGTCAGGCCATTGAGACAGAGAAGTTTAAAGCCGACGAGCTCCTCCAACGCGGTAGAACTCTGTCCCTCTCAACTCCGTAGGCACTCACAAGGCAGAAGTTGGTTGAACGGCACCAATTGTATAGCAACCAGAATCAGGACGAAACTAAACGCTTCTAAAATCATGTCATCAACAGTCATGTAGTGGTACACCTATGCACGTCGTTCGTATATATCTAGAGCTGCAACACCTCCTCCTCCTCGCTGTGGAGCATTCACATCTCCAGAATTGATGTTGAACAGCTAGCAATGACGCCGGCAATGAAATCCCGAGCGGAAAATTGAAAATTGGAAAATTTTTCAACGAGTGATGGACTAGCGAACTCCCAATTAGCCCCAAACCATCGAATATCGCAGCCAGTTCAATGGTAAGGCGTATGCTGAATCCTCGAACGAATGACTCTTCTGGTATTTCAAAGAGTTCCATGATCTTACTCAAACAAGGCAGCAGACGCTTCCGTCGAAAGGAAGCACGAACTTATGACACAAGGCGCCTTCAAAAGCAACTCCTGCCCCAAAACTCGAATTCTTTGGAAGTCACCGGGGCAACAACTGGTCCGGGGGTCTAAAACCGGAGTGGACTACCAGTGAAAGACGAATGAAAATGAAATCCACTTCGAAAGGGAAAACGCCACAAAATCATAAGAAAAAGCTGACTCGGCGAGAAAGCAGGGCGCGCTCACTTGTCAAGATCGAAGTGACTTCATGCCAAGACTCAAATTGAATTCTCCTTGCACCCGGTTTCGTTTTCGTTTTCGTTTCGATATGAAAATTGAATCCGCTTAGACCCGCGCTTCGTGGCAACGACAGCACTTGTCAAAGCGCCACAAGACGACCCCAGACAGTCAATCGTCTAGTTGTTACCTTCACCTGACACCTTTTTGCACGTGATCATAAACTCGCACGTCATCGCTTCAGCAGCAAATGCAGCCAGCCAAGCGTGGCCACACAGCCGCCGGCCGGCCGTCAATCATCGAAAGTCACTGAATGCAGTCTTCGTTGGCAGACACAAGTTTACTCGCAACTATCATGTTCAACAGCACTATCTGTCAGCGTGGCGGCGATTAACGCTCCAAATGACTCATGACAGCATGCCTGCCGAGACGGTCACGCTCCCCGCTGATCGGGCAAAAACTCCCAGACGATAGCCCACAGAGAGCGGAGTCATAAAATCATTTTACACGCCAATATCCGACAAAAAACTAAAGTGCACATAAATTACAGACAAAACTGCGGCCGGCAGTGGCTCGGAAAATGACCGCTGTCGCCGAGGAGCGTTGCCCAGCCATCGACGTCGTTGTCCAGCATCGCCACGGCGGACTTAATGCAGCAATTTATGTGTATGCTTGTGCCAAGCTCCGCTTGGAAAGCAATAGCATATGAAGCTGATAGCGATAATTTTAATGATCAATTAAGGATTCGAAAGGATAACGTGAAAGCAGTACTGGGCCCAACACGGAAGAGTGCACGGATGGCGAGCGGGAGATAAGGAGGCGAGATGCGCGATGCGTGTGCGCTCGGCAAGGGTTTAGATTGAGGCCCATGTCAGTTTTATGAGTGACAGCTTGTCAAGGAATTAACTTGTCTAGGAATGCCGAAGATGATAAAGTTGTCTACGCGATGCGCGTCTGAGCAAGGCTACTGCGCTAGACGTGGAGAGAGAGTTTAATTACGAGTATGTGCTGTGCGGCTGGGTGCCATAAACACATGCATTGTATGACGGCCGGTTAATTTTAACTGCCGTGAGAAAATTGAACTGTCGTTGACTGGCCTATTAACTGGTACTTGGAAATTGAGGATGTTGTTGCGATGGAACAGCCATTCTCTTCGGTGAGACGGTCTTCGGAGAGGCTGGTGGAGCGGGTCGTCTTCCGATCGTCCAATTCAGGCGAATGAAGAAAGTGTTCTGGAACATCTGGCAGCTTGTCGCTGTGCCCATATTAGGAGGTGATCACCAAGAGTCGTTGTTATCGTCGTGTTCCATTGAAAGAATCATTTCATGGCATTGTGTTTAAGTACACTGCTTCCGTCGACTGAGGGTTACGTTGGCATAGGCTGGGTTGACATATCCCCAGGAAGGCGATCACATCACTACACTTCGCAAAAATAACAAAGACAAGGGATTGCAAGCCGAAGTCGAAGCTGTCATCTCACGGCGAGCGTTCATCAATTAGCCGCCATGATCATGCGACTTGACGCCACTTTTATTTTCGATTATCCTTAGTCTACTCTTCACGTTTATGCTCTAAAGTCACGCATACTTCAGGGTGGGCCATCTAATGTTTTGTTTTTAAATTATAGAATGTTTTGACACTGACAGTCGTTTCCTGCTAGAAACAGAAGATGAGTATCAAACCCGGAATGAAATGAGTCGCTTTACGCCTGAGAACTTATTTCCAAATTGAGTGCTGTGTAGCCCAAACAGTGAGTTTTTTTGAAAAGGAGAATTTTTGGCCGAAATTAAGCACCCACCGCGGCTGCTGTACCCAAGTTTGTGCAAAAAGTTCGTGAGAATGGTATGCTAGTGGACAACATTTATGATCGCCGTCGTCCTACGGTGCGTACAGATGAGAATGTGGCTCCTGTGGCCGGTGGCATCATTTGACCAATTTTCTTGAACTGAACCTGAAAACAACGTTTCGGTCAACGATGGGCGTTACAATCATGTTAACCGACTTTTTTGTATACTAAAGATGAAAACACGGATTTGAACGACCTCTGGTTCATGAAGAAAGGCGCGCTATGCCACACAGCCCATGCGACAATCGATCTTTTTGCGCACCAAATTCCCACATCGTGTTATCAGCCGTCTTGACGATGTCAATTGGCCGCCTCGAAGCTGCGATTTGACCACTTTTTGTGGGGAACCGTCAAGGACCGATGTTATGGCAACAATGTGGAAACGATAGAAGTACTTAAGGCCAATAGCATCCAACCAATACACAGCCCGAAACCATCAACAAGGTGCCTCGAAAATTGGGGTGACAGAATGCGCTACTTCAAAGCCTACAGAGGCAGCCACTTAAACGACTTAGCATTTTATAATTTAAGGCGAATGTTTGTTCTTGCTAATTAAGTTATAATACATGTTCATTTTATTCCATTTTTAAAAGGAAACTTGTATTTGTCCCACCATGTACTTTATAATCAAGCAGGCTTGTTAGCGCTTTAAAGCAGCGGCATGTTTTTGTCAAAATTTTCCCACAATCGTGTCAAAAATTGGCGAGATTGCCCATGAAAATGTCAAAAATGTCCGTTTGGAAGTATTCCATGAACAGTGTTCGTTAAGCGTATAAATCTTTAAACAGGATTATTATTGCTGTATTTTGATGAGTCTAAATTTGGCAATTATTTTATAATACGCACCTCTCGCTAGAGAAATGAGGATAAAACATGTATTGCGATATCTACGGGAAATACGAGAATTAGTAAGAGAGAAACGTAAGGCTCGTAAGAAATGGCAGCAGACCCGTGCGCCGCAGCATAAAACTCGCCTCAACCAACTGTCTAACCTTCTGAAGGCGAAAATTAAGTCGTTTAAAAATAATAACCTAAATACCTACTTGGCAGGCTTGTCAGTGAAAAAGGATACCCATTACTGACTCTGGAAAGCAGCCAAAGGCTTAAGAAAATAAAGAGAAAGCGGATCTCTTCGCAGATCACTTGGAAGCAACGTTTAAATCACGCGACGCGACGAAACTCCTACGGTTCAAACACAAATAATGAACATTTTTGTATAAGAAATGCTACTTTGACAGAACTTAAGGAAGAATTGAAAAACCTCAAACCCACCAAAGCTCCTGGTTATGATTTAATCACAGGAGAAGTTCTGAAAGAATTACCTCAGAAAGCGCTTCTTATGTTTCTCTACCTAATTAACGCCGCCTTTAGATTAGAACATGTCCCTAGTCAGTGGAAAGTGGCGGAAATAATAATGGTGCCGAAACCGAGTAAACGTCCAACAGACAAAAAGTCTTATAGACCGATTCTGGATTCTGGAATATTACTCAGACGTTTAAGCCCGGTTGTGAAAGAAAAACGACTTATTCCTAATCACCAGTTCGGTTTTAGACGTAAGCATTCAACTATCGACCAAGTACATCGAATAACTGATGTTATAGAAAAATCATTTGAACAAAAGCAAGTCTGCTCGGCTGTATTTCTCGATGTCTCGCAAGCCTTTGACAAGGTTTGGCACGAAGGTTTGAAACACAAGCTTCGACAGTTCCTTCCGAGAAGACTATATATCTAACTGATAGAATCTTCCTTGTGAAATATGGGAAAGAATACTCCCTATTTAAGCCTATACAAGCTGGAGTACCTCAAGGAAGTGTCCTTAGTCCCCTCATTTACTTACTGTATAGCAGCGGTATACCGCAGGTCGTAGGCACCGTGCTAGGCACATTTGCTGACGACACCGCCATTTTAGTAACTGCCAAAACGGTCGAAGAATCAACCAGAAAATTACAATGTGTTCTAGACCGGATACACGAATGGACGAACACTCAGCGAATTGAGCTTAACGAAGCTAAATCCGTTCATATAAATTTTACGTGTAAGAACGTGAATAACTTGCCCGTTTTTATAAATAATGTTCAAATACCCTTCGGTAATGAAGCGAAATACCTCGGAATGACTCTCGATGTAAAGCTTAAATGGAAGGAGCATGTCAAAAAGAAACGTGAAGAGCTCCAATTAAGATACAAAGACATGTACTGGCTTATTGGAAAATATTCCAAGCTAAGTATTGACAACAAATTGCTAAAACCCGTCTGGACGTATGGTATACAACTATGGGCTTGTACCAAAGAAAGTAATAGAAACGTGCTACAAACATTTCAAAATAAAGTGCTAAGGGCCATCGTCAACGCACCCTGGTATATACGAAACAGCGACATCCACAGAGATCTTGGAATTCTATCAGTCCATGATGAAATTACGAATTTCGTCGTCTGGAAGAGCACATAAACTCTCGACGAAAGCAACGCTTTCCGCCGTCTGCAAAGGACCAAACCCCTTGACCTAGCATGGTGAATTCAACCCGCGCTTAGCTGCGGTGATAGCAAGAACTCTCAATGGAGAATTTCTTGCCAAATGCGCCTAAGAACCAAGAAAGTAAAACTGATGGATAAGTGTAAGACTTAGTTGTAGTGGAAATATATTTTATTTGAAGAGAGGTGTTTTTACTGGGTAAAAATCCCTTTCGCTATGTGGGAACGGTCCCACTATCTTTTGAAGATTCTCACCTACTATCGCAAAAAAAAAATTATAAGACACACAAGAAATGTAAAAACATTAAAAAAAACCATACAAAACCATCACATACCAACGACCGATTGTGTTAAATTTGAATGGCTTTACATTTAAGTTTTTTTTATTTATCAAGAGTTTATTGGACCATCGAATGGAGGTGTGCCGCCGAGGTCGCGGCGGCCATTTGGCCAATATTTTGATCCATACATAATTGAACCATATCAATACTATCATAATAAAAATAAATGACAATAATTTCCTAAAAAATTTGTGTTTTATTCAAAATCAACATCGGCCTTAAAATTGAACCACCCTTTACATGACGGAATTTAATTGTTGTATTTTAAGTTGTCAAATAAATTGTTTTGTGCGAACTCTGTTGTCGCACGATCACGAAGATCGCCAGTGTTCTCTGGTAGGCAATCACACGCCAGTTGACGTTGGTCTCAGCCATCTATCGGTGCGAAAGCCAGAATTGTCGGCACGAGACAGCAACGTTTACCAGGAACCAAGAGGAGATATATGGGAACAACTGGTCTAATACATCGGAGCATCTGCCATACATATGTACCTTTAGTGCTGATCGCTGGATGATGACTTGAACACCAAACTAGCCCCTGCACCTGTTCACCCATTATGTGGAACCCACTGTTTCAGAATTCGAATGACAGTATTTTCATAAACCTTGCCTAGCGAGGAAGAGGAGATCGTCCGTTTCTCGTTTCTCATTCACCTTGCTTATCTGCTAATGACCCAGCCATATTCCAAGCGAGCAGAACAGGAATGTATCCCAGAAAAGTATCTCAACTGTGTCTCTAGGGCGTACTGTGTAGATAAAAATTTTGTCAACGACCAGACTACGCTGAAACTATCGGTTCTCGTCAGTCGTTCACAGACCTCCACCCAGTGCAGACGTGTTTCGACTTAGTGCGGAAATAGTAAAACATCAAGTGCGAAAAATATCGCCTAAATAAAATAAGAATCGGTAGCTTCGCGGTAAAGTGATCACCGGTGACTTCGTGGTGCCGGGTTCGAATCCCGAAGAAAAACTGAAATCCTTTTTTTTTAAATTAAAATAAACAAAGACACTTAGTGTGAGTGCAATGAAGCCAGCTGAGCGACCCGAGCTCCGAAAATCGGGTGATGTTGTACCGGTGGCTGGGACATCAGACCACCAGTCAACACAGGAAGAGGCGGGGAGGAAAAGGAGGAAGAAGCTTCAGCCACAGCCAAACCTGGTGAAGCGCCGTTCCAGCCTTGGATCAGCCGATGCGAAAATTGCGGCAACAGCCGCAATTACAACAGCAGCAGCATCAACAACAACAACTGTAGCCACAACTACAGCAGCAGCAGCCAGAAGGCAGCAAACTTTGGTCGACGACGTAGAATACGAGTCGACAGAAGGCGAGGGGAGATTCTCCTACAGCGGTAGAGAGAACCCCTTCAATGCTCTAACGTCGTCCGAATCAGAGGACGAAGAGGAAGAGGACCGGGAGCAGCTGATTAAGAGCCAGAAGGCGAGGGAGGAGCTGGATGCCCACATCCAAGCCCTCCAAATCAAATTAAGGGCCAGGAGAGCGGCCAAAGAGGCTGCTCAACACAAACAGCAGCCAAAAGAGCAGCAACAACAAGAACAGTCCCATCAGTTGCCAAAGGGACAACGATCAACAGCTGCCAAGAATCAACAGCAGCAGCAACAACAACTACATCAGACAAAGCAGCAGCAGCAACAACAACAACAACAACAACAGAAACAGCAGCAGCAGAAGAAGCAGCCGCAGCAGCAGAAGCAGCAACAACAACAACAGCGGAAGCAACAACAGCAGCAGCCAGCGAAAAAAGAGAGATGCCCTCCAATCAACGTCTTCGGACTGGAGACGAAGGATGTCGATACCTTATGTAAGTTGGTCACCAAAGAGTCATATTATATAAGGTATAAGGGTCCATTAAGAGTATCTGTCCATTGCTTATCAATGGCAGACTATATTGTAGTTAAAGACAGGCTAGCGGTGGCGGAGGCCGAGTTTTTTTCTTATACCCCAAAAGGGGAAAAAGTGCAGACCATGCTCCTTAAGGACGTGGATCCTGACACTGATCCGGAGGAGATCCTCGCTAAGCTGCGCCAAGCGCAGAGCGGCGATGTCCAGGTCGTTGGGGTTAAGCCCTTCATCACTGCGGTTTCGAAAAGGGAGAACAGGAAACTTCCGTTCTTCCTAGTCCAGGTCACCCCAGACAGCAAATTAGATAGTCTAAAACGAATACATCGTCTAGGCTCTATTGATGTCAAATGGGATACATTAAAGAAGACAAAGCACACACTCCAGTGTGCTCGTTGTCAGAGGTTTGGGCATGCCGCGGCGAATTGCAACATGCAGTCTCGCTGCGTCAAATGCGCAGGAACCCACAATCGAGGGGAATGCCCCTTAGGGCCGGAGAAAGTTGAGGATAGGAGCAAACTAAAATGTGTACTCTGTAAGACCAGCGGGCACCCTGCCAACTATCGGGGATGCCCTAAGGTCCAAGAAATCAGAAAAATTATAGAGGCCAAAAGGAAAGGAAAAATGGTAGAAGCGAGGCCAGTGCCCCGTGCTCCAGCTACCACTGTTACTCCGGCAGTCTCCTATGCCCAAATGGCATCGGGTAGGCGACCGGTTCAACAGACAGTGCCGAAGGTGGCCCCGGTCTCAGTGGCCAGGCAACCTGAAGCCGATCTGGATCTGAAGACGGTCCTGCTCTCCATCCAGGGGCAGATCGCTCAGCTTCAAAAGCAGTTCCTTGAGCAAGCAGCGCGAGTAGACCTCATCTACTCGACGCTGTTCGGAGAGCCAAACGCAACATCGGTTTAATGGCTGCGCAGGCAGCCCGTAACCTTAAAATCCTAGCAGTGAATGTGAATTCACTGATCAGGCCTGAACGTAAACTAAACTTCGGTAACTTGTTGCAAATCCATAATCCTGACGTGTTGATGGTTAGCGAAACTAGGCTAAACCAGACGCATACCCTCAGGTACAAGAATTATCATATCATTCGAAGAGACCGAGCCTACCTAGCTGGTGGGGTCGCTCTTTTAATCAAAAAAGGCCTTTGTCATAAGGTCGTGTATAGCGGTGAAGTGCGAAAATTCCAGGCGATAGAAGCGTGTATCGCACGCATCCCCCTTCGGGGTGGTAAGCGGCTATATGTGATCGCGATCTATGCGTCTGACAAGGCACATATCAATCCCCATTTCATTTCAGAGCTCGATACTCTATTTACTAGCCTTCGACTGAGCTCGGAAGAGAACTACTATGTCATAGCCGGGGATTTGAACTCGAGGCATATGGATTGGGGCAACGTGGTGCATAATGTCAGGGGGACCTCATTGTATAACTGGTTGGTAGAGCACAATAGTGAGTTCAAGCTAGATTTGCTTGCAACCGATAGGCCATCCTTTCCCAGAAGCGGGTCCTATCTGGATCTGATGCTGATAGACAAACGACTGACTATACTGGACGTGGATAGACGCACACGGAACTGTTTAACTGCGGTTGAGTACGAGAGTGACCACTGCGGACTCTTCGCGGCTATTCAGCTCCCGAACGAGGTGGAAGAACTGGAGGAATATGTCCAGAGGCACCCTTATAATTACAATAAGGTCCGCTGGCCACGTTTCTCCAGGGCTTTAACCACAGAACTACGTTCGAGTGGGATCAATCCTCCGACAAACAGAAACCTGACGAACGAAGAGGTTGACAGGTACCTCATACAAATGGACGACGTAATAAAACGAACCATGGAGAAAACCATTCCGAAGGTAGTACAAATCGATGACAGCGATGTTTATCGAAATGCTACCATCGATGCACTTCACGTGCACAAAAGTAGACTGCTGTCAAGACTCAAACTCTTGCACAGACGGTTTACAGATCCACAAAACGCGGAAGTCAGGGCACTGAAGTCTGAGATCAAGAACCTCCAACAGTTAATTCGAATAAATTACAGTTTGGCTATAAGCTTGCACTGGGGCAATAAAATCCGGGCTGTACAATCCAACAACCCGGGTATGTTCCCGCAAGTAAATAAAATATTTCGGAGGAAAGATCAAAATGACATTCAGGTCGTTAGACTTCCCAGGACGACAGATAACGAACAATTACTGACTTCAATTGACATCGATCCAGATGAGGCAGTGCTAGACAATGACTTCTTCGTGGTTGAAGATCCCCAGGAGAAGGTTAAAGCTATTGGTGCTGTGTTCCAGCGAGTGTATACGGTCAACGAGGTTAGTAGGCCGAATCACGATCTGGAGAACAGAGCCTTGCTAAACCACTTCTATCTCCGCAACGAGATAAGTCAATGGCGATCCGAGAATCCAGGTTTCACCAGGTTCAGTGACGATAATATGGCACATAGTGCCGTCGCCTACGATGTAAATCACATCTTGATTTCCCAAGAAGATCTTCAGGGTATCTTCAACTCGCTGAAAAAGAAAAAGTCAGTGGGAATCGATGGAATACCGAATATTGTGCTTCGCCATCTTCCCCCCGAAGCGGTCCAAATTTACACAACATTGTTCAACAACGCGCTGAGTAATGCACATTACCCGGCGCATTGGAAAACAGCTGTAGTGCAACCGATCCCTAAACGGGACAAAGACAAATCCATCCCGACAAATCTTCGGTCGATCAGTCTTCTTCCCTGCATAAGCAAGGTTTTTGAAAAGATAGTCATAGGAGTTCTGAAACAATGGGCTGATGAAAATAAAATCATACCGGACAACCAGTTCGGATTTAGGGCGGGGCATGATACCATACATGCCGCGTCAAAGCTGGTATCCGACATTCAATGGAATAAAAGCAAAAATCAGTGCACGGGTGCCTGTCTGATTGACTTGGAGAAGGCGTTCGACACCGTTTGGTTGGAGGGTCTCTTCCTCAAGCTGGTCAGGCTCGGCATAAGTAAACCATTGCTATATACGATCTATGCCATGATAACAGGTAGAAAGTTCGTCGTGAAAAGTAACGGCGTAACTTCTACCACGGTCTTTGACATTAAAAATGGTCTTCAACAAGGGGCTGTTGGTTCGCCGATCTTGTTCTCAATATTCACTGCGGATCTTATAGGTTCCATGCCGCACTTAATTGCGTACGCCGACGATCTAGTTGCGTACAGATCAGGTCCGAAGGTCGAAGTAATAAATATCTTGTTGCAGCGTGACTTCGAAAAAATTCAGCGATTTTGCGACGACTGGAAGTTGATTATCAACTTCCTGAAGTGTGAAACTACCCTTTTCAGGACCCCGTTGTACACGGCATCGCGGGATACGCGCACAAACTGGCGCAAGTTCGGCATAGTTGACCCGCAAGGACGGCCGTTAGCTGTGAAAAGTGTAGTTAGATATCTTGGCATTTGGCTGGATCAATATCTGTATTTTGACAAACATATAGATATTGCTCTGACGAAAGCCAGAAAAGCCTTTGCTGCGGCAAGGAGGTTGTTTTTCAGCAGCCAACTTGATACCAGGGTGAAGGTAATCTGCTACATGGCCCTAGTACGGCCAATTATGGCGTACGGTTGTCCCCTGTGGTTCAACGTGAGTCCTTCCCAGATGGAAAAGATGAGGTTGTTCGAGAGACAGTGTCTCCGGAGCTGTCTCCGTTTGTATCGCACACCCGAGTCTGAGTACAAGAAGTACTATCCTAACGAGGTCCTGTACAACGAGGCAAACTTGAACAGGATAGATAATTTTATTATTAAGCTGATCAGAAGGCACATTGCACGGGCTATGACTTCTTCCAACAGTCTGATCTTTGGGGCTTATTACCCCAATATCATGTACCATGAAAGGGTGCGCCTTAACGGCTTTATTCCTCCCGAGGCATTCCTTTATTTAGACACGATTGGCCTAATACAGGATACAGACGGATGCCCTGTTATCTTCCATGTCGTACGCCGAACAGTGGACAGGCGACTCCAATACGAACCGGATGTCGCTCGCACCCACGAGGATCTTCTTCGGTTCAGTAGAGCGATCCCCGCTCGTGACAGGAAAGAGTCTGCCAAAGAACGGCAATTTTATTGGTGGTTACACCAAAACCAGTCTCCGCCACCGCTGGCTTTTCTAGATGACCAGATAGTTGACCATGGTGGCCAACTTACATAGGTTTAAGGTAGCTAATAGGAAAAAAAAAAAAGTCCAAAAACATTAAAAAACGAAAAAACAAAAAAAAAAAAAAAAAAAAATTATAAAACTAATAAGAAAAGAAAAAAAAAAGGTGCACCACGGCGTATAAAATATATATGTTAGGCATATACATAAAATATACGCCCTGGTGCACGTGTCCGTACTGTTACGGACATAGTTAAGATAGTCTTAAGTTTTATGTTAGGGTAAGTTAGTATAAGGTAGTTTAAGTAGTTAAGTAAGTTTAGTTTAGCCAAGTTTTTTGAAAATTTTCTTGGCAAATGAAAAATTTTATTAAAAGATTGTCAAGACTAAAAAAAAAAAAAAAAAAACATAGATTAAGCCGAAAGGCATATTTATAATGTAGATTAGATTAGCTTAGAGTACCCGCATAGGGTCAGTAGGTTAGTATTAAGAACATTTGTATATTCTTAAGTTAGTTAAGCTAGTTTTAAGTACTTTTGTCTAGCAAATAAGCATACTTCATTAAATAAAAACAAAATTACAAGAAAAAAAAAAAAAAAAAAAACTATCGGTTCTCGTCCGATCACCGAAATCAAGCAGCGTCGGGCGTGGTTAGTACTTGGATGGAGGACCGCTTGGGAACACCGCGTGTTGTTGACATCTGTTACAACTTTTTGCTGCTTGCCAGTACCACCCCACACACAACCCTACATCACAGCACAGGGTTCAAGTCTCTATATCTCATAATTGCCGATTCAATTATTTCATTTATTTGAATGTTCCCAAATCGCACTTTTCAAGACCTGAAGATAAACTCAAACGTATCTTAACTTGAGAAGAGAAGAGGTACTCACTCGTAAGTTCAAGACGAGCAAAGGGAAATAGAACAGCATCTTAGATGCGCTTTGAATTCCGCAAATAAATCAATTAATGCGTCATTTGAAACGCGCTCATCAATGGGAATCACGGCGAACAAGCGACAAGTCACCATTTTGGACGATACCTCGAACATTGGAGACGCTATTGCTGGAATAACGCCACACATGTTGAACCGAGTCATGAGAAACTTGAGCTACCGGTTGAAGCATTACCAGCGAAGTCGTCACGTCCACTTGAATAATGTTAAACACCATTCATAATGGAATGAATGTGACTTCAAAATAAACCCAGAATCAATTTTATATCTCACCTCGCTGTAGCTCTATTTAAATTTAACTTCCTTTCGTTCTTATCTGGTAAGCCTGAAGGTACACGCCCTAAAGGACTTCAATACACTTACTACTCGTGGGAAAGTCATAATTCTGATGTTCGTCTAGGCAAAGAGAAGATTTGTCAGAGTAATGAAACACTTCTTTCGACACACGCGCCTCACTGACAGTTGTGGAGGAGTTGGAACACGGAGCACTGACCTGGTACAGCAGGACAAGATTATGCATTGGCTAAGCGAACAACATTGCTCTCCAAAGACCGAGTGCGGGCATATGCCCCGACCTGGTAGCTGCTGGAGTGAAGCGACGACCAGATGATGTGCGGTTAGTGGCGGTTTCGAAACAGGAAACTTCCAATTGGACCATAGATCCGATCTTGAAAAATATTCAAGCAGTGCAGATCGTCACCCATGTCCTATTCGTTGTCTAGTTTTTTGATATGTAGGACGACTATGACGAACACACGTTGCTCCACGAACACATTGGAGTTCTGGTGAGGGACTTCGTAGTGAGAATGAATACAGAATAGCTCTTACTTTTTATTTTAAGATGCGACAGACTAATGGGACGCTCTCTCTCTCTATGGACCAAGCTGATATCACTCAAGACACTGAACATTCTTGTCCTGTTCTACTGCCCAAGGGCATGGCATCAAAAGCGGATGAGAAGCAACCGATCTTTGGTTGTTGGCTCGTTTGATGGTACTTTGCGGAGAAGATTCAATGGACATAACTCCTGACGAGCTAGAGTTGATGGCGGAGGATCGAGTGGCCTGGAGATCTGTCGTCGGGTCAGAAGATGATGATGAGATTCAATCACAAAGGGTTTAGCCAGTGATCTAGGGAGGGCAAGGTCATGTGGACCGAATGGACCTGGACAAGAGAGAACCCTCGCGTGATAGCGCAAACGTGGAAGTCCTCAACCTATTTCCACTCTGGACTGTAGCGCCAAGGTCTATCCTAGGGGACTTGTGTACATATTTGACACAAGCGCCCGTATTCTGGCACGTTTCTATGATGTCTTCCAATTGATTTTTCTCCGTAGGAAAATTCACCACTCTCTGGAGAAACGAGATCACCGTGGTGGCTATTCGTGAGTGTTTCTTGTAAGCTGCGTGACCACACAACCAGAATAGAGGTGTACAAAGAATAAGCCGAGCATATGGAACTGAATCTAGGGTCCATCTAAGTGACAGGCGTTCAAAATACGTCCGCTGACTTGGATACCGATATACTTCCGATTGAGTGTATCACTCCTGTTGGAAATACGTTATAGCTAACTTGATAAACTTTAAAATAAGAAACACACACCTCCTCGTCATCCCATTTAACAGCCTTGTCAAGAAGTAAGACCGCCTTCCACTCATTTCCTCCTCAACTTCTCCAGCACTTTCCGTCCTGTAGCTCGACGTGTATCCGTTTCAAACCCCCCATGATTAGCTTGATCCTTCCTGAAAAGCGCAAACCTCAAAACCCTCTCCAATTTTGCGGTCCTCCATTATCCGAGCATCTACCCAGTGCCCGTTCTAAATCGTTAACCTTCCAACATCCGGAACGCCAGCACTACAGCACCGCCCAAGCCAGCACCCATCCGTTGCACATTCCTCTCAGCAAACGTGACACGTTAATTACTCCGACATCACCGTAATTTCCTACCACGCCCACAAAAAAAAGCAAAAAAACAAACTACAAGTGAATTCTAGTTAAATAAATTCCCATTAATAAACCTTCATTAACAAATTATGTGTCTCATGGATGGGCCCAGTCTGTTTCCACATGCAAGACGTGCCGTCGAATCGAATTTATCGATTGGAATCTCTGGGCCCATGCTCCCTGAGGTCGTCATGCATCGCATTGAACGGGGGCGTCTACAACGGTCACGTGCTCTTATCGGCTTATGTACGTACATGCATCGTACATCAACGTGTGCACTGTGCACGTTCCTCTCCAAATCCTCTTCCTCCTGCCCAGCAGCAAACAACAAATAAATGCAACCCCGCACAGATGCAAACAATACACGTTCACCCAGTCCCCACACCCAGCAAAAAAAAAACAACAAAGATGCCACCAACAACAACAAATCAGAGGCAAAAAAAAAAATTGCATCACCGAAGTAAAACAAGTGCACGTCGAGGGTATTCCGTCGAAACGCAGCGACGAAAAAGCAAACCCTCGTTTTTGTTTTTGTTGCGGGGGAGAACAAAAGACCTGCACTCTTTGGTCGTGGTTGTCATTGTTGTTGTTTCTGTGTTGCTGTTATTGGATATACAACTTTAGGAGTTTTTTTTTGTTTTTTTTTGTACGAATATTTGTCATTCCGTTGACAATGAGTACCGTTAGGCGAATAAATTATTGGAGAAAATTGAAGTAAAAAAACGACAAACATCGCGACGAAGGGTGAAGGTGTGCTGAGCTTTGACAAGCTGAAGTTGACGTATTGATTTTAGAGTCACTCGTTGCCACTCATCGGGTGGCGATTTGTTACACTTCAGTTGTAGATGTTGATGGGGTACCACAGGCGCCTCGTTTCAGTCCTAAGCCATGCCGCTACGACCAACAGAAGGGAGGCAAAAGTGTCGGGAAAGGTGACCTGGAATAATCCAGTTTTGACAAATCGCTTATATCTTGAAAACGGTGCGTTTTTCTGCGATGTAACTTCTTTTGAGGTTTTTTGTTTTAAGCAGAATGCAAAGACGCTTCTTTTTAGCCATAAACTCAAACGGCACCTGAAGTAGAACACAGAACTGATACAGGGTAGAGTATCCCCCCCTGCACTCAAGACTGACTCTGGCCACAATCTGAGCCTGGAATGGATTGTAGTTGAACCTTCACGGATGGCTCCAAGACCAAGGAAGGGTCTGACGCTGGCGCCGTCGTGGAGAGCGACAGCAGTAGACTGCACACCTCTTTAGGTAAATTTGCGTTTTCCATGCGGGGACCTATGCAATCCTAATGGCCACGAACTATATTGTGAGGAATAGGCGGAGGGGGCGGAGTATTTGTGTCTGTAGCCTGTGCTCAAACTCTTACCCACTTCCAGGATAGTTCAGGAATGCAAGTCTTCTCTAGTCTGTGTCTTCTCTTGTCTGCGTCCCGGGACAGCACGAGATCACGGGGAATTAGATCGCCGATGAACTTGCTAGACAAGGATCAGAGGATGTACTCTTAGGACCCGAACCTGCTTTGGGAATACCCTCGGTTAGGGTTTCCATCGAAGGTTGGGCTTCTTAAGCGCACAACCGGCTGCAGCATGACTCTTGGGGATGTTGGTTGGTTGTAGATGTAGACGAACCACGAGCATGCTCCCTAACTTTTGTAAGAAATCCGCGGCATTCTTGTTATCTCTTGACAGAAAAGACTGCAGACGACTTACCGGCGTACTAACGGGCCACTACACCTTCGCCAAGCACTTAAATGTGTTCGGCCTAAGCGATGGAACCCTCTGCGGCGCATGTGGAGAAGACGAAGACACTGCAGAGCACTTCCTCCGCTCGGATCAGGTGTGTAGACTCATCATCACAGAAGCGCCTGTTGGGATATTAAAAAACAACCAGAACTCTAGTCACTGGATCGCCGCCTCTGGGCCCCATGAACAAATGGACCTCAAGGCAGGAGATCACTGAAAACCAAGCATTCACTTGTTGCCCCTCGGGAATGAATTAAAAAATGACTCCCCGTTTGGCTCTAAAGACAGTCGCGGTCGCAGACTTTTGATGCTGTGGCGTCCTGACTGAATGGAAATTATTTCCCAATTTGTGCCTTAGGAGACAGAGTTCGTTTGGATTGCTCATCGTAACCACTGACGGACAGAAGGAAACCATTTCTTGACCTGACTTTAAATGATCTTCACATCAGGACAAGTACATTGCCATTCCGCCTTGGTGAGCCTTCCACAGCCGCTTAATCCCTGATCTGATGGCACACGTTTCCCAAACAATCGCTCAAGCTACTTCGATGACTTTCGACTGCCATTGTTCGGCTCCGTGAAATGCCTGGGAATTGGATTAATGGTCCATTAAATAATCAATTTTTCAGAGTTCTCATCTATTTTCTCAACAAATGCTTCCGTCCCAGCCCAGGTTACGAGAGGAAAGACTGATTACTCGGGGATTGTGGGGACTGTCATTTTTTGCTTGTTTCCTGAGGTTGCAAGAGAGTTGATTGGTCGACCAAGTCCAAACTTGACAGTCTTGTCAGGACTCAACTGCACGCGGTGAAGCATTTTAATGAGTTTCCTTGAAGCCCATTTCGAATGTTGATGACACCAAAGCCGAAGTTGCCACATCAATAATCAATTCCGACGCAAAAGTTCGTGAAGTCCACTCGTCGTCGGACAAACTTTACACCTCCGCCACCGCCTCGATGTGTGCTCAGTGACTGGCCCCTCGAATACACCTGCCGTGTGTTTTGTTTATTTTTCACCTCCCCCCGCTTCAGTGCTTAATGAGAACTTCAATCGTAGGGAAGAAAAAAAAAATTGTATCGTTTGACGCAAATAGAACAGCCACGACTCGCTGGAGAGATCTACGGAACGTGGCTGTTATTGGATACGTGATGACACACCAACTAGCTAAAGCCACTGCAAGCACGTCCCTTGTCCAAGAATGCCAGAGAGCACGGTGGCGGTGGGAAAAGTTTAGCATTCCGCGGAACGTGAGCAAAAGCATATTGCTCCAATGAATCAGCAGCAAATCCCGCTGATGGTGGTGTATGCACCACTGTGACGCTGCAGGCTATTGCATGTCTGCATGCATACAAGAAATAATCTTCGCTGGGTGGAAAAAAAAAAAAGGAATAGAAGGCAGCTGCAGCTGATGCACGGATTTGAGGTTGCTTGCCCGTGGCGATGCGAAGAGTGGACCATGAGTCCCTGGTGGAGATCAATCGAAACTCGCTGATGGATGCGATTGATGATGTTTGAGGGATCCGGAGTGGTGAGCGGAGTATGGGGTTGATTGTCTTTTTCTAAGACTTATCGTGTGACAGCAAAATGCGATGCTATCAGCTGCTTCTTCTCGCAGTTTGGACGCTCTGAGTGAGTGCAGGAGTCTTCGCAAAAGTGAGTAAATAAGTGAAGCTCGCCTAGGTTGAGTCTTTGACGGTACCCGGACTGTCTAGATGGAGGATGAATTCCAGAACATTCCAATTTTTAGCAGAAACACATAAATCCATCAAAAATCCATCGAAAATCCATCGAAAAATGTCTAATTTCAAAGGTGGTTCATTTGGAGGTTACAATTTAAAATCGAAATCACATTTGTTTCGCCCACAAAATGAGCTTGATGCTTGTATAAAAATGAAAGTGTAGGCTTTGACAATAACGCCCAATCATCAACATGTGTACGTAGTTCCATTCTCATCAAGTTTCAAGTCACTGCTTTATCATCAAATTGCGGCAAGAACTGTCATCAAAAGAGTGGTAGTCCTAAAGATCTGAAGGAGAGTGTATTTTATCAATGTTTTTACATCAGAACAAATGTCTATGCTTCTATATAATAATACAATAAATCCATTTGTCGTTAGTTAATTTTTTGTATTTTTAATTTCAATTTGAAATTGTAACCTCCAAATGAATCACCTTTAAGCAAAGCTGCTTTTTATCTCATTTCTTTGCCAAAGAAGCTGTAATTTTCCTTGACCACGCTCATATTCGATGTTTAGTTCGATCAATCATCGTACGCAGAGATTTCATTCTTTTATCGAGGCTGGATATTTGAAACTCATCTCATCCCAGCCCTCGCCGGCAGCCACAGCCCCTCGACACTCCCAGGAGACACCGACACCGCTGGTCGACTGAATTGCTTCCAGCTGAATTCATTTTCCAATCATCTGTGTCAAGCCACATCGTCTGAATGGCTTGTCTGCTCCGCCGCGCCGCCATTTGGTGACACTAAATAGGTCAGTGAGCGTGATGCAACGCGATTTTAAGTGCTCGTAAAATGTTAATAGCCTTCTGCTTCGCTGGAGTATCACAGCTCCCCTCGGCTATCAGGCATGCAGGTGAAGCTTGCCGGCGCGGCGGTACGCATGCAATTATTTTCGCCTCGGTCGAGATGCGTCGTAAACTTCGGCAGCAGGTTCTAAATCACTTGCCAACACCTCCCACCCGATCGACGGCTGCGCATCCCTCTGTCAGCGATGGATGGATTCTCCAGGAAATCTTTTCCGAGAGCAGCTGCAAAGGATTTTTCGACTGCTTCATTTGAAAATTCCTGCTGCGTGTCCAAGTAATCCGCAGCTTCTGCCGATGGGCCCGATCGCATGGACGATGCGCGTCTAAATTTGATTTATATTCCCGTGGCATGGTTCCAAGTTTGTGTACGCACTGCGAGCGAGAGCCCTTTGCACCCGATGGAGGCAGCGCCCATCGCATCCATCATGTCCCCAGGGTGAGCCTATATTTAGCGCCCCCCCTCCTTTAAAGGAGGCCTCGAATCAGTTTCGTAATACCTGTCACCCTGGCACTGGGCACAGTGGCTCTGCGACTTGTTTCCGGAATGCACGACGATTCCCTGGATTCCGTCCCGTTTCAGGCAGCCGGGCATTTACATGCTAATCCATCAGCGCCTACCATGACCACTCATGTGGGACGGCGGGGACGGGCAACGAGTGCAGGCCGACAGAGAACAATGCTTTTCAATCGAATACGTGCCGAAGACTTGGAACGACCCTCCCCCGAGCTGTGCCAAGACGTGTTATTTCCCAGCGAAGATGTGACTCGAATGCGACGATCGGAGCGGTGTGGGGGGACTGAATTATGTCGATTAGCCCCCCCTAATGCCGCTGTCGACCCGGCCTGGGAATTTATTATCAAAACTCAAAACGCTTACAAGGTTACTGCATTTTTATCGATCGGACTAGGCAGCACTGAGCGCGGCTGCGAGCCACGAGATTGAGATATAAAACCTCAAGAGCGGTGCGGCTGCCCCTCGAGTGCAGAGAGCGTAACGAGTGCAAATGGATAGATATTCTCGATGCGCTCGATGTGGTTGACTTCGTCGTCGGGAATGCCATGTGTGGCTATGTGTCTGTGTGCCTGTGGATTCCCCAAGGAAAAGAAAACAGAAAACACTGCGCTTGGCTGCAATCGAACGGCTGACTGGATGATGTGTGGTGTTGCGGTGTGGTGCGGGGCAGAGGACACGACACACGAGTGTGCACTTATGACTTGGGAACATATTTTATCGTAGGTGGTCATCGTTGGAATCCTTTCTCCCTCACAGGCTGTCCGACTCCGGCTCTCGGATGTTATCTGGTGTGCATATGTGTAATGAGCGGGGAGTGCCGCGCTGCTGACGTCTCGAGTCGCTGCGACAGTCCCTAGTGATGGCAGGCGACCGGCGACAGAGGAGGACGGAGAGAGGAATTCAATGGAAATGCATGCTCTCTGTGTGTCCTCTGACGGCGATGGGTTCCTTCGGTTTCCTTTTGCTGGCTGCGAAGGGAGCACAGCACTTGGCAAGGATGACTGTGCGACTGTGTCGAGGTGAAAGTTGTTGCTGGAGAGCTTGCACCTCCTGGGGGATCACGTGCACAAGGATACGCTGGTCTAGGTCAGAGGGAATTCTCGAGTGCAATTTAATGATGAAAAGTGTCCGTAGATACGCACCGAGTCGCCATGGCATGGTAACAGATGCTACTGTGGAGGGGACAATAATTAGTGTCAACAAAGGACGTGTCCATGGCGTTTGAAAAGAATGTCCACTGCAGGGATTCAATGAGAGGAATATAAGCAGTGTTTGTTTGTCGGTTTAGAGGAGGAGGAGGGAGACAAGTTCCGGAATGAGGTGGGATTGGGAGAAAATAACAAGTGGTTAAGATGTGTGGTCTTGGTCTCGCCAAAGAAGGTTTTCAAATGAAGTGAAGCAGGATTGGAGCGACAAGGACTTCAGATTTAGTCGGTTGATGGAAGGATTCAAGGCGTGGTGGACACATGTGGGAAATGATGTGAATTACATGTTTCTCACCAGGGAATCAGGAACTGAATCAGGAGCTGATTTGACAATCGAGGGTAAGACCTTAAGCTTTGAGAAGATTTTCAAATCGAGGTAGACCAGCGGTCGGTCTCCGTATGTTCCGAAGTTCGTTAGTTGAGACTCGGTGGAGCTACGTGTTCGTTCGCGGACAGAGCTTGTTTTACTCAAATTTGAAGTGTCGGCGAACGAGTTAAAGATCTCTTCCAAGCGACATCGAGTTATTTAATGAGTTAATTATCGGGCCCTATTGTCCTAAGATCAATCAAAGATGTTGGGGACGGAGTCAATAAAGACGGCTTTAGTTAGAGGTTACCTTCCAGAGAACGCTCTTCACATGTGGGCTCTCTATCGAGACACAGAAAAGAATTGAGCGCGTTTTTCCTTCAGCTCCCAGTATAACTACAACACCTCCTTTTAATGAACCTGAAAAGGCCTTGAGAAACTAGAGAAGTAACCGACATTGTCTCCATTCATCAACTCTCCAGAACTGAATCGCAAACAACAGTACCCTAAATTTTAGAGATATTCGCCTTTTTTTACCTGCGGTTGCTGAAAAAGGAAACTAATTGAAATCAAAGGCAGCCGCGTCACATTATTTACCACGCATTGAAAATCAAGAGGCTATACTTTTTAGGCTGGGTTCAGTGACTTCGATAAAATCGACACAAGCTGCCTGTCAACATGATCAGAGATTATAACGCCGATGAAAGTTCTGAGATTCGGCCTACTCATTCTGATCAGGCTGAGCGAGCTCTTAGGATCGAGAGTTAGCCGTAATTGTAGAGCTCCAGACTCGGCATCATTCCCTGCAATGCTCTGTCTAATCTAAAAGGCAGACGGATCCTGGTTCACCTCCATAAAGGAAAGCTACTTATCGATACCCATTTTCTTGGGTAGTTGCGATAGAACTGATTTCAATAACACTCAAGCCCGCTCCTATAACCGTAGCAGCTCACTTAGGGTGAAGATCAACATTGTCAAATGGGCCATAAGTACTTTCAAACCATATATAGAATGGCAGGACCTTCATCGTTTCTTTCTTTCCTGTGGAGCTTTAAAAGGTCGCAGATCTCATCCCTCCCTTGGTAGTCCGCTTGGGAATTCTCTGGAGTGTCACAGTGTCCTGGCAGGCACATGACTTGGATGCATACTTCGCCATCTCGTTGAGTCATTGGCACCAAATCAGCAAGGTGTTTGAGTTAAACGTGATCGCACTCAGATCGATGCTTGGCTATCAGAACAGATGACGTAATCTTTTTTTTCTAGCCAGAACAGAGCTTCCATAGTCGCCACAGCTTCTGCCTGAAAGACGATACAGTGATTCGGTAAACGATATGATAGTTGACCCGATCAACATCCTTAGACTTTAGAGTCAGCGCCGAAGCCCTTATCAATCTTCCATCCATCTGTGAATATTCCCAGTTTCGTGTATGGATCTACAAGGATAGTAGAGTGCCCGGAGAGTCTGACCACCAGCACGTTGTCCGTCCAGTGCTACGAGGAGAGGTCCTCCTTAAACCGCCATTGATTCATACGCATGCCACCCGCTGCACCTTATCGAAGGGTTTGTAGTTGATGTTCTTGTCGAGTGCAGTCTACCAAAGGGAAACAATGCTGCAGTTGCTTCGCATGGATATAGCTTTCGGTAGAAAACAGCTACCAAGACAGCGATTAGGCTGAGTCAGTGTAACCGATGGAACAAAACACGTAGTCCAGGTCACATGGAAATAATCTAGAATGCGAAAATGCCAAAGCATACAGACCATATTGCACCCTCTCCAGACTTAGAATCTGGGTACAAAATGCTAATCCCAGATAAGGAGGGCTGGTTTGAAGATAGAGTCAGAAAACCTGGTAGTCTGGAAGTTTACACGGACGGTTCCAAGACGAACGAAGGCACCTGGCTCGGAGTATCGGCGATCCGTCAGAGATCTCCTTTTGACTGTCCCATCGACTGCCTAATGCAGTGCCACTGCAGTCTATTCGAAGAAGAAGTTAAAGCCATCCAGAAGACTGCCCGCTTACTGTCAATGACACAAAGACCATAGGCCATCAAGGCTCTGGACACACCATCGACTAAATCAAAAGATGGTAACACTTTGTCGTCCATCTCTAAGGGAGACAGCGATTAGGTGCAACCTTACCTTATGCTGAGTCCCTGGGCATTGTGCTATTCCAGGCAATGCAGGAGCCGTTGAGCTAGCCTGCCACTGGCAATTAATCAGGAGACCCCCTACGCATCAATTCAAGTAATAAATACCTACTGCTGCGCTGTAGTTTGTACATATCACCCCACCCCCATTCGATTCACTCTTCCATTGGCGGCAGGCTTCGCAGTCACCAGGACAACTGACACTCATTCCCTGCAAAGAACTCAATTGAGAGTTCGTCGCAATCACAATAATTAGAATCACTCAGCGTTCCACTGTATTGCCGCTAATGCCAGTGTGCTCGATTCATCAGAAGGTCTTTTCAAAAATTCGACGAAATGCGATATCTAGCAAATTCCTGAAACAAGCTCGCCATCGCATACATATTTTTTCGCTGGAATCTCACGTGGAAGCGCCTTTCCTGCGAAGCGTTACAAGCAATCCTCGGAACGGAATAATGAACTGGGACGCAGTGCCAAGATAGGATCATCCCACCTCTCAGCAGGAAGGGAAAGAATTTGTAACTCTTCTTGGAAATTCCTACTGATTCTTCCGTTTCGAAACAACGACGATGTCAGGCTTCCTATGAAAGCTGGCAACGAACAGCCAACTGCATGAAATTGCTCCGCCTCCACTGGAAGTGGAAAGAAATACCCTAAGCCTCCCAGACTCGTGCCCAACCAAGGTCAAGATCAGTGATTAATGACCGCATTCCGTCATCTACAGTTTGTTCATTAGCGAACGCACTCAGCGTTCCGGTTGCGTTCGCATATCGATTGCCTCGTTAATCTCACTTATCCTGGCCCCGAGAATTCACTGGAATGCACTGAAAAACCAGCTACCCCCCTCACTTTCGCCCCGGCACTTCAGCCAGCCCACGGCAAAAGCCGCATCATATTTATCAGGCAGTTGCTGGGAAACTGCTTCGTCCATTAGTTCCCGACTGCCGATAAGAGTAATCATAAAATCCATCCACTAATTGGGTTGTTGCTGTCAGCTTCGCTTCCATGACACAGATTCGCAACGAACCGGACGTCTGCAGGCGTCTGCGCAGCTCGTCAGACATGCGACACGACGACGGGCGAAATTCCTCGCTTATCGCATCTTCTCACGAGATGCCAGACTGAAAGGATTCCACTGCCCACTGCCCACTGCCGACAGTCCCACTGGACGAGGTGTCGGACGCACGTTGCACGCGGGGACGTGTCGTGAAACTGCACGCGTGATGCAGCGTCACATCTGCACACGCTGTCACTCGGTAATTGATTCCTCTGCTTCCTTGCGTTGTGTATCCCTCCGTGTGTCGTCGTTGGATCTATTGAAAGTTGAATGCCAACCGATTGAGCCGTTGCCATGTGCATCCTAATTACTGCCGCGATGATGGGGCAGTGAAGCGACGTTGCCACCAGGTGCATGTTCGTGCGCGCCGTCCCTGATGGGCGAGATCGAGATTTTGCGCAGCGATTGCCCACCCATCTGACGCTGAGCTGGGCTTTCTAAGGAAGTCTGGCTCGATTGTGCGTGCATGTGTGCGCGCACGCTCGTCTTAATCATAAATTTTATTCAATCGACGATGTCACTGGACGTGCCGGCATTCGCGGTCCCACGGTGGTGTTCCGCAGGAGCAGTCTGTGTGTAGGAATCCGCACGATCTCTCGGGTCATGGCAGAGGAGGTCCCGAGTGTCGCAGATCGGACGCCTGCAGTCAATGACTGCGCGGAATGTGCTGTGAGGACGCGCTCGGTTTCGTGGGAAAGGAAATTACCGATTGGCGACAGCAAGTGTTGAGCTGTGCCAGTGGGGTGGCGAACTCCTCAAGAGATCTGTTCCACTATCAGAGAGCAGACGCTTTCGTCTAATCGCTTAACCTTCACCCACAGCGACGGCCGTCTCGTCGAAGGAGGAATGAGCGCAAAAATCCCATGTCACAGCACACACCGTCCTCGTACGATAAATGTTTGCACGCCATTTGTTCGACACGCGTCGAGTGTGGTCTCTTCCAGCCTTGAGCCGATTCAGTTGAGTCTGAAGTGCTCCTCTTCCGGCTCACATCCGTGCGGCGCGGCAGCGGTGACGTCGGCCAAACACCAAAAACAACAAATGCCAAGCTGTGTAGAGTGCCAATAAATAGCTTTATCGCATGCACTCCGCGAATGAATAAGTCAAACCGAACGAATACGTAATTCACATCTAATCTGGCCTGATTCCAAGTGGTTTGTGTTGTGTTTGTGCTTTTCTGTTGTTGTAGTGCGCTGTTTGCTTGCATCTCGCTGATTGCATTTAGAATGAGATCCACGCGCCTTAATTCGATTCAAGAGTGATGAATGGTTTTGGTTTGGATTTCGGTGAGGGTTTTGCTGGCGAGACACCTTGGACTTGACTTTGAATGTGATAAGAGGTGTCGTCGCTTTACACACGCTGCGGGACGCGTATGTTACGCGGCATTTGCGAGCTTTATCTGTCGGCCATGACCTCTACCTCGATCACTCGCCTGAGCTGTGGTGCCCGAAAAGATTTTGTCAGTTCCCAACGGCGCGGATTTGACAACAAGAGGTGATTGGGTGATTGCGTATCTTGCCCGAGTTCGGATGGGGTTAGACTCGCGACGGGTGGGGGAGCCTAATAGTCTGGGTTTTCGCCAACATCCAGTTCAGAATTTACGAATTCAGTAAATTGAGATGAAATGTGGAGACGAACGACAACTTCGTGACATTGTCTGCTGTGCATTTTCGGGAGATATTCCACGCATGAATGTGCGATGCAATCAGCTGCGAGTCACTCAAAAACTGATTGAAATGTAATGTCCCTTTCGGTTCCACTTCAACCTCTGTCCTTCCCGTCTGGCCATGCACTTGATTTAAACTTCGTATCTCGGCACCAGAACCGTTCAGAGTGCTAGATTGCACAACAAGACAATCGACAATAACAAGCACCAAAGTGTTGTGCATTTTTTTACGAGGCGTTCTAAAATTTGATTACCGACGTCTGTATTTTGATGGAAATGGCATTTAATGTCGGCAGAGAGTCAGGTGATGGATTCGTGCTTATTTGAAATGGCAAGTGATTACTGATTGCCAGCGTCGATGTAACCTTCATTTCACATGTTTCACATTTTCAATTCAGTTTCATCAGGCGAGTGACTCAGACCGTGTATCAAAGGCGCGTGGTTTAGACCGTGTGTTAATCGCGGAATTTGTTCTGTTCGAAATAATTGAAGTCGCTCGCATGAATGTTGAGTGATGTTGGAATATGGAAAGAATTTTGCTGCCGCCCAGGTGAAGAGTAATCTAAAAAACGTGAATTTGTTGGGAAAAGGGGTTATTTTTCAAGATTCAAACAACTTTAAACGGGCAACATTGTTTGGCAGTAGAGAGAACATAGTCATATCATAGTCGTTTGGTGGTCAGTTTGGTTTGGCCTGCTCCTCTGCTGATCTTCACAGATGGATCGACGATGGGTGAAGACGTGCACGATGGTGCTCACTCGAAGGATCAGGTGTCATTCCGACTACCAAACCAGTGTAGCGTCTTTCAGACAGAAACTATAGCTCTAAAGGAAGCTCCTCAGTATTGTCATCGAAAAAAGGATGTAATATCAAGCACGGATGTTATCATCTGTTTTAGTATCCAGGCGGCGATCAGATCTTTGCTGAAGCTTGAAATTGCTCATACTTGCTCATACAAATCGGTCTACTGGCCTCATCACTAAATAATTATGACCTACTCTCGATGCTAAACGCTCACTCAACCTGATCAGAATGAATGGGGCGAATCTCAGACTTTTCGGCGTTATAGTCGAGAATTGTACCATTTAAGCTCACCTTAAATGCCATCTAGATTGGGCCTTCTCCACACTGACTTCTGCAGAAGCTGCTGAGACGACGAGGAGGTAGAAACTGTTGTAATCTACTCTGCAACTGCAGCGCTCTCTCCTCCCAACGAAGAATTCACCTAGATGCCTACTTATTTACTACAACCTGCCTGACTGATCTAAGTGGCATCAGTGTCAGTCATCTTCACCGTTATATGAAATACACCAACTGAGGATCGACTAGATCCGCGTGGCCTACTCTGCTGTCAACCAGTAGTCAGCCACTACAACCTAACCAACTTATGGCTCAATTCAAGACACACCATTTCATTCAGAAAAATTCATCGTTTGACGCGCCAGGAATGTCATGAATGATGATGCGTTAGAGTAAACGGTTAGCGGTCTAGAGACGTGATTACTAACTTGTTTCGCACAACACTTGAACTTGGATGTCAACATTCGACGCGCTATAGTCGAAATGCAGCCTGATGGACGTGAAGAGTACGCAGATTATGCCATATACGGCTCAGCCCCGCCGGTCACATGCCCGAAATTTTATTCAAAACATCATTGCCACAAAATGATCCGTCAAATAAGTTCAATTACATGAATATATACATCATCCTCTTCGGTGGCCCGCACTAAAGAGGTCTCGGGCCAAAGCACCTACGCGGAATCTCCAAGCCACTCGATCTCCTGCCATCGACTCTCACTCATCGCGAGCTGTGCCTAAGCGCAACCAGGCGAGTTTTTCGACTTGGTTCAGCTCCTCGTCCTGAGTCTGCCAAGCGGTTGCCTACCCGATGGAATCTCACTCAAGGCAGGCCGTGAAATTCACACGAAGTCGTGACGATGGGGGATATTCGTGTCACGTGACCAAACCGTCGAACCGCCCACCCTGTCGGTTCGAAGAAGCAGCTGCTCGGCATTACGTTCCTCGCGCTAACTCCTGCAACAGAACGAAGAAATCTCATCTTGTAGCTCAAATAACTTAAATTCGTCTAGATGTTGAGCACGGCTTAAGTTTTCCATACGGAGTACCTATACAATTTTGAAACGCGTAATGTTGTCTTCCAAGGCTTGTCGGCATACAGGAGTGTTTTTGGGGCCAGCGGTCAATTCAACAGTCCAACACGATGGATGAATTGATCACCCAACTCAGTAATCACTTGGTCCGTCGATTCACGCGGTGTGTGACATGTTGCTGGAACCAAATACCAACCAGGTTCAGCTCATGCATTTTAGGCAATTTCACAAGTTCGTATGTATCCTTCTACAAGTTTAAGAGGGCGTTCCGCAACGATCTACTCTTGGACACATTCTCCTTTTTTGCTTGTTTATGAATGATTTGACGTTAGAGTGTAAACACAACTGTCCATTTGTGTACAGGGTGGGTCATCTAGTGGTTTTCTTTTTTAAATCATATGTTATTTTGACACTGACAGCTGTTTCCCGCTCGAAATCTTGATAGAAAGTCAGGATCATACCGCCGCGGCACGAAATAAGTCGCTTTACGCTTGAACAACGTTGGAAAATATTGAAAACTTTTTTCCAAAGTGCTGTGTAGCCCAAACAGTGCGTTTTTTTGAAAAGAAGAAGTTTTGGCCGAAATCAAGCATCCACCGCGACTGCTGCACGCAAGTTTGTGCAAAAAGTTCGTGAGACTGGTATGCACATGGTCCTCGTCGTCATACAGATGAGAATGCGGCTGCTGTGGCCTCCTTCGAAAATGAGGCTGGGGACAACGTTTCGGTCAACGATGAGGGTTAAACAGCCATGTTAACCGACATTTTTTTTTGTTACTGAAATTGAAGACACGGACTTAGACGACCTCTGGTTAATGCAGGATGGCGTGCATTGCCACACGGCCCATGCCACAATCGATCCTTTGCGCACCAAATTCCCAAATCGTGTTACCAGCCGTCTTGGCGATGTCAATTGGCCACGTCGAAGTTGCATTTTGATCCATTTTTGTGGCGAACCGTGAAGGACCGATGTTATGCCAACAATTCGGAAAATGATTAAAGCACTTAAGACCAATAGCATCCAAGCAATCCGTGAGCTACAGCCCGAAACCTTCAATAAGGTTTTGGAGTGACAGAATGCGCTACTACGCAGACACTTGAACGACGTTGTATTGCACAATTAATGGGAATATTCGTTCTAAAAATGTCGTATTACATGGAAAAATATTTAATTTTGTTAATTGTATTGTACTTTTAAAAATAATCTTGTATTTGGCCCACCCTGTATATGCACATGTTGTCCAAATGTTAGAAGCACCTCTCAATGATGCTGTCAGATTATATTGTTCTTTCCGAAAATACAAAATTAGCTCGTGTGCCTCAACCTCTGGAGGCTTTGGGAATCATGGCCATTGGCAAATTCCATTCGCTTCTGCTTATTAACAAAATATCTGCAAATAAGAGGGCTGCCAATGGGCTACTTGACTGTGATAGGCAGCTCTTTTCGAAATTCTACGACCAGTATCATTTGACAGTTTTCTTCTACCTCGACTTTCACTTGAAAGGGATGCACTAGCTGCACGATACGTTTTTAGTCTCGCTTTGTTAATAGAACTGGACGACCATCACTAGACGTGTCACACAAGATGGAACCAGTCGAAACAGTATTGCGGATTCTTCCTCGAGTAGATTCATCTCATCCTCCCATTGTCCTCGTCTCTGTCGCTTCTGCGAAAATTATTTGATGCAGCACCCATCATAAAGGTATGACCGCCAGTGTCGTACTATAACGCTGATGAGTACTCTTAGCATCGACCTGCAGTTTCTGGCACGTCTACGACGTTATTTCGTCGAGATCTTTCAAACGGCGTTTCCAAAACTTGGCACCACGGAAACCGTAGAATCCCCTACATACTGATTGAACAGAGTGGTCCTTTCCAGTAAGGTCCCTTCAAACCATCATTCAATCATGTCAACCTTTAGAAGACGTTTGAGTGTAGTCACAGGCATGGATAGCAGGTCTCCACTTGAAAGAAGAGATAAGTCGGTACCATGTCTACCGGGAATTCAGTGGCTTCTGAAATGTCTAGACTGACACAGAGGCTAATAAAGATATTCACAGCTAAATCAGACAAGTCTTTAAGTGTGATTGGCTACCCGACGATATACGTGTAAAATACCCAATATTTCTTGCACCACGACAAGGCACAATGGTCTAAGTGAGCGCCGGCTGAAAGCCACGGTAAGCGCACTCTTTACCTACCATCTACTCCAAGACAAGGACTCTTCAATTGCAATGGTTTCTTCTGACGGCGGCTTAACTGCACTTTCGTCACACAGCCGCGCCGTACGCTTTGACCACCGAATTGAGTCTGTGATGCCCAGACAGGGTATAAGGACATACGCATGTGTCTGCATTAATCGGCAATTAAACGTTTTAAATACTTTTGTTAGAGTTTCAGGGACGATGTGGTCGAAAAGACTAGAATTCTGTTCATGCATCGCCCTCGTCATTCACCGGCAACAGCGCCCCTTTTATCATTCTTGCGCTAGTTTAAGCCAGTTACGATTCAAGTCGAAGAACAGTATGATCAGAATAGCATACGAGTTTATTTGTGACGGATGGTGTTCTATGACCAGATTCCGCGAGTGTTTCACCCTCCTCTGTCACACCCTCGCATTTGTGAAATACGAATGAGGTCTTGCACAGCACACAACCGCTTTGCCTTCCCAACCAGATCGACCAGACTCACGCTTACCGAATCCAGCCACTACGTGAAAAAGAAAGCATGTATTCACGACCGCCCACTCCATCAGCACCTGGTTGCGAAGACGAACCAAGGACTCGCGACTTGCCCGACCTCGCAAAGATACGCTCAACATCTTTAAGAGAAAAAAAAATCAAGCAGTTTTAAGGAGCTCAGCGTGCATCAACATCAATTTACGCAAGAAAAATATTAAAAAATTCCACATTTCTTTGATGGCAAGATTAATTTCGCCCCCCACCTCCTCATTTTTCCACCGCCATCGCTTTGAAGCCTAAACGTGTGCGAGTGGTTGGTGGAAGGAGGTGGCTCCAACCAACAAGAATTTAATTTAAATAGAACTTGGCCGTGTTTTTTCATTTTTTTCCAGAGCGCGGCGACTGCTGAGTCGAGGACACATTATTTAAATAAAAAAAAAAGTAGTCTTCTCTCGTTCGGTTGTGGAGGTTATAAGGTGTTTAGCGAGACATCGATGGGTGGGTACACTTTTGGTTTGTCGTATGGTCGACCACACGTTCACTCCGGCCACTCAAAGGAAAGGGAAAACGTTATTAGCAGTCGTCTAAATTAAATCACAATCCTCAAACCTATGTAAAGGACCCACATCGAACCCGAATCCGTATCCAAGCACTAAGCAGATTGTGCGTCCGCCTAATCACTCCGCCCAAACAATAGAGCCAACCCGCCACGACCCTCAACCACGATCTAAGTGAAGAATGAAGTTGCTATTTAAATTAATCACATCACCCATCGAAGTCCCTTTTCCCGTTCACAGAGTGCTGAATGTCACCAGTTTGCAGCTCAGAGGCTGTTCAGTGACCTTCGGCTAATTGTAAATCGCGCCTGTTTGCACAGTCACTTAGCACGATCCGTACACTCTGATACAACGGAACCCCATTAACGATTACCATCATCATCCAACATTCATCCATCCCCCTCTACGCCCATCTCATCCTATCATCATCATCGTCATGTCCACCTTATTATCATGAACTGCCGAACGGAGAACTTCTTCGGAATCCCCAAAAGCCTACGAGATAAGATGAAACAAATTCGATTGATTTTCAACAGCATCTGGGTCAAGGATAACAAGGATTATCTCTCTTCTCTCTCTCTCTCTCTCTTCCTCCCTCTAACCCTCTCTCGCACACACACTCATCCACCATTCACCATCTATTGGATTGAGATGAAATGTAAATAAAGCCCAAGCGCCACCCGTCCACCGGCCCACCCAAACAAACCACCACTTAAACATCCGCCGCTGGTCTATCCCCTGTTCGCATTATAAGGGTAAACATTATCCCTTGAGCCTTACATTTAATTCCTTTCAAAAAAAAAAAAAAAAAAAAAACTAGATGAACTGCCGCCCGCGCCGAGGCTGGGGCAGGTCCCGTTGAAGGGCAAGCAGGAACAGGAGAAAAGAATGAACTGAAAACTTCACCCAAAACTCATCAAAGCAAAACAAGGATAGATCCAGGCAATGGATAGAGATTATTTGGGTCACCACTATGGGGACATGGCAACCAGAACTTGGACTCGGTTACCCGCTTAATCCTTCACCCTCACCGAGGGCAAGGGGCGGGCGAGGTCTGGTTAATAAATTTTGTGGTCATAAGACCATGAGCTTAAGTTGTCTTAAGTGCTGAGATAATAAGCGTTGTCCTGCTGTCCGTTGGATGGCTTCACCTTTTGGCAGGTCCTATGATTTTGTGGATCATAAATGAATGATTGCACCCATTCCCCCCCCCCCCCACATATGGAACGGAATGTTCTGCTTCCGTTGTCGCCAATTAGGAGGCAGACGCGGAACGGTCATAGGACAGGTAGTCGACTCGGTGAAGGAGCGACAGAGACGGATACGCCTCTAATTGTCGACGCAGCATTCGCAGTGAATGCCGGCGTGACGGGTTCAGGGCTGCTGCACATACATAAATCAGCGCAGCGCCCTACCATCGCATGTCCTGTCGCGAATGCATCCCGCAGACAGACGGTGTTGCCGAAGCAGAAGCCACACCACCCTTGGGGCGATCAATTAATCGCTGCCAGACCACGCCGATGCGAAGGAACGAACTGGTTTCCCTCCTGCCAAGTCCACGATCATCTAACACTCACTCGCAGTCACTCATCCCACACGACAAAAGACATTGCAGATTACTTACTGGTGATATATTCGCCGCAATCGCCACCTGTTGCCCAGGGTGAAGCGCTCGTGGGGGGCCCCCCGCTTATCAGTCGAGTGTACGGCTATCCGCCTTTTATCGCCGAATCCACGCACTCAGGCGATCTTAATGAATCACTGAACCACTGCCACTAAACGACACTTCAATTTATGTAATCCACCGCACCACGGATCGTTGGGCACAATTACGAGCGTGTGTAAAGCACACACACACACACTCACCCACGCACCGACGAGAGAACCAACCAAGAAGAAAATCCGAATCTTCTTTCGGCCGAGTGTCAAGTTCAAGGAAATCCAATGCCTTTGCCTATCTCCGCCGTCGTCGCTTGACTATCTCAACAAAAGATCCGAGAGACGGTCGAGAGCTTCGGATGCGAATCCACAAGCACACTGCAGAGGCGAACTATCTTCACGTTGGCCGGTTCGAAAGACAACGTTCACGACGACCCGTCCACGACAAATTGCGAGGAAAACTACCACGCACACACACACGGCACACGCGAAAAATGCAGGCAACACGCACGCCCGTCCAAACGCCAGCCAGAGTATCTCTCGCAGAGAAGATGGCCAAAGACCGACACAAGGGAACGGAAGAAAAAAAAATATCCTTAAAGCAAATTTTTCAGTGACAGCCTCTGCTGATGATGTTACATCACCATAAACAACAAACGCTCGCGGGAATCAATCTCTGCATCTACAACTCTTCCTCGCCGTTTCTGAACTCACACTGAGCGGTGAGCAGCAAGAGACAAGCCAGCAGCAGCCAGCCACCACTCACCAGCCGAGGCAGCAGCAGCATCGACCAGCACTCGACTCAACAGCAAGCATTCGACTCAAACTGCCGAGTCGATTGTGTGTGTCGAGTGAGTGTGACGCCGCGGCGTCGTTCCACTCGCAGTGTGTATGATGGCGTTGCGCGGTGGCCTTTCCACTCAAACCTGGTCGTGGAGTGACCGATGTCAAGGTGACAACCTGTTGCAGGCGTATTGCAGAGCGCACAATCTTCGCAGCAAAAGTTCTTCTGTATTTTCCATCACCATCCCCCTTTCCGCGGGTGGCCGCTGGTGCCGGGGAGGAAGCCGAGCGCGTGCTGGAGGGTGAGCACTTGGGGAGGGCTTAACCGAAAAGAATTTAATTTAAATTGTACCAGCCTGGCTGTGTTTTTGTTTTTGAGTACATTTTGGGTCAACGGATGGCCGGCCTTTCTCTGTGCGTGCTCCCCATCTGCGCTCCCTGCCCCGCGTGTGTGTGTGTGTATTTGTGTATCTCTGCATCTGAGTGGAATAACAAACAGCGTAATGGGCGACAGTGTACCTTTTTCATTAGTTCTGCTGTTCAGTTTCAGCCTCTCGGGAAGCCTCTGGACCTCTCTGGGTACACCACTGGGGGTGGCACGGGTTTCACGGGCGGCACGACCGAACGGGGGTGGGAGTGAATGATGAGTGATTGATAATTGATGGTGTTTTGACACAAGTCGAGTGTCATGTGATGCAGATGATGCACGGCGTCCCAGAGGGATGTGAATTATGGCCCCTACTCTTTCACACACTCAGTCACACATGCAGATGCACACTCGAAAGGGGGATGAATTCTTTTTGGAGATCTTCCAGTTGTTGGTTGGATGCGATGCATAAATGGGATTTATGACGAGGCATGCGCAATACGCGAAGGCCTGTCGCCGATGCTTGTGTTGGCTGCTGCGGGTGAGGGTGAGCGTGGTGATGACTGGGGGTACGCTACAGATGCTAACTGCGTCGATTGAAATTTGGATTTCAACCTTTTTCGAAGGTCGTTTGGTGGTTGTGGATGGAGATGACACGGGCATGAAGGGTGGGTTGTGCTGTGTTGGTGCATTTTTTTTCCCCGTTTTTTTTGTCGATACAACTGGAAGCTAAGGAATGTCTTGTCTAGGTCGAGGCACAGGACTGTGGTTCGTCGATGTTTGAGTGTGGTTTCAGCAGATTCTGTGGCAAATATGCAGGCTGTTGGAGTGGAGTGTGGATGGATTGGGGGTGGGGGGAATTTAATGGCTTTTGGTTCGGTATTGTTAGTTGGATTACGTCCAAGGATGCGGGAGAAAGTAGAAGCACGTGGCTGAACGAGATATGGTGTCTCTAGAGATCTCGGAAAGCCAGGAGGGGTCAGACAAGGTCAACATTCTCAAAAATCAAATGAGAAGTTTATTGTGCTCCTATAGAGGGGCTCGCTCGTCGTCGACGCTCGTCATCGTCCTCCTATAGAGGAGCTCGTCTCGTCGTCGACGCTTGTCGTCGTCCTCCTATAGAGGAGCTCGTCTCGTCGTCGACGCTTGTCGTCGTCCTCCTATAGAGGAGCTCGTCTCGTCGTCGACGCTTGTCGTCGTCCTCCTATAGAGGAGCTCGTCTGGTCGTCGACGCTTGTCGTCGACGCTTGTCGTCGACGCTTGTCGTCGTCCTCCTATAGAGGAGCTCGTCTCGTCGTCGACGCTTGTCGTCGTCCTCCTATAGAGGAGCTCGTCTCGTCGTCGACGCTTGTCGTCGTCCTCCTATAGAGGAGCTCGTCTCGTCGTCGACGCTTGTCGTCGTCCTCCTATAGAGGAGCTCGTCTCGTCGTCGACGCTTGTCGTCGTCCTCCTATAGAGGAGCTCGTCTCGTCGTCGACGCTTGTCGTCGTCCTCCTATAGAGGAGCTCGTCTCGTCGTCGACGCTTGTCGTCGTCCTCCTATAGAGGAGCTCGTCTCGTCGTCGACGCTTGTCGTCGTCCTCCTATAGAGGAGCTCGTCTCGTCGTCGACGCTTGTCGTCGTCCTCCTATAGAGGAGCTCGTCTCGTCGTCGACGCTTGTCGTCGTCCTCCTATAGAGGAGCTCGTCTGGTCGTCGACGCTTGTCGTCGACGCTTGTCGTCGACGCTTGTCGTCGTCCTCCTATAGAGGAGCTCGTCTCGTCGTCGACGCTTGTCGTCGTCCTCCTATAGAGGAGCTCGTCTCGTCGTCGACGCTTGTCGTCGTCCTCCTATAGAGGAGCTCGTCTCGTCGTCGACGCTTGTCGTCGTCCTCCTATAGAGGAGCTCGTCTCGTCGTCGACGCTTGTCGTCGTCCTCCTATAGAGGAGCTCGTCTCGTCGTCGACGCTTGTCGTCGTCCTCCTATAGAGGAGCTCGTCTCGTCGTCGACGCTTGTCGTCGTCCTCCTATAGAGGAGCTCGTCTCGTCGTCGACGCTTGTCGTCGTCCTCCTATAGAGGAGCTCGTCTCGTCGTCGACGCTTGTCGTCGTCCTCCTATAGAGGAGCTCGTCTCGTCGTCGACGCTTGTCGTCGTCCTCCTATAGAGGAGCTCGTCTCGTCGTCGACGCTTGTCGTCGTCCTCCTATAGAGGAGCTCGTCTCGTCGTCGACGCTTGTCGTCGTCCTCCTATAAAGGAGCTCGTCTCGTCGTCGACGCTTGTCGTCGTCCTCCTATAGAGGAGCTCGTCTCGTCGTCGACGCTTGTCGTCGTCCTCCTATAGAGGAGCTCGTCTCGTCGTCGACGCTTGTCGTCGTCCTCCTATAGAGGAGCTCGTCTCGTCGTCGACGCTTGTCGTCGTCCTCCTATAGAGGAGCTCGTCATCGTCGTCCTCCTATAGAGGAGCTCGTCTCGTCGTCGACGCTTGTCGTCGTCCTCCTATAGAGGAGCTCGTCTCGTCGTCGACGCTTGTCGTCGTCCTCCTATAGAGGAGCTCGTCTCGTCGTCGACGCTTGTCGTCGTCCTCCTATAGAGGAGCTCGTCATCGTCGTCCTCCTATAGAGGAGCTCGTCTCGTCGTCGACGCTTGTCGTCGTCCTCCTATAGAGGAGCTCCCTCGTCGTCGTCGACGCTAGTGTCGACGTTCGGCATCGTCGTCCTCTCATAGAGGAGCTTGGCATTTATTCTGCCCCCTCCCCCAATTGCCGACCAAACCGGTCACCGTTTTAATCGACTCCGTCGCAATGTCACCCCGTCACGGTCGCCGTAACACTCACGCTGCCTTCCAACAATAAATGAGAACCTTGTCGATTCCGATTGAGGGCGATAAGCATTCCGCTTCATCATCACTGAACGACGCGAGGAGCGAACATTCCCCCCGTTCACCGTTCCGCTGATGCGTATCCGCAGCCAATGCTGCCACCGTCCCCCTCGAGCGACCCGAGAACGGAGGGAAAAGTGACAATTTCCTCCGTAAGGTGCTGCAGGAGATATCCATCACGATCTCATCTCCAGCGACTGGCCTCCGCACCAAAGCACGTCCTAGATACACACTCCGTTGCGTGGGCCGATTCCGTTCCCGAGGTGTCACTCCCATCGGCAATTACCTGCTGCGCGGCGTCGATTTCTCCGCGCGTAACGCCATGAAAAATGTTTTATGGATCCGGACTGCGGCTGATGAAAATGTGATGCTCTGGCGATAGGCATTTTCAAGGAGCGTCTCCAAGCCGCATGAATTACGATCCACTCTTCGAGGAAAGCGTGTGACGCACCCGCACCCATTTTCTCCGTCGCGTCGGCCGAGATCCACTCGCAGCAGATTAGGTCTCAATCAGAGATGGTTGTGGGATGGCACTTGGCGTGGACCCTTTGTCACTGCATCGCTCGCCCATCAGGCAAGCGAATCGCTCTGGGCGCCACCACAAGTCTAAGCGCCATATGGCCCTCTGCACTGGCGCACAGGGCACATTTTGGCCTTGCGGTAGATCGCCGAGCGAGTGCGATTGATGTCGCCGATCCCAACAAATTGCCATCGATTACCATCATCGTCCGCTCCGAGGGTGTGTCAACCCAGTGTGCGACTGAGGGTGCTGCGCGCAACCATTGTCCTCGGAGCCATTAAAATCGTTGACGAGCGTCGTGTTTGGCTTGCATTCACACAGGGGCGGTGCTCGGTGTGTTTGACCTTTCCCTTTGTTCTCGGCGATTTTCACGCGCACTAAAACAAAACGACGTGGAAAATTAACTTACGCGAGGGTTGATCAACAGCTGGTGGGACAGTCGTTTTTTTCCCAAGTAGCCGCTCGGTGAGGACGAGGTGGTAGGTAAACAAATTGTGGGGAAAGTACGTTCGCTAGGGAATTTCGACATCACAGCGCTGAAGGGTCTCGAAGGTGGTGAGGGAACTTGTTTGTGGGCGATTAAGGCGCTAATTGGAAACTGGTTCGAGCGTCGAGAGGGACACTAGCTAATTAGTTGGTGTACATGGTTCACGGAAAATGTGGCGGATTACCACTTGCCATGACTGACGAGGTAAATCCTTGTTGGATGTTGCCTAGGAGATCCAGTTCAGTGTGCTGCGTGAACGTTTGAAGTGTCTTTGCTTCGAATTCCAAGTACCAGCGCGAGCTCCGACCCGGCAAATGGCAAATGGACCGTATCCCGGAATAAGTAAGCTGTGCTGTGCACAGAGCATTACCGTGTCCTGATGGATGCACTGGAATGAGTGTGGATCAAATGCCTCTCGTGAATCCCGGGCAATTAGCCGTTAACTGAATTTTACGTGCTCGCCATCGACCACAATCCGAGTCAAATGTTCGAATCTCAAAAACCTCGAAATCCTTGAAAATTGTTTCGAAATTGATTGAAAAATTATATCCACTGTCCGACCGTCCGACTGTCAAGTCGCCAAGCCCACTCCCAGCAACACCCAGCAAACGCGCCGCAGAGATGCCACTCATTCCGGACATTCCCTTGACACCCTGTACAAGACGTTCGTAAATAAGGGACGCCTGCGGCACAGAAATTTTGCCACAACTCTGTTTACAGAAGTGGTAAATTCCTGTTTACGACAAACACCTCCCACTCCCACTGGCGTCGGCGTCGGCGTCGTCGTCGTTGGGACCCTGCAGATGCTCCTCGGTAATTAATTCGGAATTTTAGGATACCCAACCCGTGGCCTGCGGTTGGCATTTATGACTGCCGACGTGCACGTGCTTCTTGCACGCACATCTACATATACCCGCACAGGCGACGATTACGCGCCGAGCTCTCTGGGGGGATATTTTTGGATCGTCTACGCGGCGCATTTGGAGTTTTTATTTCACAAACTCTCTAATTACAATCCTAGTCGAAAACATGGCACACGTCCCCGGCACATACCGCGCAATGAATAAATCGGGAATGCCACCCACGGGAGCTTCATAAATAAGTCACGGATACATGTGAGCGCGCACGAGTATCTGCACTGGAGCTGGCTGGCTGGCTGACTGGCTGGCGAGCGACGAGAGACGACACGATGAGATGAGTGACAGATAAATTCCCCGAAAACCAGTGAAAGTGGATTAGGACTGGGATGAGCACTCTAATGGAATTAGATTCGAATAAATGCTATGTCAAGTGGATCATCATCCCGACAGGGGGAGGGAGTCGTCGTGCGTTCTTCGGCCCATACGCCTCCGGTTGGTGCGCGCAGGAAGAAGACGTTGTAACTCTTGAGTGCGATACAAGCACTTGATAAGCCCAATGTTGATGGATTCTAATGGTTTCCGGTAAACTTAAATTCATCCTAATCAAATTGAAAGTCACTTCAGTGGCTTAAGGGGGATCAAGTGATTTCCAATTTGTCCTTATAATGAGGAGAGGAGGCACCACAGCACCACGGCACCACCACGAGTACCTGCTTTTCGAGGATTAACTGAAGCAGCACGACGGACGATGGGGCCGAGTCGAGTGGTCTGTACTTTTGATTGATTTTATGAAGGAGATATTTTTAATGGCCTTCGGTGGTGGGCGAACCACTTTGAGGGTGGCACTTTAGCTCAAAGGCAATCCGTCCACAATGGCAATCAAATTGTCTTTAGGTAAGCAATTCGTAATGGAGACATTTATGGTCCTACGAAGCTCTCGATCTCAGTTGAATGCTTCTATGAATCATACGCCCACTGCCTATCGAATCGACTAAGGAATCTGCTGAGGCTGTTCAATCTCATGATGAGTTTGCTGTGGTCACGAACAAATAAAATACACACACTTCTGGTCCTTGGTCTGGCTTGTTTTGGCTTGGTCCGATTCCACATGAGCTGGAATGAGTGAACAGTGTACACATTTGATGACATTTATTCTCTCAATTGCAGAAACAGGCTCTTGCTACCCCCAGCCCAAGTTATCTGACGTCCACCTCCACTCTTGTACATCACCTTAAACGAGACGGTCTTCTGTTGAGAGCTGCCTTACCGTAGATCCCCTTGGCAAATTATATTTTAAACGAGACTATCACAAAAAGGAGTAAAGGTTCTAGGCAGATTGGAGCCGGGGAAAGGAATCCTTCACTAGATGCTCCTTGTAGAAGCGTACACTTAGTCTAGTCAAGCTAAGTAGGTCAGCACATTAGGGCCCACATCGGCATTATAGCGAGCCAATGTGCCAGGTAAACACAGCTTCAGGGTGGACCTCCTTTATAACGACATCAGCAGCAGTTGCAGAGCTAAAGCGGCGGAGGAGGAGACCGTCCCACTTCTTCGACAATCTGAGCCAACTGAGGAATATCGCTTCGTTGCAAGCACTAATCGGTTTCATGAGTAGTTGGAGGAGTTACTTAATCTTCCTCTTAGCGGGTCTATATGTGATTGCTCCCTCTACCTAACCTAGGTGAGTGGGTGCATATATGGGTGGCCCGACGGCACTATGGTCGTGACTCACCTAGACCAATGTGTTGGGTCCATTGTGTCCTTTACCGTGAGGCCTGCCTTCTTTCATTCCTAAGACCATCCAGATTCATAAGTGATTCAGACCGGGTTTTTCAGTTCAGTCCCCCGGCTCTACGAAGAAGTACTTTCCGAGGAACTGCCTCATTTTCTATGTTGGAGCTGACCGCAGAGCAGATCTTGAACAGATTCTATTTCTTCCTCGTCTCTGCCGCTTCTGCAAAAGTCGCCGTGCGAGTCCTGTGGACCACACGTGCATGTCGTCCACAGGACTCCTATTAGCACGCGATTAAAACGGATCAGTAATGATTCCTGCTCAGCGTCGACCATAGATCGCTTGCTGTTGCTCCAACACCCAGACCAAGCCATCTGGTTCTGGCTTTTTGAGCCTCATGTACCTTGTCTTCCAGATTGTAGCTAAGTGATGTATGTGCATAAGAAATTGCTAGAAAGTCTCCCAGCTCGCGAGACTGTACGTCTTTTCGTTTCATTCGATGACAGTATTTCCTGACAACACTGACGCATTGCATGCATAACCTGACCACTTTCGATGTCAGTATGCCAAAATTTGTGGGGTTTATTCCCGCTAGGAGAAGCTGTTAGTAAAAATGGTGTTCCTTAAAGCGAGTGCTCGTAGTACGAGTCCTCATAGATCGCAACCACTTCTGCTTAAAAAAACGCTGCAGTCGTCTCTCGCGCCCGGTTTGGTCTCAATGTGGTCACAACAGACCCCTGCGCCTGCGCTCCTTTTTGAGCCTCATGTACCTAAACTAACTTTGTACACAAGTCCTCAGTGGAGTGTGAAGAGAGTATATTTGTTCCTCCTTTTAACCACTTCCGTTTCAATCCCAGTTGGGTCTAATGTCTAAGGTTAAGTAGTCTAGGCAAGGAAAATGTTCCCTAGACTACTTTACTGGCAGTGTCTTTCCTCTATTCGATGATTTAAATCACTTCCCATGTCTGGTTGGGATAGAATAACCTCAGAGGGTCGACTTCTTTGCTAAAGTCCATGGTTCGATTCCGATCACAACGAAAAAAGTGGCACCATCTCCCTCGAGTCGCTGATGATGCTTAGAGAATGTAGTCAGTTTGAGGTTCGTCGGAATCAGTAGCAGTTATTTTTTCAAGGATGACCGTGAGAACAACGTTACCTACAATGGCATCCGCTGCCGTCCAAGATTTTGATTTGGCTCGATGCAGACTGTAGTGCACTGGCAACACTACGGATACGTGGGAGGTGCTCTTCGATATGTCATAACTCTCATGACATGCATCTTAGCTCTTATCTTTGTTGTCCCGTGTTCATGTCCAATCATATGTCAGACGAGTTGTGAACAGGGCACCGACAAGCGCGGATGTACTGGCTAGCTGGTGGATTTCTCATGGTGGTCTTATTAGCACTGTTGTTGATTCGCCTGCTCCGGAAGATGTTTGATAAGAGAGACGATTTGCGCTTTTGTTTGGCTGCGATTGTGTTCCTTTCAAGACCATCGAGCTCTGGACTGTGACGATGATACGCTGGTTTCCTCTGTTGATTACATTTCATCGAAGTCAAATTCGCTGATAGGAAAAGAAACTCTCATTTACTTCCATTGCTTTGCGAATTGCAAGACGCTCCCCCAATATTATGACGGTTAGGGGAGCGCTTGCAGTTTTAGGCTCCTTCACTGCATGTCCCCTTATGCAGTGAAGGAGCTGATCCGATCTTGATGGCTGATTCAACTCACCTGTCGCCGCATGCAACGAAGTACCGCGATGTCGTAAATCATAGTGCCCCTTCTGATATGCCTTCTCGATGGTTTGCAGCGCATTCTGTGTCCTTAGATCCATATCCACCTGGTCAGCGAATTCTTTCGTTTCGCAACGCCAACAGCAATTTGTTTCCGAGAATATCCCCCGAAGTGTATGAAAACAAAAGCTCGTGATTCGATTCGGGGCCTTACACCGTAAGTCTTGGTTACGAGAATGGTTTGAAACCGAGCCAATGAAAGACGATGGCAATCATGAAAATAAAGACTCCCCGTAATATCCATGAAGTGCGACAATTCCTAGGTCTTACGGAGGTTTTTTTTTGAAAATTTGTTCAGAATTGCTCCCAGATGGCCGTACCTCTCACAGAAGTGATAAAACGGACTTTGGTTCGGTCAAGCAACCAGAAGGATCCTTTTTTAAAGTTTTTAAGAAATCTTGAATAATCCACTCGTCTTGGCACTGTTCGACTCTCTGTGTGCACGCGGTGGACTAGATGCACACGGACGCGTCTTCTGTAGGGTTGGCGGGAATTTTATTCCAACGAGAAGAAGGAGACTCTGCTTTTTTTTACAGCCGCAAGCTGTCTGACGACGAAAGGAAGCACCATTCATATGAAACTGAAGTGTTGGCTATAGGAGATAGCTTAATGCGATTGCGTGTCTACTTAGTGGGCAAAGATTTCACGGTGGTCACGGACTGCCATGCAATTGTTGCTGAAAAACTACAAAAAGCTGCTTCAAAAACAATCTTCTCCTTCTTTATTATGTAATAATGCACGAATAAGTAACGGGTGGTTAAATTTTAAGGGCCGATGTTGATTTTGAATAAAACACAAATTATTTAGGAAATTATTGTCATTTCTTTTTATTATGATAATATTGGTGTGGTTCAATTATGTATGGAACAAAATATCGGCCAAATGGCCGCCGCGACCTCGGCGGCACACCTCCGTCCGATGGTCCAAATTTTCGATGACGCTGAACCATAATTGAGGTTCTTGCCCTTTAATGTGCCGAATTGTCTCATCCTTTAGCTCTTGAATTGTTGCTGGCTTATCGACGTACACCTTTTCTTTCAAATAACACCAAAGAAAAAAATCCAACGGTGTCAAATCACATGATCTTGGCGGACAATTGACATCGCCACCACGTGAGATAACACGGCCTTTGAATTTGTCGTGTAAAAGAGCTATTGTTTCGTTAGCTGTGTGGCAAGTGGCATCGTCCTGTTGAAACCATTCATATCTTCCAATTCGGGCCATAAAAAGTTCGTTATCATTTCACGATAGCGAACACCATTCAGAGTAACTGCCTGACCGGCCTCATTTTGGAAAAAATACGGTCCGATGATGCCCATAAACCGCACCAAACAGTCACTCTTTGTGGGCGCATTGGTTTTTCGACAATCACTCTTGGATTATCATTCGCCCAAATGCGGCAATTCGGCTTATTGACGAATCCACTGAGGTGAATATGTGCCTCATCACTGAAGATGATTTTCTTGATCATCCACTGTTGCCATTTCCTGCCACCATTCTGACCATTGATGACGCTTGAAATGGTCAAGAGGCCTTAGTTCTTGAGTCTTGAGTATAAATGCAAGCCTTTATGCATAATGTTCATCAACGACGAGCGTGAGAGGTGCAATTGTTGGGCATGACGACGAGTTGAGGTGGACGGCTCTTCAGCCACACTATCGCGAACAGCAGCAATATTGTCTGCAGTACGAGCTGTCCGAGCATGCACTGGTGTTTTCACATCTCCTACAGACCCGGTTTGCTCAAATTTTTGCACGATTTTTCCGATTGTACGCACATTTGGTCGATTAAATTGAACGAAAAAAATCACGAAGTGCACGATATGCATTTTGATTTGAATGCCCATTTTCATAATAAGCCTGATAACTTTAACGCGTTGCTCGATTGTGTATCTTTCCATGGTTCAAATTGAGTTAGTCTGAAATTGAGAAATGTCAAATGAAATGCAGAAAAAAACTTGACGTCTTTTTTTTTTTTTTATAATTTGCGCGCGCTCAAGGGATTGCTAATACCCTTAAGTGTCCGGGTTCAAGACACAGCACGGGCCGAAGGTATAGAGGGAGAAAGGGAGAGGAGGTACCTGTGCACATTGGTCTTAAATATCTGCGGGTTGTAGTCTGTGGGAAATATAGGGCTGGGAAGAGCATTCCAAATTCGCGTAGTACGGCTGAAGAACGAGTCTCTAAATTTAACTGTGCGTCCGAAAGTAGGCTTAAGGGTAAACTGATGCGCATTCCTGGCGAGACGAGTATTGCGGGTGAATTCATGGAGAGGAGGAATGCAGTTGGCTAGCTCACTTGAGCATCGTTTGTTGAAATAGCGATAAAATACGGACAATGAAGAGAGTGAGTCTAGGTGTGGTTCACATTCAACATCGGCCCTTAAAATTTAAACACCCTTTATTATATATACGTATATATACAATGCTCACATCGATCGCGTCTGAAAGTTTGTCGATTTCATGGATTTTGTACATTTTTTGTGCAGATATGGGCTTCGATTGAGAGGGTGGCTATTCAGGGTCAGAGACTTGCTTTTAAACAACAAACTGACTCAAATTAGCAAACACGTCCTATTGGGCAAGTAAGTCGGCTCCTTGGCTGTGGGTTCAGGCTTCGATTCCGGACATACCAACATTCATTTTTTCTCTTAGACTGTAGCTGGTCATCATCAAAGGTTATCATCATCATTAGCATCTTCTTAGCCATGATCCACTATCGGGGGTGTGGGGTAATGCACGCACGAGGGATCTCCAGGTCGCTCGATCCTCCGCCAGCGACTCTAACTCATCAGAAGTTTTGCCAAGCGTAACCAGGCGAGTTTTTGGACTTGGTCCAACCTCGTCCTGGGCCTGCCAAGCGGTCGCCTACCTGATGGAATCGCATTCAAGCCTCGGAAGTCGTGATGATGAGAACATTCGTGCCACGTGGCCAAGCCATCGAGGCATAGCCCTCTCCGTTCGCAGAAGCAGCTGCTCTACATTGAGTTCATCGCAGTGTTTCACACCCTATCCCGTCGAGTAACGAGAAATCTGATTTCGGCAGCTTGTATTCGCGATCTTATTCTCTCGGTCATTACCCAAATTTCATGACCATAGGTGAGATTTGGAACAAATACTGAATTGAAAACCGCTTACTTGGCTTTGACACCAAGCTCGTCCTTCCTAATTACAGATCTTCACAGCTGTTTCAAAATTGAGCCAGCCTGGCCAATCCTACAGGAAAGCTCAGCATTACTCGTCCTATCACTCGTGAAAAAGACCCCGAGATACTTGAATTTCTCCACCTGCTTCCATGGAACTCCACTGAAATGTAGAGTGCATTGAACAGGCGTTCTGGAAATCACCATAATCTCTGATTTGTCCACGATAACCTTCATCCCAGCAACAAACCTATCGAGTGCGCGCTGGAGTTCCGTCTGGGAGGATGTGAAGATAACTAAGTCATCTGCAAAAAAAATATAGCTTACCCTCAACTCTCCCAATGTGAAACGTTTCTCGCCTCGGCTGCTCTGCAACATCCAGTCCATATATAAAATGAAAAGGAGAGTTGACAAGACGCACCCCTGGCGAAGTTCAACGCCCACAGCTCTGTATACAGTTTGTGTATAGAGACTGAATGGCTCTCAAAAGATTACCATTGATCCCCTTAGTGTAGACTTTCCCGGGGAGACTTAATAGACATGGCCCTGTAGTCGGAGCAATCTCTTTTATCCCTCTTTTTGAAAGGATGGACGATCACCCCAGTTTGCCAGGTAATCTCGTCAAACTTCGTCAAACCGGATCGCTAGGCTCATTTCCTCTGCACCGTCTATGGAGCTCAAGTTAAGGAAAGCTGTGATTTTCAGAGATGTACATCGATTGCCTTAAATTCTTAAGCCGTCATACAATAAAATCCCGAATTAATTTGTCCACTTTTTCATGCCCATAGCCCTTGGCCCGATTGGTTCGGAGAGATAAAATAATTTGACAGATCGTTAATTTAATTGAGCGTTTTATTCGTTTGGTTAACACGTGCTAACATCACAAATAAACAATCCAACGGGTCACGTCCCCATCCCCATCTCCATCATCATCAGCATCCACCTTCCGCATGTTCAACAGAACATTTCCATTGGCACCGATTCGTGGAACGCATCGGGCATACGCATAACCAATTCTAATCATCACACTCGGCATTTTTAACATAATTCCGATATTTTTAGAACGAAAATAAAATCGACACTGGTCTCTCGAGCACATTAAGAGTGGCTCTCACTTTTTTAACAGCCCATTCCCACGTGACGTTATTTTTAGGCGCTTCCTCGTGACACTCGGTGACACTTTCTCATTAAAGCCGCCGCGCCGGGGTTTGTGTGAAAAGAAATGAAAATCAGAAGGAAACATCCTTAAGAGACTCTAAAATCCCCGAATTCAGCCCGCGGAAGCCATGGGAGAGTTGACCTACTTAAGCGCTCGTAAAAAAGAAACACATCATCTCCGCGTGCTCCCTTTGGGCCGATGCTCTTTGCACCGTGTAAAGGAGCGTGACTAATCTGCTGGGTATCAACAGCGATTACCTTCAATGTTTGTTTCCTGCCCATTCGTTCAAGAAAAGAGGAAATATTTTATGAGTGAGCCTGAAGTGAGATCAGACGAGGGAGGTGATGCCTCTTTGTCAAAATATGGTCATGGGATTGAAGGGAGTGCGTGTGCGCTGGCAGGGATTGGATGGAAACCTTTGGGCAGCGGGAGGTGGTGAAAATGGCGTTCATTGACTGAGTTGGAGAAAGCCCTTCAGTTGCAACGAGTCAGAGGGAAAGTCATCGACTTCTAGCCAGTGGAACAAAGCAATGGAGGAAGTCAGCGCTTACTGTGGCGCACGCAAGGGGAGAAGAGGAGGACCCCAACTAGTTTAAAGTAGCAAGCGAAGAAGCAATCGAATCCAGAGCAGCAGAAGCAGCTGAAGAGGGTGGAGAAGCAGGAGAAGAAGGAGAAGAAGCAGGAGAAGCAGCAGAAGAACTGGAAGAACAGAAGGAGCGGGCGGAGCAGAAGAAGCAGAAGAAGCCGAAGAAACGGGAGCAGCAGAAAAAATAGGAGACGCTGATGAAGCAGGCGAACCAGAGAAAGGAGTAGAAAATGCAGAAGAACATGCTAAATATGAAGAAAAAGTTCTCCCACACCCCCTATCTTTCCCCGGTGCCAACAATGCACCCAATGCACAGTGAACTCGCTCTGAAGTTAAAGGCATGTGATCTTGAACCTTTCGCGGGCTATCTTCCCACGATATGAGACCCCTTCCTCCGTTTACTGAGCCATAAATTCACGCCTTTGCCCCAGAAACCCATCGGCCCACTCCCCACGTCAATTAGGGGCGCAAACACTGCAATCTCAGCTCGAACAGCGCTTATCTGACGGAAATTCTTGCTCAGATTGCATGGTGTACCGCTCAAGGACGCACTTGGAAGCACTCGGTCGGATTCTCGATAAAAATGCCCATTCCTACGAAGTGTCAACGGTGACATCGATTTTCCACTGAATCAGCTCTGCATTCCCTGCTGACTCCCCTGCTCACTCGTCACTGTCTCCGATGGACAGTCGCTGATCCGTCCAGCATAAATCACACACAGCGACTCCATCAAATCACTTCGCTACGTGATCAACGCCAATGTGTCGAACTCCGCTCGACTGCAAGCAGCTCATTAATTTCTTTGATTCACTGCATCGATGCCTCAGTGGCCGCGTCGCATCGGTGAAATGCATGGGCTATGCATCTGCATACAAATCCATTGCAGTTGCACTTGCCAAGCGCTGTCCCACCGTAGGGTGCGGTCGCCCACAGATGACGACCGCCCCCCGAAAGACCATCCAATCCATCTAGGCATTCCTTCAGATCACATCGATTTCTGGATTACCTCGAGTTCCCTGTCATCATGGAGTATCGACAAATAACGGCACACAAGTAGAAGAGCCGGAGAGTACTGTGAACTTGAACGCCGCGCCGCGCCGCTCCGCGCACACATTTTACCCCGTTTCAGGCAGGGAATCGATTGGCAGATAGCTCTGGTATCATGCCAGCAGCGTGTGCAGTTGAGTTATGGCTCTTCGAGTGCTCGCCGCTCGGTCGATATGTCGAAATATGTTAACCGATTAATCGATCTGGTACGCACCACGAACACATCTTTTCCATGTTCCTGGGTGTACGTGCGTAATTGCATTCCCACAAGTATCTAATAGATACAACCAACCAGCACAGCAACAGACCGCCCGGCCGACAATCGATCCATCCAGCGACCGGCAACCAGCAGCTCGCAACCAGTTATCGATTGGCGACTGCCCTGGGAGACGAGAAACTAGTTCAACGCCGTCGTCGTCGTCGCTGTCGTCGCCCTCGTTTGGGGCGGGGAAAAGGATCCCTGATTACACGGAAATTGATAGTTAATTGGCTTTGATGGTCTCTGACCAAAGGGATTACGAAGAACACTGAACGACGTCGACTTCGTCGTGAAGGGGGGAGGGGTTAAGCGCCAAGGTTGTGTCGTGCGTAATTAGACAGGCCCATGGGCCCCGCCGACCCTTGGGAAAATTTGCAGTTGCTGTCAAAAGGATTGAAATCCACGCCCGCAGCCACTGCGCTGGAAGTGAGCCACTCGTGCGCTCGTCCCGCCAAGCACACTTTCATTTCGTCGATAAACAACTCATTTCCATGTTTATTGTTCGCCTGTCAAATAAATTGCAGACCATTTCGATACGCAAACATGCTAATGTGGTAACGCGCTAACGTGCTTAGATGCACACTACAATGTTGGGAGTTGAACGGCGACTGTCCGATCATTGTCGTATCAGGGGATCTACGAACGGACTCGGCGCTAAATCATTCCGGTTTTGACGGTGTAACCAGGCTGGATGGGTGCAGGAATAATGTCTGTGCGCCACGCAAGAATGCCATCAAATGGACGCTGACATGATACGCATTCGAAGTGTGCACTTGGGGCTTGACTCTGACGTTCACTCAGCCTAATCTGACGCATGACGCATGCACAAAACCGAGATAAGTCGCAGGAGTTGCAGCACCGTTGAGGATGTTTGCGGCGCACTCACGATCGGTTGCCTCTGGTATCTTAATCTAATCAACACTTAAATCCTACGCAGGCGTAGCCACACGTCCTTACACGATGGATGAGCTACAATGTATGAGACTGAGTGGAGTCAATTTGTCGTTCGGAGTCACTGAGGCACGTTAGTCATCATCTTTCTTGTTTTTTTTTTCCGTTCATAAATCGGCTTAGATCAGATTTTCAGTTGGAACTAAATTTCGATCGAAAAGGAAGTTAAATGTTGGTGAATGTAGGCATTTGAATGAAATGTTGTCAGAGAGAGCATGCTATGAGCTCAAAACTGCTCGCAAAGTACTTGTTTTGTGAAATGTCCAATCAGTGAAGTCAGAGGAGCGAGAGGCATCAGGTTCGAAATTTCGGTACGAAAACTACAAGCATTTTGTAGTTCAATTCGTGAGGAACACGAAGACGAGTTTGTGACTGTGGAGCCACGTCGATCACATTAACGAGAAAACTTTCGCCACGAGTGCCTTTTAATCCCGGTCTCTTGGCTTGAGGAGTCAGGTACAACCAGCGTGGACTGGCACATCAAGCCAAGCATCTGCTTAGAGTCCGACTTCCTTTGAGTCGTTGGCTGAGAGAAGATGAAGCCCACAGATTTCGATCTATTCCTTGTAACCTCATGTTGTCAAAATTTGTGTGACGTCTTCTTCGGTTTCGTTGGCTGGCGCTACAGTCCATGGTGGACCTGGGCCTCAGCCAACATGCTTCTGAATCGAGTACGGTCTTGGGGTAGTTCCTTCCAACTACGCACGTTCAACTGATTGAGGTATCTTTCCATCGGAGGAGTGGTCCTCCTTTACCGCTATGTCTCTAGAGGTTGGAGTAAAAGACTGATGTCCACTCACTCTGCATGACGTAGCCATCTGAGATGGCAAATCCGGACTAGTTTGAACACGTCCAAGTACAGTCGCTCAGTCGCCTCCTTATGAATTTTTAAATATCCGGTATATCTGCATTCGATACGTCCGCAGTCTCTGTGAAAAAATCGATGGCCCATCGAAGCTAGGCGCCGATTCTGGAGAGCTGAGCAGTGGCAGAGCAGACGTTAGATAGTCTCGGTCTCTCCCTCGTCGCCGCAGCTCCGGCAGAGATCGCTGGATTCTGCGTTCCATTTCCGTAGCATTGCCCCGATGGTGCAGTGTCCTGTGATCACTCCGACTAGCGCACTGGTCGAATTACGGTCTAACGCCAGAAGCTTCTTTGTTTTTCCGTTATTAAATTCTGGCCACGATGATCTTGTCGTGTGGCAGTCATTTCTTGCGAGCCAAGACGTGTTGGCTTCTTTTTGAATTGTGTTGCTTATAGTGCACCGATCGGTGGTGGCAGTAGCTTCGCTAATGTCCATTTCAGACCCTCGCCTGGCCAGTTCATCCGCTCTCTCGCTTCCTGCTATTGAGCTGTGGCCCGGGACCCAGCAGAGTTTGTCCTTGGACCTCGGCAGTTCATAACAGCCTTGGATACAGGATCCTATTGACTTCAGTGCAGCCTGGCTGTCATCAAATATTGTGATATCTGATGGTGGGATATCAGTTGCTTGCACGTGTTTGACTGCTTTCTTTATTGCCGGAACCTCTGCGTGGAAAACACTGCACATATCAGGGAGTCCAAATGATTCCTGTTTGTGCAGGATGTCCGAGTGGAATCCGGTCCTTCGACTTACCTCCGCTGGTGTGTCAACGATTGCATTAACATCGGAGCCAAGGTAGCTAGAGTCCTTCACTACTTCAAGTGTATAGCTGCCTGGTGTCGCTACGCTGGTGTCCAAGACATACTTTGTGTTACTCTCATTCACAGCTACACCCATCCTAGCCGATTCCTTCACGATGCGCGCCAAAGCACCACTGGCAGCTAGTTGTGTCTCTCCAATGATTTCAATGTCATCGCCATAAGCGAGCAGTTGTAGAGATTTCCAGAGATCCAGGTATCCAGACTCTGTTGTTGGAGTTTGAGGTACATCGCGCGTAATTCCTAGAGAAAAATTACTTGACAGTGCGTCGCCTTGTTTGAATCCTCTTTTGACTTCCAAATGGTCTCGGTGAAGCCTTTTTTTGGGTTTTAACGGAGCAACGAGCATTCTCCCACATTTTGCAGGGACGTCAATACTAGACAATGCGCTGCATAGCTCGTTTTTATGCGGCTTGGCAAGTCAAAAATTAAGCAAACCTCTAAACCACTGAACACGTCGTGGTGTGGGCGACATTTTGGCTCACCGGACAAGCTACAATTTTGGGCAATCGGCAGACCTAGGCAGAGCGAAATTTGGAAGCTGAGCCTTTAGACATCTGGACGAGCTAAAATTTGAGCGGCACTCTATAGAGGATGGCCAGCAACTGTCAAAGATACCACTGACATCCAGCTGTCATTTCATCGCGTATCGTTTCAAACTTGCCGAACGTCCGGACATTATAAAAAAAATGTTGGCCCAGTTGTAAATACCCAACGTGGACATGAATTTCGTCGTGGTCGTCATCATGTCTTCAGTGTGCAGACAAGTCGATGTACCGTGGCAATGTTTGACCATGAGTACACTCTTTTGGACCTTATGCCGCCAACTAGACCAAGATTGGACCGTGAAGAAGAAGACGATTTGAGCATCGCCAAAGAGTGAACCTGCCTCATCCGTATAAGACCGTCGCATAAGCAATGGAAAAGTTGGGCGGAGATCCGGATGTTGGTACTCAGACGAGGTCTATTCTTGCCTCAGCGTCAATGGCAACAAGCTAAATTCTCCTCATTTGATCAAGCATCAGTGCATCCACAAATAATGACTGTTTTGTGCGGTTTATGATACGGCGCCATCATCTAATCTTATTTCTTTCGAAATGAGGAAGGAGACACCGTAACTGTCAATGATCTCAGGTATAAAGCGATTTTAAACGACTTTCTGTGGCCAGAGCCCGACATGATTAATATTACGAGCTGTGGTTCCAACAAGACGGCGCGGCGCTACATGCTGTACAAAAGAGAAATTTTGCAACTGGGTCTACTCTCGACGAGTGGTCATCAATTGGCCGCCGGTATCATTCGGCTTGACACCACTCAAAGGGGCTACGTCAAGTCGTAAGCCTTCGCTGACCATTCAACCACCACTTTGGGCGAGCACGAGGCCAACACTCGTAACGGTATCACCAGAATAACGCCGCACAACGTTCAGCTCTTAAAGAACGTCGCATGCAATAAAAATAAAATTAAAAATAAATTTAGCATGAAATTCTGCGTTCCTTCCTTGACTGCGTTGCCTGCTTCCGATAAGCCTTAACAGCCCAGGACTATGCACAGAAATCATACGCTTCATGCTCTTCCATCAAAAATTCCATCAAACCTCTTCCGTTTATGTCCCACTTCGGCCATCGCATAAAAATCATTCGCCTCGCGTTCACGACGCGTGTGCACTGCGAGTACACAGGCCTACGACGAGCCGGACCACTCCACGCCTTCCAAATGTCCTTCAGATTGACCCCGAAAGTGGCTACATGTGGTAGCTCATCATCGTAAAAGGTTAAGACGCGACACAGGACGACAGCACGGGGTACCCCTCAACACTCAAGTTCATCAATTCTTGAAAAGAAATACAAGAGAACCGTCAAATGAGTCAGTGGCGGAGGAGGTGGCGGGACACCCAAAACTGAGACAAAGAAGAAAAAAAAAGAAAGCCGTGGAGAGGAGGGGGTAAACACACAAATTGAAAGCCCAAGACAATAAGGTTTGAAGAATTCTCAAGGATTCCATTCGAAAACAATGAAACCATTTGTTGCTTGTTTTACTGTCACACCCCTTGTGCTGTGCCCCTCGTCACAGGCTCTCGCTCCATCCCCCTGACGACGACGACGACGACGACGACGACGACGACGAGGAGGAGGAGGAGGAGGAGGAGTTCACTCTAAGGTTAGACGGGGGTTGGCTACAGCGCACAGCTCATGTTCATTAAGTTGACTCGCAGCTCCTTCGTTACAGTAAACGAATTTTATCGCATCTACGTGACGTGAATAATGACTCGAGGAAGGACACTTGCCTGAATTTAGGTAAGTGGATGTCTGTGGGTGGCAACAGGCCAGGCCGCACGGCAAATGAGATGAGGCCGAAGAAAAAAATTGTTTTTTTGAGTGTATTTTATGAACTGTACACCGTTATTGAAATGAACTCCGAGAAGTTGTCCTTCATGGCGGTCCGGAGATGCAGGTAACTGACGACAGAGAGATCTGCTCTCGAACATTAAACGGGGCAACGATTTTCTGGTATTTCGGGGCGAGTGCCGCCATAACTTTAACTTTTGTCGGTCAATTGGCAATCGGCCATGCCTCCTGGCGGGGGAAGGGAGTGACAAATGTGCGGGCCCCCTTCCTCCAATTGCTGCTGCTTTTCCCAATTTCATGCAGGAGCAAATTAATCGGGCAACAAAGCGATTGGCAAGTGCCACTGGCAGACGGTGGGAGTTTTGGAAGCCAGATGCAGCCGTATATCTTCTTGCAAAACAGTTTCGCCAAGATAAGTGGCGAATTGATGTTGTTTTTGGGAGTGGTTGTAGGAGGGAGAGCAATGATTAGTTGGCCAAGGCGTTTAAGTTTTGAGGGATTCTGTGGAGAGAGAAGGCTATTTGCTTGAGAATCTTGCTGTTATTTCAGAGTCCAGCTACAGTGTCCTGTGCTAATTTTCATGAAATTTTTCCTCAATTGGCGGCGTTGAAGGGGACTAGAACCAGATGTCTGAAGCAGTGAGCCACAAACTCGCGGGTACTGCGCGGCTTCAAAATGTTGATGACAACTGTGTAGCCCAGCCAAGCTGGACTGATTTGTAGGAGATACTGTCCTCTGTTCCTCTCCAGAACCAGATTTGAATCCAGTGCATCTTGTTTTGGGAACCATTGAACCGGGCTACACGGTGCATGGCGTGTGTTTTTTTGAGCTGCGACGCAACAGTTTTTAATGTGTACTGCTTCCCCGAGCTGAGGATTCGTCGAAATTTCGATTTGTGCAGTGGTCCGAAGATTGCAACGCACCTTGAGTCGTGTAGACGTCTTATGTTGGCCTTAATTTGAACTTGTCCGGAGGTCTGAAGCTTGTTAGAGTGTTGCACATGATGCAGGTCCATTATCAGCGAAAGCCGCTCCTGCAGACGCTGTTGGATGCAGTCACTTCAGATTATATGTTAAATCAAAATTGAGCCAAAAAGCATGGACCACGCACACTCACTTGAGGGACTCTGAGGGCAATTTCGTTAAATTCATTTTCGTGCTTAGGACTATACACGCCTATATACGCTTTTGGGAAGACTCCAACTTAGACTCCTAGGGTATGGTCTTATTTCCATTCTCCTAGAAACACTGGAGGTCAGCAACTATAATCTTATTCACTTGTTCTGCTGTCCCTACAGCCAACAAGCTTCTGGCAAGTTGTTTAGCCAGCTGCCTCTAATTTCGCACGCCAGGTTGGTTGCTGAGTTAGAGTCGATAGCGAAGGATAGGGTGGCTTGGAGATCTCTCGAACGTGCTTTGCCCAATTTACCGGATTATGTGGGCCGCTGCAGATGATGATGACGAAGGTGATGTTATTATTATACTTGTTGAGCGTAAATTGCACCGAGACCTTTAGATCTATTGTGCCCCCTATTCATATCTTTGCTTTCTTAAGAGCTCCAATCCCATGCAACTCTTTTCAGAGTTGATGTAGGTTGAAGTCCATGTCCACTTGTGGGCGCCATTGGTTTCGTGAGCGTCCTCCGTTGCATTGTCCCACTGGTGCGGAGTCGAAGACCCTACTCTTAGGGCAGGGACAGCATGGCCTAGCCATCTTAGGCGCTGGCGGCTGGCTACACTCATGTCGTTGTACAATCCGTACATCTTCTTCACCAAATGCAATCAACGGAAATAGGACCTCGTCTCTCGGGGAAACCAAGGGCATCTTCATCTGCTCCTGAAATTGTCCACATCTCCCTGCCGTAGAGCAAAATGGAGATGATCTGAGTTTTGTGTAAAGTGAGCTCGGCCCTTCGAGAAACTGCTCTACTACTGAATAGCCTCTAGAGCACAAAGAAACAGCTTTTAATCCCGGTACTGGTGACATTTTTACTGATTACTCAGAGCCCACGTTGACGAAGCCCTTCCCTATGGTGACGTGGTGTGCCTCCTTCCTTTTTTTTTCTTTTTTTTCTTCGTTTTTGTTTTATTTTATAATTCATTTTTCTTACATGCTAGACAAAAAAAACTAAAACTAGCTTAACTAACTTAACAATCGTTCTTACATATAACCTACTGACCCTATACGGGTACTCTAAGCTATTCTGAACTAAATTTAATTGTGCCTTTTGGCTTAGACTATGGTTTTTTTATTTTTTTTTTTATTTTATCTGAATGTACTTTCTGATTAGTTTGGCCAAGAAAACTGGTAAAAAACTTGGCATTATTTATCTATCTTAACCTATCTTAAACTTACTTAACCTAATATAAAAACTTATAAGCTAACTTAACTATGTCCGTAACAGTACGGCACGTGCACCAGGGCGTATATGTTATGTATATGCCTAACATATAAAATTTATACGCCGTGGTGCACCTTTTTTTTTTATTTATCAAATTTTTTATTTATTTTTTTTTTTTTTTCTCTTTTTTTTTTTTATTTTTTTTTTTTTTTTCTACGCTACCTTAAGATCTGTGTAAGTTGGCTACTATGGTCAACTACCGCGTCATTTTGAAAATCCAGCGGCGGCGGGGCTGGTTTTGGTGTAGCCACCAGTAAAATTGCCGTTCTTTGGCAGACTCTCTCCTGTCTCGAGCAGAGATCGCTCTACTGAACCGGAGGAGATCCTCGTGAATGCGAGCGACATCCCGTTCGTATTGGAGTCGCCTGTCCACTGTTCGGCGTACGACGTGGAAGATGACAGGACATCCTTGTGGATCCTGTATTAAGCCAATTGTGTCGAGATAGAGGAACGCTTCAGGAGGAATAAAGCCGGTGAGGCGCACTCTCTCATGGTACATAACATTGGGGTAATAAGCCCCAAAGATCAGACTGTTGGAAGAAGTCATAGCTCGTGCAATATGCCTTCTGATCAGTTTAATAATAAAATTATCTATCCTGTTCAACTTCTTGTACTCAGACTCGGGTGTACGATACAACCGGAGTCAAGTGCGAAGACACTGTCTCTCAAACAACCTCATCTTTTCCATCTGGGAAGGACTCACATTGAACCATAGTGGACAACCGTAGGCCATAACTGGCCGGATGAGGGCCATGTAGCAGATTACCTTTACTCTGGTGTCAAGTTGGCTGCTGTAAAACAACCCCCTTGCCACAGCAAGGGCCTTTTTAGCTTTCGCCAGAGCAATATCTATATGTTTGTCAGAATACAGATATTGGTCCAACCAAATGCCTAGATACCTTACTACACTTTTCACATCTAAAGGCCGTCCCTGCGGGTCAACTATGCCGAACTTACGCCAGTTTGTGCGCGTATCCCATAAAGTCCTGAAAAGGATAGTTTCGCACTTCAGGAAGTTGATAATTAACTCCCAGTCGTCGCAAAATCGCTGAATTTGTTCGAAGTCACATTGCAACAAGTTATTTATTACTTCGACCTTCGGACCTGATCTGTACGCTACTAGATCGTCGGCATACGCAATTAAGTGCGGCATGGAACCTATAAGATCTGCAGTGAATATTGAGAACAAGATCGGCGAACCAACAGCTCCCTGTTGCAGACCATTTTTGATGTCAAAGACCGTGGTAGAAGTTACGTCGCCACTTTTCACGACGAACTTTCTGCCTATTATCATGTTATAGATCGTGTATAGCAATGGTTTACTTATGCCGAGCCTGACCGGCTTGAGTAAGAGACCCTCTAACCAAACGGTGTCGAACGCTTTCTCCAAGTCAATCAGACATGCACCCGTGCATTGTTTTTTATCTTTGTTCCACTGAATGCCTCCTTCCTTGGAGACAGCATATACGGGGTGGGCCATTTAATGTTTTTTTTTTTAATCATAGGTTATTTTGACACTGACAGCTGTTTCCCGCTTTAAATCTTGACAGAAGCTCAGTATCATACCTCCGCCGAACGAAATGAGTCGCTTTACGATTGACGACGTTGAAAAATATTGAAAACTTATTTCTAAAGTGAGTGCTGTGTAGCCCAAACTACGTTTTTTAAAAGAAGTTTTGGCCGAAATCAAGCACGCACCGCGACTGCTGTACGCAAGTTTGTGCAAAAAGTCCCTGAGACTGGTATGCTAGTGGGCAACACTCATTGTCCACGTTGTCGTACCGTGACGAGGCACAGATGAGAATGTGGCTGCTATGGCCCTCTTCGAAAATTAGGCTGGGAACAACGTTTCGATCAACGGTGGGCGTTACAGAGTCATGTTAAGCGACTTTTTTGTTTTCTGAAACTGAAGACATGAATTTGGATGACCTCTAGTTCATGAAGGATGGTGCGCCATGCTCCATAACCCATGTCATAATCGATCTTTTGCGCACCAAATTCCTAAATCGTGTTATCAGCCGTCCTGGCGATGTCAATTGGCCGCCTCGGACTTCACCCGTTTTTTGGACGTTTTTTTTTTGCGGTAAACCTTAAAATCGGTCCTTATTTTATGCCAACAATTCGTAAACGATTCAAGCACTTAAGGCCAATATCATCCAAGCAATCCGTGAGCTACAGCCCGAAACCATCAACAAGGTCTTCAAAAAATGGGGTGACAGAATGCGCTACTGCATAGCCAGCCGGGACAACCACTTGATCGATGTTGTATTTCATAATTAATGGGAATTTTTGTTCTTACTAATAAAGCCATAATACATGGAAACAATTTAATTTTGTTCATTTTATTGTATTTTTAAGAAGAAACTTGTATTTGGCCCACTCTGTACTTAGTTTCGCCACCCATTTTGGCCACCTCCGATTCAATGGCAGCCACCGCTTCACTGACGGCTCGCTGTATTCGACCAATCAACTTGATGTCGTCGACGTATGCTAGCAATAGTGCGGACTTTAGGAAGATCGTGCCTCTTGTGTCGGCGCCTGAGTCTTGGATCTTCTCCAAGATGATGTTGAAGAAGTCATCTGTCAGCGCGTCACCTTGTCAAAAGCCTTTTCTAACATTGAAGGTCTCGGTGAGCTCGTTACCGATCTTGATGGACCAGCGAGAATTCTCCGTGATTAACCTGACGAGTTTGGCAGGAATGTCAAAACTAGACATGGCGTTGTATTGCTCGTCTAGGCACGCTGTGGATATAATATGGGTGGCGCTACAGCCCGTAGAGGGGCCTAGCTCCTCAGCAACCACTCGTGTTGTGCGTGCCATTTGCTCTATCACGAGTGGAAGGGTCCTACAGTTTTATGCCGACTCCGAACGGCTAACTGTGAGAACCTTTTTCTAGACAGTTTATACCGTGAAAAGTATTTCTTGTCGTACCAGGACCATCGAACCTAGACAGATTGGTCCAAGAGCGTCACGGGACAACGCCACGGGCCACCACGCTGTCATATGCGGCCTTGAAATCGTGGAATAGATGGTGGATACAGATCTCCATTTCTTGGGTTTTTTTTCCCAGGATCTGCCGTAGTGTAAAGATTTGGTCGATGGTGGACTTTCCCGGCTAGTCACACTGATAAGGACCTTTAAGATTATGTACACGTGCTTTCAGGCGCTCACACCATACGACAGAGATGACGGCTTAGAGGCGATGTTAAGGAGACTTATTCCACGATAGTTGGTCCAGTCAAAGAGGCCTCCTTTCTTGTGAATCCTGCAGATGAGATTCCACTCATCGGGCAGCCTTTTCTCCGACCATATCCTACAGATGAGTTGGTGCATGAGCCCTACCAACTCAGCTCCAGCTGCTTTAAAGATGTCTGCAGTCCGCCTGGGGGCGAAATTCTCCTCCCATCCAATGGAGCTACATTTCCTGAAATTCGGCTCCCCTTTCAGTTCAACAATGATTGAATGATCGGTGCTGATGTACCTTCTCGAACTTTTCGAACGAAACGACCTCCATATTGGCCGTTCCATTTAATGCTCCTTCAGATACCTTATCCCAAAGGCCAACCGAGCCTGCTAAGTGGATTACAGGTCAGCATTTTGAACAGTTGCTTTACATTGCTCCCAGACCATTTGACAGTTGTGTATAAAACTCCAATTTTTTTGTAAAAAAGTGTTTATTTTATATTTTTTATAAAAAAAAAAAACACGTGAAATAAAATAAAACAAAACCACTTCACCTGAAGAAACAAATAATCCTTCGAACACTTCGGCTTATTTATTGTCTCTTATGTACAAACGCTAGCTTAGTCTAGGCCTTACAAGTATAAAACAAAAAAAAAAAAAAGTAACAAAAAAAAAACTTCAAAAGTTGCACCTCTCGTTAAAGTACAGAAACGGAACCTACCTCATTCGATCTGCAACGTAAATCTAGATTTTTAAGTAAACGTGTCTTAAGTTCTGAAATGCAAATGCTACGTCCTCGTTCGATTGCCCGCGGCATCATCGCCGGAGAATGCGTGCGAGTGCGCCAGTCCATGCGCACGGGTGTGCGTGCGTGGGTATGCATGTGTGTGGGGGAGGGTGTGTGTGTGTGTGTGCGCGGTGTGTTTGTGAGATAAACTTTTGTGTAATGTGATGCCAATTTGTCGACGGTCAAAATTTCATGTCCAAAATGCCGCCTATCACGATCACGAGTGACGTCGGGTCACCCTGATGAAGCCTCATCGCCTTGTCCAGACGTGCACCGGCGACAAGCGAGGAGAGTGCACGAGCTGGGCGGCTTTACAGTACTTCGACTTGGCGCTCCTTCTTCCTGCGCAAGTGCTTTCGAACCAAGGCCTCGACGCTCCATGTGAACAGCGACAGGAACGTGAGCAGGTTTATGAAGTGAATTGCCGTGACGTAGCTAGTGGCGTCGGTGATGACGCCTGAAAGAGGGGGGAAAGGGGTGTTTAGGCGAGACTCACGAGTTGGTGGGGACAGACTTACCGATCAGGGGTCCGCATGCGACTGTGAAGATTCCGTTCATGATCAGCTGAAGCCCGGATGCAGCGGGCAGGCGCTTGAGCGGGACATAGCTGGGAATGATGAGGGGCGCAAAGATAGTCCTCAAGCCCTTGCCCAGGCCGATGAGGATAACCACGACCAGCAGGAGCTGGTAGGAGCGGACGTAGGCAACGAACGCCCGCCCGATGGCGATAAAAAGGATGCCGATGCTGAACAGCACCCTGTTGTCGAGCTTGATCTTCTCCAAGACGAACGGGGCCAGGAAGCGCACGGTCAGGTCCATGCCGCCGATCAGCGACATCGCCGTGGATATCTGGATGTTGGTGAAGCCGAAGGAGTTGAGGATGAAGGGTGTCAGCACGGAGAAGTTCATTTCGCCGAACAGGATGACGGTCATGCCCACGGCGAGGTTGACGAACGTGAGGTCCTTCAGCAGATCCAAGTCGAAGAACTTCACCACCTTCTGGCCGAAGGTCACGGGCTTCTGCACCAGGACCTCGGCCTTCTCCTCCTCCTTCTCGATGGCGATCTGCTTCTGCAGCAGCGCCTTCTCCTCGGCGCACGTGCACCGGAACTCGTCCTTACCCGACTTGGAGTAGACACTGGTCTTGCTGGCGTACCGGTCCTGGTCCTCCTTCTCACGATTGAAGTAGTTCGGGCGGGAGAACGCCTCCGCTGGCAGGGCTCTCGCATCGGCTTGGGTGAGCGTTGAGACGCGCCTCTGCAGCTTCCGTGGTCCGTTGACGTCTGAGGCCAGGGATGCCTTGGAGCCAAACCAACCGTCGTTGGCTCGCGATAACATGGGCGTGCAAGGTTCGGTGATCTCGTAGCCTGGCCTGTCGTTGTCGTCGTCGTTGAACAGATACTGACTGGCGAACACGCTGCGTTTGCGCTTCCTCGCCTGGCAGTACTTGCACTCGTACTCTGGTTCGGCTTCGATGGCTTCCTTGTCCTGGGCCGGGGGGGTTTTGGCGTGTCTCAGCACCGGCTGCAAGGCGATGCCGCCCACGATGGCGTTCAGCGATATGGCGGCGAAGATCAGCACCGTCCCCTGGACGCCGTACTCGGCGAGGGTCAGTGTGACCACGTGGGGGAAGAAGATGGGCCCCAGGCCGGTGATGGTCCAGGAAAAGCCAGTCGCCCGGCGACGCTTGTTCTTGAAGTACGTGTTCACAGCCAGCGACGTCGATGACATGTTGATACCGATGCCGATGCCTACGAAACGGGAATTGATACGAGGTGAGTTGTGGGATGGGCTGGAGGTGGGCGGGTGGACTTACCGAAGATCACCGAGAAGAAGAGGGCAAACTGCAGGAAGGTCGTGCAGTAGGCCGATGCTATGATGCCGACCGTGATGAACATGGCGCCGGTTATGGCCACCTGTCGGAAGCTGAAGCGTCGGAACATCGCTCCGTTGACGAGGCCTAAGGGTTGGGATTGGGGTTGGGGTTGAGTATGGTTGAAGGTCATGAATCAGTGCAGTGAACTCACCTGTGAGGGCGGCGACGCCCATGACGATGTTGACGATCGTGCTCACCTCGGAGCCCTTGAATCCGAGCGAGTAGAGCCGCTCGCGGTAAATCAAGCCATACTGCTGGAGGCAGGGGAAGATCGAAAGCTAAAAAGGAAGACGGGGAGGATTAGCTGAGTGAGAAGGAAACAAAAAAAGCGGTCAATAGAGCGGGGCACACCTTATCGCCTGACTGCACGGACTCCGGACTCCATAAACAACCACAAGTGCAATCAAATCAGACGCTCTTCCGCCCACAGAATGCTCTGTTTACCGCGGTTAGCACTTCCTCCGCACGTGTTCGCCACACGAGGCGTGTTTACTCTCGTCGGAGCCACGGAGTCCTCCCCTCGGACCGCTGCACAGTCTAAGGATGCCACCCATGGCCAGACGACGAGGAGGACGCTCGGTCGTAAACAAATTTGATGCCGAGAGCATCATCCTAAAACAACACATGGCCCGTGCAATGTGAACCTTATCGCAGAGCACACGACCCTTCGTTGATGGCTTCATCTCGAGCAACGACCGAATGGATCGCTTATTAGTCGCGCAGTGCAGTTGAAGTGGCCCCGCAATTAGTGGACCCTGGAGTGGATTTTGAAATTGATACTCACATTGGATACGCCAGCAGCCAGGCACACAATCCATCCCCAGCCGCCGTCGGGAGCGATGAAATTTTCCCCCAAATCGCTCTTGTCGCGTCGTTTCTTCTTCGTCGGCTTCGTTGTCTCATTGTACACCTTCACGTTGTTGTTCTCTGTTAGCTTCTTCTCGTCCATCCTCAGTCGCAGCTTCAGATCTGAAATTAAACGGCGGAAGAGGGAAGGAAAAGGGGAGCTGTTTAGTATTTTGCGCTTGTCAAGGGGGAAAGTTCAAAAAGTATGGCTTCGAGGCAGATTGTATCGTGGTATCTGTTGTGGTGGCCGTTATCGTTTGAATCTAATCGCTTTCAATTAAACCGGCCAAAGCACACGACCACGACGACGCGCGCACGCGAACGACGAGTTTCGGTGCAGGGAGCGTGCTGCCGTTGCCGCTGCTGTCGCAATGACTCGGCAAATGTAGATTTAATTTATACACGCTCGGCACTTCCCTATCCGATGGATAACTAATTTGACGGCGGTTCGATCGGCTGGATACTAACGTGTTTATGGTCTTGCAAATGAGATACATACGCGGCGATAGAGCTATAACGAGATGGGGAGCAGTTAATTCGGATTCGACGGCCCGATGGCGCTCTAATGTGATGTGACGATAGATACTCGTTTTTTTTTTTGCTGTCTCCAGTTGGATTTCGATGAATAATCGATAGACGCCAATAGTTTATCGCGAGGTGAATCAGACGATGCGACGACCGCGATCAATAAATCTCGAGAATGCAGAGGTGATTGTCTGCTGAGCGATCGAGCTGGATGCGGAAGTGGAAGTGGTTTGTTGGGAGCCACCACAGAAGATGCAGAAGCAAATGGGGGCGCGGGCGCGGGCGCGGGCGGGGCGATGTCTACAAGTGAACGAGGAAGCTCGAGATGAGAAAGTAACTTTGCTCCCTTGCGTGACATTTCCCCGATGCATCTTAAGAGGAGTTGGCAAAAAAAAGGGAAAGGCAAACATTGCATAGAGACCGTCTGTTGGACTGGAGCAGCGCGTCCGGAGTGGTGGAAGGCAGCATTAGTTCCATGGTCTTCCGAACTGTATCAACATTTGCAGAAAGTCGTGTGAACCGATGACAGTTGTTGACGAGCTTTTGTTCCAGTGCCAGTGTTGGAATAAGTTAGGAGTGGTGGCTAAGCCTCACATACACCACATGGCAGGCGTCAGTGGACTTATCGAGGCAGAATGAATCAGAACTCATTTGAGACTTGCATGAGTAGGTGTGGTGTCATAGCGACCGTGTCAATTAGTGACACGAGGAACTGCAGTACGAATATTTTGAACCTAGTTCTGAGCAGAGTCGAACAAGTGCAAAGAAGATGTTTCGAACCGTTCCTGGTACCTGCTTCAGTGAGTGGGGACTATACCAAGTTTACAAGTCTGTCAACCCGTGAGGACCAGTGCCCGATGTTGATACCGATCACTGCGTTGCATCTCTTGTCCAACCCATCCCGGCATGGCAAACGATACCGCTACCGGAAGTGGTCTATTGTATCGAAGGTTTGGAGTTAATCCAAAAGACTTGACAAGACTGCTTCCCTTATGAAAGAAAAGCATGTCTTTTGAAGTGGATATCTTTAGTTCCACCGAAGTGAGTACCTCCCGATGGAAAATAAGCTTCCCAAAGCAGAGTAGTGCCGGACATTCAAATAAAATGTGTTCGGATGTATCATCCCGGCACAGCCGATATTCCTTGTCCTGGCACAGGCTCATTTTCTTAAGGTGGCAATTTAGGCCGCAGTGGCCAGTAAGAAAGGTCGTTAGGAATAAGGCCTGATTAATCGTTTGGATTGCCTAAGATCCAAGTGGTCTAGGCGAAGTTTGCTTTCCGATTCGTTGGCCGCTATCCAATTGACACTACAATACGGTTCAGGACCAATGAACGCAGTTTACGAGCCAGCCCTAGCGAGCTTATCTGCAGATTCGGTTTCTACAATCCAGTGTCCAGTGTCCAGGGATCCAGCCGAGCTTCACTTTGTTGTGTCTAGCAAGGGATTGCCGTGCGTCGTAGCAACATTGGGCCGTTTCGGAGCGCATTAGGTTAGACGATTGTGCCTTAACTCCTGTCTAAGAATATATGAATTCTAGCGCCCTTAATACCCAACTATTTGGATTTCAGCTTGAAACACTGTGTGACTCAAGCCCATAGACGTCCTTGCATCCTTGTGTTGGTTCCAAAGACCCCAGTTCCAACTCCAGATGCAAAGAACATAGAACATTCATTTATTCCGAAACAGCGTGCAAGGATGATAACAGAAGAGGTGAATTCCATTATTGTCTAGAAAGGACATACAGTCAATGAGCCCAGCTTCGACGCGAAATTTTCAACGTTCAGCTGGGCTGGGTGCCATCTTTGCTAGAGTCGAACACACATCTTCAACGACACCACCTCCAACTGAGGCGGATGCAACTTGTTCGGACTCCTTTGCTAACACATGGTTCCCGCACCTCAGCAGCTGTAAAAGGACCTGTCTGTGCTCTGGTCAATGGATCGTTTGCCAGATGGATGACTTTTTGATCGACCTCCTCCACTCCACCAGAATTCTTGATCTGCCGATGCGTCAAAATTCACTTGGTCCGACTAATCCTCTTTTCCACATGAAAATTAAGGACTCGGCTATCCAGAGAAGCAGCTAGGTAAACCAGTGTCGCTAAAACAGACTCCTTGAATGTTGGTCCATCCAATGGCATGCGCTGCAGTCACAAGTCATGTTTGACATTAGGACAGGCGTCTAAGGATCCAATGCCTGGGCCATGCTGAACGTCGACTCGTAGTAAGTCGGAACAAACAAAGCCCTGGTTTTAGGCTGGGCACCCAAGACGCACCCACTCGTGAGAGAACAATAGCACGCACAACACGAGTGGTTGCTGAGAAGCTAGGAAATGGCCTTCTACAGCCCGCTCCAGCCCGTAGCGCCACCCATAACTTATTATTATTATACCCAAGAGGCATCGAACATGGTGGGCAACCTAAGGGATCGTGCTTGCTTCAGAGGCTCGCTGGGGAAGGCCCATGTCCACTACTGGCACTGTAGCGCCACACGAAGAAGAAGGGAGCCCAGAATCCATGATGGAGCTCCTTAATTCACTACATGTCGGGCAAAACTTCGAACACCTGATCTGTCCTGCAGCCCTTAGGGCAACAGAAGGTCAATTTTACCACCGCCGACATTTTAGACACCGAATCGATGAGAGTTTGGTCCAACAAAAGGCGCGTCATTAGAAGAGGCAATGTTGTTGTCAAACGATGCTTGAGGGATACGCTTCTTCTGAAAGAATTAAGGCAGCAATTTGTTGCGGAAAATCTTTAAAGGACTACCTCAGTACTCGGTGTGGAACCCTGTGGGAGTCCAACATTTTTTTTTATCTCTTGATATCTTAAGCGTGTGGTATCTTTAGTATCTTCGGAGAGAACTTAAAAAATGTGTATCTTGGAAGCCTGCACATCACCATCATTTGCAGAGTCATTAACTTATAATGCCTTGGCATCTCTTTCAGAAAGAAATGGGCGATCTGTGGCACTATGAGGCGATATTTGAAGGTGTGACCGCCCTTCTTTCACACCCCTCTCTGTAGTTACAGTCGTGTGGAAGCCTTGTCGTGTGTAAGCCTTCCATTCCCGAGTGTCAACAGTTTACAGAGTCCATGGACATTCGCAAAATAAAACTACCCTCATTCCCTGCATTGCTTGCATCACAGACTGCGTTCAGCGCTCACGTAGCGCGAAAAAAAAAATTCAACAATTTCAAGTTCATAAAAGCATGTCACGCTCGAGCTTCACTCAATCTTCAAAAAGGAAATAAAAACGTTGTCACATCCTCCTCACGCACGATTGGAAATTCATTAAAATCCCCGACTGGATCTCTCGACTCGGTGATCTCATGACACGGTGAATTTGCCTCCCTTCCACATCCGCTCGCATATGCAAAGTAATCCATTAGACACTCGGTGTCTACCTGTGCGACTGAGGAAATAAGCAATTACACCACATCCCTCGTCACACATCGCCACGACGCCGTTGGGCCATTTTCTCCCGGATACCTTTGCGGATGTGGTTGCAAATTTATTACCCCTCAATAGGGATTTAATTGGTTTTGCCGTGGCGGCGGCGGTCCTAGCTCACGCCACACAGTGCCGCCTCCATTCCGCCCACGACAACTTAATTGCGAAGGTTTCCCAAATACAAGACGTGCGCCCATTCATTACGAGCGGTGCCTAGTGGAGGAACCACCGCGTCGTTGTCGGTGTCCTCTGATCCTCTTCCAGTCTGCCAAGTTTATTGAGCCCCAGTAAGGGCCACAATAAATCGTTTACAGCCCCCAACTGGCTGCAATCAATTCGGGAATCAATTTCTGTGATATATCGGTGCCACCCTATGCATCGCAGCCCTTCCATCTTATCACCGCTAATCTTATCAGTCGAACAACAGAACATTTCTCTTCCTCAAATTTGTAACTATCGAATGGATCGAGATACGCAGGCTCTTGACGTGTCAGTGGCGACTCCTGACATGTGGCTGGCCACTTGCCGCTTGGTGTATCTACGTATCCATTAGCTTGTCGTGTTCAAATTAACCCGCGTTGAGAGCAAACAATAATAGATTCATGAAAGGCAATCGTTTGTTGTCACTGGCCGATGACATTGAATGTGAGTGCATGCCTGCTTATGCAACGTCCGCGTCCCAGCCTGCCGTTGCTGCTGGTGCTGCTGACTGCTTTGTGTAACGCTTCTCTGTTCAATTAGGTGCGCGCAAACGAGAATGGAATTGTTTTCAAGTGTCAATAGGCCACTTCAAGTCGATTCAACAGCTTGCGCGTTAGATACTCGAACAGATACCGTGTGAGGCGAAATTGGAAACCCAAGATCTTGCCACTTGTGCTGGTGCGGTTAATCAGCGGGGAATTTGCTGCTCGTTTTGTCATTCATTCATTTGCGGGACTGTTTGTGAACGCCGGTACATGTTCCATTCCGCTGCCGTGGAATTTGAAATATTCTCCCCTTTTTTTGTGTTCGCATTTTTCCATGCGAATTGAGATAATGCCCGTGCGGTGGAAACGAAACTCAGCCGCAGCACGTAGTGTTATCTCTGACGTGTGTGGGAGTATTTTTGTAAAGTGTGCGATCGATGAAATTTTGGTTGGCCCTGACTCGTGAGTCATCGTTGCGTTTCGATGCATAAATGAAGACGTTTCGACAAAAGCCACTCAGATAAGAGTTGAGGGTGATTTTTTACGCGCTTGGTTTTTGATTCTTAAACAAAACATTGGGAAATTGCAAAAGTGTGTACAAATGTTCATTTGGGATGGTAAATCAATGCTTGCCATTTAGTCTTCAATATTTGTATCAAGTAAATGTTGAACGCTAATACGTTTTAAATGGTCCATAAGGAGAGTCTAATTTAGATTCACTTTTCGAGCTAACTGACTTGTGCCCCGCTAATAACACGTGTTATATTGTCTCCCAAGGCTACAATTGACCCCGAATTAGAGGGCATAGACGAGTGCTTTTATGTATCAGAACAAGAGGCAAATTGCTCGCCGTTTTCACTCATTCCTCAATTGGTCCATCGATTCACGTGCCACATGCATTTAGCGACGTTTTAATCAAAAAGGCCGATCTTGGTGTCAGGGCTATGTGTCGATGGTGTTGTCACGTGGCACGAATGTCATCTTCATTGCCTCAAATGCGACTGCCTCGTGTAGGCGACCTCTTGACGAGTCTGACTGGATCGACTCCAATAACTCGCCTGACTTCGCCTTGGCAGTTGAGATTCCTGTAAATATCGACATCAAAGAGTGTGACTGCACCAGATCATCTGCATAAGTTGCATGCCGGAGGACTGGAAAACCAGCTCCATATGGCCCCACAATCCACGAAGAATCCTACCTCCTACCTTCGCAGTGCCTTGCCTTAATGATTGGCACTGCGTCTTAGTTGTTCACAGACTCGTTGCGACAATCCTATGAAGTCATCGCTTTTCGATTTTGCAGCTCGTTGGGGCTTTAAGGGTTTTTCTATTTGTCTGCCTTGGATGTATATTTTTCGATTCAACAGGTCACCTACTCATTTTAGAGGCTCTGAGCCTGACGGACGCAGAGCATGGCGCTTCCATTCATCAAGACCAAGCCGCCTTGCATCCGCGTTGACTTATTCAGTCTACCCCTCGTTCACGCATCGAGAGGGACTTGGAAGACCCTGCCCTAGAATAAGAAGACCCTATCGGCTGTAGCACTGCTGTCGATGAGGTCGAAGCTACACTGCTTCAACCCACATTTAGGTAACAGCTCGTAGAGCTCGTCTTCTCCTCCATTCAACCTTCTCGCAGACAGGACCATTCAAGAGCTAGAGGCAATGGGAAATCGAATCGAATTTTTTTCCCCTTGCTGTAGCGTGAAATTCTGATTCATTTCCCCCCCCCCAACATCCATGGCCCTACACGCCCACATTCAGCACAAATTAAATCCCTAACAAGATATCGCCTGATATCATTTTTTTCGTGATACATGCCACAAACAGCGATGGTCTCTCGTTACCTCATTGCGGCACATTCTGCACCCCTCTGCTCGCGTGACAGGAATCGATGAATATATCACCCAGTGATAAGCAATTGGGGGCGGCTTAGGCTGCGAAGGAGGCACACAAGCGGAATAATCCATGCCAAACAATTTGCAGATTAGATTAGATATTGTCAAAACAGATACGATACTCTTATCAATTTCACGTTCATTCCGGATGAAGGCCAAAATACCCACAAGCAATTATATCCGCAATCAGTATTTGTTAAATATTTTTTTATTTTTTTTTTTTTTTTTACATTTTTTCGATGACATTTTTGCTGGGAACACCTGTCAGGTGGGCTGACATGATGACGTACGCCGAAATGAAGCTCTTAAGAGGAGAGACGTCTGCGCGATTGTCAGGCGCACCAATGAGCTGCAAATGAGGTGCCATCTAAGACATTTCGACTGTCACTGTAGGCAGCATGGTCTACGTTCTGTGGAGGAATTCATCTAGTCAACGTGAGAGTTAACCTGGTTTCCAGGCAAGGCGCTAGCGGTCGTATGACGAATGATGTCACCGCTGAGTGATTTTTCAACAAACTTGGAGAATTGCGTTAAATTCAAAATCACTTGACAGCACTCAACGGTCGACACTCAACGGTTGTGCGGCTCAATGGAATATGCTGTCAGTGGCATGTGTTACAAGCACAAGCAAGCCCTCATTTTTTAGAAGTGCATTCGACATTCCCAAGAGTTGAATCAGTGTCTGAGAGGTTCCGACAGACCGGCGCGTCGCATTTCTGATATCGATCTCAAACATTTGTGAAAGTCCGAAGATAACGGCGCGGAATCGGATCTTGTAACCTCCCGGGAAGACCTGACACCGGAATCTACAAAAAATATGTCAAATCTTCGACCTGATTGGAGCGCATCGCGTCTCTAAGCGGTGGCGTATCATGCGATCGATCAGTGAAAGCTGCTTTCAAATACGTGTCTCTTTGAATATCAGTGACAGAGATACAGGCGATGATTGTGGGAACTGAAGTGAAGATCGAGCTCGTCGAAGAGTCAATTCTACAAATTCCTCGCAAATGAGCTGTAAGTCACTGTCTCCGATCAGTGGCGTCGACTATTTGAAGTTCCACTCCATGGCATCGCCAATTTGTTGCACAATGCAGACCGTCGCCAGGCTGCTACATCCCTGCCGCGTGTGGTTGCACATCCATTCACTCCGTTTCCGACAGAGACAGTGGTTCCAAGTGAGTACCCCACCGCCTAAGACTGAGGGAAAATATTTACTCAAGTCTTAATGTACACACACCTAGACTTCTGACATGACTTCCTGACATTCCCCTGTGCACTTGCACGCCCGCCACGGCCTCTATTGACAATGCTGCCCTCGATCTTCAGCCCAATGGAAGCTGCACGCAGAGATTAACCACTCACATCAGACAAGTGTACACAACCTCTGAGCAAGCAAGCCCCAATATTTGCAGGTGTAACCCTAATTGGACCCGAAAGCAGAACAAGATTTCCCCCTCCCCCTCACTATTACAGTCCGATGCCAAACAGCGGAGCGAAAGAGATACACGATCAAAGTCATTTCATAATGAATCCATTCATGACACGAAAACTAACTGTCGACATGAACCTAATGCTGTAACTCCAGATCGTTACCTGATCCCGATCTCTCTGATCCTCTGGCATTCGCTGGGTATCTCTCGTAGGATAACTGTGACCCAGACACGTTTTAGTACTCATAAAATCGGGCTCGTACCTCAACCTCTTTCAGCTGCAGATACGATCGGTGCACAACACATCGACTTTGTGCCCAAACATCCAACTATAGTTGGTTGGTGAGCTGCATTTGCATGGAGTGAGATGGTTCTTGGAATTTAATGCGGTTCGCGGGAGTATCCCCCCAAAAATTCCATCGAAACTCATCAGATAGTGACTGATGTTTGACATGGATCCCGACTCCCCAAGTGTACCTGGCCACGAACTGGATGTGTGTGCTCACGTGGGGAACTCGACTTTGTCAAGCATTTAATCTAATCTCTGCCCTGCGGCGACTACGCGCCTGGGGCACACCAGTCGTGTGTCGGTGTATCGTTGAGCTTGTACGAGAGCAATATTTTTTTTCTGATTTGTGTTTTCCGACAAACCGAACAACAACAAAAAAAAAATAAAAAAATAAGTCGCAATTAAGCACGTGATTAGACACCGCGCTACGTGACTTTTGGGGCGGAATCCGCTTTAAGCGGATTCGAAATCGAACACCATCCGCACGACTTGCCGGCGAGTACCTGTATCTCATTCAGTTCGGGTCGCGTGTGGGTGCATAATTTGTGTGACAACCAGTTGAGGATGATTATTCATAACGAATGAGTTCGTCGGTAATCCTTTGGGAATTAAACCGCGGCCGCGTTGTGCGACTTGTGTGAGTTATGGTGTCTTAGCTTGGGTGGGTGAGGGAGACTCCATATGGGACCTGCTTAGTCCTTTCGATGATAGATTTTACGGCGTGACAATGGGGGAGATTAGCGCTCGGCGGTGGGAGGATGTTGTGCTGGAGGTGGATGCAATGTCGAGGGACTTTGAAAAAATGATCTCTTCCGTTCTGTTTTCCGTGGTCTTTCCTCGGAGTCTTGGACACCTTTTTGGAGATTTTCTTGTCGTTAATGTCAGCGGGGGGGGAGGTTATGATTAAAGGGTAGCTTAAGTTCGTTCTGGTTCCACGCAGAGCTGGGGTAAAGCATTCCGCACTTTCGAGAATCAGCTTAGAATGGCGATTCGGATCGGAAAAGACACGCTAGCCTAAGTTGATGATACATCAAGTGGATCACCTTCTGCGTAGATGCTCATTGAGTTCAAAACACGCCTGTGTTGGGTACCAGGTCTGCTCTCTCCATCACTGTAGTACACCCATCGCCGCTTCATTCTCAGCTTCGAATGGTTCCCCAACAATGGACCATCTAGGTCTATGTGACGGTCAGCCCCCTTCTGGTTACCAGGCCACAGAGACATTCCAGGAATCTGTGAAGAGACGCCTGCCAGAGGCGGCGCCACTGATATGTCTACCTCCGTCCAATAAGTAAGCATACGGATCCCTCTATTCTTTGCCAAAAGGGACTATACTTAATCAGACCCAGTATAAGCAATAGGCATCATAGTTGGCGTCATTATTGGGCACTGTCATCTGGGAGCATGAGGTTAAGAACTTGAGGGTGTCTCACATCATCATGTACAACGTTAAATGCCCGTTAATGACATTCCGACTATTTCGAAGTGGGAAAGGGATATTTTGTCCCAATCCTATTTTTACTGGCGATAGATGATGCACTTACTGCCACCGTAGGTACAACTGACATGGTATTCAATGGAGGCCGTTAGGCTAAACCACCTGGATTATGCCGACGATATCTGCTTCCTGGCAAAAGTACCAACAGCGGGATGAACGAGATGTGCCAATCACTGCAAGTTAATGGAGAGATGGCTGGTCTTAACATCAATTGCAACACGACCAAAATCATGCACACTAGCCGCTCAACACATCAGCCGATTATTCTGAGACAGACGTCCATTGAGGAGGTCAAACAATCTAACTATCTAGGCAGTTTTGTATCGTCCGGTGGGGGAACGGATATGGATGTTAATAGTAGAATAAGTGAAGCCCACAGTAGGGAACTCCAATCAAATGTCCCTACGCACCAAGTTAAGGCTCTTCGAATCAATGTGAAACCTGGAAGATCTCAACCTGCATCTAGAGAAGATTACAAGCATATGTAAACCGCTGCCTTCGAAACATTCTTAAGATCCGATGGCCGCAAATTCGATCGAACCAAGAATTGTGGCGCATAACGGGTCAAATGCTTTTGAGTGTTGAAATTAGGCAGCGGAATTGGCGCTGGATTGGCAGCACGTTGAGGAGACCAAATGACAACATCGCGAAGCAGTCCTTCGAATGGAATCCTCAAGGTACTCGGCGAGTTAGTGGACCAAGAACTACTTGGAAATCAACGGTAATGACCGACGAAGCGTAAAACGAGGCCACAGTTGAAGTATTTGGCTGCAGATTGACAAGGATGGAGGAAGTTTGTCGCCGCCCTGTGTCCCATCCGGGATTGAAGGACTATATATAAACAGAGGCACATTCGTTTGGTAGCAACTTCAGTCAGCTTTTGCCTCGTTTCCAAGTTCCAAATTTATGAGTCGAAGCAAAGGCAGATCTAGGGAACTGGGGCTTACTCAGCGATTGACATTCACTCATGCACATAAAGGCAACAAGTCCAAAAGTATCCACAACTAGAAGCAAGATGTGGCACAGTAAGAAGAACCAAGTTGGTGTGCCCTTAAAGGCACCTAGCCAGAGAGCACTATTTGCACAAAGTGTACAAATATACATGTGCGCACATGGAACACTTTTTTCTCGGGAAGGCCAAAGGCTCCTACAACCGCTGCTGATATTGTCCACGTCTCCATGACTACAGCACTATCGAGACGTTCCCACCAAGTCATCAATGTTGGATATCTATCCTAACTTACTGACTATATGCGGGTACTCTAAGCTAACTCGTCTCTGCCTTCAAATCTATCAATCGAAATTTTTTGAGTCTTTCCCTGACTCTGCCCGAATGGGAAAATCTCCTCTAATATGGACTGCTCTGGATAGAGGCCACTGACAAGGCCTTACTAGATTGTTCTCATGTGGCTTCAGACGAACACTAGACTTTTCCTCATTAGTTGCAGCCGTCAGGAGTCTCATTTCTGGTGAATCGGGCAAAGAATACGCCACATGGTAAGTGGATATGGTTTCTTATGGCGCTACTTCGAGTACTCAAATCGATCAGCAGATTTGTTTGGACTCTGTTTCGAGATTGTGCTGCCTTAATCTCGTCTAGCTCTGAGGCACGGAGCCACTTTGAGTGGAACATTCTGAAATTGCAGACGGAGTCAGCCAGTACTTAGATACCGATCGTCATTTAACGGGCTGCAGAATGATTTTTCCACCATCAGCTCTTCGTTCTCCACAGAAAAGACTTCATTCCGAACTCCGTCTTGTCTCAGCCGATGGTCAAGCTTTATGACGTTGTTCCGGTCGCAAATGGCCCTTCCTCCTGGATCCCTTCCCTTCTATTATTTTCGTTGAGGTCTTAGTCAGCTCTGTCTTTTGTCAACGCAGCATTGCCTTGTGGTTTCCTAGGTTTGCTGTGAAAGGAGGCCATCAGAGTCAGATATTCTGGCTATGTCACCAATTTGATAATGTAGCGCAGATAATGAGGGTAACGTCTACCAATCTCAGTCCTCGGTTCGACTCGACTCCGACGTAGGATGCAAGACATCGTCGTCTACTCCAAAAATGTTTGAAAATAGAGAAAATTATGAAATATTTTTTTTCGATCACAGCTGTCATTCATGCTCCCTTATCAACCGCCTTCAGCAGATTCCACCACCAGATACATTAATCGCTAATAACAAGCCATTATCTGCCCGCAAACCCTTCCGATATCATTCATTTTTAACGCAAACGATAATGCGAATGACGTTGACAACAAAAGCGGGAGCAAATTCTTGGACTCAGATAGCCTCAAGGCTACACACTTCGCCCTCGATCGCTCGCACTCGGCCGCAAGTGTGATTCAGTTTCTGCGAAGCACTCTCAAGGAAAGCAGCGTGGCGCTGCAGCTGTTCATTCTCAGAATTCGTATTCGACGTCAGTGACAGTTCAGTCAGTTCAAAGCACACTTTCACTTTCTGTCGAATTCGTGACAGCGATGATGTCTGCGTGAGGGGCTTCCACTTGCGGCTTATCGTGCCGTTGACACTGCAAAAAAAAAGGGCACACGGACTAGCTCATCCGATGACTAAGACTGAGGCTTCAGGTGATGGACTTTCCAAAGTAGCCGGACGTCCATTTGCATTTGGGTGATCTTGGCGCCGATCTCAGATCGGATTTCCGTTTTCAAAGCTCCCGCCATTAGCAACCGATCCAAAGGGGGACACAATCGAAGCTCGTTAAATCCCATTAGCGTGGTTCGCCGAATTCCTCGCGATAATGGCCCACACACCCGTCAATCCAGTCAATTGCCTGACTCACAACAAATCGTTTACTGCCAAATAAATCCATAAATCGCACAACGGTGGACCTTTGATCTGCGGCGCTGACTAAGTACACCGATTCGATTCGTAACGTCGCGATAAGAATTCTCCTCTGTTGTGACGCTAGAACGTGGCCGACTTCGAATAGAAAATTTAAATATTCATCTCAAGCACCGCTGGGGCGTGTTCGCGTCCCTAAACAGAATTCGCAATTAACGTTCGACTGGTTCGATGTGTGATTGGTGCGGAATACATAATCGGGGCCGGCTGTGGGGGGGTTTCGCGCGATACATCCGACGCCACATTTGGCACAGATAGCTTGTAGCGCAAGCAGTGACTTGCTAGAAAATTTTGTAAAATCACTCGTATCTGTGCCTCTATGTACGGGTGGGGTTGTTGGAGATAGCAGTATCTCTGGAGCTCTGAAGTGGTCGGACACGATTTCATAATGGATTTGATTAGTCATGTCTGTGAATTCTAATGAATACAATGATTGAGGAAAATTTTAAGCACATGTTGCGATGTTTTTTTTTTTTTTTTTGCATGCAAGCATGTTGGCACGAATGCTTGAGGTCAGAAAGATGGCCGTTAGGCAGTCTGAGTTGGGCCGTGTCGATCATGTTTTGCCCGCCACTGCATGGAGAGTTTGCGCTGAAGCTGGGCTAAGCTGACTTTATTCAGATCACTCGGTTAGGGGAACACATTTTGCTCCTAGCGGTGTCTTTCGATGGTTCGACAGTTGGCAGGGTGGTCTAGTTTCAGCAAGAGAGTCAAATAAAAGTGATGAAACGAATGAATGTCTCTTCCTTCAGAGTTGCACATGAAGATGGGCATGTACGCCCTCAACTTTTGTCCACCCTTTCCCCAAGAAAGCAGATCGCATTGACTGCGCTAACCATCAAGAAGTATGTCTCATCAAGGTTCAGCATTTCTTAATAGAAACCCATCATCCAGGAACGTCTCAAAAAGGCCTCCACGACTCTACACTGTTGTAAAACGACTAGGGTCCAAATGGAGACTACAGCCCCGCGTGGTCCACTGGGTATTTTTATCAGTAGCCACTTCCATACTACTCTATGGTGTCGCGTTAGATAGAGACCGGGCATAGTGCCATTGGAATGCATGCCTCCCCTGCAATGACTTTTGCGAAGCTGCAGAGGCGAGGAGGAGGAAGAAACTGTTGCACATCTTCTGTGCAACTCCAGTGCTCTCTCCCCCTTCGCCACTCAGACGCCTAATACTTCAACAACCTGACGGAACTAAGCAGCATCAGTGTCCAGTCATCTCCACCGATTTATCAAAAGCGTTTAATGGTTTGCGGAATAGGATCAAACTGACGTGGTTTACACAACGGGCCTACTCTGGCCAACGTGCAGTAAGCCACTCTAAACAATCCAATCGAAAACAGCACACAAAATCGATCGGTCCTCAGTGCGGTTTCAGGCCAGGAATAGAACAGATTTTCACCGATCGACATTCACCACCTATCCGTCGACCCTGACAGCGTGCATAGAGCCGAGCTATACACTGACTTTAGCACTTGCGTTGAGACTGTTCTAAAACCACAGCTAATTGCAACTCCATCTCTGAACAAGGTGCAAGCACCTTACATTAGTTTACATGTTCAATGGTTCAGGCTAGCACCCAGTTTTGCTTCAAATTGTGACAAATTTGGTCAAGAAACAGTCGAATCGTTGGTTTGTTCAGTTTGGTCGTAAAAGACCTTGAAGACGACGACCGTTCACTGGAACTGAGAACGTTGAGGAATGAACAAAACGTCAGACTTATTGAGGAAGCGGCTGAAATTCGTAAGAGTGTGATCCATCTCAATCCGATTAAAAGAAAGTTCGCGATGAAATCTGCTAAAAATGACGCTGCATTCATGTCGTCTATCGTAGTTGGCGGTGAAACCGGCTTCTTCTTATACGACAAGATATTTCGAATGCAGAAGAGGGATCTTCACCGTTTTCTTCGATTCCAAGGGCAGTATCCACACGGAATTAGTTCCACAATGTCTCAGTGAATGCTCTTCTGTGCACTCTGAGGAGATTGTGGCACTAAATTAATTCACGTTCGATTGGAGTACAATGTATTGTAGTTGGGAGTTAGGTAAGCAAGTGAGCTACCAGCGAAATCGCCAGCACACTCATTGTTAATTTGATCCCAGCGGCAAATGGTGACTGGATCAGATTTGAAAACCGGATAAAGCGTATTCACTTTGCTTTCACTGGGATTGGAATCGGGGACCCCTCTAACCAGGGGCAGGCGCTCAACCAACTGCGCCATCCAGCTGCTGACCAGTAGTTGGGCATTTCACGCCACACAATGCTCTAATTGTGTGCGAGTTTTTAGCCAAAACCACTTGCTGTACTCGCTTGAACTGGTGCCGCCTGACGGCTGGCTTTTTCCTGAACTCAGGTAGCCATACCTACAGAGCGATTCGAACCATTCAGGAGGCTTTGACCGGCATTCCAGCCGTCGAGTTAATGATCTCTTAAAATGACGTATTGACTCGAAGTGCACTGCAAACTGTCTTCTTTTCACCCATCATCAATGGAAGAGACTATATGGAGCTCGTTTTTAAATGCCTGCCAAGTTCGCCAGGTCGCACGGGATGCCGATGGACTGCCAATGCTCCATCAAGGTCGGTAGAGAACCTGTCAATATCATGTGGCTTTTTTAACTTAATTTCTAGGAAGATCCTGTGATCGTCTGTGATGTGAGCCTCCTGTGTGGCGTTTGCAGGAATTGACACTGAAGCGGCTTAAATGGATCGGGTGTTGCACCAGGACAAGATGAATAAAATCGGTGTTTTAGAAGTCACAAAGGGCAGGTACACGCATAGGGAAAGACTGCGTCTACTTGGGTCCCAGGCGCCAGATTAACTCTTGCCAATCGCTGTCTTCATTCTGAGTTCATTCTAGAAAGGCTTAGCTGATTCTACTGACTTCAGTGATCATCCCAGCTCTGCTCTACGGCACAGAGTCGTGTACAAGGCGGTTGAAGAAGCCCTTGGGAGGAAAATGTCGAGACGATGTCTTTGAGTTGATTGCTTTAATGGCATCTAGGGTTCAACCCGGAGTACAACTAGACGCATACGGTGAGTGGCACAGCTCGAAGAAACATACCACTTCTGAGTGAATAAAAGCGACAAGAGTATTGTGGCGCCATCGCAAAGCATCATACCAGTTTAAGAGTTGCTGTAGTGCAAGCCAACTGGTGATCGTAGCGTCATACTAGCAAAATTTCGGTAAGTTCGTCGCTTGTTGCAAACAATTCTCAGAACAATACAGTTGCATGCAAACACACAGATTTTGTCGTCTAGTAAAGCTTGCATAATATTGAGTAACTGATTCAGTTTGCCTTTGAGGCAGATCTACGAAACGGTCCAGCCGCGTGAAGCATTCCCCGTGTCATTCAGTATTTCGGCGCCCGATTGACGAACGCCCTGTACAACAGAGATTTGTTCTCTCATCTCTCCCTGCCATGCTGTATCAGTCAATACTGCCATTTATCATTCAAAGCGCCATAAGTACGATGCTTTGTTACTTCGTAGCGAAAACGAAGCGAAAACAATAATTACCTCATCAGCGACTAGTCACATCCGTTCGCTCATTGTTCAGTCACTTTAATGTCAGCGGCGAACGATAGCGATTCGGAGTTTCTAGAGATCGTGTCGCTGGAGTGTCACGTGGAATGCCTTTGGTTATATCATAACCAACACGGAAACATGAGTTTCACTGTGCCACTCAGACGATCAGAATGGTTGAAGCAAGGTTTTTTATTTGGAGTCATGGCTGGAAGTCTTCGAGATGCAGCTGAATTGCTTCGTATGCTTTCGTCACTCTGAAAGATTCATGCTCTTAAGGAGACCGTTTTTGTTAGTAGAGATGAGGGAGTCCATGAGGGCTGAGTAGATATCACCCATCTCAGCATATTCAAGGCTCAACAGTCCTTGCCTTCAAACGGCCCCTAGGTTGGTCTGCAGATTACAGAAAATAGTCACAATTTAGAACATATTGCGACACCACGCGGATTGGATAGACACTATGCCTGGCACAGTTGATGCTTGCTTCTAAGCGAATTTGCTGGCTTACACTGATGTCATTCAGCTCGGGCGAAGTATCGAAGATGGAGACTGGTGTATGTTCCAGGGCAATGCAGAAGCAGATGCGGTGATGTCCTCCTCCTCCTCGCCGTCCACGCAACTTCTAGAAAAATCTTTGGATGGGAGATACGTCCTTTAGACATGGGTGCCAATTGCCGAGTTATGGCGCTAATCAATGTTCAAGGGAAAGTCCGAGAAGGCAAAGTGAATGGAATGCGCATTGAGACCTGGAATGCAAGGAAGGACACTTTTCTCGAAGACTGATTGAGGTAACAGACGTTTAGTGTCATTTGGGAAGGAATTTTAATTCGACGGGAATATTGATGTTTGATCCACAAACCAAGTGTGGTAAGTCCCACAGCAGTGCTGACTATGTTGCAGCATGCCAAGTGGGTAGTTTCAGAGGCTGCCACAACTGCTAACTGAATATCGAAAATGTGAGGTGAAAAAGTACGTTAAGTGTAGCAGATGGTGTGCTCCCTAAACCTTCGCCGCACTCGGTTAAGCGCCCCGACAGTTGACAGCTTTCTTTATGACTCCTCTTCCAACTGCCACAGCGGCCCAACTAGGCGTACCTACGACCTGTGTTCACCTGTGGTTATGTGTTTAGATGTGTATTATCGAAATCCAAAGACTGGAGTGGATCGGTCTGACTATCGTCTACGAATGGGCTGATATCAAAGTCGGCCATAAGCTCGCCTAAGGATACTATGAACGGCGATAAAAACGAAGTGAAGGAGTAGTTTTGTCAGACTGTTTATGCTGTGGTCACCGTGGCGTAATGGGTATATGGGCCGACGCCTACGTACTTGAACCTATGGTGTCCAGATTCGAAAACAATTTTGACGGCCCAACCCACTCGTCATAAAACACACAACACGAGTGACGATCCAGCTCCACTTCGGTTTGTAGCGCTTCAAAAAATGACGCGCACGAGTTGCTCGCACTGAGAACAATCGCGGAGGTCAATCCAAACGGTAGTGCAATGACCAGGCCTTACTCCGACGGACCGATTGGACCTGCCTTGTTTGGACTAGCGGATCTGCGCTAAATGTCCAGTGTTCGATTCCGGGCCCACCAACTTCCATTCGATCGACAGCACCTTTATCTCTGGAGTCACTAATTAAGCTTTGAGTGTAAAACATGAAGAAAAGATTCTTTAACTTCGACGTTGAATGTCGAACACCCTTTCTTTCGAATAAAGCCCATACAAGGCCCTTCTGGCCCACAGTCGCCGCTCACTTAGACCAAAGTTCATTGCGCCCAACCAGCTCTGGTTCAGGTCGCTGTGCTAGGGCTCCGATCATCACAGACTTCGACTTCTCAGAAGCACGGCGGCGTGGCGGTGGTAATGCCTTCAAAGAAAGTCTCAATCCAGCCAGAGACCAATAAAGCCATCAAGCACGGCAAAACATACGTACTGCCCCCAACTACTCAGTGAATGTGGTTCCATCTAATATACTGCCGAACGACACAATTCGTCGCGAAATGTAAACAAAAACAGCAATCAAATTGAGTTGTTAAGTCAAGAATTAAATTGAACGAGCCACTATATAGCTCTCTCCAAAGCCCGCGCGTACTGATCTCGTAAATACCGGTTGTATTCTGAGGAGTGAACCCCAACCAACAAGATGATATAAACTTTACAACCGCAAACATACTAAACCCACAGCCTGGTGCGGTGCTGCTGCCGCCGATGCCGATGCCAACCAGACAGATGGAGAGTGGAATTGTAAAAAAGATTCATTATACCATAAACGCGACTTAGAATGCGATTACCGTCTGTTTGCCTGAATCGCTTAGTCATGACAGTTGGCGGCATGTTTACTCAGTCACTACCAATTATAGATCCAGTGCCAATCAGGGATGCCGTACGGCGTGTACAAGCTCCCCTCGACAGGTTGACGAAGACGATGCATGGGGAGAAAATGGAAAAAAATACCAGTTCACACAGCAGCACTAAACGCAAACACCGTCGACTGTCACTCTGGGCGGTGGACGGATCTCTCATGCTGGTCTGTCTCTCTCTCTTCTTGTCGACAGCTAGCCACTGAATCAGCTGGAATTCGAGGAACGGCGGGCTAATGAATCTGTTTGGACAGCTTTTGGGCAGCGCGCTGGACACACAGCAACCGAAGAGATCCACTCGCCAGCTTCTGTGACATTTCAGCCGTCAGGTCACCGCAACGACCCTGATTTCTCGTAAGTGACTTGCGAAAAAAGGAAGCAAACAAATTGAGATGCGACTGTATAATTTCGAGTTGTAGTTTGTTCGAGAAGCGTTTTATTAGCATCAAACAAATAATTAAATAACAATTAGATGGTCCGTGTCAGGCGAAGCAATTACCCCTTTGTTCCAACAAATTGATGATACCCATCCGTTTGAGAGTTGCTTGCGATGGGCTGGGGGACATGAGGGCCAGTGGAAAATTGTCCAAAACGCTGGGGGCCTCCGCATCAGCTCACAGCACAGTGAATGACCTCGATAGTCTAAAAATAGTGGCTCGCAGCAAAGCTTTTTTGATTGGGGCTCCGCTTCGTAAAAGTTAGAAATCATTTGGCTAAGTGGAGAACTGGTTGTTGGGCATAAATTGCAAGTCATCGTATTTTACTGTCTCCGACCGCTATGTCATGCTGAGAAAATTTGTGTGGAAACAGGGAGGGCAAAGAATGATTCTGCAAGTTTGTGGAGCAAGAGAGGTATGCCCTCTCCCGTCCAGGGCTACGACCCAGCTGCCAAATTTATTATGTTCAGTAATCACATCGACATTGGGGAACGTTGAGAAGCTTGCGGACGTTTAAAACTATTTCTTTGAACGAGTAGGAAGCTTTCCAAACTGAATGGAATAAACGGTAGACACTTCGGAGCTTCTTTGAACATTTTTCGAGTCATTTGACTACGATTTGGTCACCCGCATCGAAATGAACTTCTGGAGCAAAGAAAATTTCACAAAACACTGCTCCACGTCCAGCCACCAAAGAAAGAAACAAATTGTACGCCCAAATACCATGGATTGACAATGGAACCGGCCTCTCAGCAACTTGAGCTTCAGAGTCTAAGCCTATATCTGATTACACGTGATCACGTGACACGTACGTAGATACCACACGTCCGCAACTAGAACATCAACTCAAATAACAAGTGGTTACATAGAGCACAAAATTCCCGTGATAATGTCTAATATCGAAATACGCGTGAAATGAGTTCACGTGATGCCAAATGTACGTGGTACAGCACGCTACTATACATTATACTCAAAATTAGGATGGCCGATGGAGATTAACTTTTTAAAAGAATTTCAAATCTGATTAACGTGAAATAGTAACGTGAAATTAGTTCACGTACTATTTCACGTACATTCATGTGATACTTAACACGTAGGCATATGGCACGTTGTTGTGACACACTACAAAAAATATACATGATCATGAGTGCGCCCTAAATATGCGTGAACTAAATTCACGTGATGCGGTACGCTACTGTACATTATACTCAAAATAATGTCGTTTGATTGCAATGAATTATCTAAAACGTGGCCGATGGAAATAGACTTTTTAAAAGAACTTAAATCTGATAAAAATTGGCAAATTCACGTGAAATTAGTTCACGGATTGCGTGTCACGTACATTCATGTGGTACTATAACACGATGGGCATGTGGTACGTTGCGGTGACACACTACACAAAATACACCTGATCATGAGTGCGTCTCAAGTATGCGTGAAATAGATTCATGTGATGCCAAATCCACGTGATAACATACACATTATAATCAAAATAAGGTCGTTTGGTTGCAATTTTTTGCAATGTGACCGAATGATATGAACTTTTAAGAAGAATTTCAAATCTGGCAAAAATTGACAAATTCACGTGAAATTAGGTCACGAATTACCTGTCACGTACTATTTCACGTACATTCCTTTTTTGCCTACATTACGCGCGTTGAATCAAGGGCTTTGCCGTTCAAGGGTTCTGGCGGAAGGATTTGTCTAATTTTTTCTAAGATAACCGTGACAACAAAGTTGCTGCCAATGACCACCAGACATGCCGTTCCAGCCAGACGGCGACAAGGCGTAGAATGCTACAAAACATGCGAATCGATGCAGCTAGAAATAAGTTACGTGAGCAATTTATCTCTCGTTTTGGACCGCTGAACTGGCTGTCAGGACGGGGGGACATTTTTTTAATGGAGACAAGTCACGAAGAACGTCGCTTATCGTCTACGCTTAACGTTAAAAAAATCATCCTCTATATACTCTGAACATGAACTCAAATAGCTCTGCCATTCGTGTATCATATCACGGACAAATTTGTATCAAAACTGAATCCATTTAGTTCATGTTCTAAGTGTCTTTTATTCGCATCTGGGCTAGGTCCACGCAATGATCTAGGATCGACTGAGCTTTAGAACGACTAACGATTGAGGGAGGTATACAGAATGAAGCATTATGGATTGCTAAGCGGCTTGTCGTTCATTATGTGCCATCAGTTGTATTTGGTGAGCGGAAGATCGTGCTTGTTGGTTGAGGCTCAGGTCCACCCGGGACTGTAGCGCTAAACAAAGAACAAGAAGAGTTGTATTTGAACACTCTAAGCTGAAAATGTCGTCGAACACAGTCTCAAGTTCTCTTCTACGCTTTTTTTTTTGACGTCAATAACAAGAGCTGTTGTTTGATTAGTGGAATGGTAGTCGGCGCAGAATATCTTAAATGTGAAGGCAGAGATTGAGACTACTTCAATAGACGGTGTGTACTTTTAGAATCTGCCTATCTGGCCAAGTCAAGATCTCCAAAACTGCTCGATCAAAAGTAATAATAATAATAATATGGGTGGCGCTACAGCCCATAGAGGGCCAGGGCCTAGCTTCTCAGCAACCACTCGTGTTGTGCAAGCTATTGCTCTACCACGAGTGGAAGGGAACTACAGTTTTATGCCGAAGCCGAACGGCCAAGTTTGAGAAGCTTTTTCTAGACAGTTATGCTCTTTGAGCTTTGTCAGTGACTCGAAATAAGTGGGGCCGTGAAAAGTATTTCGTGTCGCACCAGGAATCGAACCTAGACAGGTAGGTCCCAGTGCGTAGGAATCGACGCACATAGCCACAACGCCACGGGCCACCACGGATGTGCTACACCAAAATTCTTGACTTTGTACGAATAGGGAGGGGTTGGTTGTTGCTTAGGCTTACCGTGGATTCTAGCGCTTTTAGGGAAAAGGGATGGAGTAAAGGGTTTGAGGAAACAAGAGAAATACTGGGCAACTGCTTCTCAAAAAAAATACCACTTAAGGGACGTTCTCTAAGGCATCTGCACAAGCCGATAAACCTTGCAGCATTCTTGACATATCGCCTCACTTGACATCTTCATCCCTGACATCCTCCAGGATTAGGACAGAAACCTCGCCAAAAGCCCAAAGATTCACGTCAAAAAGTCGTACCGTAAACAGGTAAAGTTTGATCAGTGAGCAACAGCCCCCAGTAATCATTCAAAGTCAAAAGAAATTCACCAGAAAACCTAAAAAAGTACGAACGACCGAACAGCAAAAACGAGAAAGAAAGTTGCAAACATAATCAATTAATGCAAAACAACAAGCAACAGCACTCTTTGTCATCTGTCACAAGCGCAATTCAAAAGAAATGCATGATCGCCGTGGCCTAATTGCCAGCACAACGGAAAGAATGAGCGCAAAGAAGAAGAATGCCATCGACGAGATGCAATGACAGGCAATGAATAAAAAGAGTCACGTAACGCAACAAGCGGCACGCGTCTGAGTCAGAGGATCAGCGATCCGGCAAGGGCATGAAGACCTTATGAGAGTCAAGCAACCCAGAGGAAGCCCTAAAGTTGGCTTTTACAATGGCGAACAGTGTATGGCGAGAGTGGAGTTACCAAGTGACTCACGATCCGGAGCTAGAGATGAGTTGGGGCTGGACTGAACTAATTAAACTGAATCACAGCGTTTAAGTGCAGTCTCTGTTCCTGAAGAGAGACCTCATGTGGGGCGATGTGAATGGCAAGGTCGTGGGTCTTTTTTGGAATAGGTTCTTTAACACGAAACAAGAGTCAAATCTTGGAAGCTATCAATTTGAATGTTTACGATTTTGGTCCAATGAGCAGTCCTTCGTGCGAATTGAATTCAGGACAAGCTGGCGTCAAGCCGTTTCTTTAACGAAAGGGATTTATTTAAAGCAGTGAATGTTCATCTCTCGGGTCCCTCCAAGGGGATTTTAGTTCGCAAATAAGACCGAGAATGAAGCTACATCTCTGATAACGCAAGAACCATGAATCAACCAATGAAAGCTGACCTTCAACTTTCATTAGCCTAGAATATTCACTGTTTTATACTCTCTGCTCTTAAACAGGTTTCAAGCCTGTTTGACTTGGAATGTGGCGCAGATAGTCGTTTTATCGTCCCGGTCTTATAAAATTAGGTTCCAGGGGCAGTTTTGATGTGACGAAGAGATTCCCGTTGCCTTCGTGGAATTGTATCTGTGTCATTCGAGAAATGTGAAAGATGGTCTCACGATGTTCTATTTGCCCGTCTTACTGAATTAGGCAGGTACTAGGGATCAGATGGGATTCCAAACCGAAGTGGGCAAGTCCAAGTAAGATACTACAGAACCTTAGTCAAAACACAGTTCTGAGTCCCACTTCAGAAGTAAGGCGTTGCAGCCAATGCTTTAAATTGCCGATCATCGTGTAATAAAAACCCAACCCCGTAGAGACAAGCAAATCTGTTGAACTGCGAACGTTAACAACACTGATTCGACCTCAGACCAGTCACCCCAAGTTTTTAGAGTTTTTGCCCTATTTCTCAATGTCATCGAAGCGTGCTTCAACTGTCGTTTGCTTCTCTTGGTTCTACTTGACCAACAACTCTGGGTTTGCGTATGAAATCGTAGACATCTCCATTCCTGCTAAGTGCACTAAGGACACGGATTAAGTGACAATAGAGTGACTTTGTGAAGTGTGAGGTCGATCTATAATTTCTGCTACTCTTTGGTGGTGGATTTGAATCATATACCATTCGACTTCATTTCCAATATCAACGACACGACATTTGATCAGCCACATGCACAGGCGACTTCAAATGCCGGCATCGTGACCTAAAGTCCAACGAATCGAATCTGCTTACAAGTGAGTCATTGCGATGCGCTCTGCAAGGGACACCGAACTGCTGACGCACATCAAACATCAGTCTATTCGTATGCAATGTATATTTAAATGCGCAGTGAACAGCAATAGAGGAAGCAGACGAGAAAGAAGACGAATGCAGACAGCTGAAGATACTATTTCACGTGGAGTGCATAAAAGTGAAGTACACCCGAAAGGTGGCCGTGTGCACATCATGTCAGTGTGGCTGTGGTACAACTTTCGTTGCGATTCAATAGGAGTTTGCACTTTCAAATACATGCCACGGTGGTGGGTTTCCACGAACGTAGACACACTGAATCAATGCTTAAGACAGATCAAGCTGCTTTGCTCCTTTTATTCCCACATGGCAACGTACACTGTGTCGTTGGTATAGAAGTTGGGTCCATGTCCATCCTGAAGTTTAGCGCCATCCATTTTGACTAGACTCTGTTTGACTCGAAACACAGTTGGACAACACAAAGGACCTCAACCAGTTTGGACTACGAAATGGGACATCAAGTGATCGTGGTGAAGAGTGCTACCACATGAAGGATCTTATGGGTTCCTAAGCCTTTAGATGATCTACCCCCAGCTCATGACGGTGTTCAACAACAGAATATTTGAATCGAGTTCGCGATCGATTTCTTTGGCTTTTGGAACAGTGGTGATCAGTAGCAGCGGTCGAAGAGGCTGCAAATTTGTCAAAAGCTGACATGACTAAAATTCAAAAGTTGGTAGCCAATTTGGAATGGTGTTGATCGCCAAAGACCCACAAGAACAGACTGTTCAGTCGTGACAATAAATAAAGCATCATAGAGGACAGCCCTTCGCCTTCGAATCTGAGCCATTGGGACAACGCAACAGAGGCCGTCCTCGATCGAGGTGGCGCTCACAAATAGAGAAGGACCTCAATCAACTTGGTGTAAACAACTGGAGGCAGATGGTTCTGGTTGGAAAGGCTTGTTGGTTGAGGCCCAGGTCCACCCCGCATTGTAGCGCCCAACAAAGTAGAAGCAGAAGAAGAGGATAGCCCGCTATCCATGGACAAATCCACAGAACGTGCACGCTGCTTGGCTTCATGGACTGCAGTTTGGGGTTGACTTCAAGGACTACTGTAAATAATGCAGGAACGAGAGGAATCTCCAACCGCACATTTAACAGGCTTGATAATCTAATAACAAAAATAGGTCCGAGCTGCCGACCAGCAGCAAAAGTGACTCCAATTGCCAGCACCGTGACCTAAAGTCCAACGAATCGAATCGCTTACAAGTGAGTCATAGCGATGCACTCTGCACGAACCATCAAACTGCTGACGCACATCAAACATTGTTTTATTCGCCTGAAATGTTAACGAGGAGAAAGAAGACGAATGCAGACAGCTGAACGTACTGCTGCCCGTAGAGTGCCGAAATGTGAAGAACACCCAAAAGGGGCGTGTGCGCATCATGTCTGTGTGGCTGCGGTACCACTTTCGTTGCGAGAATAAATCGCATGTGAATTGGGATGAAAGTCTCGTTGGTTTGGTGATCAAATAAGTTTTTGCTTGCACTTGGAAGTGGGTGGTTCAGAAGTTACTAACGCACTGGAGCCACAACCAACAAGACTCTATAGTTAGCCCGATCATTGGGCAGACCCCACTTGCATGCATCGCCATCTTACAGAATAAAGGGTCTCCTTTAAGCTGCGTTGTCCACAGTTGCCGGAATCGAAGACTCTTCGGGATCGAATTGTCTCGATCTGTAGACGATTGGCTGGACTCATGTCACTGTACACTTTGTGGTTTAATCTGCTCTTGCCGACGCCATCGCCATAAAAAGAGTTTCTGGGATCGATCGGTATACCAAATCTCCGGTGTGGTCACATGGCAAACGTTGTGACAGTCACACTGATCTCTACCAAATGCGGATTCACACTTGTTGAACTCTTGACATCATCTCGTGCGTCACCATCGACGTCAGAGACACATCGCTGCAGAGAGGAACGATGTCTTCTCCAAAAGTGACGCAATGCAGTGCGATGGAGATCTGTCGCAATCAGCCAGCCGTGGTTACCTGTCTGATGTAGTGTCTCTGTGTTTTCACTCGAAGCAACAAGGCCGCGTGAGTCATCGGGCATGACCGGGTAATGGAAGCACTTGTTTATAGGCTGTTCTGTTGAATTCTGATTGGAGTTTCGGGTGGTCACTACAGGAAGGGGTTTCGAGAAGTTATTTTGTCTCATAAACGAGGTGGCATGATAGTGGATAGTGGACGATCCAGATTAATGGGCTTTTCTCCTGTTTCTTGGAGAAGCACAGAGAGTCCGTGAAGGAATAGGAAAGGAGGGAGAAAGGCCAGAGAAGGGTTTTAATGGATTGAAACAAGAGCAATCAACACAATTTGTGACGGAGTTGGTGTTATCCATGCGAGCTACATGGCCACCAGCCACTTTTGACGTTGGATCCGTGGACATGTCTCGTTTTTGTGTCCGAATACTGCGATTTGAAGAAGCTACCATCGCCTCCGTTAAAGATAACGATGCCAATTGGCCACAGTCGTCGATTGAGAAAATGCGCCTTAATCAATGGCATTCCCTTCCTGGGCTGCTCTTAGACACGTAGACGATACCGCGATGGAAAGAGCGAGCACAGTCGCCGGCTAAACGTTCCGAACGATCAAAAGGAACACCAATTGTGTGAGTCACGCAAGACGCAGTCTCTGTTGAGACATGGAATCGACGACTCTTCGGCTTGCAGCTAAGTTGTCCACTCGCGTTGGATCCATAGACAGATGTCGTTAGGCAGCACAATTCGTGGCTGAATTTCCTCCTCAAGATGCCCGCAACCTAAGCATGACCACAGACCTAACACACAGCTTATTTGAGCCACACATTTTTGCTGAAATCTGCAGCTTATTTTTGAGTTATGAATCGTCAGGAGGTAAGCTTAAGAGAAATGAAGAGTTAATGTACGCTTAAGTCAAACAAATTGCGGCAGTATCACAGTAAGCGGCCAGAGTCTGAGCAACCGGCAATAAAGCGACGCAATCCTCCAACCCACACGGGCATCACCTGAGCCACTCGCATGCAATTAAATATTCATCTGGACTTAATGAATCGTTACGGGGAACATGTTCGACATGAACGCCTTCGACGGGAGGGCACTGCCGACAGGCACACAGTCATCAGCGAATGTGCACACTCGCATTTGTCAACTTTAAACGGTCTTAAGGTGTGTGTGTGTGTTTTTCGCAGTGGACCACGGATTCCGTCACGACGTGCAATCTCCTACCAATCAGTCATTCACCCACGTCCATCGACAAAATGGCTCCACACACACACGCACCGTAATGTATCCAAGCACATGTCCCTTCACAAAATGACTCCTAAACCCATCGTAAATGTCAACCTAATTTCGGGGGAAGATAAATTTTCCACGAGAAACAAAAACAAAAAATAAAGAGAGAAGAAAAACTCCAAGTATCGAGCTTCATAAAATCAAACAATTTGTCTTCACCAAGAGAATAAATCACCAAAAAAAAAAAAAAAGAGAAGAAAAACCACCACCACCACCTTATGGGATCGTGTGTAATTAATTTTATTGGATTCCTTTGTAAACTGAAACCCTTCTTCTTTCCTCCTCGTGTGCGTACCCGGCCGATGCACGACGATATGGTGGCCCATTGAGTGGCTCGCTCGCCAGGAGTTTGGAGGGAAACCAATAAAATAAATAAATTGAACATCAACCAAACACGCCATCGCTTAATTAATATGTGAGAACACATTTCAATCTAAAACACGAACACTATTTGATGACAAACGTCCAAGTGGACGCTGTTCCGTAAAAAATAAAAAATAAATAAAACAAATAAGAAAAAATACAAAAAAAAAATCTACAAAGAACAAAACCATGGAAATGATTGTACCCTAACGAAGGTCAATTCTTGCAGAAGCCTTCGGAGTGTGGTATACCACTGTGATCATTCTAGATATATTTGATTTTTTTTTTTACTTATCGCATCTTTAGCGTGATTCATTCAACGACACAACGAACGCACCGTAAAACACACAAAACTGCACAAAGCACACCTCCATCAAATGCAACGACAGGTGGCGATGTATCTATGCATCCAACAGATACCAGATTGCATTTTTTTTCATTTATTCTTATTTTTCCATCAAACATTACGTAAGCTCACTCAATTTTAACATAATTTCATTGAATTTTCTATTGAAAGGAAATTTTTTTGAGGAAAACGCACCTTTTTTTTATCACAGATTTGAACAGAAAAAATACCGTTATCAAAACTTCAAACACTCGTCAATACAATACTTTTATTTATTTTATTTTTTTTTCGTTTTCTTTTCCTCCGTTCACCTGTTGAACTTGAACTTCAACACTATTTGGTTGCGGTGCACACTTGCGGTCGATCGGTGGTCGAGGCTATTTTATCGCCGGATTCGCGTCCAATCGGCTACAATGAAACTTCAATACTGACTCGATCACGACATCGAGCACTAATTTTTAAGAAAAACCACAAAAGTTAACCGAAAAGACACACAAAAACAGAAACACACACAGAACGCGCCAACTATATCTCGAGTGGTTCGTTGGATGTGGTGTCGTGTTATTTTTGTTCACATTTTTCACTGCCGCCTCTCGACCACAACTCACAGCACACACACCGCACACAGTCCAGATTCAGAGAGATATTCAGCACTTTGACGACGTAACTGATATTTCGCTGCAGCCGTTGTTGTTGCCGGCGCGACAGGCCTTATCATTGGGCACTCTCAATGCTCGAGCTTCAGCGGATTGGTATCTGAACGATACACTCTCCCACTCCGACAGTCGCCTGAGCATGGATGGATTTTTTTCCCTCTCTTGCGCGTGCCCCTGATGACTGTGTGAGTGAGAGTAAAGTTTTGAGCATGAAAAAGTTCACATTTCATTCATCTTTTCATCGCTGTCGGCTGCAGTGCGCTCATCTGGTGGCGATCGTTTGTGAAGCTTTCACATGACGTCACTTGAGTGTATCTGAGTGGGAATTTTACCAAGCTGTGGCAAGATACACGATCATTTGGATAATCAAGCCGAGTGACAGGGGGTTTTGTGGATTGGATCGTTAACACATCACCGCTAATGTCACTTGTGATTGCAAAAAAAAAAAACCAGACATGGATGTGTGCATCTAAACAGCTCACTCTTGGAACGATCTGCTCCGGAATTGTTGACTTTTGTGTGAGATTTGGTTTCCGTGTGTACACAAGTCGATCACACGCAGTCTTCAGAGGCCCAGGCGATGTCATAGCGGTGCCGGACTGGGTGGCATGGTCCGTGACGGAGATGTGCTAATGAAACTATGAAAATCACTGAACAGAACTGCTATAATGAAGTATGCTGTGCATCGTGATGTTTGATGTAGTATTTCACAAATTTTATTTCCCACCGGGAGGAAGTTGTGTGCGATGTTAGCTGGACGAGTGGCATGAACATTTTGCTGAGTAATTGTCGTGCTTCTGGGAGAAGCCGTGTGAAGTGATAGAGCCCGAAGTGTTTGATTGGACTAATTATTAGGTGGAGTGTCGAAAGGAAGTGGTGAAAACCAATGACAGTGCAAAAATTGAGTATCTACTCGAAAGAAATTGTGAGGTCATAGATTTCGATACGAAATGTCTCTGTCAAGGAGAGGTGACTCGATGATTGGAACTGCATTGCTGATGATTTTGTTGGCTCATTTCGGTGCCAACTCAAGTCATGTGTCCGCAGAGTGAAGAAGATCTTGGCTGTGTTGAGCTTTTATGGCAGTTTTTGCGCAAAACACGATCACATATTCAAATTCGCCAAAAATGTTGCGAAATGTCTAGGTTTCCTAAATCGATGCAAGACATATTTCACCTCTCTTACATGGCTTTAATTATAGGACTTATATCCGTCCTTAGTTAGAGTACAAAGCTCATATCTGGTCTGGCGTCAATTGCATTCCTCCTCTCCATTAATTCATCCGCAATACCCGTCTTGCTGGAATGCTCATCATATTTATCCTTAAGCAGCTAAATTTATGAAAAAATAACGTGGCCTATGTCGTGTATCAGAACGTAATCCAGGTTAGGACCTGGAGATCCACAAACATGATGTGTACCTACATCACGTAGTGATTCGCATTCAAGACATTCTTTAATTTCACCAGAGTCTGCAAGGAATCCTTGATGAGTTTTGAATTTTTTGCAGTTAGCACGTGGAGCACGGCTAAGTTTCTACATCAACTTCAAGTTGTGCGAACTATTCTTCTTTCGCCAGTGAAGGGGACCTACAATTTACAAACTTTTGAGAGTTTTTTTTCTCTCCCCATCAACTACTCGCGCGAGGTTCAGCGATCATTTATGAAAGTTGCTCGTGTCGTAATTGAACCTAGGCATGAAACGCATGAGTTATGTCCATCAAACAAGACTGCACCGCGGTGGCCATTAGCGCAGAGAGAAATGAAAGGAACTTCAGTTTGACTAAATGACACCAAATCAGAGTAGGTACCCATAATTGATTTTGGTACTTAGCAGTTCTGCTTCTGTACACCTTTGTTTAGTGAGTTTTTAAGTGACTACAGCTTGACCATGCTCCGGCATACAGGATGGGTCATCTAGTGTTTTTTTCTAAATCACTGATGATTTTGACACTGACAGCGGTTTCCTGCTTGAAATCTTGACAGAAAGTCAGTATCATACCTCCGCGGAACGAAATGAAATTTATTTCAAAAGTGAGCGGTGTGTAGCCACTTTTTGAAAAGATGAAGTCTTGGCCGAAATGAAGCACCCACCGCGACTGCTGTACTCAAGTTTGTGCAAAAAGTTCGTGAGCTTGGTATGCTGGTGGACAACATTCATGGTCCCCCTCGTCGTACGGTGCCCACAGATGAGAATGTGGCTGCTGTGGCCTTCTTCGAAAATGAAACGTTGTTTCGGTCAACGGTGGGCGTTACAGAGTCATGTTAACCGATGTTTGTTTACTGAAATTAAAGCCATGGACGCGAACTATCGCTGGTTCATGCAGAATGGCGCGCTATGCCACACAACCCAGGCCACAATCGATCATATTCGCATCAAATTCCCAAATCGTGTTATCAGCCATATTGGCGATGTCAATTGGCCACCTCGGAGCTGCAATTTGACCCCTTTGGACTTTTTTTTTTTGTAGGAAACCTTGAATTACCGATTTTCCTTCGCGTGGTTGCACACGCGATCCGAAGGCTTAGTAAAAATCAATGACTCAAGGGAAATTATTCTCTATGAGGAGACCCGAAGCTAAGATGTAACTATCCCTTCTCTCCCTCCTACTACTTTGCATCTCTCCCTTCCCTGTCCGGTGGGCTGGATCAGCTTGGCTAAGGGCCCACTTGAAAAAAATAACTCAGTCGCGAACGGAGTATCTGAGAGACCTGTCAAACTTCCAGATTAATCCTGCCTTAGCTGTGTATTGCGGATCTCTGCACCGCCTGACCTTCCCTTTCTCCGCTACTCGTGGGACTCATTATGAATGAAAAAAATTCCAATAAAAAACGAAAAAAAGAGACCGGTGCTCTCTCGCCGGGTGGAACTTCTTCTTCCAGAAACATTTCAGCTCCTGAAGTGCTGACGGATAAGGCGGCTCAAACCGTCTTAAAGACTGTCAAAAACCGCATATCACAACCTGCACGGTAACTCCCACTGAGAGTTCCTGCACGGAACCTGCAACCTCGGATCGCGGAGCTGCCTCCTCCTCGAAGGTCTAAGGACAAGGAGAGGCGCTCTGCAGTCCGGGTCCTGGAACGCTTTAAAGGCATTCTTCCGGAGAAGCTAAATGACAACAAGAAACTGTCTTTAGCTTGGGCAACAAAAGTAGTGCAAAGCCATTCACAGGCGGACACTACTAAGGGCATTACGTCCAAACGCGCCAGGTCACTGAAGGCGTCACCCTCGGAGCCCAAAAGGCAAAAACCGAGTGGTGAAATATCTAATATTGCCAGTAAGCTCAACAGGCCGTATATTGAAGTGCTGAAAGGCGACATTACTTACGGCGTATTAGATAGAAGCGACGCTGACTGCGCTATCTCGCCATTGAATTGGAAGAAGGTGGAGTCGGCGATAAACGACATCTATCTGAGCCTGGTGCTGGAAAACGGAGGCCTTGCAGCTGTAGGACGCGACGGAGGATGGCACCAGGGTCACCTAAAGCTTGTGACTTTCACATGCCAAAGATCGGCTGACCTCTACAAAACAGCCATAAGCGCACTGGGAGAGGTGTGGAAGGGTGCGCGGCTCGAAGTCGTAACGATCGATGGGGATCAAATCCCCAGTAGACCAAGGACCCGTACTTACCTTCCGCGGAGCCCCTCGGCTGCAGCCACTATCCTGAAATTCATCCAACTCTGCAATCCAAACCTTCCCACCCACAACTGGAAGGTCGCAAAGTTGGAGGAATTGAAGGGAGAAACCAGGGCCGCAGTGATTGTTGTTAACAAAGAGTCACTGGACCCTCTCGCCAATTCGGGGGTGTCATCCACTATGGCTTTGGGACGATTACCCTAAGGGAATATAAAAAGGATGGGGAGGAAACTGCGAAAGCGGAACAGCCTCCCTCCACCTCGACTGCTCTATCTGTCGGTAATACACTGACGGCGGTAGTCGTGGAGGAGAAAGACTGTCCCGTCCACCTTTCTGGTGTGATGGTAACAAAACGGCGCAATCATTCAGATTGCGGTTGACACAGTTGCGCTTATGGTTGAGTGAGAGCATCGCTACATCCATTACAGCATAATGTCGCAGATAGATATAGTGCACACAAAAATAATGCTTAATTACACAGGACATGGAATTTTCTCTGCTTTAAATGGCGGTCTCATTGACACTTGAGGAAGTGACACTTGAAATGTCGGTCATTGAGATGCGTAAAAATGAGGCTTGCGGTAAATGAGAGCAAACGAAGTATATGCTGGCATTGAAAAAAGACAGACAACATCGACGACTTCGTTCCCGCGGTCAGTAGTACAAACAGCATCAGTTTTTGAACTCAATTGGAGAATAGCTCTTGCAATTTACTGCTTATTTGAACTCAAGAATTCCATTTGCAGAATAGCAATAGAACTCTCCTTCTCTCGATCTCGAAGGGCACTGATCCTCATCTATGATGCCGAGGCATGACCAATATCGAATAGAGGTATTGGAGTTTTTTTTCGAGACTCTGGCTGGGTGACAGGGCTATCTGGAGGACTTAAACATCTTCGCTTTTCGACCAGAAAAGACTTCGTCTCCGGCCCATTCAACCACGCAACAGAGGACGTTTATGGCAAATGTGCTCCATTTCTCTGTCCTCCATAAAGTGTTAAGAAATCACTGTCTTCTCCCTCTTCGTCGATAGTGTATCCACGATTTTAGACGAGAATTTCGAAATTGAAAAAAATGTATCGCCCTCTTCTTGAAGTCATCTCAAACGCCAGCGCACCCACGCCTCTCCGCCCACAACACCATCGCCGATCATAAAATCTAAACGATGTCCATAATCTCCTTCATATCCCGCAATGTGTTCGGCTCTTGTGACCGTTTTCGGGCTAGTTTCGTGATAATGGCCATTAAAATGCTAATTTTTGCCTTTAGGGCGACTTTAGAATCACTTCGATGACATTCAACGTCTGGAGGGTCTAAAGGCATCCTAAATATGGACCATTTTGCGCATTATTACCTCCATTTCGTGACCCTCTCGGGCATGTAGTCATTCCCATCGCACTCCCTATGTGCCGAGCATAGTCACATCGGTGTCCTTGTGATACTTTTATGCAAATAGATTTCCCCTCCATTACACTCATCCAGCTGAGGATTTCACAAGCGACACACACACACACACACAGTCACTCACAAGGGACTCGCCGGCAATCCGCATGGGCTTTGCGAAATCCCCTTTCGCCCTGAAGTTGGTACGTAAATCAGATTTTCCTCTTATTGGCCAATTCAAAGCTGTTTTGTTGCTTTTTCTATTTTTGATTTATCTCTCAGAGATTTCGTTGGAAAACTGCTTCTTTTTTTCAGCGATACCCGGAACATTTCGACGGGAACTGGTCGTGTGCGCATCTCGGATTTGTTGTGCTTTCGTTCTCGAAATAAGCAACAAAAGCGGGTTTTCTTAATTTAGCACAATCGTGTGTGTGCTGAGTTTTCGCAAGAATTGGATGTGACGAAGCTTTGCCAGAAAGAGTGGGCGGCATTTTCGTTCCAGAGTCAAGAAACCGTGAAACCTCTCTCTAACATAAAACAAAGTACATTTTAGGGTTGCGTTGGTTGGCGATACGTCTCTTTTTGAATTTCCATCATAGAATCCGTCAGAATAATAAGTAGACAACCAGCTCATGTGAATCCAGATCACGCACCGACCAGAAATGATTCACTCGTTCTAGGTAAGCAGTCTTCGGGAAGACACCTTAAATCACAGTCATCACTGCAAACAGTGTCACTCGGTCTACACTCATCTCTGCGCAGTCAGTGAGTCAGGGCAGTGAATACACGCGAGATACATAAACAAATAGGATTAAGATTGTGTTCAGTCTAAACGAGTGTCTTACCGCAAAATTCAAGTTCTGTGAAAGTTCTGTGAGGCGGATCACATTTTGAGATAAGATGGCAGTGGGTGTGCCGGTGTGGTGATGAAGGTCAAGGTAGCGAGCAGACGATATACGTGTTCATTTTCCAACTAGGCGCACCTGCTACCTCTGTACACCTGTGGCTATGTGTTTCGACGTGTATTATCGGAATCCAAAGACTGGAGTGCATCCGGCGACACCGAATTTTTCACCAAAAAAATCCACAGTTTTTTACCTTTTTCCTGGCTCACCTTCCAACTGCCACAGCGGCCCAACTAGGCGTACCTACGACCTCTGTACACCTGTGGCTATGTGTTTCGACGTGTATTATCGGAATCCAAGGACTGGAGCGCATCCGGCGACATCGAATTTTTCACCAAAAAAATCCACAGTGTTTTACCTTTTTCCTGGCTCACCTTCCAACTGCCACAGCGGCCCAACTAGGCGTACCTACGACCTCTGTACACCTGTGGCTATGTGTTTCGACGTGTATTATCGGAATCCAAGGACTGGAGCGCATCCGACGACATCGAATTTTTCACCAAAAAAATCCACAGTTTTTTACCTTTTTCCTGGCTCACCTTCCAACTGCCACAGCGGCCCAACTAGGCGTACCTACGACCTCTGTACACCTGTGGCTATGTGTTTCGACGTGTATTATCGGAATCCAAGGACTGGAGCGCATCCGGCGACATCGAATTTTTCACCAAAAAAATCCACAGTTTTTTAGCTTTTTCCTGGCTCACCTTCCAACTGCCACAGCGGCCCAACAAGACGTACCTACGACCTCTGTACACCTGTGGCTTTGTGTTTCGACGTGTATTATCGGTATCCAAAGTCTTGAGCGCATGCGGCGATATCGAATTTTTCACCAAAAAAATCCACAGTTTTTTAGCTTTTTCCTGGCTCACCTTCCAACTGCCACAGCGGCCCAACTAGGCGTACCTACGACCTCTGTACACCTGTGGCTATGTGTTTCGACGTGTATTATTGGAATCCAAAGACTGGAGTGCATCCGGCGACATCGAATTTGTCACCTAAAAAACTCCACAGTAATTAGTAAGGTTTTTTTAGCCTTTTCCTGGCTCATCCTCCAACTGCCACAGCGGCCCAGCTAGGCCTACGACCTCTGTACACCTGCGGCTTTGTGTTTCGGCGTGTGTTGCTCGAATCAGATGTCCTGGAGTGCATCCGTAGACATCGAGAATACACTCGAACCATTGTAAGAATTGTTCGACTATACGCCTTGCCATGATGCAACGTGAACTGTCAAGCTTCCCGTCTTTTGAACTTGCTATTGTGTCATAAGTTGACAACTCGTTGTATTTATCGACAAACATGGAAAAGCTTACGCTGTCCCAGTGATATACTCAACAGCACTCGGCGGCGTTGTTATCTCAGCAAAAATACAATTTCGCAACCATGAGTATCGCTGTAACCATTCGAGTCGTTATCTTTTTGACGCAGAACACAATTTCTGTGCAGATGGCTTGTTTATGCTGAAAGTAATAGACACGATAAACACAGCCATCAGACCGAGGGATGAATTGTTCTTTTATCCGGCATCGCGTGCAGAAAAATATTCTCATGTGGCGTTTGCATAAATTGCTATTTTAAGCGAAATTCTTCAACTCATGCGAAGTACGCGACGGAGGCGGTGTTTACATTCGATTTTCGTTTTTTCACTTGCTCGACGCGAAGCACTTCCCGATAAAACGTCGAGAGCTACATTGGAGCAAAATGTTCACATCATTCAGTGTCAGTTTGGCTGGCGGCGTGGCGGCTATAAGCCAAGCTAAATAAAACTCAAAATAGACCGCGATTGGGTGGGTCACTCAAGGAATCACGGAAGAGGCAACAACTTAATCTCCTGGCATTTCGTGTGTGATCGGTTTCATTCGAATGGTTTCTCGCAGTTTGCTGAAATTAACAGCATTTCTACTTTTTGATGTGTATAAGTCAACCGCCTCCATCTGTCTTTGAATGTGGGTGATTCAGTGCGCAACTACCTGACGTTACGTTTTAACTATCAGTCCTAGCCTAGCATCCCATAGCTTTGTTCTGTCGTCAGAGTGTGTGTCGGAATACTGACCACACACAATGTGTCGGAAGATAGTAGTCACACACACCTTTACACGCCCCACACACCTGTACAAATGTACATACAACTTCTATGTAATTGTTAGTACTAATCACGCCACTTGTAACTGTTACCTTTCCATAAATAAATAAGTCACATCGGACCGCTCCGGGACTCCGAATTGTGACGCGAAGAACAACACAGAGTGCTATGGTTGCAGTTGAAGCTTCGAACTAAGCGAATAGGCTGATTGACGAGTGCGCAATATATCCTGGATGAGGCCTTATAGGGGAGCTCGAGAGTATCATTCGAACAAAGCTAATGAAAGTTTATCCTCTCCTGCATAAAATCCCTCGAATATTGGGAGCAGTTACTGGCGAGGCACGTTTGAAAATGTTCAATCTTCACTGGCTTACTTCTCGTACAAGGATGGGAAGATTGAAAGAAGTTCATGTTACCAAAGTGGAATCCAGAACCGTTTCAATGGATAAGGTATGACAGAATTAAGAGCTATGATTGCCAATAGAACTACAGAAGGGCTCGCTACGAGGGAGAAGACAACAGTTTTTGATTCAAAAGCATTTTTCATTGTTTAATCATTGATCGATATATTTTTCATGTGGCACTGCAATCCGAAATTGGAATTGAGCATCAAACAACAGACCTCTTCGGCCAACACGACCTTTTCAGTCTCAGTCTCCAGTTTCGCACAACTGGTTCGTTGAAATTCTTCTCCATTCATGTGCGCCATCTTAATGCGCGCGTGGAGCCAAGTTGTCCATTAGCTCTACTAGACGACGATGTTGACCCAGTAGATCGACAGGCTAAACCAATGCCGTTATACGAAATGTACTCCTCCGATCGTCATTAATTGAAAACTGGGCGAAAGGCAGCACGCAAATCTTTAAATTACTTCGTAAATTACTCCGCCGATCATCATTAATTGAAAACTGGGCGAAAGGCAGCACGCAAATCTTTAAATTACTTCGTAATCCTTCGTCGACATTGTCCACGCCACTGCGCCGTAGCAGAGTACAAGGCACTTTGTCTTAGTTGCCTCTTGAGCCTTAACAAAGAACGAGTGGCAAAAGCTATGTTTGATCTAGTTATTGATGTTTGCTAGAGCCATTTACCACGGGACCGAGTCAGACGAAATCCGAATTACCTTGATTTCATTTCACCACGGTGGCCCGTGACGTTGTGGGTATGTGCGTCGATTCCCACGTTCTTGGACCGACCTGTCTAGGTTCGATTCCCGGTATGACAAAAAATACTTTTCACGGCCCCACCTCTTTCGAGTCACTGACAATGCTCAAAGAGTATAACTGTCTAGAAAAAGCTTCTCAAATTGGCATAAAGCTGTAGGTCCTTTCAACTCGTGATAGAACAATAGCACGCACAACACGAGTGGTTGCTGAGAAGCTAGGCCCTGGTCCTCTACGGGCTGTATCGCCACCCATATTATTATTATATTATTATATATCACCAGTGACCAGTCCTCGATGTTGTCCATCTGGAAAGCAACAAAAAAAAGGAGACATTAAATGACTTTGACATCACGAGGCCGCCGTGACCATGCGACCAATCGATTATTCCTCCGAGGCTACGTAGGTAGGTAGGTATGGTGACTGAAGACCACCACCACCACTTAGACCGGTTTGGTCCATTGTGATGTCACTTCCTCGCTTTGTTCCAACCTGGTTGTGTCGTTGATCCTATTGCGTACCCCATTCTGGATTTGGTGGTCTTCTTTGACCTTTTTATAGCCATTCTGTGGCTGTTAGATATTGCAGGATATATTTTATATTTGTGTTAGCTAAATCTTCGAGGCAGTTGAATAAATGGCTGCCTAGCAGTTTTCTTTTTGTTTCTACATGAGCAGGGTATGTTTCGAGGTAGAATAGTATTGATTCTTCTTCCTCTTCATCCCTGCAGTTTCTACAGAAGTCATTGTAGGGCGCTCTAAGTCTTCTGGCCTGGTAGCCCGTGTACGCTAACAAGACACAACATTCGAGACAGTATTGCTGGTATAACATATTCGCGAAATTGGATCATGATGTAATATTCTGTAGATCAATAAAGATTCAAAATAAAGCCAGAATAACTCTTATCTGCACGCATTTGTGCGCTCTGTTCCTACATATAATAATATAATAATAATATGGGCGGCGCTACAGCCCGTAGAGGGCCAGGGCCTAGCTTCTCAGCAACCAATCGTGTTGTGCGTGCTATTGTTCTCTCACGAGTGGAGCTCCTACATTTACTAGCCGTTATTTACTGCGAGATCCATGTTGGCCGCTTCCATATCAATTGCAGCAAATGCACTTTGTGTTCGGGAAATCGCATCAATGTTATCGGCGTTTGCTGGCAGTTGCCCAGACTTTTGAAAGATCAAGTCTGTACTGTTGCCTAATGACACAGAGCACACAAAACACTACGTTCTCTAAGTGTTAACTCTCAGTATCGCTTTACACAGCAGATTTTGCTGCGCGGCTAAGGATCATCTACCGATTTTGCAGCTCACAGATTACATCAAATAAACAGTATTAATTATAGCATAGTGCATGGATCAATTTTTTAAACCCCAATCGAGACAAGCTAAAGTCAATTTCGTTGCAAAGTTCATTAAAAGTGTTTATACACCTTGTAATAGGTTCATTACAACCATAGTTGGTTCTATGCCTCTTATTGTATATTAAATTTCTCATACGCAGAGATCTTTGGGGAGCATATATATGCATGAGAAAAAGTAAGTCTGGTGAATTTACACGGCAATTAATAATATCGCGGATGAACATGGCTGACGCTGCCTTACGCCTGAAACTTAAGGTTTGCAAGCCTATTATTTTACATCTATCGTCATATTTAGGGAGTTCTTCGAAGGAATACAATTTACGGACAGCATATCTCGTGGAATTTTTTTGCACTCTTTCGATCCAATCCAATCCAAAATGATGGAAGAATATTCTAAATACGGTCTGACTAACGAACAATAGATGGACTTAAGACTAGTTATATCGCGAAAATCTCTACTATTTCTTTTCAGAAAACCTAACATAGCATTAGACTTCGCAATTGTATAATCATAATGTGATGCAAAATTGAAGTTAGTATCAAAAATTACACCCAGATCTTTAACCTCTTCTAGGCGACTAAGTCTATGATCATTTATGAAATAATCATAGACAATCGGCCGTAAAGATATTACATTTTTTGAATATTCAGCTCTAGTCCATTGTGCTTGCACCATTCCACTAGTGCATGGATATCCAATTGGAAATTATTGCAATCAGTTAAACTATTTATAGATAAATACAATTTAAAGTCGTCTGCGAATGTTAGAATTTTACAATATTTGAAAATTTCGTGAACATCATTTATAAACCATAGAAATAGTAATGGCCCCATGTGGCTACCTTGTGGAACGCCCGATGTAACTTTTATTGCTCGAGATCTAAAACTATCGATCATTACCAATTGCTGCCTGTCCTTTAAGTAATTGGAAAACCACTCTAACATTGACGAATGTCTTGTCGAACTCTCCATCATCCTGCACAACGTGACTGATGGAACATTAAAGCTACACAAGGCGGTGTACAGCTCGTGTCGAAGCACGCTGTCTCATATGCGTCCTCATCGGAAAGGATGGTGGGTGTAGGGGATTTTCACTAGGATCTGCTGATGTCTGGACATCGGATCTACAGACTTACTTACTTAAGGTGGCGCTACAGTCCGGGGTGGACCTGGGCCTCAACCAACAAGCGTCTCCAGCCAGCTCGATCTTTAGCTAGCTGTCTCGCACGCATAGTTGGTTGAGGTCCCTTTCCACTTGCGTGCGCCACCTGAGTCGCGGTCTTCCTCTACTGCGCCGTCCCTCGGGGGTGGATTCGAAGACTTTTCGGGCCGGAGTATTGGTTTCCATCCGCTCTACATGACCTAGCCATCTCAGTCTTTGGATCTTCACTCTTCTGGCTAAGTCGATGTCGCTGAACAGCCCGTATAGTTCGTCATTATATCTCCTCCTCCACTCACCGTCTATGCAGACGGGACCGAAAATCACACGAAGAATTTTCCTCTCGAAGCAACCAAGGGCAGCTTCATCCGCTTTTGACAAAGTCCATGCCTCCGCGCCATATAGCAGGACTGGGACGATTAAGGTCTTGTAGAGCGTTATCTTGGTTGTTCGAGAGAGGGCTTTGTTTACCAGTTGCTTTCTTAGCCCAAAGAAGCAGCGATTGGCAAGGGTTATTCTTCGTTTGATTTCAGCGCTGGTGTCATTGTCTGAGTTTATAGTTTATAGCGGTGCCTAGGTAGACAAAGTTTTTGACTACCTCAAAGTTATATCTGTCTGCTGTGACGTTCTGACCGAGACGTCGGTGTTGGGTGTCCTTTCTCGTTGACAGCATATACTTGGTCTTACCCTCGTTTACCGCTAAACCCATCTTCGCGGCCTCCGTTGCAATACCCACAAAAGCGCCATTGACATCACGCTGCGTTCTTCCAATAATGTCAATATCGTCGGCATATGCGAGTAGTTGGACGGACTTCTGAAAGATTGTTCCTCTGGTGTTGGCGTTCGAGTTTTGAACAATTTTTTCAAGAACGATGTTGAAAAAGTCGCATGACAGCGGGTCGCCTTGTCTGAATCCTTTTTTGACATCAAAGGTCTCGGTTAGGTCTTTACCAACCTTGATGGAGCAGCGTGCATTCTCCATCGTCATCCTACACAAACGGACGAGTTTGGTAGGGATGCCAAAACTAGACATTGCTCTGTATAGCTCGTCTCTATAGATGCTATCATACGCGGCCTTAAAATCGATGAAAAGGTGGTGGGTATCGATTTGTTGCTCCTGGGTTGTCTCCAAAATCTGCCGTAGTGTGAATATTTGGTCGATGGTGGATTTTCCTGTCCTAAAGCCAAACTGGTATGGACCGACCAGGTTGTTGACGAATGGCTTTAGGCGTTCACACAGTATGGCAGATAAGATTTTATATGCGATACTTAGGAGACTGATGCCTCTGTAGTTGGCGCAGTTCAAAGGGTTTCCTTTTTTATGGATCGGGCAAACAATGCTGAGGTTCCATTCATCGGGCATGTTTTCCTCCGACAATATTTTACAGATGAGTTGATGCATGCTCCTTACCAAATCATCGCCTGCGGCTTTAAAAAGCTCGGCGGGTAGGCCGTCAGCTCCCGCAGCCTTGTTGGATTTCAGTTTAGATATGGCAATCCTCACTTCATCCGGGTCGGGTGGACGGAATTGTTGATCTTCGTCGTCCCTTTCATTGGGGTTGAATGGTTCGTTCTGCCTGACAGCGGGATTTGGTTCTTCGTCGCCGTTATACAGTCTGCAGAAATGGTTTTTCCATATCCTCAGCATCGACTGTGACTCTACTATGATGTTCCCTTGATCATCCTTACAGGCTTCGGTTCGGACTTTATAACCTTGACTGGTTAACTTTACCCTTTGGTAAAACTTCCTCACCTCATTCCTGCAGTAATATCTATCGGATCTACAGACCACCGATGGCAAATCAAGTCTGCAGAGAGGATCTTATGGAGTGAGAGATGCCTTCACGGATGGCGCTGTCAAAAAGGTATTTTTTCTTGTGGTTCGGTCAAGCGATACTGAGATTCCACTCGTTGGGCATTCCTTCGATCATAACTTACAGCATACCTCGTATGTGGCCAACCACATCAGTGTCGTATTTGCTATCTCTAGAAATGTTCGTCAGTATCTCATACATGTACAGAGCTCCGGAATAACATATGTGGCCATTTATTGAAATGGTACCTCTTCAAAGCCATTCCCAAGTCCGCATACTAGAGACTAGTTGTACATCCTTCGGCATATGCTGTTCCACTTTGGATTTGGAGGTCTTTATTAAGGAGTTATCCATCTCCCCTTCCAACATTTGCCCAAATTTCCAGCAGAGACATGTCCGTACTGAACCGGCGACCACCACGGTGAGGTGCTGCCATGATTCGAAGCAGTTTTGGCAGGCGCACTCCAAGCAGTTGCTACGTGTTATGCTCCTGTTCAAATACATAGCCTGTCACCTTCTTCTTCTTCAATTCAATGGGTATCAATAACTCATCTAGATCTAGGGCACGGCATTGTCGTCTATCATCGTGCAGCTTGAGTGCACAAAGAACATGCTGCTTGACAGCGGTATGTGGGTTCTCAGCTATAACTTAGATTTATCCCGACAGCAATCGAACGAGCTTTAGTGGCAGTTAAACTCTTGAAAGTGAGTGTGACCCGCAAGAGATTGTTCAGTGAACATTTCAATTGCTGTCTGCCCTTCTGCCTTGGTGTCGAGGTACTTGCCCACGTCAAGCTGACCACATTACCGTCTGTTTAGCACCTTCAATGTTTTTGTTTTATTTTATTTCAAGTCCATTGCCAAATATTTATTATTACTGTTTGTGGTGAAGGGCAAATAATGGAAACAAATTGAAATGACTAAGAAGGAGTAGGTTTTGCAACCAACGAGGATATAGGACCCGCATCATTCGAAGCAGCTGCGGCTTTTGCCATCGCATTCACTAACCGCTGACCGTCATTGTCTCATTGTTTTACATTTTTGACGTTGCAGTCTCGTTGAACGTGAGAAGTTGCAGTTCTTCTAGGGCTAGGGCTTTCCATGTAATTTCCAATGCATTGTGAGCCAATGCCTTGCGTGGGTATCGGAAAATATTTTATAATAGGCGCCATAACCAATTTGCCACTACGATCATTCGTGGTCCTTGAAGTGCAGACAAAATGTACTCACATCATCCACACATGCTGGGACGAGAACAATGGACGACGTGATGCGACGAGCATGTGTGGATATCACGCCGCGACGAGGGTATTCGCGCGCGTATTGCTCAATTAAATTTCATAAAACATCCTTACGTCAAAAATCCTTTCGCCTTCGAAGAATTTCATTCTCCTGATATAGCGATTAGTTATTTTGTATTTTTGTTGCTTATGGAACACCAGGCGTCCATTGTTCGAATCAGACCTGCAATGCGGCGCTGAATTGTCAAAGACAAGATGTATTTGTTTTTATGACATTTTCGGTCATAAATAAAGGTAGTCGAACGAACTTCGTCCGCCTGGGCAACACCACTGCCAATATCGAACTCAGAATAATTTTTGCCAATGCTGGCTTCTTTGGGTTTAAGAGACATTGTCGTCATATGGCATTTCTAGGCGGAAGATCACGCAGACTTTCGACATTCATCACGCTCTGCTTCAACCAACTCAATCTGTGTTTGTCGGCTATAGACGGCTTCAAGACAATGACCGACTGCTCCACACCCGGGAACCCTCACTAGGCTCCCTACTCCGAGTCGAACGGATTCGACGAGGAAGTTCCCCCAACATCAGAACTCTTGAGGCTGCATGTCAACATCGCAAAAATTCCGTTTCGATACCCGCTGTACTGAGCCGGAGGTGCTTTCCTCAGCTCGGCTCTACAGATCGTCTGCACCGTCCTTCAAGCCGAAGTGGATGCGAAACATGAGCATCAGCAGCACTGGCGTTGAAACACAACATAACGGATAAATCGATCATCATTTTCTCTACTACCCAAGCTGGAATAAAGGCGACTACATCAGGCATCCTGACACCGAAGCTGGTGAGGCTGTCCAGACTGAACGCGGTGACCCTCTGCTGGGTGGCGGGCAATACTGGAATCAAAAGAAACAAAAATGTGGACAGCCTCGAGAAAAAGGGATAGCAACTGGGAGAATCTCGATCAATCCTGTAAAAGCAAACGCCACTCAGCTCCATACAAGAAATAGACGAGGAAGCCCTGGACAGAGGCAGAGCTCGATGGCTTGGTCTGATTATTGCAGCAACGGCGAGGGCCCTATGCCCAATGCTGAGTAAAAAGAGGTCAACATCATTGATCGGCTTTAGTCGCAAGGACGTGAGACGGCTCGTAGGAGACCTTATGCAATGCGTCTGAACTTACCGCATAAAGATTTTAGCAGGAGCTGCAGAAATGAGGAAGGAACAGAACTTATCCAACATCTACACTTTGACTGTCCAGACCTAGCAAAGGAAAGGAGGTAGCTCCCAGGCACTTCATCGTAGAGCTGGAGGACTTAAGCGGTGTCGAACTGAAAAATCACCTGTAACGACTACATCCGGGCACTTGGCCGCACTGAGAGGAGTTCCTCAAAGTGTTCCTGATGAAGAGGAGACTACGGCATTATTGGTCAATCGTCCAGAGCGAACAATAGTTTGGTGGTCTCAAGGTGGTAAGACATCTCAAAATAAGTGCACAATGGATATGGCACCTAATTACCTACCACTTACCTTCCATAGCTCGTTGTGCGAAATCGCGTCATCATCACCATCATCAAGGGGTTGCGGGGGTAAACCACGCACGAGAGATCTCCAGGCAACTCGATCCTCCGTCATCGACTCTAACTCATCGGGAGCCATGCCCAAGCGTAACCCGGCGAGTTTTTAGACTTGGTCCAACCGGCTCGTTCTGGGTCTGCCAAGCGGCCGCCTACCTGATGGAATCGCCTCGGAAGTCGCGATGATGGGGACATTCCTGCCACGTGACCAAACCACCGAAACATAGCCCTTTCCGTTCGAAGAAGCAGCTGCTCAATGTTGAGATCCTCGCGCACTGCCGTGTTTCTCACCCTATCCCGGCGAGTAATTCCCACAACAGCACGAAGAAATCTCATCTCAGCAGCTTGCACTCCCGATCTTATTCTTTCGGTCATTACCCAAATTTCATGACCATAGGTGAGAGTTGGAACAAATACTGAGTTAAAAACCGCTAACTTGGCTTTGACACCAAGCTCGGCCTTTCTGATTACAGAACTACGAAAGCTGTGTCAAAACTGACCCAGCCTGACCAATCCTACAGGAAAGCTCAGCATTACTCCGTCCATCACCCGAGATACTTAAACTTCTCCACCTGCTTCAATGGGACTCCACTAACATGCAGAGTGCATTGAACAGGCGTTCTGGAAATGATCATAACCTCCGATTTGTCCACGTTAACCCTCATTCCAGCATCAGCACATACGGCCACAAACCTATCGAGTGCGCGTTGGAGTTCCGTCTGGGAGAATGTGAGGATAACCAAGTCATCTGCAAAAAGACCTAAACTGTCCCAATGTGAAACATTCCTCACCTCGGCTGCGCTGCAACATCCAGTCCATATATACAATGAAAAGGAGAGGTGACAAGACACACCCTTGGCGAAGTCCAACGCCCACGGTGAAAGGTTTTGATTTAGCACCGTTTATCCGAACACAGCTGCTACAGTTTGTGTATAGAGACTGAATGGCCCTCAGAAGAGGACCATCAATCCCATACTCCTGCAGGACACTCCAGAGTTTACCTCGAGGGACTCGGTCATATGCCTTTTCTAAATCTACAAAACAACTGTAGATGGGTTTGGCATACTCCCAAGCCTTCTCAAGTACCATTCTTAGAGTGAAAAGCTGGTCGGTTGTACTTCTGCCAGGACGAAAGCTGGACTGTTCATCCCCCATCCGCGGCTCGACCATAGCTCTAGAACGCGCTTCCAACACCTTAGCATAGACTTTCCCGGGGATACTTAAAAGAGATATGCCCCTGTAGTTGGAGCAATCTCTTTTGTCCCCCTTCTTAAAAAGTTGGACAATCACCCCAATTTGCCAATCGCCAGGTGTCTCACCGCGTTCCCAGGCCACCTTAATGGAACGAGAGAGCCATAAAACTCCCTCTTTACTCACTGCCTTAAGGATTTGCCAATTTTTAGCGATTCAATCGCCGAAATGACTTCCTCCACCGTTGGACTATTCTCCGCCCCACTCAAGACTACGGGTCTGTCACCCTCAGTGCCCTGTTCGGGATTGAGCGAAATCGCGTTATAGTCGTTATTGAGTCAGCCATCCACAGTTGAACTGGCGATTGCTGTAGTACTTAGGCCACAGAGATCAGATTAATGACCCAGTTTACCACTCTGGCTGTGTGACCATGAATGATCTTCGCCCGGAAATTGTCCACACTTATCTGGTTCGCCCTGCTGTGCAAGACATCAATGTAGTAGAATTTCCGTACTCAGACTCTGGTGTTCTGTAAAGGCAAAGGTAAACCCTAAGAAAAGACCTCTCAATCTTTTCCATCAAGCTTGTACTCTCATTGAACCACACGGGACAGCTATACTTGAGCATTGGCCGGATGAAGGCCATGAAGTAGATTACCTTTACTCTCGTCAGGCTCTTTATAAGAGCGAAAGCGCGTGGGACTCTGGCTCTGATCCAACCATTTGCAAAGGTATCTGATCGCAGCCAAGCATGCGTAGATACACTCCGGCATGTTTCCACTCTAACAAGCACGTTACACAGTAGGTACAGCAATGTTTCCCAAATACCTAGCCTATTCAAAGGCCTTCTCCAGGTTAATCAAGGCGGCACCCGTACATTGTTTCTTGCTCTTGTTCCATTGTGTATCCGACCACAGATTCGACGTGGCACCACATCTACAGGGAAAGGTCTTAGCACACAGTTCTTGTGTTTGTTTCCCTTCTTAGCAATTCGAAAATCGCTTGGAGCTCCGTCTTCGATATGAACGAGAGACAAACCCCTTCGTCGGATGTGCCCTTTGTAATAAAATGGCCGGTGCTACAGCCTGCAGTGGATCATGGGTCTAGCATCTACAACAACCACGCGTGCTATTGTTCTTTCACGAGTGGAGGGGACCGACAGTTTCTATGCCGACTACGAACGGTGATGTTTGATAAGCCTTTTCTAAGCTAGAATACTCTCTCTAAGCATTGTCAGCGACTCGAAAGGGGTGCAGCCGTGAACTCTGACAATTGTACGCCGTGACGAGAATTGCACCTCATGTTCTTAGGGGTCGACGTGTATGCTTACTACGCCCAGGCAAAGTCACATGAATTCAGTTCGAGAATTGGACTTACGAACAAAACATAAACAGACATTCCATTGGGCTTCTACAATAAGCCCATCAGTTAAGACTGAGACTCCAACAACTCCAATGCCGATGCCAATTTCTTACTAATTCGCTTATTTGATTAATGACTGGAATTTGATTAATGATGAACAATGAAAGCAGCAAGTCATCCGATGACTTTGACAAACTCGGTTGTGTTTATTCTGAGCTCGTCGCCTAGGATGGATGTTGGATTGGAGACGTTCCCTTCATCGTTTGCTGATCAGAACGCCAGTCAATCTTATCTTCTCCCAACAGAGAGCAATTATCTGCAAGCCCCTTGCCTTCAGGAAGTAAGTTAACATCTCGCCGATGGCATGCCTTGAATGGCGAAACCCATCCCCAACCAGTCTGAATTGTTGCTTGTCCACATTTAACTACTTCCCATGGGTACCCTTTCACCTCAAGTGCTGGCAATTTGCAGCTGTATCTATCATCGGCAGCGGGCAATGTTTACACCACCACTAATCACTTTCAATTAAACAATTAACTGCGCTCCTCGGCCTCAATGACGGCGGCAGCCCTAGCTGCCAATTAATTGCCGTCAATGGATGCTAACGCTGTTGCGGCACCCTCAGCAATGAATGAAGTTCCGCTCTGGTCATTGACACTCCTCTGATTGTCCCACTTCAGTCATCCGGGTTGCCCCGCAAGCCAGACTCGCTTGTATTTGGCTTTCGGAGTCAGACACACCTCTGTGTCGACACAAAGCCACTAAACACCGCAAAGTAATCAATAAATCAAAAACACCAAAATAAAGCCAAGTCACTCTTGACAGAAAAAACAACTACTTCTGTCTGTCACTCTGTCTGACTCATCGTCGACGGAGCACGTATCTCGGATTCTAGCTAATTCTTCCGATTCATGGCCGCCGACATGACCAAAATTTCCAGCCAGACAGCGCGCTGGCCTTATGTAAATTAGGCGCGCTGCTACCGTTGGCAGGCTTTGCGAAACAATTCGTCGAGCGAGCTGCACACAATTCACGACCGCGATGAGTATCTCACGATAAGGAATATATGCCGACAGCCCGATAAGGGGAAGATTAGTCCGGTGGCTTTCCCCGAAAACCAGACGGATCCGTCCGACAGATGAGTGACGTCCGAGTGTGTGTACATTTGCCGAAGCTCACTCGTGCTCAAGGTGGAGATAAGTGAAACTGACGCTGCACTTGCTGGCACGGCACGTCAATTGATTCAATTGACTGCAATTGCCGTCGGCGGCGGTGGCGTTGCCGCGCAGCTGATGGATCCGCGTCGCTGTGGGTTATTGGCGCTACCAGCCTGCAGTCCGGCCCGGTATCTGTGTACATCTGGCCGCACTGTGATTGATGTGCATGGCAAACGCGATCGCGCACCACGCCGACCACCATGACTTCCGCGTGAATTCAAAGATAACACCCGCCAATGGTTCTGTCGAAACACCATTAATTCTTAATTTGACGGACCGACGCGTCGTCCGGCGAAACGCTGTTGCGTAGAAGTCGGTGCTGCCCGGTCTTATCGAATTCGGTGAGCTTTTCCGCTTAATTGATGGTAATTGGCGATGAGTGCGTGAAATCGTTCGTTTTTTTTTGCGCAATCACTGCGTTTGACGCGGAGTCAACTAGGCTTACGCTTCTGTGATTCACTGGCATTGACTGCTCGCATGTGCTAGGGGGTGAGCAGATATCGCATGACACCTGTTGACGGATTGCAGACGTCTTGACGATGGCCACTGCTCAGATTATACTGATTGTGAATTTGGTCAAAAGTGAACGTCAGAGGACTCTCTCGAATCTACTTCTTGCATGACTTGGTGGTAATTTTCCGATAAAGGTGTCGTATGAGGCTCGAAGCGTCGTCCTCAATCGTAGACTGACTGCCTTGTCGGCCTTCAACATCGCAATTTGAATTGATGACCAAGGTTTAGGTAGTCGAGTGATGTCGATGTTCATTCAGTGATGGTGTTCCTTCACTATTCCAAGAGAGTGACTGTGATTGAGCCGAGATTAGGCACTTCTCGTCGTCAAGAGAGGACATGATAGAGAGGTCAAGTTCAATCAGTTCAGTCTTTTGTGCTTTTTCGTCAAAAACCTTAGATTGTGGCTCGTATTCTTTTAACTCTAGGAAGGTCTATGTAATGAATGGTACTTTTGGAGATAATCCGGGAGTTTGGAAAATCAGGAAGACTGTGATGGGAGGGGCTGAACTGTCAACTGATCACCACCTGGTGTTGTGTACGCTGAACCTCACTGACAGAGTACCTCTTCTGTCAAGGCGGAAACCAAGAGTGGTTACACACATACGGTGGGGAAACTACAGAACAGTGAGATGCGGCAAAATGTAGCATGGCACATATCTAAAAAGTTTGAACGAATTTTAACTGTTCCATCGCATGTAGAGGAAGAACGGCGACTGTTTTCAACAGCTGTCATTGCCACTGCCCGTGATGTTTGTGGCGTGAAACGGCTTGGAGTGGCGGCTGGTGGTGAGAAAAGAATGCGTTGTTTGAAACAACCGGAGTTGAAGAAGCCATCAGAGAGAAGAAGAGGACCTACCGAGACTGGATTCTCTTGGGGGACTCTGCTTCTCGTCGCCGGTACACTGAGGCGCGAAGAACTTGTAGATTGGCTGTGTGAGCAGCTAAAGAGCAGTCATGGAAGGAGTTCGGCGAGAAGTTGAAAAGCGACCATAGATCTGCGAAAAAGGTGTTCTGGCAAACCTTTCGCCGACTCACAAGAAGGAAATTCAATATCATCGAAGGAGTCAAATCCAAGGATGGTGTGTTGCTTTCCAATTAGGTAGATATTTTGCGCAGATGGAGCGAGCACTTTCCGGTGCTGCTCAATCCCAAGCAGGGCACTGAGGATGGCGGACCCGTAGTCTTGAGAGGGGCGGAGAATAATCCAAGGGTGGAGGATGTCATTTTGGCGATTGAGTTGGCAAATCCGCTGGTGTGAATAAAATCCGGCCAGAAAAGCTTAAGGCCGTGGCTAAAGGGGTAGTTTTATGGCTCTCTTGTGTCACTAAGGTGGCCTGGGAACGCGGTGAGACACCTGGCGACTGGCGTACTGGCGTGATTGTCCCTCTTCTCAAAAAGGAGACAAAACAGATTGCTCCAACTGCAGGGGCATCTATCTTTTAAGTCTCCCTTCTGGGCAAGTCTACGCTAACGTGTTGGAGGCTCGTCTTAGAGCATTTTCATTTTGTGTCTTAAGAGGCAGTTTTTGTTTGCTCCCAAACAGCCAGCAACGATCGCTGTGCATGCACTGACTAGTTGACATGCAGTCCCTGCGTGGCAACCTCTGTATAGCCTCTGCATCAACCGTTGTGAGGTAAACTCTATGAAGCAGTTTTTTGATCAGGAGACCGCCAAGTCTCTTTATGGAGGGAATCGCGTACTCGCTACGGTTGGTGTGGCGACTTGTCACGAAATCCAACAGCCTGAGTTCGTTATCGGATATGTTGTCATGCAGGCTATGTTTTCTGATGACTCTAGTTAAAATGTTGTCCTTGTCAAGCTAATTTTCAAAGAAATATAGCTTCATTGATAGCAAAATGTTTTCGGTGTCGGTGACAAAGCCTGTTCGTGAGCTCTTGCACCACCCTAGATAACCTGGTGTTCAGAGAACCTGACAGGAGTTCAGGAGGAAACTGGAGGAAACTGATAAGAGAAATCATTTTAGTGCAATGTACATGGAATCTCATATTTCGAGATCCGACTGTAGTACCCAAAGGAGCAATTGTGGATCATTTTGGGCGCTGGGAATCCTCTCCTAGCCAGCTTAAGTGTGTACCAAGACGACAAGCAATCGGCTGGCAACGACCACACGCTCCTACGTCCCGAATGAAAGCTCTCATGAGAAGGCCTTCCTATGATCTATTCAACGAGCATATGTGAAGAATGATGGGGTGGCTCACTTTCTGATTTTTTCGTCGATTTACGGACCATACGACGAGAGATCGGAAAGCACAGCCACCACGATACAACGAAACGATATCCACACCGTAACCTGACGATCCTGACGGTTGGGCGGACGGCCAACTCGACCATTCACTCATTATTGCCAGAGTGCTGTACGCGAAGAGAGGGCGAAATATCGCATCTAATCATTTCTTCATCGCAACACAATTTAGGACTCGATTGTCTGATGGCAGAAAGCTGCACCACCCAACAAGGACGAGGAGTTGTGGGAGACCTGACCATACAGCGGATGCGAAAGGAGGAGATGAAGCTTCCACGGTGAAAGCCAACGTTTTCCGGCTCAAAACAAAAGTCTGACAGTAGCCAGGGTCTTCGAAATTCTGAGCGAAACCTTATTAATGGCTTCAACGAGAGTGAGTGTTAAGCACCTCCAGCGCTGATTGGGCAGTGATTACACAAAGAGGTGAAGTGAAGTCCCGACTCCAGCCAATGAAGCAGTTCCGCCTGGGATCGAAGAACTCGGTGTTTAAGAACAAGATAGAAGGTCCATCCTTCAGATGGCTTGACATCAGACATCTTCAGAAAGCTAACGATGTTCTCGAAGTACGACATGTGCCAACTAAGCCGTAAATTCTAAGCGCTTTAATTGTCAACGAAATGACAATCATCTCAATTATCGTCGTCTGACCGAAGTCATTCAGCGCCTGCTGCTACTCTCAATCATCATCTGGCCACGTTTGCAAAGATATCGTCTCAGCGTGTGCTCCAAATTCAACGAAATCGTGTCTGACCACATGCCACCGTTATCTAGAACGCAGACGTCGAAGAATGTTCACCGAAGCAATTTGCCTGAAACGAGACGATTTTCCCCCCATTGCGGTTCTTCTTCGGAAGTGTGTTCCAAAAATAAGCAGTCGTCACCCACAAGGGCGCCCGCAAGCGACTGCAAGCGCCTCCCCGAGTGCAGATTATCGCTAAAGACCGATGATGTCACCGGCCCAGCGCCAGCCACGAGGAAGTCATTTCCAACCGCCTAAGAGTATGCAGTGAATTCAAATTCGATCGTACTCCGATCTGCCAGATGATCGATTCAAAAACCCGCCACTGACTGGATTAAATATTCTTATTTATTCAGTTCCATCTTTATCTCAAGTAAATACGAATTTATTTACAGCTACGACAATTACAAATACAAATACAAAAATAAAACGAAATAAAACAACAACACAACTCGATTGAGTTAAACTTTACAAGGACCTCAGTTCCATGATCGAGGCCGATCAACAGTCGCTTCTATCTGATCTTGGTCAGTTCCACGTCGTTAGCATCCTTCTTCAGGTCATCGCTGCTCGCCGCAGGGGTCTTCTTCTTGCGACAGCTTTTGACCAAGTCCTGCCCCATCCACGCAATGACGACCAGGATGCACATGGCGTTCATCCAGTGGATTGTGAATGTGTAGTTGGTGGCATCTCTCACGAGACCTGAAAGGCAGGCACCCGTCAGTTGAGTGAAATGGGATGGGATGCGTCAATCGAACTTACCGATGATGGGTCCACAAGTGAGCGTGAAGACGCCGGACAGCAGGAGCTGTAGGCCCGCCGCCGCCGGCAGCCTGTTCAACGGGACATAGCTGGGAATGATCAGATTCCAGAAGACCACACGCATGGCCTTGTTCAAGCCCATCCAGCCGAAGCAGAGCAGCACCACCGTGAAGTTCCTGCTGTGCGCGACGATGGCTCTGCCAAGGACCATGCCCACGACTCCGCCGCAGAAGAACACCTTGTTGTCGCAGTTCATCCTGGCCGTGACGAATGGAATCAGGAATCTCACGGCCATGTCGCATGCGGCCAACATGGACATCGCGGCAGCGATCTCGCCGCTGTCAAAGCCGAAGTCACTCAGGATGAACGGCGTGAGGATGGCGAAGTTGATCTCGGTGAAGCTGATCAGGGTCAAGCCGACGGCCAGGTTCACATAAGTGAAGTCCCTGAGCAGATCCAAGTCGAAGAAGACCGCGATCTTCTGGAATAACGACATCTTCTTCCTCGCTTCCTTCTGGGCCTGTGCCTCGTCCATCTGCAGGAACTTTGATTCCTCCGTCGGCAGGGGAATCTCCTTGACCGGCTCCATGGGGGGCCTGCTCATAGAGAACGAAAGCCTCGGTGTCCGTGGACTGATGGCCGGCGTGTTCAGGGGTGTTCCATCGCCTCCCTTGTAGCTGAGCACAGTGCCAGTGGAGCTCCTGCGCCGGTTCGAGTTGAGCGATATCTTCGATCCGTACCAGCCGTCATTTGCGCGTGACATCATCGGAGTGTCCACGTCCGCCGTGTTGTCCAGGATCTGATGATGGTCCAAGGGCGATTCAGAGAGTTTTCTTTGTCCCTCGGCGTCTGGAGTCTCCTTGTGCACGTGCCACTTCACCGGCTGGTAGATGAACGCACACGCGATGTTGTGCAGCGACATGCCGCCGTAGAAGAGGACAGCCCCCGCGACGCCGTACTGAAACATCAAGTAGGTGGACAGGTAGGGCAGCACAATCGGGCCGAGGCCGGCCACCGTGAACTGATACGCAGTGGCTGCCCGCCTCTTCACTTTGAAGTACGTGTTGACGGCGAGCGATGAGGCGGACACCATGAATCCTCTGCCGATTCCTGCAAGCAATGCAAAGGTGAGTCAGGGTAGCGTGTGCCGGCAGGCTGACAACTTACCGTACGTCACGGAGATGGAGAGCAGGTAGAATATGAAGGAATCAGCTAATACTGTCGCCGAGAGGCCGATGAAGATGAGGATCGCTCCGGTGATGGCAACTTGTCGGTACGAGAATCGTCGAAACAGTGGACCGTTGAAGAGGCCTAGAATGGTTCAAAATTTGTAGAGCTAAAGCACCAAAGTACAACACCAGCCGTCTGAAAATCTCGATCGTTCCCTTACCTGTACAGGCCGACACAGCCTGCTGCGTGTTGATTATGGTTGTCATCTCTGAGCTACTTATTCCTATGTTTGTGTATCTATCCCGAAACAGAATGCCAAACTGTTGCATGATAGGAAATGTGACTAGCTACACAGTCAGACATAGACAGTTGATCATTTGCCAGGAAATACTAATTACTTCAATCATACTTACAATACTTATGCCCGATGCGATGGCAACCAGCCAACCCCAGCCGCCATCTGGTGCAATGAAGTTCTCACCCAAGTCGCTTTTATCTCGGCGTTTTTTCTTTTTGGCCGCCGCCTGAGATGCCTGCAGAGAGTTCGCCTTCTGGATATCAATCTTGAGGGGGACTTCGGTAGCGTTGCCATTTTTTGTATCGTCTTTGTTCATTTTCAAGTGCAGATGCTTTTACTATCACATTCGTTGAATGGTCGCCTGGTCGCTTGGGCATAAATTCTGCAAAATTAAATGGTGAGTGAGGACATTCAATTGGGGTTGAAATTGTTAGATAAACATCTTCGCCACACAGTGACATGGGGGGGAAATGCAGGGGGAGAGGGTACTGATTTGATGGTCGTGATGGCCCTTTTGGTTTGACGGCCTTGACTCGTGAGGGGTGTGTGACCGCTTGTATTTTGGGGGTGGCTAAAGTGGGCAGCCATTGAAATCAGTGAATTCGTCTGAAATGGAAATGGCCGTCTTTATAGGTCATCATGGAGGAGGAGATTCTTTTGCAGGGCATTGTTAATTTGAGAGGATTCATCTAAAGGGTGGTTTTTTAAGCGTCGCCCGAGACTTGACCAAATACGACAGCAGACCCATTCATCCAGAAATGAGCTTCATCGCTGGAGACAAATTGATAATCCCCACGAGAGAGGAATGAGACGAATTGAAACTGCCGATTCAATTTAGAGAAGACTTGCATGCCTGGACTATCCTGGCAATGATGTGCACAGCTTGGCTGTCGCTACAGACACGAATGCTTCACTCCTTCCACCTGTTCCTCGCAATATGGTTAGTGGATATTATGATCGCTTAGGTTTCCGCTTGGAAGATCGACGCATATTTAACTAACGAGGAGTGCAGCCTAATGTCGTCGCCCTTTACGAAGGCGCCAGCGCCAGACTTGGAGCCATCCCTGAAGATGCGACTACATTTTATTTATTTATTTATTATTTCGAGACTGCTTAGGAACTGTAAGATACAATATCGTATAAGCTAGTCATAAGCTAATTTCTACAAAAAGCTGAGAAGTTTAAAATTTAGTGTATAATTTAAACTAATAATGAATTCAATTAAGATAAGATTAAGTTTAATTAAATATTAACTTAATACATTTTGATTTTCCTTTATATGACGTGGTAGAGAATTCCACAGACGGGCAGAGTGTATGAAGAATTGACGCTCGGATTTTAAAAATGAGCAGCGAGGGGAAGGGGAATCACTTGACGAGATCTATTTGAGGCTGATTGATTGTAATTTTTTCGAAACAATAGGTTGGTTGGCGTTTAAGCATTATGTCAGATAGCATAATGAGACACCGAAAGTCAATATAATTATCACGAGACATGTCCAAGAGGCGTGTAGAAAATACTCGATCGAGCCTTCGTAGCCCGAAAACATATCGTATCGCACTATTGTAAGCAACATTGAGTTTTCGTTTGCTTATAAAGGGTGATTTTTTAGCTATTATCTTTTTGGCAACATTGGTTTAAACAGCTGACGCACGTTTCGTGTTTTGTTTCACTGTCAAACATCTTCAGTTTGGTCTAAAATTCAACCATGAATCGTCTTACAAACGAACAACGCTTGCAAATTATTGAATTTTATTATCAAAATGCGTGCTCTGTTAAGAAAGTTCATCGCGCGCTTCTTCCATTTTATGTTCAGCTCATTTTTGGCTCAATGGGTACGTAAATAAGCAGAATTGTCGATTTTGGAGTAAATATCAGCCAGAAGCATTGCAAGAGCTACCAATGCATCCAGAAAAAAGTCACAGTTTGGTGCGGTTTATGGGCTGGTGGCATCATTGGACCGTACTACTTCAAAGATGATGCGAATCGTAACGTAACTGTGAATGGTGAGCGCTACCGTGAGATGATAACCAACTTGTTTTTGCCCAAAATGCAAGAGCTTGACTTGCACGACATGTGGTTTCAACAAGACGGTGCCACATGCCACACAGCACGCGCAACAATGGAATTATTTTTGGGGGGCGAGTTCGGTGAACATTTTATTTCACGTTCGGGACCGGTCAATTGGCCGCCTAGATCGTGCGATTTAACGCCTTTAGACTATTTTTTGTGGGGCTATGTTAAAGCTCATGTCTATACAGACAAGCCCGCTTCAATTGACGCATTGGAAGGCAACATTAAAGCATTTATTCGTGAGATACCGGCCGAAATGTTGGAAAGAGTATGCCAAAATTGGACTAAGCGGATGGACCATTTTGAGGCGCAGTCAAGATCAACATTTGCATGAAATAATCTTCAAACTTTAAATTATATGGACCGTACTATCGATTCAAATAAAGCGTTCATGCATTTTTCTGAATTTTATGTGTTCTTTTTTGAAAAACTTTCCTATAGCTTTTAAAAAATCACCCCTTATAATTACAGTTACAAGAGATTTCGCAGTCATGTAACAAAATATGAACTACCAATGTTTTCGCAAGAAGAATACGTGTTTTTACTGATGTAAAAAATTGAGTTGCCCTTGCACCTTGCTACAATTACATTAATGTGGTTATCCCAAGTCAGAAGCCGATTAAAGGTCACACCGAGGTTTTTTGCGGTATTGACGCATTCGATTGGAGCATTGTTCAGTACGATCAGAGGAAAATATGATAGAACCAGAATTTATCTCGAGATTACAATACATTCGGATTTTTTTGGATTTACGAGGGGAGTTAATTCGCGTTTTATCTCTAGTTAAACAGAATCATAATGGCAACTGAGACGATGATGGTGAAAATTGAGCATCGCGCTGTAATTAAATTTCTCACTACGCAAGAAAAAAGTGAAAAAACTATTCATGAAGAGATGGTGGCTGTTTACCAGGGTTCCGCACCATCATTATCAACTGTGCAAAAGTGGTCAAGTGAGTTCAAGAGAGGCAGAGAGAGCATTGAAGACGACCTCCGCTCCGGCGCCCCGACTACTGCTTGTACGGGAGAAAGCATCAAAGAAGTCGAAAAACTTGTTCTTGAGGATGCCCGAATAAAGGTGAAAATGATGGCAGAGATCACCAAGCTTTCAATTGGTACCATTCACACCATTCTTCATGACCATCTGAACCTTTCAAAGGTCAGTGCAAGGTGGGTGCCACGAATGCTTACAGCGCCTCAGAAAAAAGTGAGAATCGCATGCTGTAGAGAGCTTTTGGACTGTGTTATGGATCGCATTGTTACTGGTGACGAAACATGGGTCCACCACTATGACCCTGAAAGCAAACAAGAGTCCATGCAGTGGCATAAAAAAGGAACAGACCCCTCGAAGAAGTTCAAAGTCACTCCGTCTGCCGGGAAGCTCATGGCCACAGTTTTTTGGGACTCAAAGGGAATCTTGCTCATTGAGTACAAAAAAAAAAAAGGTGAAACCATCAACGCCACATCCTACGCTTCCACGCTTGCATAATTTGCGGGAGGAAATTAAAAAGAAAAGACGGGGTAAACTCGCAGCGGGTGTGTTGCTTCTTCATGACAACGCTCCTGTTCACACGGCGCTAGTTTCCAAGGCTGCTGCGCGAGATTGTGGTTTCGAAGAAATCCAACTCCCACCCTATAGTCCAGACCTTGCCCGTAGTGATTATTTCCTATTTCCGGATTTGAAAAAATGTCTTCGCGGAAAAGAATTTTCGGATGATGAAGAACTCAAGTCGGCAATAAATGGGTATTTTGCAGAGAAAGAGATAAAACGCGAATTAATAATCACATTTATATGAAAATTTACGTGAATGCACTAAAATAATAGTATTACTTGATAAATAAGTCAATTTATATATACAACCACAGCTTCACCCCGATACCGAGAATATATTGAACGCCCCTCGTAGGATAAGACCATTTAATTGCGCCCATTTTGAGATTATCTCAAGATCGTCGTTGACACAGCAAACTGCTTGTTCAATGAGCCCAAGTGGACAACTAAAGTATAATTGGACATCATATGAGTGGAACATTTATCGATTAAAGATGGAAGTTCAATAACATAAATTGAGAATAAAAGAGGACGAAGAATTGATCCCTGCGGGACACCAGTGGCATTCGGGAGAAAGTCAGACAAGTTTTGATTGTTTCCTGTCGGTCAGGTAGGAATGAATAAGCTTCGTAGTACTTGCCGAAAAATTAATGCTTTGCATAAGCTTTTTACATAAAAGAACATGATTAACAGTATCGAAAGCTTTTGAAAAAAATCAAGTAAGGCCAAAAATGTTACATCATCCTTATCAAGTTTTTGCCTTATATCCTCCGTACCGTTTAGGAGCGCAGTAATACAACTGTGCTTCTTACGAAAACCAGATTGTTTCGGGGTAAGTATAGAGTTCGCCGAGAGATAGAGCTGATTTGTTTAAGTAAGATCTTTTCGAAGACTGTTGATGAAAAAGAAAGGATTGAGATCGGCCTAAACTCATCACCTTTGGCATTTTTTGGAAGTGGTATAATCTTAGATGATTTCCACAAATCGGGGTATACGCCTGTTGTTAATATTGTGTTATATACAAAAGTGAAATTAGGCAGTATAAAGGGGCAAAATCATGAGCACGAATTTAGGGTGTTTGTTGTCCAAACCGACAGCATTTGATTTTATGGGGAGCACGCTTTCAGCTACATCAGCCCTGTCTACAGCAGAAAAACCAAAGTCAGAGCGATCAGACTCATCCATGAAGGATAAAGGGTTTTCTGCATTCGACGGTGGAGCCCGAATTGAGGAAGAAACAAGTATTTTGCTGAGACTATTACCGTCGATATCATCCGGTAGCTTGCTCCTTGGCTTACCTATACCCGAGTTACGTAGGTTTTTCCACAATTGTCTACCGTTTAGGGATGTGTTAAGCTGGCGAGAATCAATAAGAGATTTGACATTTCGTTTTTCGACTACAACTCTATTTCGAAGTGAACAGTACCGACAACGCAGCTCATTTAATCGGTAACGTTTCCATACGTTATACGTCTGATCCCATTCTTGTAGTAAAACTCGAATGCGTTCTGTGAACCATGTTTTATTACTTGGTTTAAGAACTTTGCTTCTTAAGTGTACGTGAGCACCAAAAAGAGAATTGATATTCTCAGTATGGAACTGTAACTGTTGATTAGAGGACGGCATGTAGTAGATATTATCCGAATTTATAGAAAGTGCATGCTCTTCTAGATGCTGCACGTTTTTATTATGAAAATCACGATATTCATATCACATTCCTTTCAGATTTTCAGATTCCGGCCAGAGTCCTGAGTGCAGTCGACTGTGTGTGCGTCGCAGCTGGATTACTGGTGTCCGTGCGCCAGACGGTATATCCATGCGCCATGTCATCGAAACTCTAGTGCGAGGCGTACCAAAGACCACTTCTTTTAAAGCAGAAGTTGACCTTGAAAGTGCACACCCCTGATGAGCATAATGAATTGTTCCACGACGTCAGTGACGTGCACTAATAAAATGGAGATCAAACTGGACGCAACTGTGGTCTACTTCAACAAATAAAAAGATTCATTGCCCAATGATCATCACAATTTAATGACACCATCAAAACTGATTAAAAAGTACAGTCAAATTGAAGCCAAAGCAAACATTAAACAATTTTTGAGATCTTTCACATCTCGTCTTCGTGACGTTAGTCCCAATTCAAATTTGATTTGCGGATTCTCGGTGTTCGTCGGAGCATTTCGAATGACGTAGAGTGCCGTGTCAGACGAACGACGACGTGTCATGCAAGCGACAGCAATGGCATCGCTTAGAACGCATTTTAGGGGTTTTTTTTTTGTTTCCAAAGACAAACATCAAGTTATCTTGATCGCTGACTTAAGTGGGTTTCCTTGTTCTGAATCTGTCAACTGGATGCGCACACATTTTGCAAATCCACACATCTGCGGTAGAGTATGATTCACGTGTCTGGCTCAACACGGATAGACACGACAAACATTGGCTGCGAGCCGTCAATTGAACTGCGTGACAGATGACTCACATCAAATGGGATTTATTTCAGTCATTTTGGTGACGTCTTGTCACCTGGTGTCCTTTGTGATGTTCTGAGGAAATTTAAAGGGACTTAGAAGATGGTGGCCTGTTGCGGGACTTGCAGGAACCTTTTTAGATTACAAGCGCGATGAGTGTGTGTTTGTTTTGGACTCTTTGGCGGAAAGGATGGTGTCGGTACTCTGGTGCAGCACCAGCTTTGTTGCTACACCCCGTTGCATGCCATCCATGTGGTGACAGTTGAAACATTGACCGTTTGACAATCGATCGAAGTTGTGGCCTCGCAAATCAATCAAATGATGGCAGACAACTGCATGCTTTCATCGTGATTTGCTCCACAAATTGGGCGTAGCCGGCTTATTGCCAATTTGTTAAGCTTAAAATTTCAATTAAATTATTCAATTAATCATAGAAACTGGACTGTTCGCTGCGAAGGTCTGATACTTTGCTTGATCGTCGTTTTTGCAAACATCGCTTGTTCACATAAGACGGTTGTTAAGTGATAGAGCAGATTTATTGCGGCGATATAATTTGATAAGCCAGTGAATTCATCAAGTCAATCAATTATCCGATAATTGTGACAATTAATATGGTTGAGATATCGCTGAAGACTTTAGATTATTAGCCGTTGTGTCAATTCAAAGTGACAGTACGAGGGTTAAGGAGGTGTTACGGCAGGAAGGAGGTTCGAAAGGTGTAGACCTTGGACCGAAGCTTGTAGGGACGAAAATGACGAACTAGTATTAGAGTCGCAGTTGATGCTGAGAAATGGGAGAAATCACTTCTGCAGACTGTTATACGGCGATGACGACACAAATTCCGCTGCCAGGCAGACAGCTCACTTAACTTGGACTAGGACAAGAATTCCGTTCCCCCGATTTAGACGAGGTCAAGATAGAGATTGACATCGAACAACTGGAGCGGCGGGACTGTCCGCGGAACTGTTTAACTCAGCTGGGGCCGATCTGGTTGGCCGCATGTATCAGCTTATCTGTAAGATGTGGTCGAAAGCATGTCCGATGAGTGGAATCTTGTCGTCGTTTGTTTGTCCGATCCACAAGAATGAAGACCCCTTTGACTGTGCCAACTATCGAGGGATCAGTCTGCTTAACATCGCATACAAGATCCTCTCTGCAGTTTTGTGTGAACGCCTGAAACCGTTCGTCAATAATCTGATAAGTCCCTATCAGTGTGGTTTCAGGCCAGGGAAGTCCACAATACATTTTACGATTTCCACACTGCTGCAGATCCTGTAAAAGACCCAAGAAATGCAGATCGACACCCACAACCTATTCGTCGATTTCAAGGCCGCATATGACAGCTTGCATAGAGAAAAGCTATACAGCGCCATGTCTAGTTTTGACATTCCTCCTAAACTCGTCAGATTATGTAGGATGACGATGGTGAATTCTCGCTGCTCCTTTAAGATTGGTAATGAACTCACCTTAAATGTGAAAAAAGGTTTTAGACAAGGCGACACGCTGTCTTGTGACTTTTTCAACATCAACTTCGGAAGACCCTGCAAAACTCACACGCCAACACTTGAGGCACGACTTTAGAAACGTTTGTTCAACTGCTAGCCTACGCGGATGACATTGACGTGATTGGACTAGCACAACGAGCCGTCAATGAGCCGTTTGCTGGCATTGAAGCGGAAGCGTCTAGCGGTATATGATCATCACGGGAGGACGCACAACATCGACGTCTCGGACAACGCGTCATAATGGGCAGCAAAATCTTTGAGGCAGTCAAGGACTTCGTCTATCTCGGCTCTGCAGTAAACAGGGCAATAACACCAGTACCGAGATCAAGCGCAGAACTACTCTTGCCAATCGCTGTTTTTGAGCTAAAGAGGCAATTGAGTAACGGAGCCATCTCTCGAATGACCAAGCTAACTTTATACAACACTCTGATCATCCCTGTACTGCTCTAGGGCGCAGAACTATTGAAAGCGGATTAAGAACTCTTGGTCGTTTTGAAAGAAAAGTTCTACGAGCGATCTTTGGCCCTGTTTGCGTTGTCTGGAGGAGAAGATTCAACCACGAACCGTAAGGGTTGTACAGCGGCAAAAACCTAGTTAAGTGTGTTTGGATCCAACGCTTAAGATGGCTAGGTCATGCAGAGCGGATGGGCGCCACAGCTCCGGCCCGAAGAGTCTTCGATGCCTAGCCAGAGGGTGTCCTAGAACGAGATGGCGCACAAAAGTGGAGAAGGACCTCAACCAACTTGGCGTGCACACCTGGAGGCAGCTGGCGAAGGATCGTGCTGGATGGAGACGCTTGTCGGTTGACGCCCAGGTCCGTCCCGGACTGCAGCGCCAAACAAAGAAGAAGAAGAGGGGTAAAGGAATCATTTGATAATGGCTTTGAAGACTCTTGTCATTCGCTGTTTCTTTCAGTTCAAGATGCAATTGTGTAGTGGAGCCCTCTCTCGAAGGACTTTGTTAATCCAAAACATGCATTAAACTTGATCCGGAACCATTGGAAGGTGAGTGGTTAACTATCGCCACCAAAAAGGTCATCATTTAAATGCCACCCAATTGGACCCCAAATTATTCTGCAATTAAAGGGTGTTTTTTTTTTTAGAAAAGCAAAACTTTGAAATGACAGCATTCATTTTTGCGACAGTTGATTTGACAGTTCTCGATAGTTTGAAGGTTAGTTTGGCAATTCATCATTAATTCACTTTATTTTGATAAACATGGTTCAATTGAAAAAAAACTCAAGCTAAAGCCATTGTTAAAATACTATTATATACAGAAAAAGTCACCGTGTGGTGCGCTCAATGGGCCGGTGGAATAATTGGTCAACGGTAAGCGGTACAGAATCATAATTATTAACTTTTCCGTGCAAAACACTTGCACTTGGAAGTCAACATTCGACGCGTTATTGCTGAAATTCAGCCTAATGGACTGCAGATTACGCCACGTAGGCGTCAACCGCTGCTCATCTCTTAAATAAGTTCAATTTCATGGATATTTAAATCATTTTTCTGTGTTTCACTTCAATTTAAAGTTCTCCGCCTCTAAAACAAACACCCTTTATTATCTGAAAAAGCTTAGCCTAGTTGAGGATGGAACCTCCAGAGGTACCAGCTAGGCAGGGCTACTTTCAATTTCAGCATTGAGCTAAACTTCAGCAAGCAGAAATATGAGATGACCAACCCCCGGCAACCTTAGCTGAGAGCTGTCAATTAAACCGCCTGACATAAGATCCACATCAAGTGGATTACGTGTCGCGACGGGAAATATGAATGTCATCTTGATGCGAATTGATTGAGTGACAAATGCGTCATTTACTGAATAGATAACTTAAAACTGGCTCTGGTTTTTTACAAATCACGACCACCAAACAAACCGAAGACCGGTCAAGATTGATCTTGACACAATGACCAAAATAATGTCTGCTTCCACCGACTTTAATTGACAGTGTGAACATTCAATTGATTGTCATAACTGAGAACCCGTTTGCTTGAATGCAAATCAGTCGTTTGCCATGAAAGGAAAAGACCGCAAACAATTTCGCATTCAACTGAAGCTCAGACCGAAAGCTCTTCTCGAGCGTTCGACATGCGTGATGAATTTTGCTATCACGAGATACCCATTATCCCCGTCAACAGGCCTTGGACTTCAAATGGGGAGCTGAATGCTTGAAGTGATGAGTGTCTGGCTTTTTTTTTTTGCTGCATCCAAAATAGAGTTCCAGCTCCATTCTGTCGACTGTCTCACGCTGAAAAACCAGTTTCTCTCTATCTGCCAACACCTAGTACCTCTGACATCATCTAAGACATTCAATCAAAATCGGACTGGTTAGCCCGCTAGCTCACGCCTCGAGTTAGTTCACATTCTTTGTTCAGATACTGTACTCGTAGAACCCTTCACATCTAATCAGCACGACACCTGTTAATGATGTGCAATTTCACAAAAATAGACCCTCGTTCAATCGAATCGGCTTCTCGCGATAAGATTAGCCATCAAGACGTTGACACTCGACAAGTCAGTGCCAGTGTCTGGGCGTCTGAAAGCGACTCGTGCCATAACTAACCCTGAAAGCACTCATTTGCTATTATTGTTTACATCAGTCGTTTCCTTATTTACAACGATTTACTGCGTCTAAACATCTGACATACGTCGATAAGGTAGTTCACAAAAAGCCTCTAAAAATGTTCACAATCAAGCACTTCTCACGCGTAGCGTTATCTCGGTTATGCGCGTCTTTTTAAATTTTCAACATTTTGATTTCTTTTCGTTTTCGCGATAACCCCCCGATGCGACCTAGTGAAAGTGTTCGATCAAAATTGCTTGATCTGGCCTCGGAGAGTGGCTTTTCTTTCAGACGCTTAAGATGGCTGCTGTCTAAAGCGATCGTAGATCAAGGTCTTGAGAGAATAGATTTTGTTTCATCGATTGCACACAAATACAGTAATTATTGCGAGCGGCAGCAGTGGATGTTTATTTTGGTTTGAAATTGCCTCAATTACGTCAGCGGATCATTAAGGTCGTGCAGTTCTCAATAGGAGACAGCTTATGCGGGATTGTATATGATTCCGCACACAGTTGACGTGTGCTATCTCGTACGAAATGATTTGCAGGTTTTTTGCTGAAGATTGTAGTGTTCAGCGAATGGGTGTGTTCAGAGGTCAATCAAATACAGATCGGAATGCGTGATTTGGTGAATTTGTCAGCTTCTTGGAGTGGTAGCTTGCAGTAGTCACATTGAGACCAGCGTAGGCGCATTGTGTTACCACGCGGATCTAGTCGATCTTACTCGGCAAACTGCCCAGACTGTGCGATCGTCTCGGATGGAGAGTGCGTGTCATATATACCGATCGGTGTGATCAATGGTTTCAGATTTTTTGCAGTAGCGAGAGGCATGGACCCTCTTCCACCCAGAAAAAGAGCGCTGAACTCGTGCCCTATCTAGCGAGTTCGTCAGCTTCGAACCGTTCTGGAGTGTCACAGTGTCCCGCCATGAGATGGAAGCTTACTCGGCCATCTCGTTAAGAGACGTTTTCTAAGAATTTAATGGACTCTCCTTTGTACATCACAAATGTCGAACCAAATTGTGGTAGCGTCCTCGCAGTCCTCAACGAAGTTACAGGGAATTTTGGGCTGCCACGAAGGGTTGACACCGTCCTGAGGAACAGCCTTCACATCGTGGATTTGTAAGCAGTTTTGTGAGAGGAACGGCGTGCAGCACATCAAGAACTCTGCCAGGATAACCAAGGCTAACGGTCAGTTGGAGAAATGCAACCGAACTATTCTTTCGTCTCACAAATGCATGCATTCGGGGGAATGGGGCTGGATACAGTCCGAAACTACATCACGAAGGGGAATCCAAACGAACTTCTATTTTGCGATACGCCAAAGATTATTTTCCGAGGGAAAAGTTGCTTATAATGTTGAGAGGGAAGACTCAGGTAGAGGCTCGAATTGGTAAAGCGGCGAAGAGAAGCCTTAACCAACATTGATGAAGCCCAGAAGCAACATAAAATGAGGCACAACTACAAGCATCAACGGCCAACGTCAGAGATGAAGTATTAAAGAGATAGTCAACTTCTACCTCTCTTGCCCCTTGATTTCATCTGACAGCGATTTTTATAAAATGTTCACAGACAGTTTTTGTGAATACGATTCATCAGAGAGCAACTGCAGGCTGCTCTAAAGCCTTAAGAAGTGTGCGTGAAAATAAAGCAGTATGTGTGCCTTTAGAGCAAATCAGAGATAGGCGAGGGTTTTTTTTTAGTAAAGACCCAAACCCGAGTTGGACATCTCTTTACTACTTCATCTCTGGCCAACGTCCAACCAGTCAAGGCACCACAGACTCGTCGAGAACGGGCCTGCTGCTACCGTTGAGTGAAGCCGAAGCTGCCCAATGACAGATACGTGGTGAAGAACATCTTACACATTAAACGCAACCAACGAAAGCTGAGCACCGTCATGGCATCGGACAAGTCAACGCGAGCTGCGAGCTCCGAGACGGCGTTGCCGATGAGACCAGCGATGAAGAAACCTCCGAAAGGATGGCCGAGTTGTATTATCAACGGAGGGGTATAAAAGCGTGCTTTGTAGACGGGTAGTCGCACAGTAGGATGGAAGAATTGAGCTGTCGTGGTGTCATCTCGTAGGTGCTATATTTGTCTCATCACATTGTCAGTTAGTAGAGAAAGAAGTTCTTGGCATTATCTAAAGAACATGTTGCGTGTGATCAGTGAACTTCGTTGCTTCGATGGTGATTGTATGGTAGGGGAGATTCAAATACGAACTGTTAGGCATCGACAGTGGCACAGAGCTAGTCAGGCGTCTACCGAGTCATCGTCAAATTTGCTTGACAACTTGGGTCGAGCAAGTCTCTGATTTCAAATCAGTGGCACAACGCAACAGAGGATGCCAGTGCACATTGGATTTGAAAAATCTCAACTGTGAGCTAACTGGACCACGAGATATTGCTTAGGTAGATAGGTAGACTGGCGAGTGCCACGTCTCACTTAGGTCCTAATGGACCCACTGTGATGCTCGTTGCGGGAATTTCTCCTCTCTACACCTTCCTCGTATCCGTCATCTTAGTGTGTTGCACAGCCATTCTGAAATCCTTAAAATTTTATTAGATTCTGGGGGTCTTCTAAGAAGTGTTCTTCCAGTGTTATATGTCTGAACTGGCAGAGGCTGTTTCGGACGAGACAGAGGTGGTGAGAAGCGTCCTCTTTTTCATTTATGTCACCGCAGCCTCTGCATAGGAAGTCGTTGGGTAGTTCGGTGCAGTCAGGCAATACTACGGTAGGACATCGAATATCGGCGGTCCGAAGCAAGGTAAACGATTAATGCTTGCCAGAGTTGTAGCCTCCATACAGCTGTACGGGGCACAAATATGGTCTGATGTAGCGAATAAAATATCGCGACATCGAAAGGAATCAAATCTGTCTACAGATTATGTGCACTGAGAGGTAGCAGTGCATATCGAATGGTATCCCACGACGCGATAATAGTACTATCCTCTACGGTACCAAACGATAGCGTAGCCAATCGATATCGCTCCAACCGTAAATCTAGTGAAGCAACTCGAAAGGAGCCGCAACGTGGCAACAACGATGGAACGAGTCCCAAAAAGGGAGATGGACGTACTGACTAATCCCAAGGATTGAAAATTGGGCAAATCGAAAACACGGCGAACTAAATTACTATCTCACACAGTTATTAACTGGTCACGGTTGTTTCCGGGAATATCTTTACAAGCGAAACCGTGATTCGAGTCCATCATGTCCTCGCTGCCTAAGCGCTGTAGACAACGTGCAGCACGATTTCTTCGAATGTATGCAAACGAAAGAGCTATATTGCGCGAAGAATTTGGTGAACGGCCAACACCAGAAAAAATAGTTAAATATATGTTGAAAGCCGAAGAACTTTGGGCTGTTGTGAACGATGCAGCAGCACGAATAATGTGTGATCTAAGACATTTAGAACGGCAGCGGAACGCGCATTCGCCAAACACCCCGTGACGAAGCAAAAAGCTGGAGTCCGTCCCTCGCGAAGTAATACTTAGCGGTAGTTCCGCGGGGGAATAAACGGAAAGATTCGGTAGGTGGTTTTAGTCAGTAGGAATCTGACACTACCAATGGGACGTGGGACCATTGGTGCCTATGCAAGGTTTCCATCTACTCACGCCAAATAAAAAAAAAAAACTGTGGGACATGGGATCGTGTGAGGTACTCCTCGATATGTCATAATACTCATGACATGGATCTTAGCTCTTATCTTGTGTGAATGTCCAATCTTGAATAGGGGGAGATGTCATCTGACCATCGACAAGCGCGAATGTAACCTCAACGAATTGACCGGGTATTTTGGTCTCCCAAGAAGGTTTGACACCGACCGAGGAACACCCTTCACATGGATGCTACTTCAGGTGAATTGTGAGTGCTTCAACTTTTTGTCACACTGAAGGAGTATGTCAGTGTGTGCATTGGTCAACTTGGGCCAGAGCATCCGAGTGGTCTCACAGGCGGTCAGAGAGTTTCACCTTTTGTTAGCTTCCTCTATGATCGTGTAATCCACTTTTTTATTTACATCTGCAAGAGATGGTTTGATCCATGGGATTGCTTGTGATTGCCAATTTCGGCCCCTTTCCTAGCAAGTTTATCCACTGCTTCACTGCCGGCTATGTTCCTGTGACCAGCGACACAACCTAGACTAATCGAGTGCTGAGCGTTGAGAACCTTAAGCGACCGTATTGGACTTGATCTCTGTGCTTTGATGGCCGCTTGATAGTCAACTAGGATGATAACATCAGGCGTAAGTATTGGCAACATTGATATCATTTTGGCCGCTTCTTTGACTGCCGGGACATCCGCTTGAAGTACATTGCTGTAAACAGGGATTCCGATGGAGCAGTGCATGTTTAACAACTCGGAGGAAAATGCCCGCGCCTGTGTCGTTTATCATCGTCGATCCATCTATGTAAATATGGATGGTCATGTTGTTGGTGGGTTCATGAATAAACTACTCCTCCCATGTAGGGAGATAGCATCGGAAGGGTGTGTAGAAGTCAAGACATAGAGGAATCGTCAATTGGAACCTTTTTTTGTCGCATGTTTTTACACACTACACTGAAGTACTTAGACTCAGCAACTGGTCAATTGTACTACCAGACAGTGACCTACATTTAAGGAAATTTCATTGCCTCCGGAATACCAGCCAGCAGGCGCTTCTGTGATGAGGAGCCTACATCATCAGCTCTCACCTCATCAGCACCAAATAAATGCCAAACGCGGGACAGTGGCAGAGGAAGTGCTCTGCAGTGCCGTCGTCTTCTCCACAGGCGTCGCAGACGGTTTCATCGTTTATACCAAACACACGAAGGTGACCCGTTAGTACGCCGGTAAGTTCTCTGCAGTCTTTTCTGTTAAGATATAACAAGAATTCTCCGGATTTCTTACAGACATCAGGCATGCTCGCGCTTGGTTTGTCTACATCCTTGAGAGTCATGCCACCTCCGGTTGTGCTCTCGAGAAGCCCAGCCATCGATGGAAGCCCCAACCGAGGACGCGGGTAGTCCCAACGCAGGTTTAGGTCCTAAGAGTATCCCCTCTGATGCTTGTCTAGCAAGTTCATCGGCGATCTCATTTCCCGTGATCTTATGGTGGCCCGGGAGTCTTAGTGAATTAAACCTGCTGATCCACGACCAGAAGAAGGAGTTTCCAGGATTAGTGTGCTTCGTAGAAATAAAGAAGACAACAAGGCTTCATCTTCCTCCTTTTCGAGAGGAAACCAACGGACGAAGTTTACCAAAACGATGTCGCTGATATCAGCTCCCAAGACAACTCGCAATCTTTCAAAATTGCCTTAAGGTGGAACCGACTATTGTCGGCACTTTAAGGCGGTCAACTTGAAAGCACCGTGGAACTACCCACATAATGCCCACAATCGAAGAGAAACTTCCTTATAGCCTCCATATGGCGTCGAAGCTGCCGCGGAAGCCAATGCGTACTGCCCACCTTTACGATACCAAATTTGTATCAGCTGATCGATCTTATCCGCTTTACGAACTCGATATACCCTTCCACTCGAACCGCACTCTCCCGCAGCGAAACGTATTTGTTTTCGAGATGAAGGTGTCAAAGTTTCACAACACCTGGTATCTTTACAACTCGTTTATGCGCCTCCATAAGCAGCGGATACGTTTGAAGATACATTTTTTGCCATGCAATAAAGATTAAAAGTGTCTTTGTTTCGACGCGAAGTTGAAGTCCACGGGCAGTGCTCGTTGCAACCTTTGAAGTACGCGGAAAAGCGTATCGACGCCAGTCCAAGGTTCAAGCTGGCGTGACGTTACAACAGACCACATGTCAAAGTCGGTGCGCTGATAGGGAAGCTTGTCAAAATTGTTCAGAATTTGTTCGGGGTGCAAAAATTACTCGGCACTGAGTCATGACATATCAGTCACGTGAGCTGTCAACAACACACTGTCACAGTGACGTAAGAGAATATCTTCTGCCGAAAGTCTAGATGTTGAGAGGGAAAAATGGAAAATTCTCCGAAGAACCATGACATAGATGAATTTATGCGATCCATAGCCATGCTGAGTGTTTTCTTGTGTACTTCTGGGGCTATTTTAAGCATGTTCTCGAGTGACGTGATACGCAAATCGAAAGCACGCGTAAAAGACGTGAAGTTTTCTCCTCCTATTCACAGAACCAAGTGAACCAATATGGAAACAGTCAATAATCTGTGGTGGCAAAACAGCCGTGGAGAGAGGGAGGGAAGGCTTACAAACGCCCTCCGTTCAGCAGAATCATTAAAGACGCTGTGTCATTCTTCCAGTTAATGAATTGCGGCGGCTGAGGTCCTACGCCGCTTTGACGCTGCGAGCGAAATGCGATTTTAATTTCATTTAATTACGAGATGGGTGTACGATACATTTGCATCTAATTGACGTGACCATGTGTCGGGGCGGATTGGCAATTGCATGCTGAGTTCGACGTTGTGTCGAAGTCATTGCGTGCTTTAGGAACACAAAGCTAGAAATTCCTCATGGCGCACTGAGAGAAAGTGTCCTCCGTGTGGATTTGCTGAGTATCACGTTTTCGAGACATTGCTGTATTCTCTGTTAGTGGCTCAGTGGCACGGAATGCTATCGATTGTGGGTCGATAGTCGGTGAGAAGATGGACCTGTTGAATTGGCTCGTGCACATTGTAAGATGTCATCGAATGCTTGCTACGAGAGTGGGCCATTAAGACCGAATGCGGTAAGAATCGGGGTTGAGCTTGGATTTGAAAGCTGGACAAGCAAGAGCCTTTCATTCTCTTCGTCGTGCGGTGCTACAATCCGCGAGGACTGGGCTGTCATAGCAACTCCACGGGCGCCATAAGAAAGCAGAGCCATTGATCAGCATTCATGTGACGCTCAGCTCTCATTCCCTAACCTAAGTCGCAAAAAATACGTCATTTCCCGAAAACGTGATCCATCTTCGGTAGAATGTGCTTCACTCTCCGATTTCAACACGTTGAGGGGAGAGTAGCAGTTCGTTGGCGTTGTGCCTGCATGAAACGCCTCATATCACCGTTTTGAAATCCTACCTTATCATTGTGCTCTCTTTGATTTACCGACATTATTCTGTTTTTGCTCATTTACTTTGCCGTTCGACTGCTTAAACTATTGCCAAGCACATGCTTATCTGGTTATCACGCGAGTTGAATATGGATACATTTACCGCGCATGCAGTCAGTCTATGTGTGGAAGGGGCCAATGCATGTACGCGCGCGGTTGTGCAACACATTTCACGCCAGTCATTGCATGGGGAACTTCCAAAGCACATAGAATATGAGTAAGAACGATGAAATGCCGTGGAAGTGCTCGCCACTTGGGAATGAAGATCGGCATTGAATGTAAGTCGTTTCTGCAAACTGTTAATCGGCGGAACCTGGAAGACAAGGATAGCTATTGAGACTGAAGTGTTCAAGTGTTGCTGAAGGGGCTGCTTGGTGAAATCTTGAAACGAGCTGGGGATGCTCTTCTTGGTCACATGTCTGTAAGACGAGGTCTGACGAAGGCACATCTGACGTGTGGTTCGCCCGATCGACAAAAAGGGATACCCTTGTGATTGCGCCAATTAACGAGGGTTAAGCCTGCTTCAGTTCGTGCATAAGACATTATCTGGCAGTTGGTGTGAATGCCTTAAGGCACGTGTTTTAAACCAGAGAAGCTGATGTTCCACGCTTCAAATCTCAATACAAACAGTGAAACAGTGGTTTTTAGAAGCTAATCTGCGCCAGAGAGAGGAGATCAGAAATAGAGACAGTGACCCTGGCAGGCTTAATTGGAAGACACGGCAATAGATTGCGACTTTCAACGTTTCCGCCGGAGATGTGGAGACAAAGGGGACTAGCTAACTATGGCTTACATTGGGCACAGGACTGCGAATAAGGTCTATGAGAACTGGAACTACTATCCCATGCCTCGGTGGTAGGAACATCAGGTTTTAATTGAATTTGAAGCCCTTTTTGGAATATAAACTAACTCCATGGCTGATGGTTTCCGGTATAGTACTCAAAGTATTTAAGTTCAGTTGACTGACATTACTCACGTTGTTCGTGACATACGATCCAAATTGCGTTCATTGCGTACACGCTTAAGTGGCTTTTCCGCCACTGCTGGCGGCGATTTAAAGCGATAGAACCGTGATGTCAGTTCCAATAATCGATGGAATCGATCACAAGACTTTTGAATACCGTCCGGTACTGGTTATCATTATCGTGGCATATTCGAGTGGGGCACGCTGTATACGGAGAACGAAGCGCCGAAGAGGGAACAGATGCGACGAGCCCACAACACTGAGCCATACAAGAGTCCAACACACTCTGATGGTCTGTTCGCTATCAACCGGGAGTACTTCCTGGAACTGGGTGCCTACGATACTGGTCTGTTGGTCTGTGGCGGAGATAACTTCGATTTGCGCTTTAAGATCTGGCGGCAGCACTGAGTGGGTACCCAACTTTCGTGTTGGACACGTTTACCGGGGCTTCATCCCCGGTTGGTAGGCTGAGTCAGAAGAAGGCACCACTCAACTCGTGGTTCAAGGAGACCTAACAAATGCAGAAATACACACACCACCTATACGTCGATTTCAAGGCCGTACATTACAACATCACATAGATGCGAACTAAACACGGCCATGTTGCTCACGTTTACGATGGAAAACTCTCAGTGATGTATTGCCTTACTTAATGTCGGTAATCGTTTTCGCCAATTCCACGCACTGTCCTGTGATTCAACACCATTTTTGAAAAGTTCCCGCAAAACTTACAGAGGCACCTGAAACTCGTAGCATTCGTGGACGATATTGACGCGACAAGCCGAACTCTTTCAGCCGTTAATAGACAACCAAGCAAAAGCAACGACTTGGCCGACACTTCGACATGGCTAGGCGGCTTACAAATCGTGAATAAATGATTAAAAAAAAATCCGGCTCAGTAGTACATACGAAACATGCGTCGTCGCACCTTGGGAAAGTTTGTGAGTGAGTACATTCTTTTGGACCTTAAGCCACTAACCAGAGAGAGAGATTGAAGCGTGAAGACGAAATCATAGCCGCCGTAGCGTCTATTTACCCAGAAAATCCAGAAATGAATTGGGCCATACTGACGCAAGAATTGAAGTTGGACAACCATAGCCAATGCGCTGGACATTTTGGCCGAAAATTCGGTGTCGGCAAATGCATTCCCAAAGTGTCTGATTCGAGAACATCACCAAAGGTGTACAGAAGTCATAGGGAGGTCCAATTGGGCCGCTGTGCCAGTTGGAAGATGAACTCGAAAAAAAGCTCAAAATAAGCCTATACTAACCACTGTCGATTTGTCAGGATGTGAAATCTGCGAAGGCAGTGAAAAGACAGACGACCAAGCGGAAACTCTTGGGCCTTTCTCTCTTCAAGGATGTAGCAACATGTACAGACAACAAAACAATTCTGAAACAGCCAGAGGGTCTTTCAAACCAAGAAGGCCTCAAATTTGAAGAAGCCTAACCGAAGGATACCATGTGGCATACTGATTACAGGCCACTTCTCATACAACTATCCCGTGCACAAAATGGGACACAGCAGCTTAGAAAACCATAGACAATACGGACAAGGGAAACTAAGTTAACAATGGAACACTTACTTAGTCGATACTCTAAACTAGTACAGCAAGGCCGGGCTAAGGCAAGTGTCATTAGAAGGCCAGCTCAAAATCTAACCCTTATCTAAGTTCTAAGTCACAATCACATCTCAGGGAAAAAGAAGGCCAATGAACTGGCTATGAAGGCATCTGCCCTTCAGTGCTCGCACAAGCAGTCAAGGCTTGTAATATCTCTACGCCCTTCTTTGGAATAGCTAACCTCAGACGGATCAGACTGACTGATGAATAGGGCGTGAGTTCAACCGAAACAAAACTCGACAGAATATCGCGGACGATAGGAGACTATACCGCCGCACTAGGAGTCCCACACAACACACATTGTCGCAGTTGCAGCCACATGGCTGAGAGAGAGACTTTAACGCATTTCATTTGTACCTGCTCGGCTATTGATAGACCAGCAAGCGAGCGCTTGGTTGACCCTAATTCAACCCACTTAATGAGATGTCTACGATGGAGATTGAGAAATTAATGTTTGTGATGAGAGTTTATCAAAGACAGTTGGAAAATCCTAGATCAAGAAAGGGGACACAATAGATCCATCGTGGTGATAGCTATAGTCACTCCTCATATTTTTAAATTCTATTCAAAAAGGCAACAAGGTCGACAACATCGATATATCGGACTCGTGGTTCCAACAAGGCGGGGCTACATGCCGCGACTGCGACCTCCCACGGCGAGCGTTCATCAATTGGCCGCCACGATCTGTACGCGAACTGAAAGCAGTCGATTACTTTCTCTGGGTCAACGTCAAATCCTTACTCTAAACTAGCAAGCCAACCACTTTGGCCGAGCTTGAGACCAACATTCGAGACGCATCAAAAATTGGATCGACAGCAACGAAGCCGATGAGGTCATTTGACTGTGCTTATTCCATACATAATGTCATCAAAGCCAGAATCAACGAATTCGGGATCAGACTTGTTTCCTTTCAATTAATCAATAAAGAAAGGGGAGTTGAGAAAGCGATACGAACTTAAGCCGTCGGAGGTTGCATTTTAGTGGAATCCACTTTCAGAAGGGGAGGCGAATTGTTTGTTTAAGGTAGAAGTTAGTACACGGCTACTTCGCGGTGTTTTTCAAGGGCTTGCGAGCCGATCAATAGCAGACGAGCCTTATAAGTTGGCCATGAGAGACATGAAATCCAGTGGTAGGCCGATCGTGTCTAGGTAATGGACTGCTTTTGGAGAAAAAAAGTCGTTAAAGCGCACAATATTTGGTTAGTAGGCTCACATTGGAGTCGCCGCGAAACAAGTTTTTATTTAGATCATGGATCATATACCGTGACCCGGTACTGGTACACAAAATGCGGACAAATTTGTACAAGAATTCCTTATAACCCGACAATTCATTTAAATGATATTATCAGACGTCGAAACGTTAATGCTAATGTGGCACAGAATAGAAAACTAGAACGTTTTAGTTCAAAAATGTGATGTGAATTGTGGGGGACACGGTAAACACACACACTCCGAATACATCAGTCGGCGCACAAGGCACACAATGCGAAGCAAGTGAATTGATGACAGTTACATATCAAAAATTGAAATGCTGCCATGAAAGTTGGCGTCTCAAGATGTTTCACCGCGATAAAGTCCACACTTTTCCGGGCAATTAAATACCCCCAGCCAAACAGCCGAAATTCGTGTGCAAGATTCTTCATGCACGACATGACAGCGGTGCGACAAGGATCTCTTGTCATTGTTCGCCACGAAAAAGTTTGAAGCCAGTTCCCATGGGGTGAATGATTTATTGCAAATTATCGAAAGGAAACATAAAAAAACAGAAGCAAGAGACACTGTGCCCGGTTCAATGATCAGCCGATCGTTAGAATGTCGACTTAACGAACTAGAAATTGTGGCTTGTTGCGTGCGTATGAAGGTGAACTTATTGCGTCACTCGCATGAAACGCGCACTAAAGCGGAAGTTGCATATGAGAAGTGAGCTGTCGTTTGTCATCTGTCTGGCGGAAAACTATGTCACGGTCAAGAGAGTTGAGCTTGTTGGGGCAGTCAACTGTGGATAGGGGAGCTGTGTAAAGGCGATGCGTCTTCTATAGACTTAAGAATAGACTTGTGATGAATCGCATTCCTCTTCGTTTTTCGATCGATGTGAAAGGAGCGCCTAGTCACAGGCATTTGCGGACTCTGAATAGAGACGAAAGACAGACTCCCCGAGTGTGACTCAAACCGTGCTTCTGTCGGCAATTGAGTCCGCTCATAGGAGTCGACACAGCCCACCCACAAAATCCGCTGCGGCCACAAAGGATGTGGTTGTTCAGCGAAACACTGTCGATAAGCAAATTATGCGAGGAATGCTTCCACATTTACCGATGACGGCAGCACGTCTGAATTTCAACACATGTCCATCATCAAAGCAAAATCCAATAACCGTCAGTGAATTCATAAAAACCGGCGCATGAATGAGCCATCATTTCAAATCAAAGCACGTCGATACACAACTGCCAGATCTGAATGAAATCGTCACTCGTTTAATTATGATCGCATCGCAATAAACACACGCCTATCAATAGAGATAAGATACCAATGAAGCACGCCTGTTGCCTAGGCCGTGCACTTGGAAATGTCAAGTACTCGCATCGAGGTCTCCGCATCAAAGTGGGTTATCGACCCGATGATGCGATTGCCTCGGCTTTTCGCATTTCCACAACCCCACGGCACCTCTTCAATCAGCCGCAGACCTAGTCGATGCGACCAATCTGTTCAGACCACCTGCTCAGTCCGCACACCGTCTCCCTCGACGCACCGAGACATAATCGAACTGAAACCGAAGCAGACTCGTCGTTGTCGTCGAAAATCACCGCGAGCAAGTGTCGCCTGGTCGATCAGTTGATGTTATCACCAAATTTTGACGTATGTCAGCCACTCAACGAGCAGAGCCTCCACCACTGGTGCCAAATGTGTACCCGCCCTTGGGTGTATTTGTTTATTGTTAGTCTCTCCGCAGTTTCATCGTTTTCTTTGGACTCGCTTTCACGTTCGTATATTTTTGCGTTCTCAGACAAAAAGTTAAAAATAAACATTCAATTGTCGAATTCGCCATTCATGCCACAGTTCGGAGTTCGTAGGTCGATTGCCATCAAAAAACCCATCAGACTCACTCGCTCACAATGCAGATACACTTGACACACACTCGACACAGAACAACACACCACACTCGAGTCACTGGCTAAGCTTTCGATTTCCATTCTAACCTTTTGTCACCGACGCGAATTCGCCAATTCCAGGTACGATCGTTAAGGTGTGTATCCAGACGATATGAGCACTGCTGCCGACCGATCCAAGTTCACGCGCCAAACTGAGTGTGCTCTGACGACGCGAAACAATTGAGCAATTGGCGATACACTTTCGTAGGCGACCCAATCAACTGTTCCGAGTTGATAATCGTTTTGTTGTGTGGTTGTTTTTGTTTTGTTTGTTTTTTCCTGCAAAACAGAAATATAAATGATATTGGAGAATCTTCAGACGGGCACCCATACACGTTTAGTTTGGTAATCTGAAGATTTTTTTTTTTCGCAAGCCCATTTCGATTTAGAGGCACGCTCTGCGGTGGAGAGCTTTCTCACTCTCTCTCTCTCTCTCTCGACCACCGGCGTTTATGAGGGTATTAATTATAGATATCTATGACTGGTCGTTCGATTCGATAGATGAGATAAAAGCTGGTGTCAGATACAGTGGTTCTTGTTGTTGGTTGTGTTCCCTGAGCGTATCTGTTGTTAGGTACGTGCGAAATACATGTGCTATACTGGTATGCAATTGTTATCTATTGATTAGACTGCTGATATTCTAGGAGCTGTTTCCTTTTGGGTAACACTTGTTGTGGAATTCAACGATAGAACTTTGCTGGCGATAAATGTGCGGTAACAGCTGAGATAGTTCATGTAAATGTGTATCTTTTAGGTTACACAGATGCCCTCTCATCTTACCGTTTTTTGCTAATTAGTTTCTTCTAGTTGCGGTTACCAGTCAACAAATCCAATTTCTTTACATCACCCATTCCGAAAACAGTCAGTAATCTTCTCTGCTGTTGAGAGCACCAACTCTCTTTGGATATATCAGAACTGTGCTTAATTCTTCATGTTTCTACAAGTTTTTATCAAAATCCACAAGCGCACATCGGAGATATGGGCATATGTTGAACTCCGGAAAATTCAGAGTCATTCTTTTCGTGTTAATTCGCAGCTCCAAGTTGGTTACTATCCAACAAATCCATGCATTCCAAATTTTTTCCCGAAAACCCGTCACGACTTTCCTTTTTTTTTTTTTTAATTCATTTTTGTTTATTATTTCAGGATAAGCTTATATACTAGACAAAAATGCTTAAAGCTAGTTGGACGAACAATTTTACTATTTCTAACTTACTGGCTCTCGGCGAGCACTCTAAGCTAAACTTAACCTTAAACTATGTCTTTCGACCTAACCCAACAATGAATAAAATATATACTAATATTTAAGGACTAATGTATATTATGGAAAAATTTAAAAAACATAATAACTTAACTTTTTTTTATTTAAAATCTACAAACTACCTTAAAATAAACTTAAACAACTAACTTAAGCTAATCTACATATATATGCATATACATATGTGTATACCCATATACAAATATGTATACGCATGTATCCCTATATACGTAAATGCATATATGTATCTTCTTGTATACATTTATGCATCTTTCGTCAATTTTTTTTTTTTTTTTACATATATACATCTTAGATACTACCTTAAACCTACCCTACGCTATGGAAGTCGGCCATAGGTTGCGGCTGATGGATTTTGAAGTTATCCACTGCAAGACAGTGACCGACTGCGCCCCATAAGAGGATACGCACTACCCTATCTACCCCGGGTCTAAAGTGTTCGAAGCTGGAGTTCCCTCGCTCACCAGCCACCAGAACTTTCGATGTTGCATAGCAACATCCCGCACATCCCGACTCGATACCGCTGTACTGAACCGAAGGAGACCCTCCTCAGCTCGTTGTGCGACGGAACGGTCGTGGTTGAGTCGCCCATCCACAGTCGAACGGGCGATGTGAAAGATGAGCGGTACCGCATTCTTGTCTTGTATCAGGCCGTGCTTATCGAAATGGAGGAATGCTTCTGGGGGGACGAAGCCATTATGACGTACCCTTTCATGGTACTGAGAATTGGGGTAGTAAGCCCCAGAGATCAGTTTATTGGCCGAGTTCATCGCTCTGGCAGTATGGCCTCGAATCAATTTCAACAGGAAATTGTCCACTCGTATCAGGTTCGCCCCGTTGTATAAAACATCATTGGAGTAGAATTTTCTGTACTGGGACTCTGGTGTTCTGTAAAGGCTAAGACAAGCTCTCCCAAACACCCGAATCTTTTCCATCATGCTTGCACTCACGTTGAACCACACGGGACAGCCATAGGTGAGCATTGGCCGGATGAGGGCCATGTAGCAGATTACCTTCACCCTCGCATCGAGTTGGCTGTTGTAAAACAGTCTCTTTGTAAGAGCAAAAGCGACTCGGGCTCGGGCTAGAGCAGCATCTACATGTTTGTTAAAATATAGATAATGATCTAGCCAGATCCTCAGTTAGATTACAGTCCTTTGCGCCAGTGGTTGCCCGTGACACCCAACAATTGAGAACTTTCGCCAATTCTTCCGAAGCCTTATACAACGGGGTCCTGAACAGTATGGTTTCCGACTTCTGAAAGTTGATATTCAACTTCCAGTCATCGCAACTTCTCATGAATGAGTCGAAGTCACCCTGCGCGAGAGTAGTGATGTCCTCCATCTGTACACGATCAAGTCGTCGGCGTACGCAATTACGTGCGGGAGAGAACTTATCAGATCGCTCAAGAAAATGTTGAACAGGATCGGCGAATTAACGGCACCCTATTGGAGACCATTATTCACTTCAAATATACCTGCAGAGGTCACATTGCCATTCTTGACGACGAACCTTCTACCAGTAAGCATGTTACACAGTAGGTACAGCAGTGGTTTACTAATGCCTAGCCCATTGAGCCTTCTAACCATACGGTGTCGAAGGCCTTCTCCAGGTCAATCAGGCAGGCACCCGTACATTTGTTCTGGCTCTTGTTCCATTGGATATCCGACACCAGTTTCGACGCGGCATGAATAGTGTCATGCCCCGCTTTGAAACCGAATTGGTTATCCGGCCTCACGACTTTCCTCTCTGGTGAAAGGTGCTAACTTACTCAAGACATTTCAAAACCATGTGTAATTCTTCTTGTTTCTATAAATTTTTATCAAAATCCACCACTAAACCAGCGAGATACAATCACATTTCGAACTCCGAAAAATTCGTAGTCATTCAAACACCACCATTTTACCCCTTCATTATCAGAAATTCAATTGCATGGAAAGCTCATGCAAATCAAAACAAACAACTATTATTTCCTGTTTGAAAACAATCTTCTTCTGAGTTTACTGCGTGTTTATGAACGTCCCCCAAGTCATCTCACATGATTGCCTCTGTAAATCATATGCATTTGAACACTTTGCTTGTATTTCTTTCTTCATCGTGTTATCAATTAGAAAAACAAACGCAAAAACACGACGCACAAACGGATCTCTCCCTGATCTTGAATAGAAACTTTACACACGCTTCCGCACACAATCGTCGCGGTCGGTCGGTGCCTTAGTCATTTTTGTTTTTACAAAAATTAAATACCACATACATCTTCTCTTAACTTGGCTTTCATGTATATAAATGGAGGCTCGTCCACTGGCAGAGGACGCATGTATGTATGCAAATTGACTTGGTGCCGGAGCGAGAAGCGATCGAGTTTGTGGCGAGCAAACATTTGGTTTCTTTGTAATTTACATATAGCCAAGTAGCCTGGTGTGGAAAATTTTAGTAAATTTCAATTTCTGGCCTTGAGTTGCTGAGACCATATGGCTTGGGGGGTGGGCAGCAGCCTTCTGTATCCAAAGCGGCTTGGAGGGATGTACAACAAAGCACAAAGCTTGCGTGTGGCGCGAAACATATTTTTGGACGTTCGTCGATGAGATAGACATAGACGAGTGGAAGGTAGGTAAGAGTCCACGTGATCGTGTCACGATCTTGAACAATCAGAAATAGACAAGTGAACATGAATGATGCCAAATCATTGTGAGTTCGGCAACGGCGCGAGTAAGTCATCAGGCTATGGAGTGCTAATTAAGTCGAAGATTAGACAGTAAACTTTCAAAAGATCGACTGTAGATCAAGTTGCCACCTGCAGAGGAGTGCAAATATAGATCGGTTCGATCATCCACGAGCAGTCTTAGAAGAACACGATCGCGATAAGCTAGCGCATAGCATGTCAGGTGAAAATTAACAAAACAAAAAAATCCACTGTCACTAATTGGATTTGTCAACGCGATCAATTGGGTTCAAGCTCCTGGCACAAAAGACTATTCGAAGCAGGTTATCTTGTCAGTCTCTGATGTTTGAATCCGTGGCGTTCCTTCGAACACACGAATTCATTTGACGAATGGGGTTAGTGGGGCGAGATTGAAAAGACACAAAGTATGACTCCAATCGAGAAGAGAGTTCGCGGAGAGGCAGACATAAAGACGTCAACTTGAGTAGTGGACACAATCATGGTTGTCTCCATTTCAAGGTGGGAGAGAAGGCCAAATAGATTACATTTCAAACAAAAAGTGTTCGAAACCTAAGACAACATGAATAGTGAACAAACTTCCGCGGGATGTGAGCCGAGAAGCCATTTAGTCACTTTTTTGAATTCTGGTGTGTGACGCTATAGAGAGATCCTTTTTGGAAATGACTTCATCTTCGATTTGCCTCTGTGGTCAAAGAGATACTGTCAGTAGATGCGGTTCGAGTCCGGTGCGGGACGCCATTTATATCGTCTGGAATGTAACTCTTTCTTGATCTAGCCTGGCTTAAGCTCGCGTGCAGCCACTTGCAGGCTCGATCTTGCCTGCCTCAGTATATGCATTGGTTCAGGCTAAGCTGACGCAGGAGCGTGCAACTAGCAAGGGAATTCACAGAGAGTTAAGGATCAGTAGTTACACTGGATAGTTCCACAATTCGGACAGAAATCAACAGCACAGTCTAATCCAGTCAGACAGACTGAAGTCAATTAAATCTTGTCACCGCCCCAGATTCACTCTAATCGATCTGCTCCGATGACTTGGTTGCTTCTTGTTTCTCAGGCCAGCGACTCATTCATCTATCACTTAAGCCTTCAATCGACATGTTAATCTTCTTGAAGTAGGAGCCTGTGTTGAGTCTGGGCTAATACTACCGCCGATCCTTGACGAATGATCACTTGAACTTGGGGTAAGTTAGGTAGCAATGACTTATGAATGCACTCAGACATATCGGACGGTCCATTGTGCTGGCACCCAGTCGGACGAGGTGATGCCTGCAATCACAAGCGTCTTCTCCACCGATACTGAAGCTACCCGCTTAGCCTTATTCAACACAACTATCTTGCGTCTTCAGTGGAGAGCGACAGAATAGTGTAGCGTCAGTCAAGTTCGTTCTTTTCCTGGGATGTCTCCATGGCCCGGTATCCAACTGGGAATTGAACTGAATAGCCATCTCTTCGAGAGATAAATTCCAGGTTAGATCTTAGAGGCATCATGTCCAGACTCCAGAGGTTTAACAGCGGCCTGGCTATCCATGAAAATGGCTCGTCTCGTCCGATCACCATGATCTCCGCTTGAAAGGCATGGCAGTGATCTGATAGTCTCGTCATTCAACTCAGATTTAAATCCTTAGAGTAGACTCGCACCATGGAGGTGGAAAAAATGGGGCGGTTCTTAAAGAGACACTGATACAGATTCTGGCTAGACGTTGTGATTTTCTTAATGGCGACAAGGTGGGTGTCTTTATTCAGAATGAGCCGTACATCAAGACATCCCATGTGAGACTTAAGACCCTAATTTCTGCCTATGGTCTTCATACTGGTATACGACTATAGTAGTTTTGTCAGCCTCAGAGTCTCATGTTCAGTGCGAGCCGTAAACAACTGCAGCTGGTTCTGTGGCTGCTCCATGTGTGGGATCTTGTAGTTCCGCTTAGGCAACCACTTTGCATCCCTGCTCTTGAATTTCATTGACTGCTAGGATTCACAGAAGAAGGGATTCGACACCTCCTTGTACAGTGCCTCTGATGAAGATCCATAGTGTATGAGAAACAGAATGATAGCTAAAACTAACAATTACTGTCCTTTACACAGAGTGAATTTGAATTGCAGCTGGTGCTGTTTATACATATGTTTGCTGGTTCATGTTTGTGAGTCTATTTATGGGTACTTCCTAGTGAACACAATCCCTTCGGCATTTAGACTGTATCTTTGCTTTTTCGTCCATTTGTTGGGAGTGGAGGTGGGCGCTTTACCTAAGATCCCCCAGAACCGAAGAACCTGTTGCAAGCCTTACATGTTAGCTCTACCATTGAGCGAAGCATTTCGTTGACCACTAGATTACAAAGAAGGGGATTGCATTCAGAGAGTCCACCTTCGGCTCCTTCTCTGAGCAGCGATATCGATTGATCTTGGGTCAGCACCAGTGCCGATCGTTAATAACGACAACTCAGTCTCTATACCTGTCTTTTACACCTCTTCGAACCAAGTTCCGGTCATCACAAACGTCATATTGTCGCAAAAACAAGAAGTCGTCCTTGTACGATGCGACACAATCATCAAAATCGTTAGGTTATCAAACCCGGTTGTAACCCCCTGCAAAAAAAGAAATAGAAAATCAACCGCCCAATCAAATAATCAACAACGGTAATTAATCTAAATTCGTACCTCTAGCCCAACTAGAATTTCTGCAGATAAGAACAAGCCCGCTACCATAGTCCACCAGTCATAGTCCAATGGTGTTTTTTTTTTTTTTTTTGCGAACCACGCAACTCAGATATTTCGAACAGAAATGTAATTTTATCTCGTTTGCTTGTGGTTCAAATTCGACTACTAAACGTTTATCTAAGATATCGGTTCGGTCTTATTGCGGTTAAAATTTTGTTTCAATCGATAACGCAGATAAGGGTGACATCGTGGTGCTTGTTCTCCTAACTACGTATCTGCTTACAACGCTGGTTTCTGACTTGTACGTATTTGTGGAGATCCATTGTTTACCAGTAAATATTCGTTTGATTTGCGCTAATTTGATTACAACGATCACGTTGATAGCCAATGACTTGAACCTAGAAGTATGCTACGGAATGGGGATGGTTTTGCGATCTGACGATGGAGATCAGGGCATATGGTTGCATACAATTTGGAGCGCCGTATATGCTATTCAACTGATGGTCGAATTGGTCTTTCAACTTTGAATTGAATTGGTTTTTATCTGTTTCTAATTGTTGACTGCTGAGGTTGACACTAGGCACTGTTCGACAAGAGGTGCTAATGTCATCATCGTCAGACAGATGGCTTGTTGAAAAGGAGTGCAAATCAAAGTAAGAAGAGATAAAGAGGAGAGCCGTAATATAATGTAGAGAGACTATCTGAGGACCATTAGGAATCCAATAATGTTCACGATATTCTATTGATTCAGAGTTTCTACTGTCACCCGTAAAGTAAGTCCCTCAGTTGTACACCTGTCTCGTCTTCTCAACCAAGGCGTTAAGGAAGCTTTGTTCGCCTTCAAGTGTGCATTCTACAAGTTTGAGCTTTGCAATACATGATCTCGCCCTGATTCCACAAGCGCGAGAAGGTGAGTAGCCACTTGATGGAATTTCTTCACTGTCAGTGTGTTCCGCACTTGCGGAATCCGATGCAAGATCTTGCTTAGCCAAGACGAATACTCGACTTCTGGCCACATTCAAAGGAGACGTTGCATTTTTGACCTACATGCGTGTTAGAAGAATGACTTGGCTGTCCTACCATCATGCCATCAAGCTGTGCATTCGTCTGATTTCATCTCTCTGCTCATCGGCCTTGAACATGAGTCTTATCTGCACAAAATTGAACTGACCCAGAAGATGAAGACACACGCCCAACCCCGTGTGTTAGTTGATTGACTGTTGATTCAACAATAAAATCATCGAGGCCAATTGAATTTGTGGGACTCGAGACAAAATAATCGAAATAAATCCATAAATCCGCAGAATGGTACTGTTTTCGTGGCCCAACGCGGCCATAATCGTTCCGTACTTCTTTAGGAATCTGGGACCCAGTGCTAACTGTAGCATTACCACCACCATCAGTGGAGAGCGCTACCGATCGATGGAATGATGGCGATATCTGGTGATCTCCGATCTCCGATCTCCGATCTCTGCTGAGATGTAGATGCAACCTTGCCATTGCGATTTTATTGAAGTGTTGTAGTGCCATCACGCACCATAGATCCATTGTGTTATGTGTATTTTTTTACCCCTTGTTTTGCTTCTAAAGTGGACGGACAGATAGGAAACCAATCTAGGATGAGCCGATATTGTACATGGCATCTGAGGAATTACAACTGATACTGGTAATCACGGAAGTCGATTTGTGGAATTTTATACTTCCTGTTGAGGAGGACGAATTCTGTTTCTTTGGAGTAAATGCTTTCGTGTGTCCATGTAGCGAGTGTGGGCAGAGAATATTGGATGATGTCTCTCAGCTAAGTGGGGTTGTTCCTTGAAACTTAGCTCTTCCAGTAAAAGCAGCACTTCGTCGACCACTGCGGTTGAATTTTGAGAAATTTAAGGATCCCTGTAATCGGTTCGTGCTCCAGCAATCGCCGCACGTTCCCAACGTGCCGTAGTGGAACATTATACTGCGATTGGAGAAGAGGCGAAATGAGCTGGTCTTAAGGTCAATGGGCACAAAACGAAATATGTACATTCGTGCTGGCGACCAAAAATCATTCCGCCACACACCACCTGGGGCAAAACATCACGATCGACAACTTCAACTTTGAGGTAGTGAAGGAGTTTGTCTACCTCGGGGAAAATGTGACCTCCACGAAGGACATCACAATGAAGATCCGACGTAGAATCGTTCTTGGCAATTGCTGCTACTTCGGTTTGTCGAAACAACTGCGCTCAACTCAACTCAACTCTTGACTCAAAGGACCAAAGAAATTCTCTAGAAAACAAAACAGTAGAGAGGATGGTGTCTTGAAAAGATTCTAAGTCGGATATACAGACCCGCCTGCGAGGAAGGTGAATGGATGAGAAAAACAACCGCGAACTGTACCAAAATTTGGATGTGGTCCGGAAGGCAAAACTCCGTCGACTACACTGGCTCAGCCACATCGAGCGCAAGGACACCAATGCTCCAGCTACGCGGGTATTCGAATCCATGCCTCATGGTTAGAGAAGAAGAGGAAGTTCAAGCCTCTGGTATACAGACCAAGACATCGCGAAAGCAAGACAGCTTGGTCTTGATGACTGGAAGCAATACGCCTGCAGTTCCACCGTCAGCGTTGGAAGCGACCTATTGCTCAGGCTCAGTCCCTTCAAGGGTCGCTGGCCTTATAAGTAAGTAAGCAATCGGTTTATTAAAGTGTCGACATCTAAACGGCTGATGGGCAGACGACGTGATCAAAGGACGTTCCATGACTGTAGAGGCTTCCATTCTGAATTCCTTGAATTGGAGCGATTTTCCCACTCAAGAGTGCCAGTTAGCAAAGCTGGAGTAATGCAAGCCAAAATTTGAATTCGTTTAATCTCGCGTGGGAGTCGTATTCTGTGGCAATGCATCCTTTAGCTGGAAGTACAGTCGGAGTGGGTTTGGACATGCCGAATGCAATCTGTAACCAGATTTCCTCAACACAGCACTTCGAATGGTAGTAACAGCTGTGATGATCTGCAGCAGCTATGCATGTCCTTCCTGTCAGTCTACATTGCAACCTTAGGCTTCAGATGTGTATGCAAGAGCCGAGGTCTCTTAATCTTCGATTATATGCACCCACGTTTCGCTCCATAGTCGGTGAGTAAGTTGAACTGTCCCCATCCTCCATTGTACCAGCAGGGGATTCGCAACTGCAAGGCGCCCATAATGACAGTCGGAGTGTTTACTTTATTCATGACGTCTCGGCCTTTCACAGATGACGTCTCGGCCTTTCACAGATGACGTTTAGTCGTCTCAATATCAAGTGTCATAGACGCTTCATTGACAGCTAGCTGTGGTAGTTCCATCACATCAATCACTTGGCTCTGGCTCTATGTTGTCAAGTGATGTTTTGGGAACACCTTAAACATGTTGTCTGGTGTCGCCTACGTTGTCACCTCTTCTGCTTCTTGCTGAGAACCACGGTAAACCTGGTGTTCAATCAACAAGCCTCTCCAGCTGGCGCAGTGGCCCGTGCGTGTCCTACAGCATTGCTTAACGGCGTCGGAGTCAAGTTATGGGATAGCGATTAGCCCTAGCCCCTCTTCAATCGTCGACAATGCGGTCGGATAAGGCGATTGATTCAAGATTTGTCTACCGAAACTATCAAAGCGGTCGAACTCGTGCCAAACCAAGCCTCCTGGCTTTCCCTCTGTTGTGGATGATGCAAGTCCAGTCCTAGAATTAATTACAAACACATTAATTGCAAAATTGCGTTGCCCAAAATATCCATCTCACTAAAAAAAAGTACCAGTACCTTCCTTTCCCGCATTGGCAACTCGCTTATTCTACTACAATTCGATTTCAAATTTTTGTTTACATCCCTATCTGCGTTCGCACTTTGCACTCGCATTCGTGAAACGAAACCAAACAAGCGGCAAAGCGAACTCAACAATAACAGCGTTGGGACAGGAAAGTGACGCTGATGACGTTGGTGCTGGTGGTGGTGGTGGCGATGGTGGCCGGTGGTTGGTCGGGTTGATGACGGACGGCCATGCGCTCCGGCCAAAACTGGTTACGTAAACAAGTAGCATCAGCTGCTCCTGCTGCTTGGTGTTGGTACACTATTTTTCTGGTCGCCTCAAGTGGTAGAGCGATGGATAACAAACAGGTGAGCGTAGCAACAGATTGTTGTCGTCGGCAAGTGTCGGCCGCATTTGTTGACCACTTTGAGAATAACTTGTGCCGATGCATGGATGTGCGAATTGGGTTGGCAAGTGATTGATTGGGAAACATTGAAGCAACTGTGCCCTTGTTTGGCGATGGATTGATGCATGGTATGGGAGTCGGAGATAAATCAGACAGATGATGATGGAGTGGGTCTGGCAAATCGAGGTACTTTTCTGATGACACTCATCGCGGGGGTGTTTTCTAGAACGAGTCCTAGAAGATGTGTCATAGCCTGGCTGACAGACTTTCTCTTAAATTCGGCTCTCTTGAGTTTTCCACTTTCGCTTGGGTCGCTTGTTTCTCGTCGATTCTTTGTTCGTGGGTCGATAATTCGCATTTCACTCAATTAACGACTGACGACTCAATAAATGGATGCGATAAGGTTGCTTGGCATGAGTGGCACTGCGGTTGTGTGTTGCCATGGTGCGGAATGATTGGTATGCAATCGTGTGGGGGTGGAGTACTTTGGCAGAGAGTAAGGGATTTTAATGCTTCTTGGAGACAATTTGTTCTTAAGTGTGTAGAATTGGTGGTGATATGGTTCGAGGAGGACTTGAAGCCAGATTTTGCCGTTGTTCTCAATAGTAGTAGAG